>OY856411.1:70600000-71800000 GCA_963693085.1 Alisma plantago-aquatica | reverse complement strand
GTGTCGGTTCCTTAATAAGAAACCGACGCCTAAAAGTAACCGCCAAAACCGAAATTTCCAGTGAAAAAATTACCTCCAAAAATTAACATACATCGTCCGTTTTTAAAACCGAAACCGACGACTAAAGGTTTTCTGCGAGACAAAAATTTTCTCACTTTTTATCGTTGGTTTTGTGACAATAACTGACGCCATTGTGTTTTCACGTGCATAACCGTGAAATTTTTTACCTCCCTTTAGTGTCGGTGTTTCGTTGCAAACCGACACTTATAGTTTTTATTGTCGGTTGTTACCAACAACCGACACCTATTGTTAACTTATCAGCGCGAGGCAAACTCTTCCCCTTCTGTTTCATTCATTTCCGCTGAGGGTTTGCTCCGACGATTCCTCTGCTCCAACGATTCCGCTACTGCTCTACCTCTGCCTCCACCTCTGCCTCCGCCGCCTTTTGCTGGTCGTGCTTTTGTCGCCGACACCACTGCCACTCGCCACCGCTGATCTGCCGCCGCACCTCTTCTGCCTCTGTTGCCTCTGCTTCCTCCTGCCACTACCGGTGACCACAGCTCTCCACCCGACTACAACTCTCTACCCGGTGACGTTCTTCCCGACGTCGGCGACCAGCTCTCCACCTGGAGCCCTTTTGCTCGATGACCAGCCCTCCGCCCACTCCCCGGACGATTCCCTCTTCTCACAGGCACACCCATTATCAGGTTTTCCCCTAACCTTCCCCCCTATTCTTGCTTTTCTTGTATCACAGGCACGCCCTTTAATCCTATGGCTGTGGCTGTGTGCAATTTTTCTTCAATATTATTGTGGTGCAGAGTTGCTATGCAATTTATTTTTTTGAACAACATTATTTGAGGTGCATTACCTTCTTGTTTATTAGACACCCAATCTTATTGTGGCTCTCCAGTTTGCAAACCAGTCTCTGATTCACATTAATATTACCATGTTGTATATGGTTTTGATCAGAAAAATTCATAGATTGTGAATAAAATATACTTAAAGCTCTATTATTCTTCTTGTTACAAAGGTATAGTTAGTACACGAATATTAGATGATATTCAAGAAAACCCTAGTTTGATGAGCATGTTGTTAATCATGTTAATTATGATTCTTTTATTTATTCTGATGTCAGTATATAATTATGCGACCCCAACATCTTAAATTGAATTAGAATGATTTCAATGAATTGTAGGGTTTTAAATTTGATAATCATGTACAGGCAGAAATAGGGTTATTAATAACGTAGTATGTTAAATATGATGATTAGGGCTATATATATAATGTCTAGTAAAGATTCCTAGAGTTTTTGTCATTAGGGTAATTTTTATACATGTCTAGTAAAGATTCCTAGGGAAATGAATGCTAGCTCCAATTATAGACATGTTGTATATGGTTATGATCAGAACAATGCATAGATTGTGAATAAAATATACTTAAAGTGCTATTATTCTTCTTGTTACAAAAGTATAGTTAGTACACGAATATTAGATGATATTCAAGAAACCCCTAGTTTGATGAGCATGTTGTTAATCATGTCAATTATGATTCTTTTATTTATTCTGATGTCAGTATATAATTATGCGATCCCAACATCTTAAATTGAATTAGAATGATTTCAATGAATTATAGGGTTTTAAAGTTGATAATCATGTACATGCAGAAATAGGGTTATTAATAATGTAGGATGTTAAATATGATGATTAGGGCTATATATATAATGTCTAGTAAAGATTCCTAGACTTTTTTGTCATTAGGGTAATTTTTATACATGTCTAGTAAAGATTCCTAGGGAAATGCTGCCGAAATTTTCTTGAAAACCCAATACACATTATACACTTACTAGTGAGATTAGGTGTTCAATAATGGGATAGGTGGTACATTTATTATATATAAGAATGAAAACACATGTATTTGTTGGCCTAAAGTTTTAACCATGCAATGTGAATGTGAACTTTACAATGTGAATGTGTACTTTACAATGTGAACTTTACAATTAGTGTTACTTTACAATGTGAAATTTATAATTTTAATGTAAATTTTCAGATGGCTGATCAGGACCGTGCTGATGATCACCGTGAGGGTGAGGACGTTCTTGCACCGCCTCACAATGTTAGTTTTAAGAATATATCCCTGAGGTTTCTATCTATATGTTCATAGCATAATTATATTATGTAAGTGTGTTTTTTATCAAATTTTAGGTTGGTGATGTACCCGCTTTAAGAAATTACAGCACTTGATGAGCAGCAAAAGAAAATTGAGAAAGTGAGGGGCATCTCAATGATGAACAAGTTAATACAGCAAAGGGGCAATGGACCCAAATTGGCTGTGGATTTCGATCAGGCAGGAAATCCATATGGAGTGAACCGCAACTCATTTGTTTCATATCTTGGGGTTCTTACTCGCAGCCATTGCAGTCCTATCCTAGAATCATGGCATAGAGTTCCTAAGGGGAAGAAAGACCACATATAGAAGGAACTATGCGTGAGTTATTATTATTTGTAATTCTATTTGTGTAGATTACTAATTTTTAGGATACTAGTTAATAGTAATTCTATTTTAATTTGCAGAGCATATTTGATCTGGATGAAAAGATGCATCATAAATGTGTGATGCAACGTTGTGGGAGGGTACTAAGGAACTATAGGACCAATCTCACCCGAGATTACATACGCGATGCTGAGAGTAGGTTATTGATTGATTCCAATTCTAGATATTGATCAGTATTTCACTAACTCTACACTAATAATTTTTGTTTGTATTCTCTTTGAAAAATAAATATAGGAAGAAGGAAGCCACACAACAATGGAACTACTTGGACCCCAAAGAATGGGAGGAGTTTGTTACCCAAAGAAAAATAGATGAATTCAAGGTATTAAGCGCCACTCCCAATTTAATTAATATACATTTTTATGTATTCACCTATTCCAGATTAACCTTTAGTGTTACTAACCAAATCAATGTGCTAACTAACTAGGATAAGAGCGATGCTCAATGAACAAGGCGTGCACTGAATGTGCACTACCACACAATGGGTCCAAGAGGATATGCAGACGTTCGCCAAAGACTACAGGCTGAGTCTACTCAGCCTACTGCTACTCAGGAGACTGCAGAGTCCTCTATTGTTGCTCCCGCACCTCTGCCTCGTCATGTTATGTGGATAGCTGGGAGGCAAAACAAGAAGGGAGAGATACTAAAGCCCGCAACTGCTGAGGCAGCTGCAAAAATGGTAAAAATCAAACTCTTAGAGCAATCTATCGATATTGATTATTGTTATGTTTACTTACGAATTTTTGTTGATGGTGATTAGAGGGAGCTGCACGAACAGAGGAAGGAAGGCAAGTTCATCCCTCAGGGCACAAGGGATGAACTGGAAGTTGCTTAGAGTAACGCAGAGCATCCTAGACATGTAAGGGGTGCAGGCACTGGTGTGGGCATCAAAGCATTCTTTGGGCCATCCCAGCGTAAACCTGTCCCAAAAGCGGGACTTTCACAAGCTGAGGTAAATTATTCTTATTTTAGAACATTATTGCGAAAGGGAATTCAATAATCAGAAACTAGCATTTCTTTTATCCATGTATAGGTAGATTCCTTAATTGATAGGAGAGTCGAGGAAGTAGTTGATAAAAGACTCCAGGAAGCATTTAACAAGTGGCAAGCATCTTAGACTGCCACTCAGACAGTACCTGTGGCGAACCTCTCTTCTCCTACTCCTCATACTGCAGAGGTTGGGAGTAATCCTATAGACCCACCTATCACGTCCTCTGTAAGTATTTTTATGGCATATATAATAGCTAGTATGTTCGAGATGATATGTTTGTGTATATATGCATATAACATTCTTTACCTAAATTTGTAGGGGTTGAAGCCATGCCGACTACAAAGTGAAGGATATATCATTGCAGATGCATCGGCTTACCCACCCCTTAAAGGGTGCATGTTTCATGGGAGTCCAATACCAAATGGCATGGTATGTGTGAGCCCGATACATATACTCCCTGGCTGGATGAATCTTGCACTACCTCATGCACACCCAGATGTTGAAACACTTGGTGAGGCAATAGGTGGAGTGATACTGTGGCCCGAAGCAGATGTCCTCTATACTGATATTGTATGATAAATTTTCATTACTTTAATTTTTTAATGTGTATATATATATGAATCAATTGATATGAAAATATATATACAGGTCAAAAAGATGAGACCCGCTACATCGCGGCCTCCACCTCTTCGACTACCAAGTTGGCTTCCAGGGGACCTACACGCCTCGATAGGTCCTAATTGTAGGAGTGTGGCAGTATGGATCGACGAACATTATCCAAATTGTCCTATAAATGTTACTGTTCCGCAGACTGCTACAGGTAAATCATACGATAACAATCTATTTATACAAATTTAGCATACGTATTAATGCATATGTAATAGAAGTTTTGGATACGTATTAATATAGATCAAACATTCGGAAACAACATATTTATGCAAGATATTTTGGTGTTGTTTAGTTATGAATGCTTGAACACATCTATGATAGAGTTGTGGATATGGTGAGATTAATGCATACGGCAATCTAGTTTATACATCCATATACCTTGTTTTATATACGGAAATCTGGTTTCTTATATATTAATGCATATGTAATACATATTTTGCAGCCACTTACACAAGACATGTACAGATTTTGGGTTTTCCCGTGTGGGATTTTTGGTTCCATCTTTGATTAGTCTTGTAGATACATACTCGTCTTCAGTTACTTCATACTGCTGTGATGCTTTTGAATATTTTGGTAAAAATAATAAGACAGTGATAATAGCTCCATTCAATGTCGGGTAAGTTTACTTTTCTTGTAATTTGAACTTAAGAAAATTATATTTTTCTTGTGGATATTGCGTTATTAATTTTCTACTTTCTTTCCTGTAGTGCTAAGCATTGGGAGTTATTAGTTATTGTCCCCAAGACATTCACCATCTATTATCTAGATCCTACGGGGAGTGAGTTGGATGTATTATATGGACATGCAATTAAAAGGTCATTATTCTCGTGAGAAATATTTTATGTTTTTATATCTGTTAACATCTATTACTGCATTACTATTTAATTATGCAATTTAATGTGTTACATTAACATATATAGGGCTTTACAAGAGTACAAAAAAGCTGGAGGAAAGGTCCCCAGGAAAAAAAATCTGACACTCATTTAGGAGAATGTGAAAGTAATTTCCTGACTCTAATGTATATATTATTTATGTGAACTGTGCTTATTTGTATTTTTGAATATTTTGTATGTTTCAATTTATAGTGTGCTACACAAGATAACGGCTGGACATGTGCCTACTATATGATGCGATTTATGGACCTAATCATCAAATATGCCGTATTGGAAATCGATAACATACAACAAGTATTATACATAGTCTCATTAGATAATATGAAATATATGAATCTTATTATATATTATTATAATTATGTATGTACTTCATTCTCTTTGTAGGTCTTTAAAACTGAGGACTTCAACACAGGTGCAAAGCATTTCGATGTACATGCTCCCTATACGAGAGATGAATTAGATGATGTAAGAGAAGATTGGGCAAAATCCCTGCAAAGAGTGGAAATTTTTCAATATGATTTTGCTGACAATGATGACAATGATGAATAAAGAATAACTTTGTTCTCATAATTAATTTTGTGAGAATGTGAATGATTTTTTATGAATTGCCATATGTGTGTGAAAATCATCAATACATGAATGTTTCTACATGTGTCTGAATGTGAAAAGAGATGAAATAAATGGAACTAAAGGTTGCTACTAGTTTCTACATGCGTGTGATGAAACATTAATATGAATTAAATGTTCTTATACATGAGTGTGAATCACATATTTATAATATTGTCTATCATGTTAATTTTGCAGGTTTGTGGACTGTTGTTGGCTGATATCAATGGATGTCGTAAAACCTGTAGTTCATAACTGAACTGCAGGTTTCTCATCCTGCGACCAGCCACAGCAGGTCTGCAGACTGATCTAGAAAAAATATATATACAATAGGTGTCGGTTATTTGTACGAAACCGACGACATATGTTTACAGTGTCGGTTATTTGTATGAAACCGTCATTTATTTCCCTAATGTGGACCAGACACCACGGTCATGCTGGCCAGTACAGCCGTGTCAGTGGACCAGACATAAAACATGTGTCAGATATTTGTATACAACTGATGAAATATGTTTACAATGTCGGTTTCCCTACTAGTAACCAACATCGATTTCCCTAGAGGCCAGACACCACAGCCGTGCTAGTCAGTACGGCCGTGGCAGCGGGTGATATGGCGTTGGTAATCACTAATAAACCGATGTAGATAGTGCCCCAGATGGCACCCATTCTGTGGCGCGAAGGTATATGGCGTCGGTTTCTAAGCTTATAACCGATGAATATACCCTCTGCTGGCACGTTTTTGGCGCATTTTCTGTGGCGCGTGAAGGGTTGTGGCGTTGGTTTGAGAACCGATGCGTAACGGTTGGGATTTCAGTAGTGCCCACATAGGTGTCGCTTAGAAACTGACACTAAAGGCCTTAAATAACCGACACTAAAGGTTGGTTATGTACTAGTGCAGACAGGAGTGGTAAGCCTTCCCCACTCATAACTAGATCATTGGATCTGATCTCTGATTTTACTTTTTAATTCCGAATTTTTTATCCAACATAGATAATCACTCAGACTACACTGTGATTTGCACGATCTACCTCTTTTCATCATTTTTCATACAAAATGAGGTAACAAATCTGACACTTCCTTTTCATGTGATGTTTCACTACCTAAAAGGGTAACTTTATTCCCCAAATATCTCTATTTTTCACCCGAGCCACCTTTTGGACAGGGTGTGATGGACTGGCGGCTCTGTTGGGGAAAACACCAAGTCGGTCTGAGTCAAATTCTCACTATCCCATTTCAAGGTTTGAGTCTTTAGGATCGTTCATTTTTTTCATTTTGTCAACTTTTTTGTCTGGGAACAGGGCTACGAATCACCCTGATCCACTGGCTCTGGGCGGGCAGATCGAAGTGATCTTTCATCCCTGGCTCCTTCCATTTTTTCTTTGCTTTTAAGGTATTCCTTATCTTGATCCTATTTTGCCTTTCTGGACACCTTTGTCCACTACTGTGCTTCCGGTCTAGGGGTTGTGCTCACTTCCCTTTTTCTTTGGAAAAAATAAAAAGAAATAAATATATATAAGTATGCAAAGGAGTGGAAGATGCAGATTAGGAAAAAAAATTAATCTCTTTTGAAAAGTTGTTTTTTTTTATCTTTTTATCTGCATATTTGTGACTATCATGACTTATGAGATTTCCCATGAAATCGTTAAAACCCATCACATGCACTTCACACTCATATAAACCCACGTATCATGAAACGGGTGACAACCTAACATTGGATCTCTGGTAGTGATGTGGGATTCCAGTAAAGATACCAGTGTAGCGTTCAGGTGAATGTGCAAAGGCTTTTAAAACATCCCACTCACCTAGAACTCATGACTAATGACGAACTCCATAGTCACGAGGTGTAATTGGAGCACTACCTTTATCCACTGAACCTAGGATACCCCTCAACTAGTGCCATCTATCCATAGAAGAAGACAAGGACCATCACCTCTTGCACATGTCAAAGTTAGTGGGGACATAACGTGGATCTAAACTCATGGTCCAAAAAGGGATATATCAGCTTCTTGTGCATATGTCTTGTCTTGACTTATGAAATATTTATGAGATTATTGCTAGCCCTTTTTGTGTGTAGATTTCAAATACTATTTTTTTTCCAAAGATTAACAATCTCAATCTCATATTTCAAACAATATTTTGTAAAGATTAACAATCTCAAACTCAAATTTTAAACAATCTTTTTCAAAGATTAACAAATTCAAACTCAAATTTCAAACAATCTTTTTGTCAAAGATTAACAATCTCAATATCAGATTTTACATGATCTTTTCAAACACTAAAAATCTCAAAATTAGATTTCAAACAATATTTTATAAAAATTAACAATCTCAAACTTAAATTTCAAAAAATCTTTTGCAAAGATTAACAAATAAAAAAGGGACTTATCCCCAAAACTCAAGCGAATAGGGGGTTCCTCATGTGAGACATCATTTGCCAATACCGGGTCCACCCTATGATGGTCCTAGATTATGACCTTAAAATAATCCATCTACAACTTTCAAATCCTTTTTGGGTCATGGACTACAACCTAATACTAGCCTAATCATACACCTCATCTTCCTAAGCAGGGTCATGGACTATGACCTAAACTAGACCATGACCTCTTTCTAAATGCCACAAAAAGGGAGAGGTCAGTTGAGGCTTTCTCCCTACCAACCACTCTCCATATAAACCCCTTAAGATAGGATGAGGACACCCTAGGGAAGAAAGGTAATTTTTTGTGAACAATCACTAGCCCAGTCAAGGCTACCTTACTCTTCATTAACCTCTCAAACCTCACCTTCCTTCCAACTTTGAATGATTCTTTTGGGAGAACCTCCCAAAGGAACATCACAACCACCATATTTTACTTTTATTCCATGTCATTGGAAAGTGCATCTTATGGATAAGTGGATAAGTTCCCTATATAGCCCAATATAGGGGCAGAAACCATCAACAAAAAAGAAACAAAAAGGAACTATATGTGTCCTTCATCATGAGAAAATCACAAGACTTCTAGAAATATCCCATTCATACACTTCCCCCACATGGGAAGAGTCCTTTTAAATTCTTTTCAGATACAAAATGTGTGGAGGGACCCATCTTAAAGCATGTACTATTTTCTCATAAAATTACACTCTACTTTTGAATCTTACTAGTGTTTATTTTAGGACATCACACGAAGAGAAAGAAGCCCATACCTCACCCGATCTCACCAACAATCGGTCTAGATGGATGTGAACAATGACATAGATCATTAATGCAACAGTAGTGCCAAAGGGGATGTCATTCATGAAAAACAAGACAAACTAGAAACGGTAGAGAAACGTAAGGAAGCAACCTTTGTGCTTGAAGCAACAATTTACTAAGGAAATCTACAACATCAATCTTCCAACATGCCTTTTTCACCTCCACCAAGATGAAATATACCCAAGGATGGAACTACCCAAGGTTCACCGGCCAAGAAGATACAAATACCAGGTCATCCACACCATTCTTCCAATACATTGTGTGGAGTTACCACCCACCTCAGCCTGAAGTAATCTAGTTTGGGCTCTATTAGAGTTTGTCATTTGAAAACAACGGGTCAATATCGATACCTCAGGAGACAGTGAAACCCTTCTTGAATATTTAAGAAGAAATAAAAGGGATAAATAAAAAATAAGTTCCAAACACACAAGAGAATCCCAAGGGACTGAGAAAATCAACATAGTAACAAAGTCTCATACACTAAACCTGAATGGTCAAGGACCCATCCCCAGTTTGGATTCTATGTATCCACCACCCTATTCCTAGTACAACACATACATTGGAGGAGGGCATGGAATCCTATCACCTGTATATATGGCACTCCCAATGACAATCAAACCCACGGTTATACCCGTGGTGGACACACATCAGAAAGCTATTGCACAAAAATATATAGCCATAGATCCCCTATTGTTTGAGATCATGCAAAAAATCAAAATGTTATAGGGGAAGGAAGACAGTGAGAAAGTGTTCGTTGATTTCTCCCACTTCCCAAATGCAAATCTGCCTGAAAAATTCAACATTCTGAAATTCCATGAGTACTAAAGAAAGGGGGATCTCATTGCTCACTTCAAGGCTTATTGATCAGATATGTGGAAATCTAGAATGAAAACAAGGTACTACTATGCTATTTTGTGTAGACCCTGACTGGTACCGCATAGGCATGATATAACAAACATGACATGGCCACAATCACCACATGGGCCAAGATGTCTAAAATGTTTATCGATCAGTATGCCTACAATCTAGACCAGATTCTAACCAAGGAGGACTTAGAAGCACTGTAGAAGAAAATGGATGAAAGCTTTTTAGAGTTTGTTGGATAGTGGAGAGAGCTTACTGCTTAGTAAGAATTCAAGACTATGCAGAAAGAGGCCTTAGACATGGTGATCAGAGCATGAGTTCCAACTCTCACTTCCCTTTTATCTTTATAAAGGTATAATACCTTCCCAGAGCTCATACAAGTGGGCGTGCATATTGAAAAGTCAATCAAATCGGTGGTCTATCAAAACATATACCTCACTCTCCTAGCCATTGCCTACATCCTCAACGGCTAGTTAGAAGTCCAAATTGGCAAAAGTGAATACATCAGATGCCATGGTCGGTGCAATACTCATCCTCGCTCGAATGAGTAAGAGACAACCACTAACAAAATAAGTTTCATCAGCACAAACATCAATGGCATAGACAGTTCATACCCCATTACCTCAACAACAATAGGATCACATGATGCCACCCGATTATCATCCTCAATACATACATCCATAGTAAGCATGGACGCCATATAACTACTATGCGTATGCGCCACTAACTTTCTAGCCAGCAATGCAGCAGAAGGTCACATACACTCCTCTGACAATGAGTAGTCTGACATCTCATGTCGAGCAAACAACTACCACTCTATTATTAGAGAAGTCCACCCAACCAAAGTGGAAGTACACCCCCTTGGGAGCTTCTCTCAGCATTATCCTTCTAAATATCAAACATCTGCTCAAATACCCAACCATAAGGTTATCCAATGAATCCCTTGCCAAGTAACTATAATGATATGCCTTTTGTGACTTCCATTGTACAAAGGGCTAGAAAAATTATGCTTCATCATGCTCAAACATTCCTTACAAGATCTGATAGATGATGGGGAGGTCCAAATTGTCGCCTTGGAAGGATATTATAAAACAACCATGTTGGGTTGCACGATTGTGCTACCAGTTGGCTTTTGACATTGGTCAGATGTCAAACAAATGACACAATTCAGCTGTATCATCCAGTTGGACATAGAAACTGATGGCACATATGCACACAACATCAGTTTGTTATAAATTGACACCACAGAGACTCCTATAAGTTAAAAATGTGACCTGGTATAACAGTACAATGTTGGTTGTTGCACTGAAACCGACGACATATATGCTTAATTGTGTCCGTTTCTTTAATCATAGAAACCAATGTTGGGGCCAAATCATTTGTTTATTTGTCCCAAAATAAGCGATGTTGTAGGCACTTATCTGTAGTGTCGGCCCACTTAGGTTTTGGTACAAAATTAAGGTTAGAGGACAATTTTAACTGATGTTAGAGGTGGTATATGTACTAGTGTTGCTAGTAGAATATGCTTAGGGTAGTAGCTATTAATCCAATATTAGTATCCATCGATATCAAGTTGTATATAGAAAGCTATGTAGGCTTCCACTTGATTGGCAAGAAGTAGGTGAATGGCTCATTTTCAAATTGAGAGGCCCTATACACATTTGTATTCAACCAACATATAATTAATAAAGTAGATTTTCAAAAGGGAACATCATCAAAATATTCTATGAAGATGCACACAAGATCATTGTACTTTTTCTAGTGGGAGACCATGTTTCCCTAAAGAAAATGATAATCCAAAAATAAAGGGAAACTTACACCCATTAATGTTGGCCTATTTGAGATATTCGAATGTATTAGGGAATCTTCATCTAAATTGGTCTTACCTCCATAATAGAGTTTGATGCTCATTGTTCTATATGTATGATATATAAAGATCTATGCAATGACCTAGGCCATGTACTCACCCATGATCCTATCTAGTTAAAGGACATTCTTGCATATTAGGAAGTAATAGTCAAGTTCCTTGATAGACAAACTAAGGAGCTTGAAAATAAGATGATTGACATTGTAAAAGTAACCTGGAAGCATAAGAATATTTATGATGCCACTTGGGGTCTCAAATATGGTAAATTGGATAAATTTCCCAATATATTTAGGATGTCTAATTTTTGGTGGAACTGTCCTTTCTAAATGAATGGAGGATGTGATTAACTGTGTTTTTCCTAAAATTTATCTCTTCTATAAACCCATAATGCTCTATGATGTTTAACCTCATTGTTGTAATGATCTTATACTTTATCAAACTCTTTAATTGAGAACTTCAAGTTTTATAATGATGCAAATACACTCAATTGCATAAATCCCTCATATGATTTCACTCATCATACACCATGAAAAATTGATATTTTAAAAAATTGTTAAATTTGAATCTCAAACATTAAATATGATGATAAGAAAATTTTACATAGATATGATCAAAATCTCATGATTTTTATAATTCCTACTTATTAAATATGAATTTGTGAGGTTTTAATGTCAATACATTTATTTTTCTCTTTTCTATTTTGTTTTTCTTTACATTTCTATCATATCGTTTTCTCATCTGATTGATGGAAAGATTTAATGGTTGCACACCTCTTGATTGCATCATAGACATGTATGGCATTTCCCATGGTTTGATGACTAATTTCATCCCAATATTGTACCCCAATCCTATTCATCTTCTAACCTTCATATTTAGGGGAGTAGATATTCTGATGATATCCTACATCTAATGCAACCTTTATCCCATTACCATTGATCCTTTCCTTCAAAACACTTCCTCTCATCAAGACGATCCAAGAGATTCCTCATAACTTGGTTCAAGGCCTTGACTAGGGTATACAACCTTTTGTATCTTACTCTATCACTATGATGACCCTAAATTCAGGAGTTTAACATCCAATATAATATTTGTAGACATACATAGAGTGAAATGATTTAATATGGAACTTCATGTGTTATGTGGTATGCATTGAAATTATTTGATCAAGACTTGATGATTGATTTATTTAAATTCAAAGTTACACACTTATTTATGAATTTATTTGAAGAATTAATTTAGTGAATAAATATTGGACTTTTAGTGTCAAGATAGGTTGAATGCTAGAATATATGTTGAGGAACTAATGCTCAAAAATTTCATAACATTCAGAGTTACCATTTGAGAGTTAATATATGTTCAATTAGTAATGCATGTTTGGATAATGTGGAATTTTGGACTAGGGTTGAACTTGGATTTCAATTCCCGATAAACTAACACACAACTACTTGTATTGTTGTGTTGTGTGGCACCTCACAAGTGATTTATTTGGGGGGATGAACCTAGGTCATCCCTAACCTCCGGAAATGGAGGAATAAAATCTAATTGAGGTGTCTCTATATCCGATGATAGTGGGGGAAGTGGATTGTGTTACCATGATCTAAAAAACTATCTAAATAGACCGAGACCTCCCTACCCCTCATAGTGGTTGGATGAGGGAGAACAATATCCTCTTAGTCCAATGTCTATGTGATATTGGTAGGATCAAGAAATCTCAAGCTATCTTGGAACTTTGGGTTCTCAGTGCATGTGTTCACACCCTCTAGTCTGAACACAAAAATAGAAAACATGGGGGTAAGGAGGTGGACTATGTGGACCTCTTGGCTACCATTGAAGCAAACATCAAGATGCTTTGTAATCTATATAAAGCTAAGACAACCAACATCCCCTCCAACACGATTAGAAGTGGAATCTATGCTAGTTGTCATGCTTGTTGCCTTTGTTGGTTTCATGTTTTCATTTAATGCTCTATAAATTGCACATTGGTTTCACTTTGTAATTGTTCCCCAATTCTTTGGGTTTGGAATATATTTACCCATATTTTCCAAAAAAAAGGAGGTCCAAATTGGGAGTGTTGGGCGAGGTCTGCACTTCTAGGAGTTAGTCCATGACCTGGACGTCATAGCCAACAGACAGGTCATGAGAGAGATTGACCCCTCTCTATTTGTGTCTCTCTAGTATTGTGAGAAAAATCTAGGGTAGGAAAAGGAAATGATTAGGAGAAAAAGCCAACCCATAATACTTCATCTCCACTGAACACCATGACTTTGTGAGGTTCCCTAATTCTCCTAGATGCCTGGGTTGAAGCCAAGCCCAGGCAAAGCTCCTTTTCCCCTTCCCTCCTTCCCTACGGTGGCGGCAGAAGTAGCTGGACTAGTGGGATTGACCTCCTTAGCTTCCTCTGGGAATCTGAGGTTTCGAAGGTAAGAGGGATGCCTCAAACAACTCTTTACACTTTTTCCCTTCTCACAATGAAGACCCTAAATCCTACATCTTCCTTGCCAGCGATCTGAATCCAGGAAATGGAAGGGCTCACCAGCCATCTTCCCAACCACCATGTTGCATCTTGGCATAGCTTCATCCTTCAGAAAGCCTCATGGAGATTCTTGTCACCTCAGGCCCAAGAAAAGCAGAATGGAACCCAAACGCCCTTCCTCCCTAACCACCCCAACACATCAACTAGACTAGAGAAGAGGACTAGAGAAGGAGGACCTTCAGTCCTTGTCAGTGTAGAAGATCCTCCATAAGAAGACCAGGAGAAAAAATCCTTATAGATAGAGTGGATAAAGGGGGAACCGAATCAGTTTTGATTGCTCGCCATAAGAAATCCCAGGGGCGGCACTGGGCACTCGAGATTGTCCCTACAAAGAAGGCATGTGTCAGCCATGAGCACACGAGGGAGAGAAAAAGAGAAAGAGACTGAGCAACTAAGTAACTATTGACCAGTTGAACAAGTACTGAACATTGATCTATCTAGGTCTGCAAGAACTGACCCACACCCACTCTAATGGTGACATCCCCTTACCCCATCACGCCCTAACCATTAAGTCACGTACACTCAAACCCACCCACAATTTATTTCTCCTCCAATTTGTGCTCTCTATGAAGCCCATTTTTGTGTTTTCTCACTGGCTATCCATAGTGGAATCTAAACATTGAATTTATTTTGTTAAAACACGCCTAAGATAAGCTATTGAAAAAACCCAAATATAGGTGTTTATTCTAAGTATGTATCTATAGTTTTGTGTCGTTATAGCCTTAATATGCCCAAAATAACTCTAGGCTCTTACATTTTTGTAATTTATACCTTCTTGAAGATTTAATTTCTCAACTAGACCATTTTAGGGCATGCATGTACCAAACTCAAGAAGACATCGATTTTCCAGATGTTACCCAATGAACTCGGTCGGTTTCACGTGAACCTGATAGGGTTCACCTAAACTCAGTAGGGTTCAACCCATGACTTTTGGTAGAAGTTCACATCTGTGCTCCTTGGTCTCGATGACCGCTTGGACTACATCATTGACATTCAACGACTCTCCACTCTCAGAGACTGACAACTCTCCACTCTCCGTGACCGATGACTCTCCACTCTCGACGAATGACTACTCTTTACTCTCAGTGCCTGATGAGAATCTACATCTTTGGGGATAGATGAAATCACATCTAATGAACGAACCTAGTCGGGTTCACTGATGAATATCACAATAGTGGAGTGAATGACCACTGAGACTTCACGTCCCCAACGACCACCAACTAATGGATCCACAACCATCAATGACCATCGAGACTCAACATCCTATTTGATCGATGAACACATCCTCAGTGACCATTGAGACTCAACATCCTCTATGACTTCTACAATCACCTTGTGAAGGACTGAACCCTATTGGGTTCAACCCCACTTATCATATAAATTCCACCTATCCATATAAATAACATAGGTTGTCTACCTAGAAAAGGGTTTCACTCTGGAAGGTTCGGGAAACTTGTGTAGTTCCAACCATCAGTTCCTAGGGTTTTGTGGGAGAATGCAATGTTCAAGAGAGTTGAAGAGCACACCCTACGTCCATTCCTTCAGTTTTCTTCCAACCACCCTCATTTTCCATCATCTACTACCTTCGTCCAACTATTTCCACCATCATCCATCTCCATAAATCCATCAATGTTGTTGTTTGGCATGAAATTATAGAGAAAGGAGGCCTAAGAGTTAAGAAGATTAAGAAGGACAACTCCAAAGATGAGATGCAGTCCTTCTGGAGACTAAGGAGCAAGATATATCTCACTTTCATGGGATGCATCTCTTCTTCTACCTCTTTCTTCTACTTTTCTACTTCATTTTTGTATAAATGATGTTCTTCCATATTTGTTTAGAGCAAACTATGCTTGTCTATGGATCGTTCAACTCCTTATTGGCTATGTAGCTTATTTTGGATATGTTTATGTACTTTTACCTTAAGCAAGAAGTTTTGTTCCAAATCTAGTATGTTTTCTATTTTATCTTCTCTTTTTGGTCATGATTGTTGGTGTGGTTAATCTCTTTGTTACTTGAACTTCCACTTCTACCAAGACTGAGAGATTAGTTGTAGAAATGTATAAGAGAAGGTAGTTTGGATCAAAATCTAAAAGAAGGATATCCAAGGGAGGATTTGTCCAGAACACCTATAGGAGATATCTTACCAGAACTAAGATCCAGTCAGGCTTAGTTGGACATGGTCAAGTTAAAATGCACCATGTCAGGTTTAAACAAATCTAGTCAGGTTCACCTTCACCAAACCAGGTTCACAGTCTATGTTATGTGAAGATTATCTATTATTTCTAGCATCTTTGTTTATCATACATGAGAGAGTATCCACTTAATATTCATGGGTGTTCATTTGTTATCCTTGAGAAAGGTTTTGGAGATTTTATGGGGTTGTAGCCACGCTACATGAGCGCGAGTGGGATGACCCCCATAGGGATAGTTACCACGATACATACTACATTTGGAGGTTAGATGCTTGCTAGGATGTTCAAGGGTTGTCTATGTCTGAGAATAGCAGCATAGACTGCCCAACTTATTGTTACATAACTACAAACTCATTCTCATGATTTGTTGGATTCAACAAACTCTTTTTTCTTTGATTTTTTTGTTTGTTTCATATCATTTTTCTAGACTAGTTTTAGTTCTTTACATATATCAACTACTAGCTTTTCTTAACTGACATAAGAGTAAGATCTTAGGCATCCTAAATGTCCCCATGACTTTGTGTTCGACGTCATATATCTACTTCAACCCCATACTGAGATGTGGGGATCCTCAAACATTTCAAGTTATAAATTTAAAGCCATATCCTTCTAAATCTGCCTCTTTCATGACTTGTGATCTAGACTGGTTGACTTTTTTGTGCCGTTTCTTAGGATGTGATTTTCCACATTTACACGCCCAAAATTTTGTTCTGTCAGCTTACGGTTGCACATATATGCATAGTTCTTGTTTTGTTTTACATATACTTGTTCATACATACCAATATACTTTTCCTTTCTCTTATACCTTTTCATCCATGCACCTTGCTTTAGCAAGGCAGGTTGTCTTGTCGACCTATCCCTAAATTTTTCTACGGTCCAGACTACTAGCCAATAATTGAATGTCATGCTCTATATACCCCGTTGCCATCATCATATGTATATGTTTCTACAATGAAGATTGTTGATCAGCCCTCAACCTCTACATTGTTGGGTGATAAAGATCTAAAAAAGAAGTGGTGCTAGCTAGAGAAAGTGCCAATTCCATGTTCTCCTCCTTAGCATCTCATCTCCAAGAATAGGGAGATCCACAGTGATAGCTACTAGATAGAAAAGATCATTAGATCCAAGTGGAAACTGAAGTTGCAACCCTAAAAAAAGTGTGCTTCAAAATGTTGTGCAAGGAGACATCTGATGCAGGGTTTTTGAGTCGCATTTATAGGCTAATTTTGTACTTATTTTATGCATTTAATTGTCATCTTGGTGACTATAATGGAATGATTCAATTCCTTTAGCCAATAATCATTGTGTGCATCAAATTTATCTTATTTTGTCCTATTTTGAATGAATTATGAAATTCCATCGATTGACTTGTGTTTTTCTCTCTGATTTAGGTACTTTGTGTTCTAGAACCTGTCAATACCATCGATAGGTCTGTCGATACTATCGACATGGCAATAGTAACCAAGGCGGAGGGAAAGCATCCAAGTTGATACCATCGACCGAACTGTCGAGGGTCTCGAGATCAGCTATGCAGAAAGAAAATCGGCTCGTCGATACTATCGACATTCTGGTCGATAGTATCAAAAAGCATCCAGGTTGATCCCAATTTTTAATGACGGAACTGCACCCTAAGGTGTCGATACCATCGACACCCCTTCGATGGTATCGAAGCTGTCAGGTCAGCATTTTTCCCAGAATTGCCACGATCAAACGGCTGCGATCTTTTGGCGGCCGTAAGTCATACCTATACCTAAGAAAAGATGGCCGAGACTGGGGGAGGAGTTTGCACTCAATTGCATAAGTCCTGAAGTAAGGAGAGCAAAGAATAGAGCCTAGAGCTATGCCTCAGACGATTACAGAGCCGCAGACAGACGATTCTACCACCGGAAGGCTACGAAATGTGCATCTCACATCGAGGAACATCTGGATGTTCTCCGTTTCAGGGGTTACATCATATTCTCATTTCTTTCCCCATGTTTTCCTCTTCCTTCTCCATGTAAATCGTTGAGATGAACATGCAGGGTTAATCCCCATTTTCCTTAGGATCGAGAGTAGACCGGGGAATCGATGTATGACAATTTTCCATTGATTATCATAATTTGTCTCTATTCTCCCGAATATGTTATCATGTTTCTATTGCAATTTGCTATGCTTGATCACCGTAGTTAATTTCTATTATTGTTAATTGCTCTTGACAAAGGATTAATTGATGAAAAGGCATGATTAACACATTAACTAATAAATTCCTTAGACAAGGTAATGTACGATTGATAGTGGATACCCAGAGAATTTATTAAATCACTTAGATCTAGGGTATAAGTTACTACTGGCGTGGTACTGGCCTAGAACTAGGTAGTAAATTGTCTTGTGGAAGCAAGCAATTTTAACTACAAGCCATAATCATGGATATGGCATGAATTATGTTAGTTGTGTAGAATTGCATGCAATGAGACCTCATGGTGAAAATGGTAACCCTAAGGATTTCCATTCCATTTGATTAAACTAAACATTTAATCATCGCTCGCTTTTGTTTTATCTTTGTTTTATTTTTATTTTGTTTCAAAACCAACAATAAACTTTTCCAATCGCGACCAATTAGTAGTAGTCTATTGAAATTTATGTTTCCCTGAGTTCGACTTGGGCCTCACAAGGTCTATATTACTTCGACACGTGCACTTGCGTTTAATGCATGGCTCAGGCGTGTCAAGTTTTTGGCATCGTTTCCGGGGAAATGGCAAATTTCAACACTACGAGTGTTGCAAGCGGCCACTCTAGGCCACTTTCTATTGCAATTTTAATTTTTGAGCTTAATTTTCTATCTTTTATATTCTTTGTTTGTTCTAGCATTGTACTTACTTGATTATTCATATTGCAGGTACTAGTGCATGGTGAAGATGCATAATACGGACTACGCACAATCGACACCTGAGATTTTTCCATCGGGATCTGCAAACGAGCGGATAAATACACCACCGAAGACATTGAATAAGAACTTGAGGTTTTCACAGTGGTCGAGGAACAAACCATTTGGGAGAAGATTAAGGATTCTTCTTCTTCTGTGTAAAAGGGGCCAATTAAAAAACAAGCTATAAACATATCCAGTTACAAGATTGATCCAGGGCTTATCCAGTTGGTCAAGTCACAAGATTTCCATTGAGTTAAACATGAGGACCCAGTGGCCCACATTAGCACATTTGTGGAGAGTTGTGACATGGTGAAGGTGGATAGGTTTCCATAGGAATCCATTTATCTGAAATTATTTCCATCATCTCTAGCAGGAAATGCAAGGGAGTGGCTCTACAATCTGGATGATGAATATGTTGAATCATGGGACATGATGATTGAAGTGTTCTTTGAGAGATATTTTCAGCCCAAAAATACAAACGATCTTATGTGGAGGATCCATAACTTCAAACAGCATGCCAGTGAGACTTACTCATAGACATAGGAGCGATTCAATATCATGTTGCGGAAATGCCCACATCATGGGTTGGATTTAGAAATCCAAGCAAAGATCTTTTATTTTTCTCTTAACAAACATGATAGGAGCAATCTGGACTTAGCTGGAACAAGGTTCTTTCTAAACAACAAAGGTTCCAAGTGTCGAGATATTTTGAAGAATATGGCTAAGAAGTAGTCTTGGGGTGAAAGAGATGCATCAGAACAGGTCAAAGTTGTAGGGGATGCAAAGGCCATTAAAGAATTAAATGAGAAGATGGATTTGATAGCAAAGAGACTTCTAGAAAAAGATAATGAAGGGTCCAATGATGAGGCACAGGCAAAGTTCATGCGCCAACAACAGGGCTACAGGAATAATGACTATGCATGGCGAAAGGACAAGAAATTATCATGGAAGGATCCAAACATTTTTTTGTAGGATCCGGATCAGAAGCCACAACCAAGTGCAGAGGACAAGAGCAATGACTTGCTCAATCAAGTAATAAAGCAAAATCGAGAGTTGATAAGCACATTCGTCAATCAAATTAAGGAACAAGGGAGTATATGAACCAATTTGGTGAGACTCTACAAAGCCATGGGGCACAGATGACGACGCTTGAGACGTCCTTAGCACAGATGGCAGTTGAAATTGCAAGTTTAAAGAAGTCGACACAACAGGGTTTTCCAGGGAATACTGATGTTCCCGAAAAGAACCATCAAGCCAAGGCTATCTTGCTGAGGAGTGAAAACAAAATTTTAAACTCAAAGGTCGATGAACCAAACACATCACAGCCAGAAGTTACAGGTGAGGCCGTAGAGGAAGCTGAAGTCACAAAAACTGCTGAGGATAGTGCAGAGATCGTTGCAAAGGAGCCCATTATAGAAAAAGACACAGAGAAGAGGACGTCGGACGTGCCTCCACACTAGAGAGCAAATACAATCCCGGTTCCATATCCTAACAGCCTTAAAGCAAAGAAGGTGGATCAACAATTTAAGAAGTTCTTGGATAGTTTTAGAAAATTATCTGTCAATATCCCACTACTTGACGTAATTAAGCAGATACTTTCTTATGGTAAGTTTTTGAAGGACATTATTACTCAGAAGAGAAAGATTCTAGATACGGAATGGTAGTGCTCAAAGAACATGTGAGTGCATTCATTTTAGGGATATTGTCACCTAAGAAACAGGATCTAGGGTGTTTCAATATCTCTTGTTACATTGGAAAGATGAAATTTGGAGAGTCCCTTTGTGACTCAGGACTGAGCATCAACTTGATGCTTCTCTCCACTTTTAAGAAGCTTGGTCTTAAAAAAATCCTAGAGGAGCAACATGATGATCCAACTTGCAAATAACTTAATCATAAGGCCTTATGGGATTTGCGAGGATGTTCTAGTAAAGGTTGACAGATTTGTTTTTCCGGTAGATTTCGTTGTGATGGAGATGCAAGATGATCAACGGAATGAGCTACTACTAGGTAGACCCTTCCAGGATACAGCTGACATGATTCTAGAAATGGGTAGAGATCGCATAACCATGGGCATAGCTAATGACATGTTTTAAATAAAAATGCCAACCAACCCAAAATCATCACAAGAGCAAGGATAGTGTAATAAATTCAGACACTTTGAGCACACTATTTCCATCTGTCTAGGGAAACCTTTTCTTAACATGGCGCATGTCATGACCAAGATAGACAGGGGGACACTTGTTGTGGATATCAAGGAGCAAACCAAGGTAGTTTCTCTTGTCAAGGCAGTGGGATATCCAAATGATGAAGACGAAGAAGTTTGTTTGTCTACGGAGGATAATGTTGTGCCTCTTGAAGCTTGTCTGTTCAATATTATGGATGACTGGATGAGGAGCACATCGCTACAGGAATGCGTGAAGATGCTTCACGTTTTGCCCTACTACTATTCCAGGCACTTTGAAGATCTGGGACCACTACCGCCCCCATCACAACCTTCTTCGGTGAATCCGCCGGATTCTGAGCTAAAGATGTTGCCCCCTCATTTGAAGATGCATTCTTAGCCATGGATTCAAAGTTACCAGTCATTATCTCATCATATCTGAGTGCCGCTAAAGAAGAACAATTGATGGTCGTGTTGAAGAACCACCGTGGTGCTTTCGGGTGGTCAGTCTCTGACATCACTGGGGTCTCCCTTACTCTATGCCAACACAAGATCTGACTTGTTGAAGGAGATAAAATTGTGATTCAGCCCCAACTCCACCTAAACCCTACCATGATGGAGGTTGTCAAGAAGGAGGTGATCAAGTTGCTTACAGTGGGAATTATCTACGCCATCTCAGACTCTACATGGGTAAGCCCGATATAGGTAGTCCCTACAAAGAGGGGAATTACGGTCACTAAAAATTAGTTGAATGAGCCAGTCACCTCCCGATTAGTTACTAGGTGGTGGTTTTGTATATATTATCGTAGATTCAACACTGCAACGCTAAAGGATCAATTTCCTTTACCCTTCATTGATCAGATTTTAGAGCGACTGGCTGGTCGCTCTCATTTTTGTTTTCTAGATGGATATTCCAGCTACAACCAAATTTCGATTGAACCTAAGGATCAAGAGAAATCTACTTTCACTTGCCCTTACAGTACTTTTGCATATCGCCGGATGCCTTTTGGACTGTGCAACGCACCGACCACCTTTCAACGTTATATGCTTGTCATTTTCTCTTACATGGTTGAACATTATTTAGAGGTGTTTATGGATGATTTTTTGGTCTACAGTGCATCTTTTGATGAATGACTTTATAATATTGATAAAGTTTTGTAGAGATGTGAGGACACTCATTTGGTCCTCAATTGGGAGAAATGCCACATGATGGTTAGCGAGGGGGTCGTGCTAGGACACAAGGTGTCTAGCAAGGGACTGGAGGAGGATCTAATAAAAATTGAGGTTATTTCCAAATTGCCTCCACCAAACGTGGTGAAGGGAGTTAGAAGCTTCCTTGGTCACACGGGATTTTATCGCCAATTTATTAAGGATTTTTCTAAAATTGCTAAGCCACTATCTGAGTCACTTGAGAAGGATGCCGTTTTTTATTTTAATGAAAATTGTATGAATGCTTTTGAGATCCTCAAGCAACGCTTGATTTCTGCACCGATCATGCAGACTCCGAATTGGAGGCAACCATTTGAGCTCATATACGACGCATCTGATTTCACCATGGGGGCCGTTCTTGGGCAGTTCCTTGAGAACAAACCCAGAGTCATTTATTATGCGTCGAAAACATTGAATGATGCACAATTAAATTATACCAGCACCAAAAAAGAATAACTTTTCGTAGTTTTCTCTTTTGAGAAATTTAGGCAATACTTGGTGGGATCTAAAGTGGTGGTATGGACAGATAATGCCGCAATAAAATATTTAATGGAAAAGAGAGAAGTGAAACCTAGACTCATTAGGTGGATACTTCTTTTACAAGAATTTGACATTGAGCTTAAGGATAAGGCAGGCATTGAAAATGTGATTGTAGACCATTTGTCTCGCCTTCAGAGGGTAGATGAGAAAGATACTAATATACCCATTACTGAGACTTTTCCGGATGAACAAATTCTTTCCATTAAACATAAAGATCTATGGTTTTCACACATAGTGAATTATCTTGCATGCAAAGAACTGCCTGAGGGTTGGAATTATCCAGACAAGAAGCAGTTTTTCCATTCATTAAGATTTTATTTTTGGGATGACCCTATTCTTTTGAGACAGTGTAGGGATGGTGTTCTACGTAGCTGTGTGCCAAAGTTTGAGTATGACAGCATGCTACGCCATTGTCATACAATGCCCACGGGCGGCCATCATGCTATCTCAAGGACAGCTGCAAAAGTGTTGGAGAGCGGCTTATATTGGCCCACACTTTTTAGAGATGCCTATGAGTTTGTAAGAAAATGTGATTCATGTCAGCGACAGGAAATATCTCAAAAAGATAAGAAATGACCCTAAAAGTGTTCCAAGAGGTTGAAGTCTTTGACTTGTGGGGTATAGATTTCATGGGACCCTTTGTGTCCTCAAACTCTAATTTGTATATTTTACTTGAAGTTGATTATGTTTCGAAGTGGGTAGAAGTGATACACACTAGGACTAATGATGTTTTGATAGTGTGCATGTTCGTAAAGGAATACATCTTTTGTAGGTTTGGAGTGCCCCGCATGATTATTAGTGATGGAGGTACGCATTTCACAAATAGGAAGTTCACTGCACTTTTGAGCAAGTATGGGGTAAAGCACAATATGGGCACCCCATACCATCCGCATACATAGGGTCAAGTAGAAATTTCTAATAGGGAGATAAAGAAAATTTGGGAATGTACTGTCAACGCATCAAGGAAGAACTAGAGCATGCTCCTACCGGACGCACTTTGGACGTATAGGGTCGCCTTTAAGACTCCTATAGGCACTACGCCATTTAGGTTGGCTTATGGGCGTGCATGCCACTTGCCGGTGGAGTTGGAGCACAAGGCGCATTGGGTGCTAAGAAAGTTAAATGTGAACATTGATGATGCAGGGAAGTGAAGGTTGCTCTAGCTTAATGAGTTAGATGAGTTGAGAATGAACACTTATGAGAATTCCCAGATTTACAAGGAACGAACGAAACAATTACATGATCGCCACATCCAAAGGAGGGTCTTCTCAAAAGGCGAGAGTGTATTGTTATTCAATTCGTGACTAAAGCTACATCTCGGGAAGTTGAAGTCCCAATGGAGTGGACCATTTGTTGTGGAGGAAGTGTGTCCACATGGAGCCGTGAAGGTGAGAGATGGTGAAATGACATTCTTGGTGAATGGCCAGCATCTTAAGCACTACTACAGAGAGGATTTCATGAAAAAGGTGCATGAGGTAAAACTCATTGCACTTGATAAAGAATGAGCATGATTGCGTCTAGCCTAAGATGTTAAAGAAGGGCGCTTATTGGGAGGCAACCCAACATTGGTAGATTACATGTGTATTTTCTTTATTTTTCATTTTTCTAAGTAGTTTTCATCAATTTTATACTCAGTTTATAAAAATGATACCCTGATGTGTTTATTGAGTGTGCAGGGCTGGAATGATGTTGATACCATCGACACATGTGTCGCTGGTATTGAGTTGTGAATAGTGAAGCAACTATGAAAATTTCATTCTGTCGATAGTATCGACAGCCTCGTCAATGGTATCGACACTAGAATAGAGAAAATGAGGATCGAGACCGCAGAAGGTCGATAGTATCGACGTTTTGTCGATGGTCATGAGATGTCTGGAAATTTTCATATCGGTTTGTCTCAGCAATGTCGATACTATCGACAACCTGGTCGATGGTATCGACACACCAATAGCGCGATACCAGCACCACCAATTCGTGAGGATCAATGGTATATGCAGGTGTCGCTATTATCGACACCCCATGGATGGTATCGACATGCCACATCAACTATCTGCGTGTCTCCATTGAACGATCCACATCGACGATCTGTGGGCACCATCAATGGTATCGACACCCATCTCTACCATCGACACTTCAGCGATTTGGGTCCCCACATCTAGCCATCGAGAGTCGTCGATAGCAGCGAGCCACAGACTCTACCAACCGTCGATACTATCGACGACCCGTCGATGGTATTGACGCACCAACAGTAGTGACGGTCGGCCCTTATAAAAAGGGATGTATTTCTTCAATCAAACTCACACCTTCAAATACATATCTTCCACCTCTGAGCCCTAGAATCTCCGAGCACCTGGAAGCTAAAGAAATCTTTGTCGACGGTCTGCCCCAAGAATCTCCAATGACTTCGCGGATCTCCGTCTTCTCCGATCATCATCGACCATCTTCTTTGAACTCCTATCTCAATCTCTTTCTCTCTCGCTTGTTTCCCTTTGCAATGATGGTGAGATTCGCCGCTTCATTGTCCAGGGCTGCCCTACCTACCCCATCACAAGGACTAGTTCCTCTCCCGAGGCTAGTACACCCATTACTGGAGGTCAAAAAGGTGTATGAAGAGTTGTGGAAGTGCTCCATCGAGCCTACCTGGTATGGAGATTGGTAATTAATCAAGGACTTGGGATTTGAGGGCAACATGGATTATGTGCTTCAGGGAAAATTGAGCGAGTCCCTAATGTTATGTCGTGATGCCGAAGGTCATCCGTTTTTCAGTAGGTGGCCAACTTACTAGGAGATTGTCATCTGACACCATGCCTCTATAGATGATTTGGAGCATCCATTTGTAAAGGTTTTGCACCGGATTTTATCCAACACCTTCTTTGCAAGATCTAAATTGTCTCAAAGCAAATTTCAGGAAACAGATATGTTCTTCCTCTATAGTCTGCTAGAGAGGAAATGTATCAACTTTGGAGCTTTCTTCCTCACACGCGTCATGGCGGTCAAGAGGAACATATCTCGTAGGGCCCCAATCTACTTCAGGGGCCTTATCACTCCAATCGCCATACACCTTGGCCTGGATATGTCCGGGTTACCAAAGATGGAATGCAAGAATATGCTCAATCTGAGCCACTTTGTGAATGCAGGCCTCATCAAAGGCCTCCATGGCACTGTCTATGCCACTTGCCATGTAGGAGGTGTTTTTCAAAGGAGGGAACTTCCTGACCCTACCTTCAACCTCAGGCCTGGCCAAAACTATAGGTGGCCCATCATTGATGTTGATGAAGATGAAGAAGAACAACAAGTTGAAGAAGTAGAAGTACTAGATGGTGACGATGATGAAGAAGAGGGGGAGGAAGCCACAATTCCCCCATCGATGATGAGTTTCTCCACAGAAGTGACCACGACACTTTGGAGCCTCATCATCTTCCTAGCCACTGCCACCACAACCCTCTCAAGGTGGAGATGATGTCTATTTGATGCAGGGCATGTATACCATACTACAAGACATTAAACAGACGCAACACCATCATACTACGTCTTTTGTAGGAATTCAGGAGACGACGAACATGTTGTTGGAGAATCAACAAGCCATCTACGAGAATGATCACCTCCTCTTCACCAACCAAGAAAACATCCACAATAGGTTGCATAGGATAGAGATGCAGCAACAGCCATTTTACGACCATTACTGGAGCCATAATTATTTTGGAGGATACTCACAGCCACCACCGATGCCCCCATCTGACATGTCATTCCAGGGGCATTATCCTACTTGGGATCCCAGCAGCCACCAGTACCTACGACACCCACCACTAGAGTAGTAAAGGGGTATTACTGTTCCACCTCTTAAGTCTGGCTTTTGACTATGAGGCCATAGTCGAGTTCATGCTTATGGGGGTGCTGGAATAACATCTATCTAGTTTTTCTTTATTTTATTTCATCTTTTGTTTGTCTTTGTAATTATTATCCTTCTTTATCTTAGTTTTATTAATTGCTAGATTTACTGTTTTCTAGGATCCACTATCTATCTAGTGTAATTAGTGGAGTCTAATTTAGTACATGTCATCTCGATGTTTTCACTTGGGGGTTTGTGAGGGAATAAATTTTAATGAAAAATCTTTAAGAAATTATAAGCTTGTCTTTTGAGAACTTGCGGACATCACTTGTGAAACTCATTGGGTAGGTCAACTTGAAAACATATGAGCATGATTGTGTATCCTTATGGTTCATGTTAAGAGGATTGATATGGATGTTGAGTTTAAACCAACCAATTGATAACGTGGATGTAATTTGAAGTGAGAGAGAGAAATCCCTTGATTAATTGGTACGCAAGTCAGTAAGGAGGGACATATAATTATTTCTGAAGGTTCTGTCAATTAGTCTTGTGATCTGATCTACCGCAATTTAATTCATACTCCACCATAAGAATTGGGAGCACATTATTGTCTCACCAGCATATTAAGAAGAATAAGCACATGGTGTAGTTTACTTAGATATTTCATCTCATCCTGAGGCAGAATGATAGTGCATGTATCATTCCACCAGAAATGTAGCATTAGGGCATTTTCATCTGCATTCACATCATGATAGTTCATTCTTTTTTTTTTGCATGATCGACTGTATTGTGCTTCCATTTCTTCCATAACCACCCATTCCATCCACC
Source organism: Alisma plantago-aquatica (assembly GCA_963693085.1). NCBI lineage: Eukaryota > Viridiplantae > Streptophyta > Magnoliopsida > Alismatales > Alismataceae > Alisma > Alisma plantago-aquatica. The sequence continues at coordinate 71,772,135 of OY856411.1, read as the reverse complement.
CATTGCTCTAAGTGGTAGGCCACCCATGATTCTCTCCTCATTCATGTACATCAGGAGAGCTGCTTCCATTTAGATTGCAGTTAGGAAATGAACAACATAGATAGGAGATCACAAGATGCGCCAAGCCTGAACCGTAGGATTTTATTATATTAACTGCCTTATTTGATAGTGTTCAGTGATTTTGGGGTGGACATCTCTAATGAATGATTATTGTCGCCTAAAGGGTAGTTATTATTTCGTGGTTGGTAAGGGCTGATATGTGTTTTGCAGGTGGGAATCATACTGCGATATCATTTATGTGATTATGTTCTTTAGTTGACCCTCTCAATCAAATTTATAGTTTTTTGCTTGTGGACGAGTAAGATTCAAGCTTAGGGGAGTTTGATGCAGGGTTTTTGAGTCACATTTATAGGCTAATTTTTTACATATCTTATGCGTTTAATTGTAATCTGGGTGACTATAATGGCATGATTCAATTCCTTTAGCCTATAATCATTGTATGCATCAAATTTATCTTATTTTATCCTATTTTGAATGAATTACAAAATTCCATTAATTGACTTGTGTTTTTCTCTCTGATTCAGGTACTTTGTCTTCCAAAACCTGTAGATATCATCGACAGGTCTGTCGATACTATCGACATGGAAACATTAACCAAGGAGGAGGGAAAGCATCCAAGTCGATACCATCGACCGAACTGTCGATGGTCTCGAGATCATCTCAACAGAAAGAAAATCGGCCTGTCGATACTATCGACGATCCGGTCGATAGTATCAAAAAGCATCCAAGTTGATCCCAATTTTTAGCAACGGAACCACACCCTAAGGTGTCGATACCATCGACACATCGTCGATGGTATCGACACCATCGGATCAGGATTTTGCCCAGAATTGCCACGATCGAATGGCTACGATCTTTTGGCAGCCGTAAGTCATACCTATACCTAAGAAAAGACGACCGAGATTGGGGGAGGAGGTTGCACTCAGCCAAACAAGTCCCGAAGGAAGGAGAGAGAAGAACGGATCTCAGAGCTACGCCCCGGACGATTCCAGAGCCGTAGACAGATGATTCTACCACCGGAAGGCTACGAAATGTGCATCTTGCATCGAGGATCATCTGGATCTTCTCTGTTTTAGGGGTTACATCATATTCTCATTCGTTTCCCCATGTTTTCCTCTTTCTTCTCCATGTATATCGTTGAGATGAACATGCGGGGCTAATCCCCATTGTCCTTAGGACCGGGAGTAGCCCGGGGAATCAATGTATGACAATTTTCCATTGATTATCATAATTTGTCTCTATTCTCCTTGATATGTTATCATGTTTCCATCGCAATTTTCTATGCTTGAGCACCATAGTTAATTTCTATTACTATTAATTGCTCTTGACAGAGGATTAATGGTTGAAAAGGCACGATTAACACATTAACTAATCAATTCCTTAGACAAGGTAATGTACGATTAATAGTGGATACCCAGAGAATTTATTAAAGCACTTAGATCTAGGGTATAAGTTACTATTGGCATGGTACTGACCTAGAACTAGGTAGTAAATTGTATTGCAGAAGCAAGCAATTTTAACTATAGTCCATAATCAGGGATAATGCACGAATTATGTTAGTTGTGTAGAATTGCATGCAGCAAGACCTCATGGTGAAATTGTAACACTAAGGATTTCCATTCCATTTGATTAAACTAAACATTTAATCATCGCTCACTTTTATTTTATCATTGTTTTATTTTTATTTTGTTTCAAAACCAAAAATCAACTTATCCAATCGGTCTAGCTAATCGTGACCAGTTAGTAGTAGTCTACTGAAATTTACATTTCCCTGAGTTCGACTTGGGCCTCACAATGTCTATATTACTTCGACATGTGCACTTGCTTTTAATGCACGGCTCAGGCGTGTCAACATCCAAACATAGTAGTTTGAAGCAGAGGAGCTTTGTAATTTGTAGCTTTGTAATTAAGACTCTGTGATGTGAATCTTATTGTTAAATTCTTATCTTTATACATAAATGCATAATTTTCATCTTAAACTGCTTCATCTCTCACTTAACTAGCTCTTTGGCTCTTCCTATAAGTTTGGAAATCAATCTAAGGTTATGTGTCCTTTTTCATAGTTTAAAACATCATTTCCTTGATCTTTATTTTGAATGACAAACCCTTGTTTTAGGACTATTGGAAAGAGCTAGGGTTTAAGCATTATTCATGGACTTGTCTCTATTCGAAGGATCCTTGAATCATAATTACTATTTTTCACACACATATCCAGTAGGTAATGATGAGTTTTTGAGTTATAATCTAGTTGAAGTGTTTACTTTTGACTGTCTACCTTCCCTCTCACCTTATATTGAGTAAAAAAAGTTGAAAATTAAAAATATTTTAAAGAATCTTAGCCACCCACAAACCACAAAAATATTCAAAATAGTTTTCACCTAGGCCTATAAATTAGAATTCAGAAAAAAAAAGAGTGAGTGTGAATAAAATATGAGCATTTGTTTTCTCTTTTAATATAGTTGAGAATGGATCCCAATGGGTGTATGACTGCACTCATGAATGTGGGCATGCCACTCCTGGTAGTGCCAACCTAAAAGCTAATTAGAGAATCATTAGGAACCCCTTTGAGATCTATGAGGCTATCCCGGTAGTAGGGTTTGTTCGAGCATAGTACGAGGAGTTTGTCTCACTTCTTTGGGCTAATTGGATGGGATAGTAGGAATTTTTGCTCATTACATGGACCAACCTGATGCAGATGGTGACCCCCAAAAGTCATTAGAGTATTTTTGTTTCTTCTTAGGACCTGAGTAAGTGGGAGGCATGTTGTTCCTGATTGGTTTACATGAATACATGATAACAACTCAATACTCACCTCCATCGCTCGCCTGATCACCTATGTGACAATGCTTTACTGCTAAAGTATAGTGATTCATGCCCCCATGAGTATTGACAAGTTGTAGTGAATTTTCTTAATCTTGGATGGATGCTCTTTGATATTACATTAGCATGTTTAGCTCGATTGGTGGGGGTTTTCTATGAAATAACATGGATATTAGAATTGTAGTTTTAAACTATTTTTCTTAACCTTAGCATTTATTTCCAAGCTTAATTTGGATGTTATCGTTTTGTTCTTTGAGCATTGTCATCCTTGAGGAAAAGCAAGAGTTAATATTAGGGTGGTTGATAACACCCAAGTTTAACCATTTATTCTAAGTATTTATCTATAGTTTTGTGTTGTTATAGCCTTAATATGCCCAAAAAAACTCTAGAGTCTTATCTTTTTGTAATTTATATCTTTTTGAAGATAAAGTTGCTCAACTAGCACAGGCGTGGGAGCCAGGTTCCCCTCTTCCCCCATTATCCTTTCCTAAGCTTCCAGTCTGGGTCACACTTGAGAATCCAGGCGTGTACTGGACGTTGCGAAGGCTAGGTGGGGTGGCGAGCCTGGTTGGAAAGTTGCTGGACATTGAAGACGCTTGTCTATCAGTGTATTGCTTCAAAGAAGCTTTGGTCTGCGTTGAGATGGAAGTGTGCTCTGCTTTCCCGAAGGAGGTAACGATCTATGACGATGCATCTCCCAAGCTGTTGAAGGTTAGGTACGCTGCAAAGCCCAAGATCTGCTCCCATTGCAAACAATTTGGGCATAGACTGCCATCGTGTCCTTTGACAGCAAGAAGCAAGCCGCTGCTTAGTCAACTACAACTCAGAATAGGGAAAAATGGTGGAAGGCAAGATGTTTGTAGGAATGCTGGAGTGACCTCTAGGAAGGTGACGGGTGTACCAGCTACTGACATTTCCAATGAAGTCTGACCCATTGTGGGGGGAAGAGGTCTTGGTGCGACCCAGGAGTCGGACATGCATTGCTGCTCATCGGAGAGGGGTTGTGAGCCACTTAATCTTGACTGGGAACTCCTTCTGTCAAGATTAAATGCTACTCCTCAACATGCGAAGCAACTTGCATTTGACACCAGGCTAGCTCTGGAATACCAGCAGAATATTGCTTGGAACTTGGATGATGCCTCATCGGTTAGTTCCTGTGATATTGAACCGGAGATGCTTGATGACTTCAGTGTTAACAAAGTCATCAAGGTGAAGAAAAAGAAGAAGTATAAAGAAGCTGAAAGCGAGGTTCCTCCTCCTTAATGATCAACTTTCTCTTAAGCTTGGATGGTCCAGAACATATTTTATCGCGATACCTTGGTTCTCTTGCAGGAGTTTGATTCTGGATCTATGTGGCTGTTTGGGTCTAGCTGTATGACCTATTTTGTGGGTGTTTTGATTGTAACGGGTCAAAGGTTCGATTCATCAGCTGCAATTATCCTTTAGATGGTCTCTTCTAGTGATCACTGGTATGGTGATGGGAATCGGGAGTTTTGGCATGTTGGATGAAGTCTAGGACCAGTGGCAGTGCATCTATTATTCAAGGAAGAAGGTTGGGGTGGCAGGCCCTCCTTCTTCAGGTGGTTTTTTCTTTCAGTGTTCCAGCTGTTCTCTGACCGGGAGTTATGATCAAGGAGGTCTCTGATTACTTGTTTGGTTGATGAGTTGGTGTTGAGTCTATATGTCTCCCCTCCTCATCTTCTAAATGTGTGGTTTAGCCGATCTATAATATCTCTGGTCTCTTCTTAGCTGGAGGTTCTTCTTTTTGTTTGTTTGATCCCTGCCTTTGAGCCCCTACGTGGGACTGCCAGTGATCTTGTTTCCCCTCAGGGCACTGTTTGTACCCAAAGTTTTGGTTTTCTAGTAACAGGATTTTTGCGCGACCAAAAAAAGTTGCTCAACTAGCCAATTTGGGACTTGTAGGTACCAAACTCAAGAAGACATCAATTCTCCAAATTTTTCATAACAAAACTAGTCATGTTTAACCCATGACTTTTCATAGAAGTCCACATCTACGCTCCTTGGTCTCGGAAACTACTGGGCCTACAACATCTACAATCGATGACTCTCAAAGATTGACAACTCTCCATTCTCAATGACTGATGACTCTCCACTCTCAGGGATCGGAAAGACTCTTCATCTCCAAGGATTGATGATATCGCATATGATGAATGAACCCGATAGGGTTCACTTGAACCCAATCGGGTTCATCGATGAATTTCACAAGAGTGGAGTCGGCGACCATAGAGAGTCCACATCCTTAATGACCACCAACCAATTGATCCACAACCATCATCAATCACCGAGACTAAACATCCTCAGTGACTGATGAACACATCCTCAATGACTGTTGAGACTTAGAATCCTCGACAACTTCTACGACCACCTTTCAAATGAGTGAACCAGATTGGGTTCATCCCAACCTATCATATAAATTCTACCTATCTCTATAAGTATTAGTGACTAGCTACCTGGAAAGGGGTTCAATTTTGGGAGGTTCTAGATACTTGTGTAGTTTGAACCATAAGCTCCCAAGGCTTTATGGGAGAGCTCCAACGTTTGAGAGAACTAAAGAGCACACCCTACGTCCAACATTTTTCTTGCCTCCATCCACCATTGCTTTCCATCATCTCCTACCTTCATCCAACCATTTCCACCATCATCCATCTTCATACATCCATCAAATCTTCTATTTCGAGCAGAATCAAAGAGAAAGGAGGCTTAGAAGTTAAGAAGATCTAGGAGGATGTCCCCAAAGATGAGATACAACCCTTCTTGAGGCTAAGGAGCGAGAACAACCTCACTTACACATCCTAAATCTTTTCTTCTACCTCTTTCTTCTAGTTTTCTACTTTATTTCTATACAAATGATGTTCTTCCATCTTTGTTCGGTGCCAGCTCTTGTTTTCCATGGCTAGTTGAGCTCCATCTTATCTATGTAGCCCATTTTGGGCATGTTTATGTATTGTTACCTTAAGAAAGTAGTTTAATTCCTGATCCCGTATGTATTCTATTCTATCTTTTCTTTTGATCATGGTTGTTGGTTTGGTTGATCTCTTTCTTGCTTGAACTTCAATTTCTACCAAGATCGAGAGATTAGTTGTAGAAACATATAAGAGAAGGTAGTTTGGATTTGAAATATGAAAGGAGGTATCCAAGGGAGAGTTTGACAAAAACACTTGTAGGAGAGATCCCAATAGAACCTTGGTTTTGGTTGGCTCAGTTGAACATGGTCCAGTTTAAACAAACCCATTTAGATTCACCTTCACCCACCTGCGTTCATGGTTTGTGTTCAGTGCAAATTCTCAACTATTTCCATCTTTGAATATTAAGAACTGAGGAGGTATGTGAAATATTTAGGGGTGTTTATTTGTTATCCCTGAGTGAGGTTTGGATCTTTGATGGGGTTTTAGTCACATTGCATGAGAGCGAGTGGTATGCCCCCACAAGGATAATTACCACGATACATACTACATTTGGAGGTTATAAGTTTGCTAGGGTGTTCGAGGGTTGTCTACGCCTGAGAACGGGTGCATAGCCTGCCCAACCTGTGGTTACATAACCAAGAACTCCTTCTCGTTATTAGTAGGATACAAAGACTTTGTTTTCTTTACTTCATTTTGTTTTAATACATATCTTTTTTTCGATACTAGTTCTAGTTCTTTACATATATCAACTACATGTTTTGCACAGCTAACATAAGAGCAGGACCTTAAGCGTCTTAAATGTCCCCACATCCCTACGTTCGACCCCGTATATCTACTTTGACCCCATATTGAGTTGTGGGGGTCCTTGAAGGTTTTAGGTTATAAATTTAAAGTTCGATCCTTTTAAATTCGCCTCTTTCTAGATGCCTGATCTAGACTGATCAACTAATTCTCCATGTGCCCCTCTTTCACCATTTCTCAACCTCCTACTTCCTCTTGATAGACCTCTATGGAGCTACAATTGGCTTCTCATGAGATGTATGGGGAAGAAAACTGCATGTGGTTAGATCTTTGTTTGAGCAGTCATGTGACAATAAACATAGGTCCATGATGTAACTCACATATCTCAGATGCAATTTCAACAAGTTGTATGTTCCATCATTGAACCTCATGTGTTTTTCTCAATTTCTCGGTGAAGGCCCCTCATAACCAATAATCCAACAAATGATAAAAGTCATGAAATTTCATTATAAACTAATACATTGTCCAAAAAATAGTTATAAATATATTATCTTGTCCGTAAAATATGAGAAATCCATTAAAATGGCTCCCAATGTTTTGCTAACCTAATCTATGTAATATTTTAAAAATTGTGGAATCAAAGATATTTACCTTGGTTTAAATAAAGAAAAGGTCAAATATGTTTACAATGTTGAATAATGTTGTGATATATCTTTAAATAGACCTAAATATACCAGCTGAACTTTCATAATGTGATGAAAGATATCGAGCATTTTGCAATTATTCCCAATTTGACAAAAATGATTTGTGAATATGTTACATGATTAAAGTCAACATCTAATAACTCCTTCACTAAATAAATCTTAATTATGTTTTTCTCTTTTAATCTTATCTATCCATTCTTTTTTGGACCTAAGATGTATTGGGTGATTCTAATCTTAAAGATATTCTCTAATCCCTGAACATGAAAAAAAGGCACACTTACACTTACTGACCAGAGTAGTGACATTGATGATAATTGATTGTGTTGTAAACCTTTCATGTGCTTATTTGTTTTTATAATTGAATGAATTATATTGTACCCCATTGTTTAATGTTTACATTTATACAAAAATATGGTTGAAGAAACTTAACATAAATGAGAGCTAACTTCCATTCACTGTTTATTTTTTTCTTAAATTAGAAGTTTCCATGCCCTATGCAACCAATTATTTGCCTTCATGGATTAGAAGTGTCTAGCCATTATGATACTCACATTGTTCTTATTTGATGATAATTTTGTGATAACTTGTATTTTCACTCTCATTCATTAGATTCCCTATTATACCCAACAACCTCCTCACCCACACCTTGATGAATTTAAGTCACTTTATGCTCAATTGATGAAATGATTTTGATTAAATATCACTTTGTACTCATATATGATCCTAATTTGAGTTTTGAACTAAGTGGCATTCTTATTATGTATCATCAACTTGCAATCAAAATTGAACTCATATAATGAAATTGTTTCCTATAAAATGCATGTCATGATGTAGAGGATTCAATTATGAGGCTTGAAAATCACCTCAATCAAAGCAATACATCACAAGATATGGCCATTTAAAATTTTCTATTTTAATTCTTGTTTTAACGTTGTTTTATCTTTTTTTAGCCTAATTAAGCCCAATTTAGGGCATGGTCCAGCCAATATGGGTTCCCCCCTTCCTCATTTGTACACATCAATGATCCTCCCCTTGATATCTTGACTAATCTTGGCCTTTGAATAATGACCCATGGATTCTACCCTCCTAATCTGACGATTGTGGATCATCTTCAAGCTCTGTCAATACTGCTATAGTAGTAGCTTTAGGAGCAACCAATGCACCTCTTATCGACACTTATGAGAAAAATTGGCTTGCCAACACCTTTATATATCTTGTTCTCGGTCGTTACCCCACATTTTACCACTTTTTTATGTCCTAATCCTGCTCTTCACCTTCTTGTTCTTCCTTTGTCCATGGAAGCCACCATGGATGGCCCCTTTTGGGTGTCATCTTTCCTCTCCCCCTTGGGATTTGTTCTTTGATCCTTCAACTCCATGAGCTCACACTGTAGATGGACGTCTACTTTTCAAGTTCCCCACCACTCTTCTATGTCGAGCTACAGGTTGTCGGCCGCTGCAACCCTGACGAGCTGGAGATGAAGATTATCCACCACTAGATCTAGGGTACCAAACAGATCGAAGGTCGGATGGCTCACCTCATCCCCCTCATCCCCTCCCACAACTGATTAGTAGATGGCTGATCATGTGACTACGAGTGATGTCCAGCAGCGTGATGATGCCCCATGGGTGTCTAGCAGCAATTGAGAACCCCAAGCTGACGCTCAGCAAGCGTCATCCCACTACTAGTTGTAGTTGGGGGGGCCAAGGAGCACCGGTAGCATGTCAGGTCACTACAAGAGAAACCCAGTGGACCCAAGGACCTGAGGCCCAGGAGAAAATGGAATCACAACGCCTCCCCCACAATGCACTCCATTTGGCCCTTGAATCAAGATCCAACAGTCTAGATTTGCTGAAATAAGGTATGTTCTTTGAAAAATAGTATCATTGTGAAAATAGCTCCAAATATAGACTTCCAATATACCATTTTGATCAAGAAAATGAGACCTTTCCAATAAAAATACTTCCAGCATCTAAATTTGCTTTCTCCTCTATTAATACCTCTAAAATCATACTTTTTAAGTCTTCTTAATATGTTTAACCTTTTTGAATGCATGATCTGAATCTTTTATGGGCCTAAACATGATTATAGACTAATTCTAGTATCTTGAACATATTTATGTGTAACTATTTATAGTTTATCCATCCTTTCACCCTTAAGTGATCCAGTGTTGCTTAAATGACCTAAAATGAGCTCTTATGATTAGACCACCTCTTTAATTCTTAACCTTGACTGAACGTGCCTCAAATCTTTATCTCTTATTCAAATCAATATTTTTTATGTATGTTGAACCATGATTCGAATTTGGTAATACTTGTACCATTTTCACCTTATGATGTGAAATGAACCTATATGTAAAAGATTTCTTCTTTTATTTTGTAACTCGGTCAAGTGTGCTTCAAATATATATAATTGCTCTATATTAGTAGTTTTCACCCTCGAATGCTATCCTTTTCTATCATGACCCTTCTTGGACACTAATGACCATCTAGTTATTCTTAATGTCTCTTAATATGGAACTAAGTGATGTATGGTAAACCTTATGTTTTTATGGATCTAAAGTTGCTCAAAGATGTTTTTGAGACCTTGAAATCACTAACATATCATGTATTGTAACCCCAAATTCCATGTTGATCATTCTTATGCACTTTTGAGAATAAGGAACCTAATCTTGACATGAATGTAAACTAAAGTGCATGTTATTGTTGTAGAGATCTAATGTTGTCCAAACTTGCTCTTATGATGAAACATGCTACATTATACCTCCAAATCATTAACTTATTGATCTTGGCAACACCAATTCTCAAGTAGACCCTGTCATACTCTAATGTTGACAGTCTAGCATGATATTGACTCTAAATGGCTAATTTGACTATCTTAATGCTTATGCTATTCATATAGCTTAAAGCATTATGTCTCCCCATCTAAGATCATTAAACCCTAATATTATAATCCCTATCTTATTTGTGATGTGTCACCCTAGGCTCTAGATGAATCCATTTTCATAAATTGATAATGCACTTGCATGACTAGTCGAGATGTTGAAACCTATGTTGATGATATGATACCTAGATCTAGGTGACACATCCAACAACCATGATAAAGAGTAATGGACATAATCTTGCTATTTTTAATCCAAATATACTTACTTGTAATCCCACGATCACTTTGTGCACGCTTTTGCCAAGACCTAGTGAAGTTGCTAATTATGGTGTTCTAATCAATCGTTAAACTTGTACTCTACTCACAAGGTACTATTAATCTCTTGACCATACTTTGTTATTGGCTTGTTTGTATGTAGGATTGTATGAATGCTTGGTTAGATAACTACTTGTTTGAGATACTTGTTCCATGTGATTGGTACGTTGATTTTTCTTGAAATATGTTGAACAAACCTTAAACATAATGAACTTGTCCATTATACAAACCTTGTGTACATGCCTATATTCTTGGGGTAAGGGCACAAGGTTAGATGCCTTACTTGAGATGTCAAGATAAGGCAAACCATGTTGATAAAAGGATTAGCTAATCCTAAGAACCCTTATGGATCCTTCTAATGAGAAGCTGGTCAATGGTCATATTATGTTGTTGAGTATAATGGAAATACACTTAAAACACACTTTGTATAAAATAATTTTGTTGAGTGTTTCACACCTTATTTATATATCTTTCTTATATGATTTTATAGCCAAGAAACTTTTATACTACTCCTAAACTATTTACATGACTTTTCATAGTTTACTTAATGCTTTATAATTAATATATTGTATTTATCAAAAATTTAGGTTCCAAATGAAGATTCACTACACTCAAGGCTCTTAGATCTGGAAACAAATCACCAAATGGTACACTTGAATATAGAAATGGGTAGATATCTATTATCTCCATGTTTAATATCCTATTATCTCTTACCTTGTTCTTGTTTGTGGTTTTATTCATGCATATGTTATGTGATCCATTCTAGGGATGGACTCCTAGGTCCACTGGCCTTTGGTTGTGTAGCTTTCAGGAGTGTGGACTTAGGGTAACAAATAGTTTGGTGAAACACTTGCCAGCATTGTTGAATATAACATAGCCAAACTTAGGAGTATAGATTAGCCATCCCTTTTTAGGCATATTTCCAATTAGTGTAATATTAGGTCCTATTTTTCCATGGATTAGGAACATTATGATTCCTTGTGAAGTCAAGTTTCTCATATACATTTAAGTTGAAAGTTTAGAGATAAAATCATCGTAATACATTAAATGGTAGACTTGATGAAAAAACATACCAAATAAAATGTTTGATTCTAATATGACACTCTTTTCTTCGGAGTATAGGAATGGGACGTAATACAACATATTGTAACACTATTTATTAATTAACAGAAATAAATGCATTAAGAGAATATTTAATTTAAAAATGAAATATAACATCACCTGGTTTCAAAATGTAAAATTGAGACTATAAGATCATCCTAGGAATAGTACATGAGTTAAAGGAAATATAAATTATTGCATCACAAATATTAAATAGGTAAAGTTAATGCCTTAATTGGGAACTTAAATGACAAGTAATTAAATGTAAGACCAATAAATTTCAAAAGGTGAAACTAATGCTTTTGAATTCATCACATCATAATTAGTCTACTAGAAAATTGCACATAAATTGGATATTGTTTGCGACCTCTATTGAATTAGTAATGAAAACCACTAAGTAACTTAGGCTTTAATTGAAATAAATGTCAATTAGCCAATGTAGTGGCACCCACGTGGTAAAGTTGATGTTGTATGGTCAAGAGGTCAGAATTTCAAAAACCCCTAGAAACAGGATGAATCAATTGCCATTAAAAAAAGAAATTAATATCGCTTCCAATTTTTCTATAGGGTGGTTTATTTTTTCATGTAATGTCTATTTCCTCATGTGGACTATTGCTCTCTCCTCAGCAAGAGAAACTCCAATCGTAACTGATACTGACAGTCTTCCCCTCCTAGTATGTTACTTCCTCATTTTCCCTAGTTCACATGGCTTCCCCACATCTTCCCCTCCACAGGTCATGCATCCTGAGCGAGTCCTTCGTTGGTGATTGCAAGTACCTAAAAACTACCTCTTATCCCCTCATTCACTATTTCTACACCTACTCACCTCTACTATTTCTTCTCACTTTTCCTTCTTTCTTCCTCTCCATGAAACCCTAGCCACCATCAATGCTCCGCACACGACACCAGTTTGCTTGACCGACATGTACATGTCACCCACAGTTGTAGAGGAATGGATATGTCTCTATGTTGACATCCTCTTCTCTCTGCACCACCTGGTCCTCCATCATTATTGTGAATGATGCCAACTCTTAGGCTATTGGGCAATGACACTACCATATTCTAAGGTCATTGAATGGGTAGCTTCCATGTGACTAGAAGTTCTAATTTTTTTGGTTCATCAAAACTTTGTTGCTTTTTTGTATTTTTTGAAAAAGAGAGTACATTTAAGAGGTGGAGGAGTGAGAGATAAATGTAAGTATCTATCTTTCTTTACAACCAAGTATGTCATTATTTTGTACATATGGGCGAGCAAAGCAAAATAGTAGACAAAGCAAAGACACTTCGCTTGAAAGTATCAGAATAGTATAAGGCCTCTAATAGAAAACCTTGATAGAGTCTAGAATATAATTCCACAAAAATAAAGGTAATATTCATGCTCGTGAAAACATACGAAGTTCCTTTCCCACCATAAGAAATAACAGACACACAAGCAACAAATTCTCCATTCATTATCATTACTACCAACCATCTCAGTAATAGATTTAGGTTGTTTGAATGGGAACACATTGACCAACAGAGACCAAACCTTAACAGTATAACTGCATGAAAAATAGATATGGGTCATGTCTTCCTAATTAGATTTATATAAATAGCATTTTGCCACTAAATTAATACCAATTATTCTGATATAGTCCACAATGGGCCACTTATCATGCAACACTTTCCACATATTTAGTTGAAATCTTTTAGGAGCTATACCTTTCCATAACCAAACAAATTTAGAAATTGGGTTCTCAACTTTCCGTATCAGATTCCATACAAATTTGAGTTTTGGATTCTCCATGAATTTAAACATAATCAAATATTTCTTACCTTTCTCAATAGGAACAAAGTCAAGGACATTCAAAAGTTTCATGTTATAATGGTTGATGGGTACAAACCATTCCCCATTTCAGATAATCCAACTCAGCTTACAGTATAAATGCATGCCTAGCTTCGAAATACTATCTTCCCCTATCAAATCATCAAGAACACCTTGGTAGATCCACATATCACCCCATAGAAAGCTAGAGTTACCATCACCCACTTTATAGCTAATGAAGTTAACAAGTAATTTTCTGCATCTCCAAATCTTCTTGAATGCCCATGGAATATTTGAAGATTCTTTAGTAGACCAAAAGGAATTATTACATAAGTGTTTCTCATGGATACATTTGACCCACATAGAGTTCTTCTTCCTTGAAACTTCCCATGCATTGAGCAATAGACAAACCATCAAGGAATCCTATATCTTCTTGATATTGAGCCGACCTTCCAAGGTAGGATGAGTGACTTTTCCAACTAAACAAGATGAATATGATTATGATTCTCATCATCTTCCTAAAGAAAGCATCTACAAGCCTTATCAATGTCCTTTTGAATAGATACCAGAAAAGGAAAAGAACTCATCTAGTATAAATGCAAGATAGAGAGTGTAGATATAATCAACTCAACATGACCAAAAAAGACATAAAATTTTTAGATTTCCAACATTCAAGCTTGTGTCTAACTCTATCCAATCGAGGATCACAGGCAGATTTGGACAACTTGCCCACAAAATGAGATAAACCCAGGTATTTTGATGGGATTAAACCCTCTTTAAAGCCAAGGATATTAGCAAAATCATTTTTAGGAGCCAACTTGCTAAAATAAACCTCACTTTTCTTAGCATTCACAATCAAGCCAGACAACTTACCAAAAGTATCACAGAGATAGGAAATCTTTGTAGCATTCTTCACATCCTCCTTAGTAGAAACCATAAGTTCGTCTTCAAATATAAGTTGAGAGAATTCAAACTTTTTTGAATCCTGTAGTGGACTGATTTCACCTTACAATTGCATCCTCAACAATCACAGAGAATGCACGCATAAAAATAATGAAGAGGTGAGAAGTAATACGGTCTCCTTGCCTAATGTCATTTGATGGCTTGAAGGGTATAGTAGGTTCACCATTCACCATAACATGGTACGAGATAGACCTAAAAAATTTACTATTCCTTTGAATCCAGGAATAGGAGGTCCCATCCTGAAGAGAACATAAAACAAAATATCCTATTTAACAGACTCATAAGCTTTTGAGATATCCATTTTTAGGCACATTTTTTTACCAGAACTAGCTCTTCCAAAATCATGGATAATATCATTTGAAAGAGAGTGGCCTCTTTTATACTTCTTTCACTAACAAATGTGCACTATGTTTGAACTATTGTTGGAAGGAAGAACCAACTTCAGTCTATTTGCTAGAATTCTCAAAATGATCTTATGAACATCATTACACAAAGAGATCAGCCACCAATTTTTATGATCACCATAGTTCAAACCTTTTGGTATTACAGTAAGGATAGTATTTTTTGATCCACTGAACATTTTCCCATTCTTTAAAATACCTTAACAGCCTCACTGACATCTTGATCAATAATATGCCATGATTATATAAGGAAGTGGACATTAAAACCATCAGGACCCACATCCTTTTCAACATTAATTTTTTAGTAACAATATCAATTTCCTCTTGGGTCATGGAGGCAGTAAGGCTCAATTTCTGAGAATCATTTAGGATCGGACCCCTCCATTTAAAATTAATAAGCCCCTACAATCTTCTTGATTTGTTAAACAATCTTGTATAGTAAGATAAGATACGAATTTTCAACTCATCTGGTTCAGATATAGGAATGTCATTATCCATTAACTTATAGATATGATTTCTATGTCTTCTTGTTTTAAGCAATGCTTAGAAGAATCTTGATTTTTTGTCAAGCTCTTGCAACCATTGGATCCTTAATTTCTATTTCAATAAGGACTTCTCACACAACTTAGCTTGTTTGAAATGCTTCCACAATAGATTAGCATCACCCTGGAGAGTTGATTTCAAGGGCTCATGGTCTGCCTGTTCCTGAGCATGAAGATCCTTAAGTCTAATCACTTTTGTACTATCAAACACTTTGCTAAAGAGAGATTGGTTCCACTCTTTCAACTTCTCCTTCAAATTAGCCAATTTCCTATAAACCTAAAACATTGCATAGACATCAACCAGAATATCCTACGCTAACTTAACAATGTTTAAAAAATCATCTGTGTAGACCAGACATTAGTAAAATAAAAAGGAGCTTTAACTTTCCTTCTTTCACCTAGATTTATAGAAACAATCCTATGATTGCTTACTATGTTATAGATAATCATGCCATGGAAATCATAAATATGATCCAAGAAAGAAGAATTAAATAAGACCCTATTAGTCTTTGAGGTAATAAAACCATCTACCATCATGGTGATTATCCCACGTAAAGAATGGCCCCTTAAGGCCAAGTTCAAAAAGGGAACAAGAAGAGATACAATCATTAAGATCCTCCATAGACTTCCTTGTAGGCGGGAGATTTCCTTCCTTCTCAGAACTAAGCCTTACAACATTAAAGTCTCCTACTAGAAACTAAGGGAAATTAGAAGAATCAGAAAAGCTATGAATTCTACTCCATAAATAAGATCTATCATATCATAGTTATGCCCATATACAATAGAGATATAGAAAGATTTATCTTCAATAGATAGTTTGACATGTAGAATCTGATCTGACTCCCCTAGAAATTGAATATTACATCTTTGTTTTTCTAGAGGATGGTAATTCGACCCAATGGGTGACTGCAATGATTCAATACATAGTCATATCTTGATAAAAATCTTGCCATGAAGTTAGATAATCTCTTTTTTCTAATCTTTGTTTCTTTCATAATAATGATCTCCCCCTACCCTTCATAACTCCTCTTAGACACCATTTATTTTGTTGCTACAACCTCTGACAATATAAGAGGAGATCGATAAAAGAGGACTCGTTGGGAAACTTGGGCAGTTGAGTTGGTGGCCTCAATGTATTCATAAATAACATTCAGTTCACCTTGCTTGTTTATAGGAGAACCCATGGAATTGACTACTCTGTGGAAGATGCCCAAGATAGATTGCGGAAATACATGAGGAGGAGATCTCCATTGATCACTAGAAGCTATGTTAGGCATTTCACCAAATACCTACACAGGTGTCAAAGGAACAAATCTACCTTCAGGAGAACCAGTCCCAGTAGACGAGGCTTTTTTAGCTTATAAAGGAAAGGACAGCATCGAGATTCGTGACCAAACAACTTATAGTTTTAACATAAGTTTTTACTCCACTAGTATTCAAAGGAGATCTTTTGGGATCCCCCTTTGTCACTTTGAATATCTACAGAAGCTGGTAAAGATGAATCGACACCCATAATGATTTGTAATTTGGAATAGTCTAACTGAGAACATTCACTAGTCACTTTGTTTGTTCGGAGAGGAAAAATGAGAAAAGAACTAGTCATATCCATCACTGGAGTGTCCCATAGTCCAATATGAAGATCTTGCACTGTATCCCAGATAGGAACTGACTTAAGTTTAATCTTCTTAATCGATAACCCTAGCCTCCACTTTACAAAAATCAAAGGCATTCTTCTAGAAAACCATGGGCCATTATTCATAGAAGAAACCATGCCATCATTATTTGAGAAATGGATAATGAGCATATCATTCTCTCTGCCAATAAAATCAAAATCTTCCTTCATTTTCCACAACTGTGATAGATGTTGATGAAGAAGCAGTAAATCTGGGGAGAAGTCTACAAAATAATCTGCCATGCTATATTTCCACTTAGTTTCATTCTCATTGACTTCAAGCTTCAAATAGATGATCTTCCCTTTCTTAAAACAAATCTGAGTTTTATTCAAAGGATTCTCTTTCCGAGCATCCTCAATGTTGAAGATTTTACTACAGTCTTTAGGGTTATCAATGTTTCTAGAGATCACTGGGTTATCCTTCCTCCAAATCTGGCAATCAAGTCCTTAGGGCGGCAGCGGTGTTGTTCCATTGCCAAAGAACCTTAAGCATAGATGAGTTGGAAATATTCTTGTGATAGAGGTTCTAGTCAATGTTTAGTGTTTGTATTCCACTTTGTCCCTCATCCCAGAGACCTAAACATGATATATGCCCCCTCACTTGATGTCAAGATGCCTGGATGATGACAAGACAACACTGGAGTTGTAGAGGCCAACCAAAGTTGTTGTGTCAATCCGTATGGCACCAGTCTTCCTTCTGCATCACCCCTCATGTCACCACCACCTAAAGGATGACCTTCAACCACCATTCTCCACACATGTACTTATCCTAATTTCTAGAAACTTCTTCATAATGCTGCAAGTATGGGAACCTAGACACCTCTTCTTCCCCCATCTTCATCATCAAAATTTTGATGGATCTCCCAAATACCCTTCTTCTACACTTTAACCCTACCTCCTTGAAATCTTATTCTCCTCCATCCTTCTCCTTTCTACCACCACCTCAAGTCAATGATGCCACTAACCATGTACAACAGACCGCCAATAGGGAGATTCCACCTGACACCCAACCTCTATGTTTCATCATTTCTAGAATAAAAGGTAAAAAGATCTAGTGTGTATAAAAGTGGATAGAACCCCTCAACCTACTGGTTGAATGTCAAGGACCACTCATCATCCACCATATGAAAATGGTAGTTTCATTTATTTCAATTGATTAAGTTCCTAGATTAGCCCACTTATTTAGAGTTATACTACACACACCCTCCCATTCACCCGGAGATCCACCGAGTGGTTGGGAGGCATGATCAATGCTGATGTGGTAGAAAAAGTAGACACACTATAAAAGAGAAAAATACAAGAGAGAAAAAGTTTTTGCACATAACTTTTAAAGCATAAGGAACTATGTCAAAATAAAAAGCATTAGGTTCATCGTAAAAACATACTTTCTAACAAGACCAATGTTGACATACTTCAGAAATGAATAATATGAGAAGTATAACAAGAGAGGAGAGAATATAAAAAGTACAATACCTACAAAATTTTAGGTATTGTACTCAGACTGACCATAGTATTCATTGGTAAAGTACTCATGTTTTGGGGTACAATACATCAACAAGTTAAGCATTAGTATTGTACCTCTGAAATTAAGAGTGTTGTGCCTCAAGATATGTGCATTATAACCCCAAAACATTGGTTATTAGTTAGGTATATAAATAAAAGGGGTAATATACACGTGATTGAAGTAAATTACTCCCATCTTGAGGTACAATATGAATGTTTGCCTTCTAGTGTATTGTTCTCAAAACACAAGTAATGTACCCAGAACATGTATGGTACCCTAAAACACATATGTTATATTTCTCTCGTATTATCATTTTTTAAAAGTATTCCAAGACTACTCTTGTTGGATTTTATTTATAAAGAATCCAATTCTTTTTATTTCATCAAAAGATACGCTCTGGATTGAAAGATATAGATAAATTTTTTTCTCTCTATCTTCTACTTCTTTCGTATGTTATTACTTTAATTGTTTCTGGATGTATGGGATAAAGTGTCCACCCCCATTCCCAGGAACCTGGTGGGTGGATGGGTGTGTAGGTGACTATGTCTAGAATTTTTCCTTATCTACATCAAAACTATCATGGTGGTATATTTGTATATAAATGTAAACATAATGCTTCATAAAGCCTGCATGATGTATAATCTTAATGCTCTCGTGTTAGATAGTATATCTCATGTCATGCAAGAAAATTTGAGTAGTAAACCAAGTTAATTTAATACCTAGACCTAGGATTTATTAGTCCAATCACATTATAACAAATTACCTTAGTGTATTCACATTATTAACAAACCATGTATATTAAAAAATGAATAGGAGTAAAGAATAAATAATGATTCACTCTTGTTATGAATCATAACCCAAAGTATATATGTTTATATATAATGGTAAATAAATAAGCAACATGGGTATAGGGAGTACATCTATCTGGATTAGTCTCATTCAAATAATAGATATAAGTGAGAAATAATGTACATAAAGAAGAGTGAATTTGTGAATTTAGGTTTGGGTGACACGAAGTCCCTACAAACTTACTCATATATGAAAGTGTATTGGATTTAAACTCTATACTCTTATAATATGGGCATTTTGGTCTAATAGTATCTCATGTAAAGCACATCCTTTACCTAGTTGACCAAATGGAGATATATGATGTACATTGAGATAATGAACTGCAAGACCTAAATTAAAATCATTACCCACACCTATATGTAATCTAGGCATACTTATACCATTGTGACTAAAAATGAATATTAGTACTAAAATAGATATCCAACAAATAATATGTCTACTTAATAAGATTAAAAACCCTAATATGTTATTAAGTGGTTGTGACTAGGAGAAGAACAATATGAAAATATGTAATAGGAATCTAAAAACATATTTACTTCAGTTTTATGAACATACATAATGTGTTCCTAGGATGCATATCGACCTTGGAGACCAAGTATACACTTCAAGCTAATCATTAGTGGTGAATATCAGGTTTGTGAAGTCCCCATTTGATAGGTAGGCATTTATTCAACTTTGATATATAGTTTCACATAATGAGGCAACTCTTGATATCCTTACTCTCTAATTGAAATTTCAATCCCTCTCAATGGAAATCATTCTGATTTATTTTGATATTCAGTTATATATATAACATTGGGTTATAGCTCCTCCTACCATGTTTTTTACTCATGATGATGTAACTGATAGACATAAGTTTTTCCGTCTATTATTTCATGGGATATTAGAACAAGATAACTAATGTAGATGCTTTGTATAACTATTAGGGCACATTTTTGCCCGGGGTGCATCTTTCCATCTCTTATATATATACAGTGCCACATCATTCTACCTAGGGTGTGTCTTTCCACACATTTTACTTATGACAATGACTTAGTGGGGTCTTGGCCCTATCTTAGTTAGTTTAGTCTAATTTATCTACATTAAACTGTTTCTTTTGTGATATTTTTTATTTTGAAATGGCAAGACTATTTATACATTTATCAAATTCTCATATGCCTCATTCTCTTGAAGTTACCTACTTGTTAATATTATCCTCTTGAATAGAAACCCAATTTATTGCACTCTTCTATTCTAAATGTTGAATTATATTTTTATTAAGCACATACTTGATAGTGTTCTGACGCATACCGTTTGTTTTCTTTTATTGGGCATTATTCTCGAAAACTCAAGACGATCACTCACATGATGTGGACACAATGATAGATTGGAATGGTTGAGTTTCCCTCTACAACTAAGCTCACGTACTAGTAATTATACCCATAGTTTTTGTAGTATTACATATTATGATGAGGAATAATTGAATATGAATTATCACATAACTTAGTAATAGTTTTTTTTTGTAATCCTTCATCATTACATGTCTCTTGTATCCTACAATTTGAGTGAATCCCCTCTCTAGTTCCACTATTTACATTTGGCTCATGTGAAGCCCTTCCTTGTCTAGAAGTGGCTAGCTTTTATATCAGTTGTGATTGTTTCTCTCTGATTAGATGTGGCTAGACCACGTGGCACCTAAAGGGAGAAGGTTTTTTAAAAGATGATTTTTTGAATGGGAACCATTTATAATGATGAATTGGTTTATATTCATCACAAGTCCTTCCAAGAAGACTATATTTCCATGTAAAAAATGTTATAGTATTTTACCGCCCAACATACTATCACAATAGCAATGTGTGTGTCTTGTTTTCACAAATTAGGTAAATGAAGACAACAAAGATTGCTATCTCTGTTGAATTGAACAATATGCATCAAATAAGAACTCCATAAGGAATTTTAATAATAATTAGGAATTTTATAGTATATATTTAGAAATAGATTTTCTAGTTGCATATACCTCCCATGTAAATGCTTTATTAATTGTTATACGGATTTTTTTCCTTTTAATTTCATATGTTGTGTGAATAACTAGGTTCACTCTGGGATAGGGACCCCAATACATTTAACATTGTTTTTTAACAATGGGATTGGGATCAATGTGTTCTTGTTACCAAATTTTATCTCCCATTCTATCCTTGTGGTAAAGCTTTTCCACTGAGAATATAAATTATAGAAGTTGTGAGATTCTAATGGCATGTTGAAATTCTTTCTTCCATTGTTCTACATCATTATTTGGATTAAACAATGCAAATAGAATGAGAAATATTTTTGTAGCATAAAATTAGTTGGATATATATATACACACACACACATTCCATAGTAGGGATGTGAAAAAAAGTAAAGTTATATCATTACTTAGTTGGATGGCAAACCATGATTCCAAAACCCCATGCACCATGAGGTATCACTCAATAGAAATCCCAATGTGAATTTCGTCTAGTACAATATTTATATCAATGTTGGTACAATCTATGCTTGATGGAGATTACAAAAAACTATGTTCCCTCCTCTCTGGGATAACTTACTTCCTCTCCCCCTATTTCTTACCTCCTCTCTCCCAATACATTCATCCTTACTTCTACCCTCAGTCTCTAGTACTTCCTATTCATAATCAAGCATTCCCCTCCTCTCCTGCCTAATTTAGTTCCTCTCCCCCTATTTCTTAACTCCTCTCTCCTATTACATTTTCTCAAACCCTGACCTTGATTTTTTGTTAAACATTCTTTCTTATTATAATCAAGTTCTTAAAACCTTAAATAAACCTTTTGAGGTACTTTGATATCATGTGACAAGCTTAAGTTTCATGTTTGGTCCAGTTTAGACACTATTTGTGCAAGTTATACAATTTTGTGCACACTTTGGACTTTTATGCAATTTACCCATATATGTGGTTTTTCTTGGAATTTTTCACTTTTAGATGATGTATCATAATTTTTATATCAGGTTTTATTCTCTTGCACCTTGGGGCACCTTGTTGTATCTTTGGATGAGAGGTGAGAACTAGGGTTTCTCCCTATGCATGAATGATGGAGTTGCTAGGTGTGTAACCATGGAATCTGATGTTTTACCTTGTAGGGGTGACAGTGATGCTTCCCCTAGATGTAGGGAGGTCTATGTTTCACCTGATAAGTGGTACAATTGATGTTTTAGGTGGTTGAAGGCCCTCAACCGATGGTGGGGCAGATTTCTCCTTCTTGGCTCTTTGTGGCTAAGTGAGGGAACTGATTGCTCTAGTAAGTGGTGGAGGCTGATAGATAGCCTAGTTTTGAAGTTTGATTGTCCTTCTACCCTCAAAAAATGATGGTTAGACTGAAGAACAACCAATGGATCAGCGGTCTTACATATAAAAGAAACTTTAACACTTGTCAACTTAGTAGGACACCTCAAGCTTCTCTTCCTCCTTACCCATAAGCTTTATATACCTTTCCTTTAGCACCCAAACAAACCCTTTGGATCCTTATCACTCTCCTACTATCTATAGATTCACCTTCTTTTGTTTGGTAGAAAGGTGGGTGCCTATGGTAGAAGATGGTGGTTGAACTTCTTGCATGTGTGGCTAGAGCTTGGATCTACCCCCCTTTAAGCTTGTGGATCTTCCTTTGCTTGCTCTTGACCTAAGAAAGTAAGTTCCTCCTTCTTCCCTTAGTTTCTCTTTATGTTCTACATATTCCTTCCTTCTTCCTGGATAGAAACATGGTGTTTCATGGTAAAGATTTCTCTAAAGCTTAAAGAACCCTTCTTTCTTGCTTCCTTGACCTAGGGTAGCCCTCTTTCTTGGAGAATAAGCTTGTTTATCCATGTGGAGAGCTAATCTAGGGTTTCTTCCTTCATTTCTTGAGCTTTCTTGATGTTTGGAGTTGCACCTTCTTCCTAGAGGCTAGTTGTATAACTCTCCTCACATCTATTTCTTACTACTAGGTTACGTACTCATGATCTTTCTTTAAAATGAAATTCTAAGCATAAAGAAGTTATCTTTGTCAAGGGTTCAAACTTAAGTGTTGTTTCTTGAGTACTTTGTAACCTTGGATGAACCTAAAATCTATTGGACGACCTTCCAAAGGTAGAGTAATCCTTATACTTTTCATAACAATGAACCGATGGTACCCTTGGGGTCACAAACGATGGTTCCTTCTATATGATGGTGAACTATTTTCCTCCTTTTCATGGTGGTCGATGATTCGACATCTATCAACAACCGATTGTCTCTACTTTGTTGTTGTTTTAATGACCATATTCTACCGTAGAACCAAAGATGATGTTGCTTTGGTCACTGAAGGTGGATGGTTACCCTAACCCTATTAAATGATGTTCTTTTTCTATGTGTTGAGAGTTGCTTTCCCCCTTTGCTTTATTGTCTGATGGTTGGGCCTGTGTCACAGGCGATGGTGGTGACTTGGTTTTGTTTTGAGCCTTCTTTTGGTACTTAGAACCAATGTCTATGTTCCTTCAAGGTGGGTGGATTTAATACTCACTTTAAGTGGTTCTAAAATGATGGGTTTACTTAGAGTTTTAATGGTTGTTTTCCACCGTGGTGCTTGACCCGATGGTCTAGTTCACTTGTTGTTTTGTTTGGATTTGTGTGTCAACTAACAGTGGTATCTTTGGTCTTTTTTTATATGCTATATCTTGAGCACAACCTATGGGCATGCTTATCCCTTAACAACTGATGGTTAGGGTTCCCATATTTGATGGTCTTTGGTATCTCTAAGTGGTGACTCAAATGATGATTTTCTTGGTTTGGCAAATGATGGTTTGCCTTTGTTTTTGGAGTGATTTTCTCACTTGTTGTTGAAAATGATGGCCTCTCTGAGCCCCATAAATGATGGATATTCTATTCCATCAACCAATGGTTGTTTGAGTCTCAACCTGTGGCTCTTTTGACCCATGATCTGATGGAGTCAGTGGATGGTGACACTAAGTGTCACAACTGATGGTGTTCTTGGACCCTACAAGCAATGGACTTCTTTAGGTGATCAACTGATGGTATTTGTCATAATGATAACCAATGGGTTTCTTCATGTGATCAATTGATGGAGGGATGTGTTACAACAACATATGGTGTTTTCTATGTTATTAAACAATGTCTTGAGTAGTTAGTATGGTGATTCAACTAATGCCACAACTCGATAGTTTCCTAATGTGGTGTGTTTAAGTTGGTTGCTTGTGTTACAACCAATGGTTTTACCTCCTCTCATCCAATGGTTTTAGATTGATTCTTGTGGTATTCTGGTTTGGTTTAAATGATGTTGAATATGATAGAGGTTTTCCCTTAATCATGTTGTCTTACCTCTTCCCTCGTATGAAGGAAATGGATTGTCACCATAAATAGTGGATGTGTAAACCTATTGCAGCATATATTGTTACACTTAACCTTAATGCAATAAGTGATGGTTAAACCTTGTGTTATTCATAGAACCATACTTGAAAATAGTATGGGATTTGAAGGTAATACTTTACCCTATGCATCCATGATCCAATGGCGATGCCATGTGTTAGGGTTTGTACATGAGTGCTAATTTGTAGCTTGAGTGGACCTTATCTTGTTAAACCTACCCCTAATGAAAATAGAAGAGGATGTTTAACTATTTCTTAGCTTCTTAGTATAATATGATGAAATAATATTCTCTCTAATATTTTTTGAAACCTTAATATGTTAATCAGTGGATATCATAATTTTATAGTTGTTGCTTTCTTACAAACATGTGCACTATAAGTATAAAGGTGACCGAGCACATCTACCTTTCTTGTATGTTGATGCAATTGAAGGATACTTTAATGCTAATATAACCCTGCTATGTTATGATGTGAACATCCGTTAAGATCGTTAATGAAATATCATACCAAGCATGTGTATCACATGTATGGTGATGTTTTATTAAGCCTTGTTATAAGGCATGGAAAGATAATGATGATCTTACATGGAATGGTATGATGGTCTTAATGGACTTTAGGCATGGTTGATCCCTAATGGAGGTGTGATTCTCTTCATGATGTGACAAGGGTTGGAACCCTAGAATAATGTGATAAGGATTTGTATCCTATTGTGGTATTATGACAAGTACGGTCTCATGAATGACAATGAATAGTATCATATGGTATTGTGATCAAGCATTATGTCTCATACATTTTATATCTTCTGAAGTTGTTATACTTATATGCTTTCTATAAATGAATGAGGGTTTGTATGTCCACTTATTTGATGCAACTATAATCCACCCAATTGGCATAACTAAATAAGTGAAACCCTAATCATGTAGTTCCCTATGTCGTAGAATTTCTTTAGCATTAGAACTTACTGGATGGTGAAATGAGTATTCCTATAGGAAACTCATAGCGCATACTATTGAGTTGAGGGGGTGGCAAGTAGGGTGTGTATCCTTTATATCCACAATTGCAAGTTATGGAGGATGACTTTGGTCATGCCTCAGATATTTTTTATATATGATGTGACTTTGTATGTTGTGGCTATACTTGAAGTGGCAAGGTTTTGCTTTTTTTATACCCTGGTGGCTAGTGTCGTGACCTATACCAAGGGTGGATTAGGTCTGAGAAGCTTGACTATATGTCACTGTAGTGGCAGTTTTCTGATACATCACTACCTTTTGACCTGTATTGACTGGGTAGAGGAGAGATCTTAGGATATAGAAACTCCTACACCTTATAAGGAACTAAATGGCACTTTGCAGTGGTCAGTTGTAAATTGAGTGATATGAATCAAACTCCCCATGTCTTAATAAAAGATGTAATACCGTTGTGTAGAAGATCTATTTAAGGTTATATACAATGCTTCACATTAAATGTTAACCCTTGATTTCTCTTTTCACATATTGATGATGTATAGTAAAATAAGAAAAGTAGCCATTTTTATAATGATAGATATATTGTTGTTGTTGGTTATTCTTATGATGATGGGAATGACATGTTGTTAGCTATGCTTGTATTGCTAGATATGCTTTTGCAATTAGAGATGCCTATACTGCTAATCATGCTTATGTAGATAGTTGTGCTTATGTTGTTAGTTCTACTTATAATGTAGATCTACATAATCCATTAGACATGCTAATACCAGCTATGCATATGATGCTAGACTTATGCATAATGGTATTGATGCTACGCTACTAGACTTGGTTATGATGTTAGTCATGCTTATTCCACTAGACTGCTTACACCATTGGAAATGCATATGATGATAGTTTTATCAGTCCCTTTATACACCTTATTAATCATGCCTTTTGTTTTTCTTATCAATTTAATTGGCTTGATCTTCTTAAATTTTTTATTTACATAATCTGTTGTAATCAATAAGCGGTGTTGAGAGTTATATCTCTCGTTGGGACATGGGTCTCACCTCATGGGTCACCACATCTATTTAGGTGATCAGTAGTAGTGATAGTAGGCCCATGGTAGTGAGGAGGATCCAAGGTGATGGACCTTATAGATGGTTGTTTAGAAGCCTAGTGTGTCCTAGAGTCATCCCTATACTCTCAGGTCCGGGCGAGAAAGTTTGTACACAATGTTTCAATCAAATTGATCTTTTGGTAGCATGTTGATTCTTGTACATGTTGCATATGTGGATGATGTTTTTGTATATTTACACATGGTGTCTTAGGCCACAGATCAGTTGTAAAAGATACTTGGCATTATATGAAATAAAGTAGGAAGTTGGGCTCTTATGCAAATGTTTTTTAACATGTTGGTGACATTGAAATTGGTTTTAATTTATCCTCTTTTTTGGGTTTGTGTTTAGTTAGTGATTGATAATGTTTTTTGTTTGAGTAATATCATTTAGTGTGACATGTTATCTTAACTTGGTATCAGAGCTCTAAGATCACTGAGTCTATAGAGACACTAGGACTTAGGACTAGGATGATGTCTAAGTTTGGAACATGACATAAAAACATGATGCATACTTCCTAATGTCAGTACTTGGATGCTCTGGCCAGGTATTCAACTATTTTAGAAAAGGTTAGTGTGGAACTCTTAGATTGTTATATTTATGATTAATCTGATCAAGTAGTCATTTTTGAAACAATATAAAGAGTGTAACGAATAAACAATGATGGAAAAATATCTCAATCTTACCCTAAGGAAGATGAGAATGACATCATAACCTATTAAAATTTGAATGTTTGGTAACTAAAGAGAAAGATATGGCTCCTTGAAACCCAAATTTGAACACAAATAAGCTAAAGAGGAGTTCTTGAACATGTAATTCAAGTAGATAATGAGGTAAAAGAGAGATGACTATGTGATAATGTAGTGATTCAAGGTATAAAATCCACATAAGATGAAGAGAACTCTTGAGATGAGTATGATATGAAAATATGAATAAGAATAATGACAGATGGATAAAGTGGAACCTAAGTTAATGTTAGACCAACCTATGTGTGAAAGAAAGTGTTCATGTCAAATCTTCATGGCATGTGAAAGAAATTAAAGGGAGATGATCCATGTTTAATGAAGAAAATGTGAAATATGATGTTCTACCTATTGGTAAGTGGTTGAAAAACATGATAACACAAGGGGACATGCACAAGTATGATAAATATTTAATGAGAAAAGAGAAATAAGATACATATGGAAGTAAAAGAGGTCACTTACCGCAAAAGAGAGACATTACATGGCTCCTTTGACAATAGGAGATTGTATGAGGCAACAGACTCGATTCCTTGCATAAAAAGTGGCTAATGATGAAAGGAATATTATATTGTAGGATGAATTCACCTAAGATGAAGAAGATGAGGACAATTTGAGCCCTTCCTATGCTAGCAATGACCATGGGCCTATATATGGTAGTAATTGTCCACAAGATCCCAGTAGCCATCTATTAGACCAAACAGTTGAGGAACAGTTGCTTGAAGAACCTACAATAGCAAGCAAACAAGAAAGTGCATTAACAAACAATGGCCAAGATACTTAAGTATCATGGACTTTGAGAACCTTCCACATGACATATAATTAAGAAAAACTCTAGCAATGTAGAACTATCGAACCAGACTTGAGGATAGAAGTTGACTCAAACAAGTTGGCTAATAGGTTCCTACATTTTATATGTGAAGCAATAAGGACTACCTTAAACCATCAAGGAAATCAATTAATCTGAAAACATGTAAATGTGTGAAACTATAGAATTATACTAGGTGAGTTAATGGCTTTAATGGCACATACCATCCATAAGGATGCACTAGGGGGTAGAAGAGGCACAAAATAGTATTAGGAATCATAAATTGTGACCTCACTATGAGTGGGAGAAGAACAATCGCTGAATTGGGGAACCCAAACGATGTACTGGGGCAGTTGGGTTTCAGCCGAAATCCTCACCCCTCCATTTTTCTCTCCTTGGGTGATCCATCCTTCCAGTGCCTACTCAGGCAGTCCATGAGGCCATACCCTGCACTTGATCCATTGTGCTTCGGCCATGATCCTCGCCACCTCCCCCCACTTTTCTATTTCCATGAGGACTCTGTCCTTATAACACCACCGTTGGCAGTTTGTGAGATCAGGTGCTAGCAAAGAGGAGGACGTCGGGGGTGTTGCCCGAGGAAAGTGAGGTGAGAGGGAGAGAACGTGATCGGATAGGGGATTGTAGGGGGGAGATAGTGAGAGGGAGAGCTAGCACACGATGGATGGGGGTGGCTATCGGGGAGATCCATCGGGGGAGACGATGCGGTAGAGGGACTGAGGGAGTACAATCACAAGCCGCACTTTGAAATCGTGCCAATTGGGCAAGGAGGGAGTAGCATGAGGGAAATTGAAATTTTGGATATTTTTGTTATTTGTATGGGGGAGAGGGACATGAGGCATTGATATGAGAATTATTATGTAATCAATTAGGATATGTAGGGAAGTTTGTAGTTATTACAATTAACTACATTCATTTGATTTACATTTTTATAATTTGTAAAGAGAAGTAATTTTATCGATAAATACAATATATGTAGTTAGTATAATTGTAGCTAATTCACCTTTTTTCTATAGTGAATGTGACAATGAATTACACTCTTCTTGTGTTGAAACCACAATGTAGAACTTTTGAATATCATGGTGCCTTGCCATGTTAATATCTATGGACACATATGTGCTAATGATATTTTGAGCCTTGTTTAAGGCATGGAATAATGATGGTAACCTTACTATGAATAATGTGATGGTCTTAATGACCTTTGGGCATGTTTGAAGCCATGATTGAGGTGAAATCCTCTTCACGTTCCAATAAGGGTTAAAACCCTGGAACTTGTGATTAGACATCGGTATCTTGTAATAGTATGATGATTAGTGTGGTCCATTAATTTGCAATGAATGATAGAATGTGGTAATGTGATTAAGATTTATATCTCAAATTTTTTATATCCTTTGAAGTTGTTATACATACACTCTTGTTAGAAAATAATTAGGTTTTGAATGTCCACTTGTATGATAAAGCCTTAATACATTCAATTGGCAGTAATTAATCAAGTGTAACCTTAATCATGTAGAGCCATGTGTCGTAGAGCCATCTTCAGTGTCAGAACCTACTGGATGGTGAAATGAGTATTTCCAAGGGAAACTCGGAGCGCATATTGTTGAGTATGTGGGGGTGGCAAGTTGAGGATATATCC
This sequence comes from Alisma plantago-aquatica, assembly GCA_963693085.1. NCBI lineage: Eukaryota > Viridiplantae > Streptophyta > Magnoliopsida > Alismatales > Alismataceae > Alisma > Alisma plantago-aquatica. The sequence goes on along the minus strand of OY856411.1, from coordinate 71,742,212 downwards.
TTGTCATCCACAATTGCAGGTTATAGAGGATGGCTATGGTCATGCCTCTGACATTTGATGTGATTGAGGACAGTTGCAGTTGTACCTCGGATTCGAGGGTTTTATATACCCTATTTTCTAGTGTTGTAACTTGTACCAAGTATGAACTAGTTATTATCAGTTGACTATATGTCACTGTTGGTAGTTTGACTGGTATGTCACTACAGTTTACTCGTACTAACTGAGGGGAAGAGAGCTTAGGATAGAGCCACTCCTAGATCTTATACGGAATTGAATAGCACTTCGCAGTGGTCAGTTGGACTTTGAGTGGTATGACTCAAACTCCCCATGGCATAATAATAAAAGAAGTGATACCAATTGTGTAGTATAATTGCTAGGGTTTAATATGTATCACATTGGTTGATTAACCCTTGTCTTGTCTTTACACTGCATAGTTCTTACATGATGCAGACTTATGAAAATTGTACAATTCTACTTGATATTACAACTTATTTGCTTAACTTCTTAGTATGCTTAAACTATTCAGTCTATTCATATTTTTTATTCAATACCCTAAGTGCTCAATGTATTTACTATTAATTAATATGTTATAATCAATATATGTTGGAGAGAGTTATATCTCTCACTGGGACTGGGTCTCACCCGTAGGTCACCACATTTTTTTAGGTGGTCACGGCCAACGAGGTTGAGGTCGTGATGCGGAAGGAAACCAACCTGGTGATTAGTAGATTCAGAAGGTTGGTTAGTTGTAGATTTTAGTAGTAGAGTTCTAGTGTTGTCCCTGTACTCTCAGGTCTGGGTATGGGATGTGTTTTCTAGACAATATACTTGTATCGACACGAGATTTTGGTAGTATGCCAATGTTTGTAAATATATGGCATGTACATGTGAAATATATTTTGTATACATGATGTGACTGAGGTCTTTGGACCCATAAGTAAATACTTGTTATAGCATATGAGAATGGAATGATGGACCTTTTGTAAATATTCTATAGTTTATTTACATTGTTGGAATCAGTTTTAATTATTTCGCATTTTTGACTATGTGATTAATTAGTAGTTGATCGTGTTTTGTGTTTTGAGTAATCTCATTTAGCATGATGAGGTGTCATAGTATCGGTATATAAAAGGAATAAAATGCATGATTTATAAATCTGGGTTGAAAATAACTAGGTAGTGTACTGACGTCATTTGACGGAACCACTCTAAATTTGTGTCTCTTGTGGTTGCCTCATTTGTTTTATATTTTCATTGCACTTTGAGCAAAGTAAATTTATCATAAACCTCTATTCATCCCCCTCTATATCAATTCAGATATACATCATTGCAGATCAAGTCTAGTGATGTCCCTTTGTGTGGTGATGTGTGTCGCTCCTCGCGTGCACAGACAATCATTGTCGACATCCTCTGAATAGAGGTGCTCAGCGTCTATGTCTATACTTCATCCACATGGATGTACTGGAACTCCACATGTGTTTCCTAAGTTGGAGGGAAGTAGTATCCTTCTGCTTTGTTGATGTGCTAGCATCGCTGTTACTTTTCTTCTCTCTCTCTTGGGGACAATGATAGCTAGGTTTCATGTACAAGAGTGTTTCGTTATAAAATCCAGCCATCATGCCCCCTATAAGTAGCATAGGAAAGGAAGTTGGATTTCCCAAAACCCTCGAGAAAATAAAAAATTTTGGTTGCATTTAAAACAAGCCACTCATGGACTATTAAAAGAATATTCTGGAATCAATTAAGTAACCAATTGATAATATTAATTGATTAAATAATTTTTGTCATTCGGCTCTGACCAATCGCTCAAGATTAGCTATCTGACTTAACAATTCAAATCAAATTAATTGGCATAAACATTTTAACCATTTAATTCATATTATATTTCAATACTAATCTAGTAGATTACTTAAACATTTTAGTAATCAATTATATTTGCAATGTTTTAATCACGTTCACCATTATACTCCTATTCTAGTACATCCTATGTGTGTGACCCAGTAAGCTCCAAATTACATTTGCAGTGATATACATAATCATATTATGATTTCACAAGCAATGATTGGTATCTAGAAAGACTTAATTGCTACCCAAATAACTGAAAAAGTTGGAGAACAACTTAACATAGTATTTGTGGTTGGTGTTATAATGATTGTATAATTCTTTTGTCTCTGATATCCAGATTGAACTCGAGGCATGGAATTGTCATCCTCACCAATGTTCAACCTGTGTTCATTCAACTAGAGCATATTGTTTGAGATATGTGTAAGCTCAATATCACATATTGACTCAGACCAGCATGGCCATGCATTTCCCAGTCTCTCTTATCAAGTGTCTAGGATATCAAACTCATGTAGGAGGGACAAATACTATCTACAGCACTCACAATCATCCCCATGTGTCACAGTGCACCCGAGCACCACCTTTATGACAACCCTTATTTAGGATCACAGTGGATGATGTCAAAATACGCCAAATGACATGCGATGAGTGTAGTGATTTTAGGTCTAAGAACCACAATCACCACCATCACCATGAGAGAAGACTCAGACTACCAGACATGGTTTCCATGTGTCACTCTCAAGGTGGGTATGTCTGAAACATTGTTCTCTAACAAGTATCTATGTGTTTGGTTTGATATCACATATCATGACTAATGAGATTCTATCATCAACCAACACACACTCTAGTCTTATGTGTTATTGTTGTTTCAACAATAACATCTAACTAGGGACATAACAAGAATGCATATATGATTGACATATGTATGTTCTCATCATTTAGTTCCTCAACCCGAAGACATGCATCATTGAGTGATATCATTCTTTAGACATTTATTATGTTACATCATTATCTCATAACTGAATAAAGCAAAATAAATTGGAAGATTGCCTTTATAATTAATCAAAAATTTTACAAGATATGCCATTACAATCATCATATCATTAGCTCTCTAGGCATGCATACCAATAGATTCCCCTTGCAAAGAATAGATCATAAAAGTAGGAAGATCCACTTTCATAAGGTCCCATCGTTCAAGGTATAATTTGACGATGAAACCATTTCGGGCCATGCATGATATGTCCTTTCGTCTCCCGAATTTTTGAACTTACTTCATCGTATGAAGGTGGAACCATCTAGGAGAAATTAACATATGAAAGGAAACATTTTAGGATTAGATACAAAAACGGAATATCAACAAACTCTTCACCTTCATACATGTTAGAATAAATGTCCACAAAAAGCTAGATGTCTACCCCACCATGAGTTATGATTTGTCACAACAATACTGGTGTGTTTTTCCTCCCCCTTGAGGTTACACACCTAAATCAATGGAATTTTGATTAGATGTGCACCTCAAAGGCTCAAACACACAACAAGGTTCTTTTGAATTTATAAATCCCTACTAGGCTCGCTCACATAAACTAACAAACTTCACCTTCATACATGTTAGAATAAATGTCCACAAAAAGCTAGATGTCTACCCCACCATGAGTTATGATTTGTCACAACAATATTGGTGTGTTTTTCCTCCCCCTTGAGGTTACACACCTAAATCAATGGAATTTTGATTAGATGTGCACCTCAAAGGCTCAAACACACAACAAGGTTCTTTTGAATTTATAAATCCCTACTAGGCTCGCTCACATAAACTAACAAACTTCACCTGCAAGCGTATGGGGTCATGTTACAGTATAGGAAAGTGGCAAGTTAGGGGTTGAACCAAAGAGAGAAAGGGGGCACTAGAGCTATGTTAGTTTTTTCTAGGTTCCTACTGCGGAGTCTAGGTTTGAAGTTGATTTTGGTTTATAACACTAATGGTTGAACAAGAAAACAATTAAAGGAGGACAAACAAGATCAAGACCTAAGCTAACCCTAGATTTTAGTTCTAATGAGTAAGAAAGGGAACTAAGAAAGATAAGGAGAAAAGTACATTAAGGCAAGCAAATCAAGAGATCTACACTACACTAAGATAGAAACTAAGACTAGATGGAAAATTAAAGACCCAAAGTAGCAAGAACAAGGAAAGAGCTAGGCAATGGACTAATTAAGGAAGTAAAGTACTAAACAACTAAATACTATCTAAGAAAGAAGATAAATTAGGTTTTAATGCAATAAAGTGAAGTGTGGGTTGTCTGAGGGAATGTACTTGTCAATTGAGTTGGGTTGATAACATGTGAAAATTACTCTTTCATTTAAATTACCTAACCAAACTACAAGATAGATGCTAATGAATTGCCCTAAACTACTAATTGGCCATGGATGGGATGGGGTGTGTATAGGGGAATTAGTCCCTATCACATATTATCCACCCTTGTGAGTCTCACTTGGATTATGGTTTAGGCTTAATTCAATTAGCATCTAGTCAAGCCTAGGTTTCTAGTATAGAAACTCATTGGGTAATTAGGGACTGAGCGTAGTAATGGGAGATGGAAATGAGGTTTTAGACTACACATCACCTACCATCTAGCCTTGAGAAGGCTCCAAGCAAATTACACTAAAAGCTTCTATAGTAGCTACTTAGATCTCTCACTTAGATGTAGAAGAACCGATTAGAATGTAGAAGGATGAATGTCTATGTAGAACTCCACTAATTGGACCTAGGGGCAATTCACAAAGTAGCTACATATATGTAATTTCTCTAGAATCCTAGGTGATTTCAAGCACAAACCACAGAGCAATTAATGGGAAAATAGATAAAAATAGAACATAATAATTAGCAAACGAAATTACAATGTTCACATATCACTTCCCCCAACATGGTATCAAAGTAACATTTTTGACCCCAAACAGCCCACCTAAGGGGTGTAGCTACTAATAGAACAAAAAATGCAAAAATGGAGGAAGAAGAATGAGTAGAGGACTGGCAAGCCATGATATCTCAGTGGAGACTCCTCCTTCTCCACCTCCTAGCAATGGAAGCTCAAGCCCCTCCATCCTTGAAGGTGTAATGGCATGGATGTATGGTGCAAAATGACCAAAACCCTAAATGGAAGCTTTTTGGAGTTGAAGGTGATGGAATGGAGGAGAAATGGAGTGGGAATGGAATAGGAATGTAGTAGAGGGGGGTAAGATGGGTTGAGAGGCATGTAAGAGTGCCTAACCTCATGCTCTAGCTACCACCCAAGTATATATAGGTGGTGGGAAAGAACTAGGCTAAGTAGGGATAGGATGGGAAATGTAGTGCAAAACTGTTGCTCGGTTTTCTAGTAGCACAACCATGCTAGGAAACACAACTACGATGGGTAGTGGATAGTACGGTTGTGGTGGGATGAAATGGTCATACTGAGGAATGGAAAAATGTTAAGGGAAATTTGGGGTTTTGGATGATTGGTGGCACAGTCGTGCTAGGCAGCACGGTCATGGTGGGTAGGTGGCTACATGGTCGTGTTGAGTAGCATATCTATTTTGGAGGTGTAAGTAGTTGGCCTTTCTGCCCAGAATGGTCATGTTGAGGTCTATGTGTCACAGTTGTGGTAGGAAACATAGTCGTGTTGGGGTCCATCTTGGCACTACCATGCTGCTAAGATATATCTTAAAGGTTTGACTTTGTGATTTATTTGTGATTTTGACTTGGCCAGCATTACCGTTCGTTGGCACCATGGTCGTGTTGGGGTCTTAGCATCACTTTGATATTGAACTTTATTCATTCGTGAATTTCTTTTCTTGAGTTTACCCTTGGCCACTAGGGGTAGTTTGGGAGCCTTTGAACTCTCTTTAGGCCTCTCTCGGGGTAGAGAAACCCCAAGACAAACATCTCTCTCTTCCATCAAAGACATGGTTTCGGGTACTTGAAAAACACATAAAGAACGTCCATAAGTGCATTTGATAAAAATATGCATATAGAGTGGAATAACATTTAATCTAATAGCTATAGATGTGATTGAAGTATAATAAGACACAAGATGAAGACCTAAATTAGGGTTGCATCACCACCCCAAACTTAAAAGATATGTGTCCTCAAGTATGCTCCAACTCAATCTCTCTTCAATTTTTCAACAAACAAAAAATGACAAATGCATTGCAACAGATGTGTATTGACAAAATGAGCTCAATGATGACTAAGTACTTGTATTTTACCTCTTTACTCTCCTCTTTTACAAACCAACCATGATTAGAGAATTGTGCATAAAAACATCAAAGTGGGGCATAGAATGTAGAAATAATACATATGGCTTTCATGAAGTTCCTAATAAACCGTTTAATGATGGTGACAAAAAAATGACTAAAATTGCTATTTTACCTTATGCATTCAATCTCATATGTAAAACCACACTAAGTAACCCACATTGCTGCAAAAAAGGGTGAAATGAGCTAGGTTTGATGTTTCCTACCTCAATGGACATGCAAATAGAAGAAAGGGGTTGCATTTAGAGATTGGAGTGTTGTTGCATAGGAGCACTCATCTTTTCTTTATTTAGATGTTATTAAATAGCATCATCTTTTATTTTCTTTTAGCATTTTTCTTTTTCTTTTATTTTTATTTTCACTTGGTGCAATAGGGCACATGGTGGTAAGAGTGAAGCAGAGGGATGTAGATATGTCCACCTCAAACTTTTGGAGGTGGCTAAGGCTAACATGTGCTCTTTGGCATCTTTTCATGGGGATGAGGGGTAAGAAATGGTGAAACAAAAGTGAGTCAAATAAGGGTCACATGGTATCTCTTGCATTAAAATTACTCCAACAACTTCATCAAGCAATGACACACCACATGAATGAGCAATATGAAAACTAAATTTTTATACTGATATTTGACAAACTCGAAGTGTTTGTGTTTTACTTAAATCACAATTTAGCCATGCAGTTCACAAGCATGAAAGAGGTGATTCACATGTTAAAAGTCAAGAAATGAGACCATTTAGTAATAGATCCTGATAATGCAACATTCATTTATCAAAGGTCAACATTTTCAATTCAATAAGCAGAGATTGGGTCAAAACATGCTTTAGGCAAGAAATTCTAAATTTGGGCAAAATTGGCCAAAATAGTGCCAAATTGCCTTCATTCACATTTAAGCCTTCATTATGAAACATAAAGTAAGTTCTAGTTACAAACATGAAAAAATTATAAAAATCTACATGATATGCAATGAATGAGAAAAAGAGCAAAAATTTTGAAAACTACACAAAAATGTAAGGAAATGAACAACATGGTATGCATGTATGCAAAGCAATCAGAAAGTTGACCTAGATAACAAAGTTATGAAATAAAATTAAATGGCAAGGTGAAATGAAGGGTGTACTACCCTACCACCCCAAACTTTTGAATCATGATGTCCTCTGCATGACGCTAAAGTGTAGGAGTTATAGGGTATATGATCATTGATGTTGTGGTGGCTGGGATGGTGCTCCTTCATGTGATGGGGGGTAATGCTAGTAGTTTCCCCAGTAATCCACCTATGTAGGTTGGGAAATCTCCTAATACCCAGATAACCTCCCCACCAATCTTCCCCACATTGGGGGTTCCTCTGAACATGAGCATTTTGAAATCAATACATGTGATTGGTCTGATGGTGCATATGTTGATGATCAAACCACATTGCATCTTGTGTCATATGAAAGCCCTCCTGTGTCCTCATTATGCCCTCTTGAGTCCTTCAAATGCTCTCAAGCTATGCCTATATAGTAGATATGTTGTAGGCATTCATTGTGGGTTGATACAACACTGTTGTCTCTGTCTCTCATCTTCACATCATATGTGCTTCTCTCTCCTTCACTTCTCACCTCTTCTTTGTTTATTGTGACTCTCCCAATCCCTTAGGAAAATTTGTAGGGTGTTGCTACCATGTTTCACTAGGATGCTTCTCTTTCCACCTCCTCAAAATATCCAAGAAATCTGGAGATGGGCCACGCCCCTCTAGGAGAGGTGTAGCATGGTAAGGTAGCTCCTATACTTCTTCATAAGGAGTGTTTATCTGGTAAATAATCTTCTAATCAACCACTAAAACCATATATGAGTGACTCAAGTATTACATATCCACAATTTCCCCCCCCCCATCTACCATGGTATAACCAGACACATTGTAAAGACTCAATCTTTACGGTCAAATATTTACAAAATAATATCAAAAATATGAACAATCTTTATTACAATCATGCTTTTACAGCAGAGTCATACAAGCTTACAAATATAATTACAAAGTTTAAGAATAAGAATTTTTTCCTATCTTGTCTTCCAACGGAGGACTACCCATGCATGTCTCTTCAATCTCTTCCATCTACCGCCTGTCCATGAGTTCCCAGAGGGAACAAAACTACACATGAACCCCATTGAAGGGAATATAAAGGTTAGAAAAAGTTGGTACTAAATTCAAATGTTGGGCTATTGGCAAAATATAAGTACTAAATGCAATCCAAGGTAATATCAAAGTTAGGCAAGGACTATTTGGTGGACTAAATTTTTCAAAGTAAGGAAAACAATATTTCAATGTTTGTAATTCAAGATCGAATTTCCACAAGGCTACTCAAAATAGTTCAAGGTATCAAATTATCAAAATACTTGCAATGATCAGCTTTTGAATATTAAGGTTGAGCACTATCATATCATTTCCTTCAAGGTAAACAATTCCTTATTTTCAATCATTTATGAAAGAAAAACATTGAGCCTAATCACTATGTTAACTAGTCGATTGGGGTTGACTAAACCACTACAACCTGGGCACAGTGTGGCAGGACATACCCTACCTCAAGTGAGCCAAAGCTCTAAGGGTTGAAAGCCCAAAGGGACCAAATTCTAGGGAGTAAACTCCAAATAGATCAAGTCAAGTGTTATTCTAATATTCAATGTTCAAAAAAAAACGGAACAAACAATACTTGAAAGAATCCATATTCATGATACAACCTTTATTGCATTAAATCCAAAGCGGGGGGTTACTATATTTTTTTTTTTACCGAAGCGTAAGTAATTCTATGATATGGAAAGATAGAATGTGTAACTTAAAAGAATAATATAATAACTTAAAGGAATAATAAAAGTTGCTAGTCTCTTAATCGAGTTTGTTTGGGCTGAAATCCATATTGAAATAAATAGAAAGTAAAAGTTTGATCTCTTAAACTCTATCTGGTCGAAGTAACTAAAATCCCGAGAAATAAGAATTTTACTGAATAATCAGAACAATTTTGATATCTTGTTTTTAGTTACTACTATTCGTATTCGTGATGAAATTTTTTTGTAAACCCATATCCATATATATGGATATGGTTCTAGTTATTACATTTCTTTCGAACTCTTTTTTCATTCAACTCTTCATTATTTTCTATATCCTTTAATTGATCCATTTATTCATTCACTGCATTATCACAGACAGATGAAATAAAAGAAAAGTAAAGTACTTGCATCGATGTAATTCCTTTAGCTCGGAGAATGATTGCTACAAATTTTTATTTCAGAAATCAAAAAAATGATTAAACAATAATCACTCTGAGGTGGGGAACTTTCAAAGAGTTAAGAAAGGCTTACAAAAGTATAGGGTTCACCACTAAACATTGTACACGGAATTCAACAGGGAAATTAATAACTTTAAAACAAAGTAGAGAATCTAGTACCTCAATTTATCCAAGTCTCCATAGATTGGACAATAACTAAGAATGGCTCCAAGAGTAAGAAATATACAAAGTATGGTACAACTTGGTTATCATTTGGATTGGGGTCAATTTCCTTCAATCTTTTTCTATTTAGGGTTTTAATTTCCCATTTAGAGTTGTTACTATTTCATGATACTTCCATTCCCTCTCTTTCTAGGGTTTCTAGTTAAGTTTAGTATATAATCAATTTATTAGTTCATTTGCATTATACTATAGATAGCCACCACATTGTAATATTAATAACCCCATGCTATCTTTGTCAAGGTTTGTCATATTTATTAAGTGTACATCTAGTCATAAGTATGTTTATATCCTTTTTAAGGTAGGAGATATTAACATATATGCATATCAATATTTAGTTAGAGACTAGGTGTGTATTTCACACTCAAAATTACATATTTAATTGTCAAAATCACATTTTAGACTTTGATATCATGTTCCACATTCTCTTTCTATTTCAATTCTTCACATAAGTTCCATCATGGTTATTCATTCATTTTTAGTTTTTATGGAGTATTCATTACTATGGGTTCATCATATGTGATCCCAATGAGGTGTAACTTATATTTTAAATGTATATATGTAAAAATTACTATTTTCCCAATTAAGATCTTCCTTTCTAGATAAGATCATGCCAAATGGAATGTAATTGGATCATAGATCGTTCAAAGTAAACTTTCTACCCACTTCTAGGGTTTATGCTTCCCACAAAGAATATGACAATTTAGACCTAATGTCATTATTATATAAATTGCATCTATCTAACTACTACTATTAACTAGTATACTACGTATACATGAGGCAAACTTACTAAATGTGTATTCTCTAATTCCTATTACACATGCAAAGTGGTGTACCAATATATGACTTTGCTAAACCTGATTGCTAGATATATTATCATTGACTTGTGAGTTCCCATATCATATTTTAAACTCTATCCCTCTTATCCTCATTTCATTGGTTATTTGTTTACAAACTAAACTACAAACAAAGTAAGACAACTTACCTATAGTTCATGTAGCTTTAAGAGTTCTCCATAGATTAGTTCTTCATTTACTGCAACTATGATGTTGGAGACTAATATGCATCCCTTCCATGGTGACAGCCTCCCTTACCAGTAGGGTAGAGGACATCTTGATGTCTATCATCGACAGAGTCACAAGGGAATGATGGAGGACATTGTTTTATCTTCCTTAAGCAACACAAAGCATATGCACTAGTTGGAGATAGAGTAGACTAACAGTTGATTAGAGGTGGAGGTTGCAATTGTGTGAGGGGTTGATGGAGGGCGTAATGTCCTGAAGAATACAAGATTCAAGATGTGTGTGGAGTCATGTGTCAGGCTATTGTGTAGCTCATCGTTGGCAAGTGAATCCATTGCTAGTGAGGGATAGGTGTGTGCAGGCTATCAGCGAGACAGTTGCAGGTCTGATCGAGGTTAGCACCATGGTGGGGAGGTCCAGAGCAGTAGGCACCATGGTGTTGGTAGGTTGTCATCTCCTTTGTCAAGACCAAGTAATGGCGGTAGATTAAGTTGCTTTGATGGTGGGTGGGAGGTGACATTTCCTTATTGTTATGATGGTTGGGCATGCCATGGTGTCTTAAGAGGCCCAATACAAGTCGACGGTGTAGTAGGAGAAAGGAATTCATTGTTGGAAAGGGAGGTCGGCGAAGTTGGGTCTGGAGCTCTGAGTTGCAGCTAACAGTCGTTGGGGCATGGGAGCCTAGTGGGTAGAAGGAGAAGGAGCCACAACTACAGCATGAGGTTGAGATTTGGGAGGACTCGGGGCCAGTGGCGTGGTGGAGAAAGTCAGGCAGGGGTTGGGGCTTTATGTAGGTGGTGTTGCTAGCTACTAGAGTTGTGGGGTGCTGATGATGCGAGGAAGTGAGGAAGAGGAGAACCGATCGGGATGCAATTTGAATCCAAAATGTCTGGTCTGTTATTTCTTGTATTTCTAACTTCCTTTACTTTCAAGGGAACATTGATGGCCGCCGTTGTTGATGGTAACTTCATGAAAAGTTGCAAGACTAGGGTTGTAGAGAAAAGTTCAACAAGAGGGAGATCATGTTACTCTAAAAACATCGACGTTGTAGTTATAGTGGAGGAAAATGCAAGGGTTTGCATGAGAGGGAGAGGTGTAAATGGATAGTTACCTCTTTTAATAGGATATTACGTTTATGTGTGTAGTTACGATCACATTCATTTTAAATTCTATATTCTTTAAATGAAAAGGCCAATAGTTAAGAGATATTGACCATGGTTTAATTTCTATTTAACTAAATCTAAAACAATACTATTACCATCATTTTATGTTTCTAACCTAATTGGCCCCATAATTAATTCTAGTATTTTTTGGTGATTAATGTTTCCCCTTAATTCCAAAGGAATAGTGGTCAATTGAGAGCAATGGTTGGTTTTGAGATCAAATCAGGGTATTTAGGCACAAACACATCAAATCAGAGTAAATAGTTTAAAATATGACAAGTGATACCATTGTGAGGGATTGGTTTGCAAATATTTCTCAAGCAACGATAATTTATAAACTTAGACACAAGGGAATTCAATTGAAGACTATTTTGCATCAAAGTCCATGATAGTTTAATCAAATCATATCTGGAAATTGGAATGAAGAGCAATGTTGTAAATAAATTCAACCTAGGGGGAAATAGCTCAACATAGATATAGTAGCAAAATTTGAGTATGTTACACACATCATGATCTAGGTCTAGTGCAATGGAAGTCACAATCCCTCCCATAATAAAAGCATTATTACCCATGGATGGAATTGTCTTCACATGCTCAATAGGAAGTGCCTCTTGATTTACATGATTGCCTTTTACCATCCAACCCAACACAAAAATATTTTTCTTAGTATATCTCTCATGGTTCTCATACTAGGCGAAGATTGTGTTTGCTAAGACCTTTTAAACATATCTCAAAAAGGGGTTATGAGTCAAGCTTGTCTTTGATTTACCCACTACAAGTTACTCTACCGAAAAACCTCTTCCACATGGTTGCATAATTCACATTAGTTTCCTTGTTTGTACTCCCTTGATCAATGAGGGTTGCTATTTTAGGGTTGGGAGCAAAAATTTTGCTGAGAAAGGAGGCGGTGAGGAGATGAGTTTCATTCCCCAATCTAAAATGGAGGCTTCTTCCCCATCATGTCAGATTTTATCCAAGTTGGCAAAGGATTGATGTGTAAGCTCAATATATATCTCCTTGACAGTTGTCATCGCCTTAAATAACCCAATGGGATCCAAGACCTCCTGGAAAAAGAAAAGATACCCAAAGCCTCCATTGTCTCCTTGAAGTCATAGTAGGTGACAATTAACCTACGTGTTAGGCACTATGGATGTCATGGCTTATTCAACTGACTATTTCTTATGTCTGAGGTCTCCTCATATTGTTCACTCATGAACCTCCTCATGTGTTGCATCTTGCATATTTGGCCCTCATTAATAATAATAAGCCACCATCAGGATTTTTGTTGTTGTTGCGCCTATGGTGCAGATGAGGAAGTTAAAGGTCGGGCTGAAGTAACTAGTGGTGTTTCCCATGAAGAAGTAGATGATCGGGTTGAAGTAAGTGGTGGTGTTTCCCTTGAAGAAGTCGATGGCTAGGCTTCCGCATCTCCTCCACTTTTTGATAGATTTATGGACTCCTTTACCATGGGATCTACCAATGTAGCCAAGTCGACCGCCACCATATGGGGTGTTTCATTATGAGAGTCAGGGCGGGCGGTGGTTGTAGAGAAGTAAGAGATGTCAGATGGGTTGTAGAAGAGCTATTTTTGGACCAACGGTCATAGGAGATCACTTCCTTGGTCCTATCCACCACTTTATTTGTCACCTTCTTCATCTAGAGTGGATTTCATGTGGTAGATGTGAAGAATTTTAGGTTTTTGTAGTTCTAGATAGTTGGGGCAGAATGGAGAGGAAAGTGTTGATTTGGTGGTGAAAATGGGTTAGATATGGTAGGTGGAGGTAGGGAGAAGCTTGTGGGAGTGATTTGTGGTTTATTAGGAGATGGAGGATGAATAATTGGATATTGGAAGGTGTTGGGTAGCAATTCATAGTTGTTGGATGTGGGGCACGGCCATTTTGTTCACGAAAGATGAATGAATAAGGTTACTAGAAAGTGTTGGAATCGGGTGTCTTAAGTGGATTGGGCCCGCAGCAACATAGTCATGTTGGTCGCCATGGTCGTGTTGGCTAGTTGGACACATGGTCATGGTGATTAGCTGGTCACACTGCCATGGTGAATTAACATGCCCATTCTTGCCTATGATTTCTCTATATCTATTTATGATTTTGAGTGTCCCACCACAGCCATTCTATAGTAACAAGACTGTGATAGACATTGTAGCAAGTCATTTCAACTTAAATTTCATCAAAACATCAAATCTTTGAACCCCAAGTAATTTTTCAATAACCATCTTCCACATTTTAGCTAATTTTCTTCATTTCATCACTCTTTTCACCTATACACCTAATAAGTAGAAAAAAACTATTAAAAAATGAATGTGTGTGTTTTCTTCGAAGAGTGTAAAAAAACCAGAAAGTATCAAAAAATGAAAGGTTGGCTGAGAAATTCCCCAAACAACTGGGCTTCATCTAGAACATTCAATCAGTCAACCATTTGAAATCATTTTGTGTCCAGCCTTGCAATAGATACATCTGTCATTTTCATTGAATAGTTGTTCGTTGTCCCATTAACCACAAAATCTATCATGAGGTCTTCCATATGGATGTCCTACTTTCAAGTAATCATTTGGACTCTTTAAGTGACCATACTCAACATCCTCATCTTGGTCTGACTGGGTTGGGGTTTTGAACATATTGATCTTTATCTCTGTGTTCAATATAGAGATTGTCATTGTGCCACAACACACATGTATTTCGACATCAGTTGTAGATGGGAATGGCCTCCCCAATATGATGGGAATATTACTATCCTCCAGATACATGTCAAGAATAATGAAATCAAACAAGAACACAGATGTCCTTTCTTTTCCTATCATCACAAAGACATCATCCACTCTTCCTCTAGGCACCTTGATGGAGCAGTCCACCAATTGGAGAGTGCAATGAGCTAGTTTCAACTTGCCTAACCCCAGCTCAACTTAGACACTATATAGAATAAAAATTCACACTAGATCCCAAATCAAGTAGGGATTGTTCTATGTGATGTCCCCCTATGTAGCTAGGTATGAGTAGGGCTCCTGGGTCTTTCCTCTTCATGAGAAGTGAGTGTTGTATAAAGAACTCACTTGTTTAGTCAACTTGATTTTCTTAGGCTTCCTCCTTGTTGACTTCCTCTTGATAGTATACAGGTCCTTGAGAAACTTGGCATAAGATGGGATTTTCTTGATAGAATCCAACAAAGGAATATTCACCTTCACTTGTCCAAATATATCTAGAATGTTAACATTGTGATTTTGCCTCCTTTTTTATGATGGAACTCATTTGATGCCTCAAGAATGGTGGCTCACTTGCTTTTACAACATGCCCTTCTTGTGGCATGGCATGAGGTGAAAAACTAGGGAATGTAGAACCTGCAAACTAAGTAAAAGACGGAGACCATAGTATCACATTCTCAACATGAGGTGTCATTGGACCATCATTAATTGTGTGAATCATGGTATCACTACTTTGGTTTCTTTGGCCTTGTTTCACCAACATTCCATTTGCTTGTGGACTGCTCAAGAGATCTCCCACTCCTTAGAATTGTCATAGCTCTTCTGCACTCATGGTGGAGAAGGGGAGTGGGTTGTGGTTGTGGAGGAGGTGGAGGTGGCCCTTGGTATTGGAATTGACATGGAGGAGAAAATTGAGGTTGGTAAGTGAAGTGGGGGGATGGTTGTGGTGATGGAAGTGGAAGAGGCGTATAAGGCTTAGGATGGCCTGGAAATTGATATATGGGTTGCACTTTCATTGGAGGTGGACTATAGAAAACTTGAGAGGAATGAATTGGTCCACTTGATTCATTAAAGTTCATTACTGGTTGGGAGTACAATTTTACTACCACTTAAAGAGCAAGTATTGATGAGAGATGCTCGACTTTTTTCTCAAGCTTTGTCACATTCTTTTGCAACTCATCAAAGCATTTCAACCTAGAGAGAACTTCATCCTCAAACCTTGAGTGATATCTTGGACTTTGTTGTTCAACATAACTTTGAGAATGAGGTGTCTTCACTTCTTCACCAAAAGGACTCAACAAAATTCATTGATTGACAACGAATAATTCCCACTTGATTCTTCATAAAACTCATCATTTCCCCAAGAATCTTCATCAATTGTGGGCTTGAATCACTAGGAGTTTAAGGTGTCACACCAAAGGGTCGGTCACCATCATTAATCATGCTAGAAGCTATGATCCTTTAATTTTCCACCAACTTCTCAAACAAGGATCATGTTTCCTTGGGGGCTTAGCCATAAAAGCTCCTCTATAAGAAGAATCCACTATAGCTTGACCCATTGGAGATAGACTAGAGTAAAAGGTTTGAAAAATCTATGATAAAGGGATTTCATGGTGTAGACACTCTCTAAACATCTTTTGGAATCTCTCCCAAGCATCATGGAACCACTCATTACCCATTTATGGCACATCTCATTTGTGTCAACCTTACAATGGAGTAGAATTTCTTCAGAAAAGCATTCTTCATGTATACCCAACTATGATTTCCATTCTTGAGTCATACTAATCTTTGTCCTTGTCTTTGAGGGAGAATGAGAACAAGGTCAACCTGATTGAGTCATCACTGGTTGTCAGCATCTCAAAAGTATAGTATAATTTAAGAAAAGAATCCAAGTGCATGTAGGGGTTCTCATTGTCTGAGTTGTAGGAAGTGGGAAGGGTCCAAGAAGAGTGGGAGAAATAGAGAATTTCTCCCCTAGAATTTTATGAACTCTACTTGTAATTTGTGGTTTTTAGTTTTCAGACATGAAGTATTCATGGAGTGGCTTGTGAGATGCATTCTAGACTTCCATCTTGTCTTCCACGGGTTACTTGTCACATTTACAAGGCACAACCAAACAAAAGAGGACAAGTTAGAAAACCAATATGAACAAATAATACAAAGAATAAAGAATAGCGTTGAGGGTAATAAGTATTGATCAAAGTTAAACTAACTAGATAGGTTGAGTGCCTTTCTCACTGCAAATGGTGCCAGAAAGCTTGGTGTGTTTTTCCTCGCCCTTGAGGTTACACACCTAAATCAATTGAATTTTGATTAGATGTGCACCTCAAAGGCTCTAACACTCAATAGGAGTCTTTCGGATTTATAACTCCCTTTTATGCTTGCTCACATAAACTAACACACTTCACCCGCAAGCGTACTCGGTTGTGTTATAGTATAGGAAAGCTACAAGTTAGGGGTCGAACCCAAGACAAACGGGATAGTAGAGCTACATTAATCTTGGCTAGGTTCCTACTATGGAGTCTAGGGTTGAACGGTTTGAAGTTGATTTTGGTTGATTACAATAATTGTTGAACAAGAAAACAAATAAAGGAAGACAAACAAGATCAAAACTTTAAGCTAACCCTAGACAATTCTGTTGTGAGCAAGAAAGGTAACTAAGAAAGAAAAGGAGAAAAGTATACTAAGGAAAGAAAATAAAGAAATCTACACTACACTAACTAGAAATTAAGATTACATGGCAATTGCAAACCTAAACTAGAAAGAACAAACAGCAAGACAATGGACTAATTCAAAAAGTAAAGAACTAAACAATTAAAGACTAGCTAAGCAAGAAGACAAATTAAGGTTTTAATGCAATAAAAGGAAGTGTCAGGTATTCAAGAGAATGTACTTGTCAATTGAGTTGGGGTGATAAAATGTGAACATTACTCTTTCATTTAGTTTACCAAACCAAACAATAAGATATATTATAATGAATTGCCTTAAACTACTAACTGGCCATGGATGGGATAGGGTTTGTATAGGGGAACTAGTCCCTATCACCTCCTACCCACCCTTGCGAGGCTTCCTTGGATTTGTCTTTAGGTGTAATTCAATTAGGATATAGTGAAACCTAGGTTTCTAGGATAGAAACTCTTAAGTTAATTAGGGGTTGAGGGTAGTAGTGGGAGGTGGAAATGAGGTTTTAGACCCCATATCACCTACCATCTAGCCTTGAGAAGGCTCCAAGCTAATTACACTAAATGCTTCTGTACTATCTACTTAAATGTCTCGCCGAGGTGTAAGAGAATTAAATATCATGTAGGAAGGTGAAGAGATATCTATTAATCCACTATTGTACCTAGGTGCAATTCACAAATTAGATACATATAAGTCATTTCCATAGATTTCTAGGTGATTTCAAGCACAACCCACAAAGAAATTTATGGAAAATGAGATTAAATAATAGAACATAATAATTAGAAAATGTAATTACAATGTTTACATATCACTTTCCCCCAACATGGTATCAATGTAACATTTTTTACCTCAAACGGCCCACCTAAGGGGTCTGGCTACTCTAGGATTAGAAAATGCAAAAATTGAGAAAGCAAAATGAGTAGAGGAGTGTATAGACATGGTAGCTCGATGGAGACTCCTCCATCTCCACCATCTAGCAGAAACAGATCGAGCTCCCCCCTCCTTCAAGGTGGAATGGCATGGATGTATGGTGGAAAATGGCCAAAAATCCTAAATGGAAGGGTTTTAGGGTGGAAGGTGATGGAATGGAGGTGAATTGGAGTGTAAATGGAGTAAGAATGGAGTAGAGGGGGATGTGAGGGGTTGAGAGGCAGTTAATAGTGGCTAACCTCATGCTCCAGCCGCCACCCAAGTATTATATGTGGTGGGGAAGCACTAGGTTAAGTAGGGTAGGGTGGAAAATGTAGTGCAAAATTGATGCTAGGTTTTTTGGTAGCACAGTCATGTTGGACAACATGACCTTGGTGGGTAGATAATAGAACAATTGTGGTGGGTGGAATGACCCTGCTAAGGAATGGAAAAATATCATGGGAAATTTGGGGGTTTTGGTGACTAGAGGCACGGTCGTGCTGGTAGCACAACCGTGGTGGGTAGGTGGCTACACATCCATGCTGGGTAGAACAATCATTTTGGAGGTGGAGTAGCTAGTCGTTCTTCCTAGAATGGTCATGTTGAGGTCCTTGTGCCATGGTTGTAGCAGGCTGCACAACCATGTTGGGGTCCATCTTGGCATGTCTATGCCAACTTGCTTGGTTGTGTTGCTGAGCTATATCTTTAAGGCTTAACTTTGTGATTTCTCTGTGGTTTTGACTTGGACATCATGGTCGTTCCTTGGCACCACAATTGTGTTGGGGTCTTCAGCAACAACACTTTGAGCTTCAACTTTGTTCGTTCATTCGCTTCTTTGCTTGACTTGACCCTTTCCCACTAGGGGTCGATTGGAGGAGTCTTTGAACTCTCTTTAGGCCTCTCTAGGGGTAGAGAAACCCTAGTATCAACCTCTCTCTCTCTCTCTTTCCTATCCATCAAAGACATTGTCCACATACCTGAAAAACATACAAAGAACATCCATATGTGCATATGACAGAAATATGCATATTGAGGGAAATAACTTGTAATTTAATAACTATAGATGTGACTAAACTGCAATAAGACATATGATGATGTCCTAAACTAGGGCTTCTTCAATTGCCATTATCATTGTAATATTCGTGAACATTATTCTATTTATATGCATGTTAACCACAACACAATAGAATTGGGTGTTTCTATCATCATTCATCAGCAAGTTCATCCTTGATTTTTTCTTTCAAATCATGTCTTCTTGGATTAGAACCCCTTAAAGATACTATTCAACTAGTTTTATAGCATCTTGGTTAATAAAATTTGAGTCTGCATGAAAGGCCAACTATAAGGAATGAACAACCTCTTTCAAGTTTACCTTCTCTGGAGTAATACTTCCAAAGACTTCAATGTTCCACATTTTGAGAGTATACCTTAGGTTAGACATCTTGAAAAATAGAAAGAAGGATTGTCCAACCTTCCATCCTCTATCCCATCTCAATGATTGTAATATGCTCAAGGTGAGTGGTCTAGGCCTCCAAGAGAAGTGGGAAGTCTTGTGTGGGGAAGATGGCAAAGCATGTGTGAATAGGAGGGATCACATATTAGAATGTCAGCCCCTAGTAAGGTGCTTGACCTGCATATTCAAAGGTAGATCCACCTAGGGTGATCAATTAGACCTCTATCAAGGCTATTATGAGGGAATTTCATTCTGCTTATCCATCCATGTAAAGGCACTTCCTTTGATGGGGACCTTCACTAGATTAAAGTAAAAAAAATCTAGCAATAAGTTCATGCATACCATGCTTATCTGATTACATAATCCCTTGTTATTCTAATAGACTTCTAACTATATTAAAGTGCAAGTAACCAGGGTCAAAGGCCTACCAAATCAGGAGTATGAATGAGAGAAGCCCACAAATTGCACCTATTGGTGGTGGTACATCTGGAATCTACAATAAAGATGACTAACAAAGACCCATGTATAATTTTTATGAAAGAAGTGAAGTATTGATGATGAGGAATCACAACAGATAGCTTTGCATTAGTTTGAGAAAATAACCAAACATTACCATGAAGGTCAGAATTATTGGCAGACCAATAAATCCCAACAATGTCAAGGACCTCCTCCACTCTAATAAAGTGTGAAGAGGGTTCATGCAAAGTAGACAGATGAGGCTTGTAATAGTGGCATAACTGGCGGAGGGTGTGTTGCGTTTAAAAATCTATAGCATCCCTAATATTCCAAAAGTAGGAGAGGGTCCATTAAGGAAACATATTAAAGGCAAGAAGTAAACATACTTGAAAATACAACCAAACCATCAAAAACTTTATATGTATAACCTCCCAAAACATTGAGGGCTTATGATTCATTCAAAACCAAATTCATCCTTCCCTCCACTCTTAGAATGATGTGTAAATCTATCATCATCCTTCTAGAAAGGATCATATCATATTTTTCTAATAAGTCTCCTTATAACACCAAGTATAAATCACCTGTGAAATGATCTCCTCTCCTCATCATGTCCTTAATGTTTTTGAGTGGATTTTTCATTGCTACTTGGGTACTTGCAGCTTTGGAAATCCACTATACTGATAACATTAACTTCAATGATTTTTTGTTAAAAATTAATCTAGATATTCACATAATACTTATGAATAGATTATCCTAAGGAATAAATTTCAAAGTGTCCTTCTGATCAATCTATCTTTGTAATTGTAAAAAATAAACTCTAAAAGACAAAGATTGACCATTTTTTATCGACCTCTAAGATGATCGACCTTGACATTCAAGGAAATGGAGAAATGAGTGATTGATCATTCTAAATATGCAATTAATAATAGACGATCAAGCTCCAAGCTCGATCAATAAAAGGTCAAGCAATCTCAGTCAAGCTACTATAACAAGGAAGTCAATTGACCAGTGAAAGATCAATCACACAAATCCTAGTAGACCAAATAAGTCAATCGAGCTCCAAGCTCTATCAAAAAATTAGCTCGAGAAAAACTATCAATCTACCATCCCTTTGAGGCACACTGATTGGGCTAGGTGACCTATAGGATCAACAAGAGTCACTTCATAGAAATAAAGTACAAGTATCACACTAGAAGCTCGACTAAAACACATCAATCAAATAATGATCCAGACATCAACTCATAGACAAAGGCAAGGCTCAACAACCACATGGACCAATCAAAGGTTGACATGACCCTAAGATGCACCTATAAATAGGACCCCTGGCCTCACTTCAGAGGGACCTTTGTCTTATGCAAAAAGGTTGAAGCCCTACTCCATGAGTAAAAAACCAAAGAAAAATGATCGATCATGAGAGTGATCTACCAATCTTCCTTTTCTATTCACACATTCATGAGATCAATCAGTCATTACCTTGAGAGAGGAGTAGCCAAAAAGAACATGCCTCCAGTCAAGAGCAAGGACAATCTACCTATAGCTCGATCGACCAAAACCAACCAACGTCGAATCTCGATACTCAGAATCCAATTCTAAAGTTGGAAGGTAAGTAGATCTAAGGATCTACCCCTTGTAATCCACCTCCTCCCTCAATCTTGTCATTTTATGGTTTATATTTAAAAGAAATAACCATGTCAATTTGTAATCTGATATTGACTTTTTACACTATGGGATTCTAAAACACATAACTTGAGTTGGGAGTATCCCTCAAGTCCTAAGAACCATGTAATCATTTTGCTTCTATTTGATACATATATTCTTGCTAATTTTGTTTCCCTACTCCTATTTAGTTGAATTACTTATATTTTTAGTTACCTTTTTGCAATGTTGGATCTGAATAAGTTCGTTGGAGAGATCTTAGTAAGATCTAGAGTGTGGAATACTGAGAAGCTACACGAGTGAGGGGCCACTAAAGAGATAGTCATATGTTTCTTCTTGGTCTTTTAGTGGCCATATTGAGAGAGAGAGACCTCTTGATAAAAATCAACCATGATCTTGAGAGAAGGAAGGTGTTAGATATTTTTGGTGACTACTTGCAAAAATCATGTCTTAGAATATAAAAATAGAAAACAATATTGCATTGTTGAGAGTTATGTTGATTGGTGAAACCCAATCCAAGTTTGCTTTTATCATAATCACCATTACATTTGCTTTCGTTTCATGATTTAGGTTTTTATTTTAATTTGAATACTTTGTTTCTAACACCCAATTAAAATGATATGACTAAACTAAGCTAAGATTTTTAGTTTCTTACATAATGAGGAACTTAATCTCTGTATTTGACCTTGTTTAATACAATAGACTCTATATTTCATTGCAAATATCTCTTGGACTTGGGTATAAATTTAAAGTTGAATCCATTTTAACTTGGCATCATGTTATCACTTTTGACCTACATTTGAGAGTGATCACCAATGGTTTTAAAGTACAAAGGCCCAAGTATCTTGTGTGGTAGAAAAGAATGTTGCACATCTTGTGTTGGTATTTATGCCCATAGAGACAATCATACGATGATTGTGATTGGGCATCATGTAATTGATTCGATAATGATAAAGGTAATTTCATTTGTTATGTTTGTCTCAATCATGAGATGAGGACATGGACATATTAGATATCAAAAGAATGATGTGACTTAATGACATATGTCTTCAAGTTGAGGACCTAAATAATGAGATCATATGAATGATAAGATTACATGCATTCTTGTAATGTCCCTAGTCGGATGTTACTGTGGAAGAAAAATAGGAAACATTAATACATAAGACTAGAGTGTGTGTTTGTTGATGAAAAAATATCATTATGCAACATATGTGATATCAAACCAAGCACATAAATACATGCTAGAGAACAATGTATCGGACAGACCCACCTTCAGAGTGATAAATGGAGACTGTGGAATGGTAGTCAGAATCAACTCTCATAGTAATAGTGCTGATTGTGGCTCTTAGACAAGAAGTCACTACACTCATCACATGTCATTTTATTATTTTGACATCATCCAACATGACCTTGAATAGGGTTGCAATAAAGGTGGTTCTATATCTAATGTCATATTTCCCTACAATGGTATTGGAGCCAATGTCAATTTACTATGTTATGAGATTTAATCGATATGATCAGATTTTAGTTTTAGCATTTATTTATTTATTACAAGATATGTAAATGTTTAAATGATTAATGTGCATTTCTTAAAAATACCACATACAATCTCAATATATATGATATGATATGTATGCAATTTGTGTGTGTCGCTCTAAAAATTGTTGTGATGGTGGATGTAAGCATGGTTATGGCCAATAACCCCTAGATATTTGTGCTTGGTTGGATGGTTGTTATTCCTATTTTATATCTCAATTTGTATACAGAGCCTCTTTCTCCTTTTCCAAATGTAAAAGTATTGATTTTTTCCTTCCTATGCTCCCCTCGAATGTAACTTGAGGTTTCCCTATTACAATGTAATAAGTTAAATAGGAAGAGGATAGTTTCTTTTTCTGTTATGACAAAGAATGTTTTCTGTACCAGATGGACCAACTGACTCAGAAGTTAAACCAATCGACTGGATGATCAAAGAGGCCAGACGATAGGAGGATTCGATTGATTGGTTGGTGGCCCAACTGATCGAATGGAGGAGTCCATATGTTGCTTAGACCGGAGACCAAGCGACTAATCCAAGATACCGACTGACCAACCAAGAGGCCAATCAATCTGTTTAAGAGTCGAATCGATTGACCTAAATTGGTTCTAACACATATCTTCTTCAATAATAGGTTGCTACATATGATGTGGACCTTCAGTGGTAGCAATTCCTTGTGTCTCCAAGGAATTGCTTTAGTATGGCCATAACCATCGCTTGTATATTTAACTGCATTTCTATTTGTAGTTGTCGTATGCATGTGATACATATTATTACTATATGGTGATTGGATATGTATATGTATTTATATAAATATAAAATCCCTCGGTCAAATATTAAGTCTTAGATGCCTTCCATAAGAAACACACATGAAAAACTTGATCAACTAAGCATGTGCACACCAAGTGTGATGCATCATCCATCTCGTGGAAGTGTGATGGTATTCAGATGAGCCTACCAAGCAGGGTGCATTACTATTGTGTTGGCTTTTGGGTCAGACTTAACTAGTTAATGAGATTAAGTAACTAGAAGCCTACACATGACTATGGCAAAGAGTTGTTCATAACATCTATCCAAGAATTGCATGAGATGCAATTGGTAGAAGTTGCCTACCTTAATAATTGGTTATAGATGTTGGCATTGATTGGGTAATAATCCAATTGTTTTGGGTCTTGGCTCACTAGAATTTTTACCCTGCAATCTTCTGGATTGATATGTGAGGGCTATCAATTTGAACAAAATAGTGTGAGGGATCATCAAATGCCTTATTAATATCGTCATACTTATCAAATTAACACAAATCAAAAGTGTTTTCACAAACATTGCAAAATTTCTTTTGTAGAATATAATGACAAACACAAACACATTTTCATTGTGATTGGTCTTGGAGAAGTACAAGATGAATAGGAATAACTTCCATGATAGATTCATGACGTTAACAATCATTCTCACTCAAGAGCGCAAGCTCTATGTCCTGGAGACATCAGAGCCAGACGAACCCATTCCCAACATGCCTAAGGTTGACAGGGATGGTGACTGGAAGCTCTATGAAGATGTTGTGGATGTCAAGTATCTGATGTTATGCTCAATGAACTAGGATTTGTAGAGACAGCATGATAACATGGATGTTATTGAGATGGTTACACATCTTAAGAACATGCACCAAGATTAGGCAAGAAAGAGAGATATGATGTCTCTAAGGTGTTGTTCAAGTGAAATATGGCTGAAGGAGATCTAGTAGGTCCCCATACAATCAACTTAATTTGGTATGTAGAGAACCTTTCTAGAGTAGGATTTCCCTTGGGTTAAGAGTTGGTTACATATGTGATTTTGTAGTCACTTCTAGAATCATACATCTAGTTTGTCATGAACTACAACATGAATGATTTAACAAGTTGATGTGAGAATTACTTGAATGTTAAGGACCGCTGAAGTGTAGATGAACAAGGACAGTCCCAAAACTATGATGATGATTGATGAGTATATTTATACACATCTTTGCATATAGTTTTATTTTCTTTTTAGGGGCTATTGTGTTCTGTTCCCTAGTTTTTGCCTTAGATTTACTTAAATACAATTATCTTTCCTTTTCTAGACTTTAACATATTTTATATACTTTTCATGTAGAAACATCCAAATATATGCTTCACTTCCTAGAAGTACGATCAAGCCCTCACGATGCCATGCCTCAAGGGTAGGAAGCCCCAAGAAGCTATCCATTGTCCACCTTCTGATCACCCAGTCAAGCAATCGGCTCTGCCTGATGCCCGACTCGAGCCACTCTCTACTTTGAGTCTCCCAGATTCTATAGTTTTGACGTGCGCTCTATTCATCCATCCTACCCCGATTCAACCCATGTTGGTTCACCAGAGAATCGGATATAAGGTCTAGATTGAGAAACCCACACGTGTCGCTTGGTGGATCAAGTATGGGCCATGCAATTAGCTGCCTTCAACCACAAGTATTCAGCATTAGGGCTTCAGAAGAAAAGATGAATCTATAAAAGGGAACCCTTATCATCCATTATAAGACTGTCTAATCATTTTTAGAAGCCACGTCTATGTAGCACAAACCTTATCAAGGAGTAAGGATGTGGTGGTCGCAGTTGAGATAGTGGTCTTCCTACACCATGTGTCATGGACGCTTCCATTGTTCTACTTATCTTTCCATTGTTGTATTTTTCCATGAGCAAGTAGATGATTATGCTTTGGCATGGGGACTAGCCGCAACAGCCTTTATTTTATTCTAACTTGTATCTAAACTCGACAATATTATTGCTAAATAAAGTATTGTTCTGCTTATTTCCTTGCCTTGCAAATTGATAGCTTGTTTCACATGAATGTTATAATTTTGGATGTGCAGGTTGTTGTAATCGTGATCAGAACTTTAGAATGATCTTATTACCCCCCTAAAGTGTCAGAAAGGGATATCCAGGTAATTGGGATATGATCTGCTAATGTGTCGAGACTGGTCGGCCATAGTTAGGGAGTCCAGTCGAACAAGCTAGGAACTTCGGTACCTATGATGACCCAACTTTTAAGGTTTCCTTGATCAGTACAGGATGCCCACAAATATTCATGGTTGGTTAATTCCAATTGAGGGTGACTTTCATTCAACAATTGATTATTTTGACCCACAAGTATGACTATAATTCCATTATAGGTTCAATAATAGCTATCCAGGGCCATTTATGTACATGATGATGATTAATACTAGTCCATTTTTAGGACATTTAGAGTTAAGTATACAAATGAAGTATACATGGATTCATGTGACTGAATAATGGGCATTGGGATGCATCATGGAAATACTAAGCAACTTGAACTTGGGTGCATGATTTGAGAGGTAGATTGATATATACAATACGTTCATTATACTTATATATGTTACACTTTGGAGTGTCATTATTGGATGCTCAAACATGTCATATTTGGGTAATAAAAGTTTACCTATGTTGTAATGAACTAAAAGGAATCTTTGATTAGTAACAAGGAAAGTTTCTATATGAAGCTATTTAGGTTTCAATTTCATAAAATTGAAATTGATGTATGTTTGAGTTTGTATAAGATCATTGCTTTAAGAGACTTGGTGTCTATGATTTGGATGTGTCACATGGTCAAAAGGCTTTAGAGCCCACCGGGTCTATGGTGTATGTGTGGCCTTTTCTAGGATCAGAAAGGATCTCATGAAGCGAGCATTGAGCTTCCCTTTGTTCTTGGCCAAAGATTTGATAGGCCTGATCTTCAAAAAAACATGGTCACCTTCTTTGAACTAATGTTCCTTCCGGTGAGAATCTGCATAAGACTTTTGCCTATATAGTGTGCATTCTATCCTCTACCTTATCAGTGCAACCATGTCTATGTAAAGCTGCATCTCCTAAGATTTCATCAAGGTGTGTTCCTTGACATCATCCCAATGTAGTGGAGATCTACATGGTTTGCCATAGAGAGCTTTGTATGGAGGCATCCTAATACTCTCCAGATAGATATTATTATATGGAAACTCAGCTAAGGTAAAATAATGGTTCAACAAGCCTTCCCAATCGAGAACACAAGCCCGTAGTAGATCCTCCAAAGTTTGCATTATATGTTTTGAGCCCATAGAAGATCCTCTAGAATTTGCATTGTGTTCAAGTTCAATTTTGTACCCAGTTTCTCTTGAACATGTTTCCACAGCTTGGAAGTGAAATTTGGATCTCTGTCCAAAATAATGGACTTTGGAACTCCATGCAGGCATACAATCTCCCGTATATATAGGTCGGCAAGCTCAGAAACTTTTGTTGTCATCTTCACAGGTAGGAAGTGAGCTAATTTTGTGAGAAGATCCACTATAACCCATGGAGCGTCATATCCCTTTTTGGTCCTAGGTAGACCCACAACAAAATCTATAGTGATTTGTTCCCATTTCCATTTTGGGATTTCAAGGGGTTGTATTAGGGCCTCCTGGTCTCTGGTGTTCTTCCTTGATTCTTTGGCACATCAGACATCTGCACACAAATTCAACAATATAGTGCTTCATGCCCCTTCACAAACAAAAGTCGTTGCAGGTCTTTGTATATTTTTATTGTGTTGGGATGAACTGTGTACTTTGAATCATGTGCCTCAATGAGAATGTTTTCCTTCACTGCTGAATGTTCAGCAACCCACATATGATTCTTATATCAAAGGCCACCATCGACCCTCACAGACAAGTGTGTTTCAGGTTTGGACATGAGAGAAGAGAGCTCTTTAAGATCAGGAATAGCCTTTTGTGCCTCAAGAAGTCCAGAATGTAGCCTGGGAATGATAGAAATATTGTTGACATGGACACGATCATGCAAAAATTGTGACTTCCAATCCACCAGATCCTCCATGTTCTTCCACTTGGAAATAGATAAAGATGCACTTACTACCCTTTTTCTACTAAGGGCATCAGTGGCTACATTTGCCTTACCCTGATAGTAGGCAATGGTGAAATCGTAGTCTTTTAGATAATCGATCCACCAAGGTTGATGCAAGTGCAGGTCCTTCTGTGTCAGGATATACTTCAAGATTTTATGATCAGTGAAACATTACCCCATACAGGTAGTGCTTCCAAATTTTGAGAGCATGTATTATTGTAGCTAATTCCAATTCATGGGTGGATAATTAAGCATTTGGTTTTAGTTTTATAGATGTAAAAGACGCTACCTTCCCATTTTGTTGTAGGACACATCCTAAACCATTCCTTGAAGCATTGGTGAATATCACAAATCCTTCATCACCAAAAGGTAAAACCAGAATGAGTGCTTATGTCAGTTTCTTCTTTAGTTCATGTAAACTGGACTCACAAGCATGTGACCATGTAAAGTGCTCATACTTTTAAGTAATCTTAGTAATAGGAAGTGCAAATTTAGAGAAGTTAGGGATGAAGCAATGATAGTATCCATCTAGACCTAAGAAACTCTTGATTCAGAAGGATTCTAAGGAAGTTCCCAGTCGAGAACAGATGACACTTTTGTAGGATCAATAGATATACTACCCCCAGAAATGACATGGACAAGGAACATGCCTTTATCAATATAGAATTCACATTTAGAAAATTTCCCAGAGAACTTCTTAGCTCAAAGGAATTCAATAATTGCCTTCAAGTGCTCATGATGTTTCTCCATAGAATCAGAATAGATCAGAATATCGTTAATAAAAATGATTACAAACTCATCAAGATAGGGTTGGAAGCCCTTGTTCATTAGGTTCATGAATATGCCAGGAGCGTTGGTTAACCCAAATGGCATCACTAGAAATTCATAATGCCCATAATGAGTTCGGAAAGAAGTTTTAGAAATATCACTATCTTTGACTTTGAGCTGGTGATAACTAGAATGAAGGTCTATTTTAGAGAAAGCCTTAGTAGTGTGAAGTTGATCAAGAGGTCATCAATGCAGGGAAGAGGGTACTTATTTTTAGCAGTGGCTTTGTTCAACATGCAGTAGTCAATACACATGCATCATAGAACCATTTTTCTTCTTTACAAAGAGAACATGCACACCCCATGGGGATACACTAGGATGAATGAAGCCTTTATCAAGAAGTTCTTGTTGTTTCTTCTTTAGATCCAAAAGCTCAGCAGGATCCATCCTATATGGGGCCTAGAAATTGGAGTGGTTCCCGGAAGAAGATCTATATAGAACTCAATGTCTCTGTCTAGAGGAAGCCCAGCAAGCTCCTCCGGGAATATGTCAAGAAAATCACATACCACCTCCCGTCTTTATATGGGTTTAGTACTAGGACTGGAATTTGATACTAATGCGAGGAAGACTTTACAAACCTTTACAAATAAGCTTTTTAGCTTTAGAGAGGATATTAAAACATTATTACAAAATCTACTTCCCCTACAGATCACCATATGATTAGAATGAGGTGGTGAGATGACTACCCTCTTCTCCCTACAGTCAATATGTGCAATCCCTACAGTCAATATTCTCCTATACTAGGTCTTTTCCCGTAAATGACTAATCATATGCTTTTAAACTCATTTAAGTCTAAAAATAGACCAATTATCAGAAAGTTATGAAACTTGAACCAGAGCCTAATTCTGACGTTTTGTTCACTTTAAAAAAATCTAACTTCTGTTTAAGTTATATAGAACCCAGGTTTGGATAAACCCTAATCTGGACCTAAAATACCAAGAATATTATGTAGAATTATTAATGATAATTAATTCTTATTAATCATGTGATGACCAGATATCAAGATGATCAAGGATTATTAGGAATCTATGAACTTTAGGTATGTGGTATTTACCTAAGTATATGACTAGTTTTCTTTTGTGAAATAACTATGATATATTGCTTGTTTTTATTCGAGAACATTGCTTGGATGTATTATGATGATACTATTGATCTTCGCCATGTCACTAAGAACAATCAAGAATATGGATGGTTTATAGATACCAAGTGTTTGCATTCTCTCTCTAACTATCTATCTCTCTCTTTCTAATATAAGGTTGGCACATCCCTATAACCCAAGGGGTGGGGATCCCCATAGCCCAAGGGGTGGGGAAAATGAAGTGTGATGCTACTTAATAGTACAATCCCATCAAAAGACATCTAAAAATATGTATTTACCTAATTATTACATTAAATAATGTTTTCTTTTAATCTTTCTTTTCTTTCCCAAAATAAATCAAGTATGCAAGAATAATATGTATGTATTTTTCACTCACATACACAACACCTAGTGTTGATATGTTGTTTCATGTATGTTTTATGTTCAAAGCTACCATGGGCGAAATAACAGGATTTAAGCAATTGTACATGTTGTATCTATTATGTTTAGATCATGTTAGCATACATGTTAGACTTGTATAATTCTCACTCAATATGAAATTGTAATTTGTAATAATTCATGTTGTATTAATATGCATGTTGAATGTTGAGAATGTTATGGTCTATTCTTGTGGTTGTTTGTTCATGTATGCACAGATTTCTTTCACAACGCACTCTGACACAATAGGTTAACTTTTTCAGAGTTCGTCTTCTCAGCCCCATGGGGTTTGAGGAAGGAGAAATTTAGGGACATTACAGTTAGTATCAGATCATGAACATTAGCTACACCTAACAATTGCTCACCATGGAATATAAAACTAAATTTTATCTTTCACTCAAAACCCTAGAAAATTAGTGAGTTGTTCTATAGGAACTAGGTTTGACTTCACCTTTAGGTTAGAACCTAGATGTTTGAGAACTAGGTTTAGATAAGTGTGTGAAACCCTTTCTATATAGAGCTCATATGCATTGGGTAGCTACACTAGTCTATACTTTGTTCTCACCATTTCACTAGGTGACATGGCACTAGACTATCTACTGCGTGTGGGACATTCATTTTGATGATTTGGTTTTGTTTCCAATCAGATCAAGCCTCGATAGTTTTCTCTAACACATGCTTTCTTAGAGAAAAACTATATAATATTTTATTATATATATGTAAATACAAAACATGTGTCCCTCACATAGGAGAGTAGGAAGATTTCATGCAACCCAAGTGAAAGGGAGTGACATCAATCTAGAAGAGAGTGTAGATTTAGATTAGATGTTTGGAGAGTTATCAAATATGTGATAGTTAGAGAAGATGATAGATTGATAGATGATAGAAGAAAGTATGATCTTATATAAGCTCAAGATCTGATGATATAAGTTTCTTTATAAATATCTAAGTTGCATATGAGTTCTAAATCCAATTTTGAAAAATATGAGGACATGTAGGCTTTTCTTATGTAAGGTAATATAAGTTAAGATAAGGTTGAATAGGTATGAGCCTCAAGCTCTCTTACAAGAGAGAGAACTTAGCATTAGGATGAAATATGTGGTGAACTCTAGAGAGAGTGAGACCCACAGGGAGAATGTCATAGAACCTAACCTCCAATATATGAGATATATGAAATATGTAAAATAAGGTGTCCTGGGTTGGGTTACTCCTGAGTAGATGAGTTGAGTGCTTTTTCATGATTCATGAGTGTGATCTAAGTCCTAGAAATGATAGTTGGGTATAAATAATGTGGTTGGTAGAAGACTCGTAATGAGAAAGTCAATCCCTTTGACTTGATTAGGTCCTAGGTTGAGTGACTTAAACTTGTAATGATCATCATTAGCTGCAAGTGAGGTGATATATGAAATGCTATTTGTTGGAGTAAAATGCCTTGTGCATAAGATACTCAACAATAAATGCAAACATTTCTTCTTATCTTTCTCCATATATATGATGTTTGAAACCTCACTTGAGTTATTTGGATGATCATGTATGAAGAGCCTCTCATATAAGCTTGACCAATTCTATATTCCTTTCTATACTATACATGTAATATCCAAGTTTGCAATCATGATAAAATGATCACCAACAATGTTCTTAACCTCAAATCTAAGCTTCTAGATTAATGATAACTATCGCACTATAGGGTGAAACCCTAACATCCAATCATGAAAAGTAAACCTTATTCTAATGATGAAATCCTAGTATAATGTTGATAATATATCATTATAGTGATGTATGTGTGAAAATTTTCATAATAGATGAAATGAAATTTTGTTATGACTGTGCATGGTTAAATAGGGGTGAAATATGAAACCTTGAGAAAAAACCTTCTCAATTTCAATGTATGAACGCACCCTTATTCTTTGGGTATTAAGAGAACATAAAATCCTAAAATAAAAGAATGTCATCTTATGACTAAGCTAAGAAATTATACTTCAAGAAACCCTTTCCAATAAAATGGAAGCTGAGGGGGATCTCGGGGGGAGAGGAGACGATGGCGACGGTAGCACAATGGGGGGGGAGGCGGGGATCCGGAAGAGGGCCAGATCCTTATGCTATCGAAGGGGAGCATCGGATAACAGAGCCATAGATGAACAAGGAAGTTGAATCCGAGATGAACTCTAGAGGAACCACTGGAGTTAGGATTTCAGTCCCGGAGATCGAAATCTAGTTCTAATACAAAGGCATGAGGGGAGGATAGGGATTTGAATCCATGGAGGTTGAGGGCTATGTCGGCGTTAAAGGTGGGACGGTTGCAGGAAGTAAACGTCCCAGATCTACAGAAAGCACCCCCTGTGGACTAATACAGATGAAATATATACTACGAAGGCGGAAGTAGGTAAGAGTTGGGTTGGAGGGACCACTGAAAAACCTTTTTTCAGCAAAGTGGTAGCGGGAGAGGAATACGTGGAAGTAGATCCAAACACAACGATGTTGGAGACACTGTTTGAGTCGGATATGCATGATCATGATGTTTCGCTAAGCAGTAGTGTTGGTACACCAATACTCACGATCAAAGAGGAGGCAGTAGAGAAACTTGCCAAACCATGGCAATACGCTGTGGTTGTCAGATTTATAGGAGGAAACATAGGGTACATGACCTTGAGGGAGAGGATCAAACTACTATGGAACATCTCTGGAAGGTTCAATATGTTCGAACTTGACATGGGCCACTTTGTTGTCCAGCTTTCATGCAGGAAGGACTATGAGACAGCTATGGAAGGGGGTCCCTAGAAGATTTTCGGATGCTGTTTGGTCATATGGGATTGGAACCCTTGTTTCAAACCATCAAAAGAGATGCCCCAGTATATAGTCACATGGGCAAGGGTTATGAATCTACCCCTGTACTTGTATGTCGAGACCATGTTTGAGTACATTGGTTCAGCACTAGGAGGGTTGTTCAAAGTGGATGAACACACTCAAAGACGCTCGTGGAGTAGATTTTCCAGGCTGGCGATCGAGGTCGATACAAGGAAGGAGCCTATCAGGTCCATTATCATTAATGACCAGGAGTATGAGGTCATATATGAAGCCTATCCTGATACGTGCAATCTGTGCAAGGAGTTGGGTCATCAAAGTACATTCTGCCCCTAGAAACAACAACAAAGTGACAAAGGTGGCAGACAAGATAACAGGCAGAAGGAGAACAACAAAAGAGAGGATTGGCAGACGCAAAGAAGAAAAGGGAATGGGAAGAAAGGACAGCAACAAAATATTCGAGATCCAAAAATTTCTAATAGAAGGAATAGATTCAAAGGACTAAGTGATGAAGAGGAAGGCAATGAGGATGGCACGACTGAAAATGATGAACGTGAGGAACCTACCATGGCCCAGACACCCAGACCACAAGGGAAGATCTGGCAAAAAAAGAAGAAGGCGGTAGAAAAAAGAAGTAATTCTGCGGACGATAAGAGAGAAGTGTTGAAGGATATATCGAATAACATGAAATAGACGGACAATGAAGGACAAGGCACAAAAAAGAATACTGAAAAGGAGAATGAAGATGAAATTCAAGAGATACATATTATTGTATACCCAGATATAGATGAGGTTATAGAGAAAGAGAAGGACATGGAGATGGAGACTGAGAAGCCAGAAAAAGACGAGGAGGAAGGGAGCATCAATCTTGACAACCACTATGAAGACCCTCCAGACACGGGCGTCTTGTCCAGTCAGAAGATCAAAGGGATCAGCACCAAGATGAAGCCAGTAAAGGTAAAGCCACCTTACATACAGAGGAGGCGGAGTCTAAGATTGAACCAGGAGGCGATGGAGGTGAGTGGTGAGGATGGGGAAACTCACCCGATTAACTAAAGATCCATCTGCAGAAGGTCACTAAAACCCTGTCAACTGTTTTATGCTAGACACACTCTACTGGAACGTCAGGGGAATTGGGAATGATGATACTGTCTGAGTGCTTAAGGAGATCATGGCAACACACAAACCTAAACTAGTAGCCATTGCTGAACCACGAATAAGTGGGGAGGCGGCTCAAAAAGTTATCAAATCCCTTGGGTTCACAAATTCGTATAGAGTAGAGGCTAGAGGTTTTAAGGGAGGTATTTGGGTGTGCTGGAAAGCCATGGATTGCAGTGTTGAAATAATCAACTATCATATTAGTGTCCGGCGTCTCATCTGGAAGCATATTGTATGTGTCCATATTAGTGTATCATCTGGCATAGACAATTGTAACATACGTTCCTTATATCATCTGGAACTTGTGTTCATTATCATTAATGCCGGACAGTTTGTGACGTGCAAGGTTGAGGGAGGAACGTATGTTACAATTGTCTATGCCAATCCTCATATTAGTGTCTGGCGTCTCATCTGGAAGCATATTGTAGAGATGGGACACAAGTTCAACGGGTTGTGGGTTGTCGTGGGAGACTTTAATACCACCATTAACCCCGCTAAAAAGAAGGGAGGGAAACACTACAACTTCAGAGAAGCCAAGTTGTTCAACGATACTCTAATGGAAGCTGGTCTTTCTGACTTAGGGTTTTCTGGCTTGAAGTTCACTTACAAGCATGGAGGACTGCACGAACGTCTTAATAGAGTTGTAGCTAATGTGGATTTCATCCAGGAGAAAGCTAACTATTCGGTCACTCATCTCCCTCGGGTCTTCTCAGATCACTGTCCTATTATCATCAAAGACACAAGAAGAAAAGGGGGGAAAGAACGGTTCAGTACTAGGACCTACTGGGAAGGCAATGAGGAGTTCAAGGAGATGCTTATGCACACCTGGCAAGGGGAGAAGGATTTCTATATGGCTCTGGGGAACGCAAAGAAGACTATTACTACCTAGGACAGAAAGCACAGAAAACAAAGGAGGGAGCAGAAAGATAGACTGTTCAAAAATATAAACAAGTTACAAGGGATGCAGGAGAGCATGTACGACCCTTGGACTGACGAGTTTCATTTAACTATGCAGGAAGAACTAGCAAAGATCCTCAAACAGGAGGAAGAGGATTGGAGAACGAAGAGCCACATTTCTTGACTGAAACATGGGGATGACAACACAAGATTCTATCAAGCATATGTCAAACAGAGGAAGAGAAGCAATTGCATCGAATCCCTAAAGGACAAAAATAACATATGGACTACGACGAAGGAGGAGGTTAAAGCCTTAGTTCAAAGTCATTTCAGAAACATTTTCTCTGCCCCTGCGGCAGAGAGACCACCGAATTGTAGGTGCATTCTGGGGAACTTCCGACGGCTAACTGAGAGTGAAAAGCGGATGATGGCTGCTGAACCAATAGAAGAAGAGGTTCTACATGTGCTCAAGAAAACCGATCCCAACAAAGCGGCGGGTCCAGACGGAGTCACAGGGAATTTTATGAGGAAATACTAGAAGATTATCGGTAACTCTGTCATGTTGACAATTACCAAGGCGCTCAGGGGGGTGGCTCTACCAACTGAGATATATAATTCCACCATTGTCTTGGTACCAAAGGCTCATCACCAGGAAAGGTGTGATCAACTGAGGCCCATATCGCTGAACAATCTATGTCTGAAAATTTGCTCAAAGGTCGCGGTGGAACGACTAAAACGTTGTATGCCGGAATGGATTTCGCAAGAACAGTCGAGTTTTGTACCTGGACGAAGAATTACTGATAACATCGCTGTTGTTCAGGAGGTTATCCATAGAATGAGGAGGAATAAGGGATCTAATACTATGGTTGTGAAAGTGTATCTCTCGAAAGCCTATGACATGATGTCATGGGACTTCATTGAAGACACACTGAATCACACAGATATACCTGAGAATCTTAAAGGATTCATTATGAATACGATCAAATCTTGGAGAACTTCAATAGTATCGAAGAATACCACTCTACCGGAGTTTAAGGCGACAAGAGGGTTAAGGCAAGGAGACCCATTATCTCCCTACTTATTCGTGCTCTGCATTAACAGATTAAGTTAGATGATCCGTGAAAGAGTGAGGAAGAATGTTTGGAAGCCAGTGAAATTATCCATGAAGGGACCTGCGCTAGCACATTTGTGTTTCACAGATGATATCATCTTGTTCTCGAGAGCATCAATGGACAACATAAAAACCATGATAGAATGCTTCAGTGAGTTTAGCGTGGCTTTAGGCCAAAAGATATCGGTTGAAAAAATGAGAATACACTTCTCTAGAGGTGTGCAGAACAGATCGCGTCGAGCCATCTGCAAGTTTAGCGGATTCATTGAGACTTCCGACCTGGGGAAGTACCTCGGGGTGCCACTGTTACACCAGAGGGTAAACAGGGAAACATATGGCAAAGTGCTCACCAATGTAAACAATAAGGTGGAATCTTGGTCGGCCCGCTGCTTATCACTGGCAGGTAGGGTCTGTCTAGCGAAGGTGACGCTTACGGCAATGCCTACTTACTTGATGCAAACGGCAGTAGTGCTGGCAGGTTTATGTGATCGTATTGATGGCACTATCAGGAAATTCATTTGGGGGGGAGGAAGGAAGGAACGACCCCTATCTCTTGTAGCCTGGAGGAAGGTTATCAGTAGTAGAGGTAATGGAGGTTTAGGCATCAAGACCATGAGAGACTGGAATAAGGCTCTACTGGCGAAGAACTCCTGGGATGTGGTGACGCATAGACCCACAATATGGTGTCAGTTTATGAGCAGTAGATACAAAGCATACAAGGAAGGAAATAAGCCGAATATCTCCAGACTAACGAAGGCTACCTTGGAAGGAAAAGATTTTATCAATCAGAACTCGCATATACAGTTGGTGACGGGGAGGGACACAAATTTTTGGGATGATATTTGGGTGAGGAACCGAGGGCGGCTGAGAAATACAGCCACCAAGGCCATACCTGATGAACTCCAGGACCTACAGGTGAGGAGTGTTGTGCTCAATAATGATGATTGGGATGTGAACTTTTTGAAGGAGTGGCTTCCGATGAACTGTGTAAAGGAAATTCTGCGTATTCAGCCACCTAAGAAGAAGGTTGGGAAAGACAGTAGAGTTTGGAATCACACTATCACATGCAATTTTATGACAAGCTCATGTTATAAATCATGTCGATAGGAAGCAGACCTTTTGGTTCAGGGAGACTGGAGGACGATTTAGGATGCCCACACCTCAGCTCGGGTAAAGATCTTTATGTGGACTTTGTCACACAATGCAATTCTGACGAATAAAAGGAGGAAGGAGAGGAAGATGGTGGAGGATAGCAGGTGCAGTATCTGTAAGATACAGGAGGAAGATAGCCTTCACGTTGTTAGAGATTCTAACCGTGCAACTGAATGCTGTAAGAACATACTGGGAAACGGGATGCCTCCGAGCTTCTTCACAGAACCTAACCTGCATGCTTGGATACGAGGAAATATGAGGAACAAGAAGATACAAGATAGCTTTATGTACGGCTGCTGGCATATATGGAAGAGTAGAAATGGATAGGTTATGGAAAGCAGTCAACCCAACCAAGTACACACGATAAGAAGTGTAAAACTAGAGATACGGTTGAATAAGCTGTCCTGGGAGAAAGGGGTGGAGGAACAAGATAAAGCTCAACATGAGCAATGGGATCTGCCAAAGGAAGGATGGACCAAAATTAATGTGGATGCGGCTTTCCGGAAGCAAGGAAGTAGTTGTGCTCTTGTCGTGAGAGACTGCAGAGGGAGGTGGTTGATAGGGAAGGGAACCAAAGTCATTGCCAAGGATGCTCTGGAAGCGGAAGTGAAAGTTATCATCATTGCACTGGAGGAGGCAGATAAGATAGGGTGGGATAAGGTGATCGTGGAATCAGACTACAATCTTGCTGTCCAACTACTCCAAGGAGAACAGGCTGAAGCTCCACATTTCACAGAAGCTCAAGCGGACTGTAAGAGGATGTTGAGGCCAAATTGGTTGCTTGTCCATGTGAGGAGAGATCGAAACCAGCTGGCTGATCAGCTAGCCAGCTACCATCAAAAACAAAACCTAGGAGGGAGGTATTACACTTGCCCACCTGAAAGCATGTATGACAGGCTTCTTAGAGATTGTAATGGCAGTAGTACTGCCAAGTTTAATTCATTTCATAACCTAATCTGTAGTAATACTTTTGATTCGCTCGTAAGAGGAGGACGGGATGAATAAAAACACCTCCTGACTTATTTTAAAAAAAATAAGAAATTATACATCAACTTATATAAGGAGGGTTGGGTACACCCTAGATGCTATAAAATCCTCATATGACAACTTAGGGTATATCCATAATTGTGATAGTCTTAAAATAAGGAAATTATGGCTTAAAGATAGCAAAAAATCCTTGATTTCACCCTAAGTATGATATTACTTAGGGTTGCTCCCCCTTCTCTCTAGTTCATCTCGACGACACCGTTGGGGGGAGGGAGCATCCCTAGGCATGTTCCTCCCCCTGGCTCTCCTTTTTCCATGGTTGGGTCACTTGTGAGGGTGATGTGAACCCTTTTGGTAGAGAAGCAGGTTGTCTAAGTCGTTGGGTTTTCTCATCGGAAGTGTGGGTAGGAGTTGTGGAGTGTCACATGGAGCAAGGTCAGGATTCGAGGTCCGCATTGTCAATTCGGTCGACTTCCAGCTTGCCCAAGAGTGGCGGATGGAAAGAGTGATCCCACCTGGCCTGACGGCTCTTACTGGCTGCTCTGCATTGTGGTCGGTGAAAGATGTTGTTTGCCCCTCTCCTGTGTGCCCTCCTTCGCACCTCCCGTGTGAGATCTGGTTTTACCATATTGATGAAAATCCTTCGACATTGACTTCCTCAGTGGCTATGATAGTTGGTGGAAGCTTGCCCCAGTTTTCCTGACATGGCTTCCTAGATCCCATGCTCCGACGGAGATCTTAGGTTTTACGGCCTTGGATCTGAAGTTTCAGTGGATGGACATCCTTGCAGGGTTGGAAGTGATGCCCCTTCCTTCCGCTGGATTGCTTCTTCGACTCTGATGCTACTCAGCATCATCAATGCTTCCCGTTCAATGGGTGTTGGTCAGTGTCTCGGCTGCTTCCCATTTCCAGGTGGTGATTCTCCATGACCTTGACACAGCATAGTTGTTGCTATGTATTAGACACCTTCTAGATGCTCGATGAAATGTCCCAGTGCAAATAGGGGCTTCAAGCCCCTGTGTGGGCATCTCTTGGCCTCTTACAGGATTACCCGTTTCTGATGAGGAGCTTTGCTGCTCGTGCCACATGGAGTCGGACCTCTTGATGGATTTCAAGGTGATTGTCAGCCCATAACAGTAGTAGTAGAAGAAGAAGAAGAAGAAGAAGAAGAAGAAGAAGCCTAAAGCAAAGGGAGGAAAGGTGGGAGACTCTTCCTAGCTGGTTGCTACATTCCTGAGCTTCCTCTACAACTTAGATCCAGGAGAATTGGGATGAAGGAAGGTGTTCTGCTTAGATCTCAGTCACAATTTGTGGGTGTTCGTTAATGCAGTGAAGGGGGTTTGAATAGATATCCTTCTAAATTCTCACTCTCTTGTTCAAAGTTGGAGTGGCTTGTTTCAGTTATGCTTTGTTGCAAGTTTCTTAGGTGCTCCCTTGTTGGGATTGTTATCAATTCAGGAGTGTGAATCTCAACCTTGGACACTTGTAGGGTGTTCTAGTCTTATACTCCAGTCACTTCTTGAGGCTTGATGCTGGTGGAGTTCGCGTCTTCATACTTTGTGGGTGTGCTCAGTGTTATTGAGGATAGGATTTCTCTAAAGTCATGTCTTTTAGTTTGTGGTGTATGGGTGTAGTCCTTCTTGTTCAATGTCCATGTGTGATGATTATTTTTTGTAACTTTAATACCCGTCAGTTTGGTGTATCAAGGCTTAGCTTTTCCTTTTGGGGTGCCAATGTACCTAAAGTTTTTGGTTATAGTAACACACATTTTAGACTGACCAAAAAAAAGTATGATATTACTTGAATTTTGATGAAGAAATTCCATTAATGTGTAGTGAATGTGATGACCCAACTTTTAGGGCTCAGTATAGGAGGCCTACAATTGTTCTTGGTTGGTTATTCCCAATTGAGGGTGACTTTCATTCAACAATCAATTCTTTTGACCCACAAGTATGACTATAATTCCATTAACGGTTCAATAATAGCTATCCAAGGCCATTTGTGTACATGGAGATGATTAATACTAGTCAATTTTGAGGACCTATACAGTTAAGTATCTAAATGAAGTATATGTGGATTCATGTGATTGAATAATGAGCATTGGGATTCATCATGGACATACCAAGCAAATTGAACTTTGTGCATGATTTGAGAGGTAGATTCATGTATAGAATAAGTTAAATATACTTATATATGTTCCAATTTGGAGTGTCTTATTGGAGGTCCCAACAATCTGATTTGGGTAACAAAAGTTTAATTATGGCTTAATACACTAAAAGGAATCTTTGATTAGTAATTTTGAGTCAAATCATGTTTCTATATGAAGTTATTGAGGTTTTAATTTTATAAAATTGAAATTTATGTATGTTGAGTTTGGATAAGATCATTCCTTTAAGAGACTTAGTGGCCAACATTTGGATGTGTCATATGGCTGAAAGACTTTAGAGCCCACTAGTTTTGTGGTGTATGTGTGGCCTTTTCCAACCAATGAAGCATCAGTTGGATGAATGCTTGCATGGAGTCTTGACAGACTTGAAATCAACATTGGATGATGCTTGAATCATCTTCTGCCTTTGATTACTTGGGTCCAAAGAAGAAGTCATGCCCTTACCTAGTATTACGTTGATCATGAGGAGTTTTGAAGAGTGAGGAATTGTTATGATCCACCATATCTGGAGCGATTGAATGACTCCCTGATCGTCGGTAATGACTCGAGGGAGACAGCAAACATCCCATCATTCTCTACTCCACCTCCGTCATTGTGAAAAGTTTTACCCATGTTGTTATTTCTGGAGAGAAGATAAGAGTAGTATAGAAGCACCACTTGTCATAGGAGAGGATGTCGGTAGGACCAGTAGGGCTTGGCTTGTCCGTTCTATTGCCTGCAAGCCCACTATGACCGGTGGAGGAAGACAAATTTGGAGATCACCCCCATGTGTCTCTGCAACCTTCAAGTGCCTTGAGACCGTGAAGGCCTCCTGACGGTTTGTAGACTTAGATGAGTAGATCAGAGTGTGACGAGGAAATGCCCAGACTCACTTCCTTCAGCACCACCATGCTTTGTCGATGCTTCCACCATCTGGGCCATCAAGTTCCGCCACCACCAACAGTGTCACTGTTGTGAAGACGTGAAGACCTATACAACGGAGTCAGATGATCGGGGCAGAGGTTATGCTAACGCTGTATATAGATGTGGCATCAACAGTCGCTGAAGATGGGGGTAGAGGATGTGGTTTTCTTGCTAGATCCCATGTGTGTGGTGGCATTTGCAGGTAGCGGACAGACAGGGCTACATATTGGAGGTTTGCATGAGAAGCTGAGAATGTGGGCCTGCAAAGAGAGAGAGGGAGACGAAGAGAAGAAGATCTCATGATGAGGAGGAGGCTCGGGTCGTCAATCAGTCGCTGAGATCCTTCACAGTGGTGATGATCACCCAAGACGAACACAATGTAGACGTCGTTGTAGGAGTCTGATCACGGGTGAGATTGTAAAGGAGAGTGGTGGGACTGGGTCTGGTTCACCAACCAGAGCCCAGCCGAATAGACTGGCCTAGTGAACCAGCAGTTTGCATGAGTCCAGTCGGCCCAATGAGAACCAAGGCCCCCCACTCCCACCTTCAGGGCAATGTGGTAGAATTCGAGCCTCAAGGGGGCGAGATCTAATGGTCAGTGTTAATGTCAAAAGGTAAATCCATTTAATTTTCTAGATTTAGACCAGATCTTAGAAATATGATTGAAAAATAGCTCCTTTTTCCCAATAAAACCCAAAAAAAATCACCGGACTCAGAAAAATGTCTTCTTTATTATGAATCTCTTATATCAAACTTTCAATCCTTCATCTTTCATGATTTCTAATTTAGTTTTTGATGCCTCTTTTATGGTTCCTTAATTGGAACTAATAGTATCCAGTTGAGATTAACTATCAAAAAAATTAGTATAGAACCCTAATAATGATTCAAACTCATTTTTGGATTTTGATAAGAATAATATTCACCAATACTAGGTTTTTCCCATAAATGAATAATTAGATGCTTTTAAACTCGTTTAATTCTATAAAATTGACAATTATCCTAGAGCCTAATTCTAATGTTTTGATCATTAGAAAAATATCTGAGATCAGTTTAAGATCTATAGAACCTAGGTTTGGCTAAACCCTAATTTGGACCTAGAATACTAAGACTATGATGTACAATTATTAATGATGATTAATTCCTATTAATTAGGTGATTACTAGATATCTAGATGATCAAGGATTGTTAGGAATCTCTGAACTTATGTATGTGGGCTTTACCTAAGTATATGACTAGTTTTGTTATGTGAAATAGCTATGATGCATTGATAGTATTGATCTTTGCCATGTCACTAAGAAAAATATAGGATATGGATGGTTTGTAGCTACTGAGTGTTTACATTATCTCTCTATGTATATTTCTCTCTCTTTATAAATATAAGGTCGACACATCCCATAGCCCAAGAGGCAAAGAAAAATGAAGTGTGACGCCACTTAATAGTACAATCACATCAAAAGACATCTAAATATATGTGTTTACATGATTATCACATTAAATATTATTCTCTTTTAATTTTTGTTTTCTTTCTCAAATTATTTCAAGTATGCAAACACAATATGTATGTATCTTTCACCCTTGTACACAACACCTAGTGTTGATATGTTGTTTCATGTATGTCTTAGGTTCAAATCTAACACGGGAGAAAAGGCAAGATGTGAGCAAGTTGTACAGGTTGTACCTATTGTGTTAAGATCATATTAGCATCCATCTTAGACTTTTATGATTCTCACTCAATGTGAAATTGTAATTTTTATAATTCATATTATATTAATATACATGTTGAATGTTGAGAATGTTATGGTGTATGCTTGTGGTTGTTTGTTCATGTGTGCACAAATTGCTTCTGTGACGCACTTTGAAACAATTGGTTAAAGTTTTGAGATTGGTCAGTTCTAAGAGAGTTTAATTCATCCATTGATATGTATCTCATGAGGGTACAATAGCTAAACCTCTATTTAGTAAATTTTTTATTCAGGAGTTGAAATCTTGCTAGAATAACTACACAGGATTTGGCGAGTGAGACCCCATGACTAGTCCTTTTTATTATCATCTATT
The DNA here is from genome assembly GCA_963693085.1 of Alisma plantago-aquatica. Lineage (NCBI taxonomy): Eukaryota > Viridiplantae > Streptophyta > Magnoliopsida > Alismatales > Alismataceae > Alisma > Alisma plantago-aquatica. The sequence goes on along the minus strand of OY856411.1, from coordinate 71,698,562 downwards.
TACTTCTTTAATACTTGTTTCTACTCGCAGCAATTTAGTTTAATCAATCAATCAACTTTCTCGGTGATAAATATTACCATTAACATTTCTTCTTTTTTGTCATAAAACTCTGTTGCTTTTTTTATTTTTCAAAATAAGAGAACAAATAAGGAGATAGATGAGCGAGAGATGGATGGGGGTATCTATCTATCTTTACAAATATATGTGTAAAAGGATATCTATACAAGTACCATCAAAAACCAAACAAAAGATGCCACAGTCCAGAGACTAATTGAAGGCATTGATAGTACCCTGAATAAGGTTTTAAAGAATAGAAGGAGATCTTTCAACATCCTAATAGCACCCAAGATTTCTTTCTTTCCATAAGAAGTAGTAGATGCTCAAGCAGCATAATTTCCAAACACCATCATCCCTATAAATCATCTCAAAGAAAGACTTTGATTGACTAATAGAGAGAGAATTTCTAGCAAAGGACCAAATATAGGAAGAGCAAACACAAGTGAAACATATATGGAAGGTCTCCTTGTAATCTACTTTACATAGATAACATCTTGAAACATAACTAATTCCAATCATTCTAATATCCACTATAGTAAATTTGTTATGTACAACTTTCCACATATTAAATAGATACCTCTTAGGAGCCTCACCTTTCCAAATCCAAGTGAAAATAGGGAGCATGACTTCAAGTTTTCTAATAGCACTCCAAAATAGCTTAAGCTTTGGATTTTCTGTCTTTGAATAGAATTAGTCCTTTTTACTATCTTGAATCATAATACCCTCTATCAGATTCAGGAGCTTCATATTGTTACAAGTTGAAGGGACATTCCCTTGACCATCTTGAATGATGCTACTTAGCTTGCAATCAACAGGAAGGCCCAGTTTTAGAATACAATCAACACCAACACAATCAGCAAGGAAACCCTTATTATACCATAGGTCACCCCATAAAAAGATATAATCACCATATCCCACAACTAACAAAATTAATAAGAGAGTATTTGACCTTCAAAATTTTCTTAAAAACTCAAGACATGTTTGACGGTTATTTAAGAGACCAGAAGGACTTGTAGCCCAAGTATTTTTCATGGACCCATTTGACCCACAAGGAATCCTTCTTCCTTCTACATCCCACACATTAAGCATAAGGCAAGCAAGTGAAGAGTCTTTAATCTTATTAATTTTCAGACCCCCTTCAAAATTTAGTCTAGTGATTTTATCCCATAGAACAAGATGAAGGTAATTCTGATTCTCATCATTTCCCCCAAAGAAAGTTTCTACACATTTTGTCAATTTCATCCTGGATGGAAATTGGGAGGGGAAAACAGATCATCCAATACAGATGCATAACAGATAAATTGGACCTGATCAACTGAATATGAGTAGAAAGAGAGAGTAATTTAGAATTGGCAACCAGCAAGCTTCTGCTTGATCCTGTCCAAAAGAGGTTCATAGGCTGGTTTTGACATTTTACCCACAAATAGAGGCAACCCCAAATATATAGATGGAAGAGACCTTTCTTTGAATCCTAGAATGTTAATGAGATCATTTTTTGGATACAACTTACTAAAGAAAACTGCACTTTTCTATGCATTCACAACTAGAGCAGACAACTTACTAAAAGTATCAAAAAGAGAGACAATGTTAGTAGAATTCTTAACATTTGTCTCAGCAAAGACCATAAGGTCATCTACAAAGATGAGATGGGATAGCTTGAAACTTTTTGGAGTCCATAAGGGGAAGAATCTCATTGTTACAAATAGCATTCTCCATAATAATATAAAAGCCTTGCAAAATGATCACAAAAAGGTGGGGGCAATAGGGTCCCCTTACCTGATGTCATTTGAAGGTTTGAAAGGAATGGTGGGTTAACCATTAACCAAAACCTGGTAGGAGGTGGAATTGAGAATCTCACTGATCCATTGAATCCAGACAATTGGAAAACCCATTCAGAACAACATAGTAAATAAGAAGTCCAATTTAACTGAGTCGTAAGCCTTTGAGGTATCCATTGTAATGCACATTTTGCACCCAGAACTAACTCTGCTAAACTGATGAATAATTTCATTTGAAAGAAGTGTGGCATCCTTTATGCTCCTCCCACTAACAAAGGCACATTGGCTCATACTAATTATGGAGGGGAAGACTAGTTTCAATCTATTTGCAAGGATCTTAGATTATAATCTTAAAAATGTCATTACATAACGAGATAGAGGGCCAATTTTTAAGTTCATCTGATTTCAACCCATTAGGAATAAGAGTAAGAAAAGTTCTATTCACTTCATTAAGCAACTTATCATTCTTAAAGAACTCCTTCATAGCCTCATCCACGTCATGACCAATTATAGGCCAGGTTTTCTTGATGAAAAAGGCATTCAACCCATTAGGTCCAGGAGCCTTATCAGGATTCATCTTCTTTATAACATTTTCAATTTCCTTTTGAGAGATCGAAGCCAAAAGATTCAATTTCTAAAGATCATCTAGACTGGGGACCTCCATTTGAAATCAACCAGACCTATCAAATTATTGGGTTTTGTTAAAGAGTCTAAAGTAATACGAATGAATGTAATTCTTCATATCATCAAGCTCATGTACAGTATGCCCATCATCAACTAGTTTATAAATATAGTTTTTGTGCCTTCTTGTTTTAAGAGAGGCAAAAAAAATATTACTATTCCCCTCTTGCAACCATTGAAAATGAGACTTTTTCCTCAATAGATAGTCTTCATTAATCTTCACATGTCTTAAATCCTTCCTTACAAGGTTAGCTTCATTCTGCAACACTAGATTCAAATGATCACTTCATCTAGTTCTTGAGCCTAGAGATCTTAGAGTTTTATAATTTTTAGTCTATCAACCCCATTTCCAAAGATATTTTAATTCCATTCCTACAACTTTAATTTGACATTTTCCAGTTTCCTATCAACTTTAAACATGGCAAACCCTTCCACCTGAATATCTCAAGATGATTTCACAATATCCATGAAAGCATCATCACTAGCCCAGACATTAATAGAATGGAAGGGCGGTCTGACCTTCCTAACATCACCTAGATTAATAAAAATAGCTCTATGGTCACTAACAGTATTGGATATAATTGAACCAGAAAACTCAAGAAATAATCCAGAAATTGTGACCTAAAAAAGAATATGTCGATCTTTCATGTAACAAAATTACCACCATCTTGGTGGTTATCCCATGTAAAGAAGGGTCATTAACGTCCAATTCAAAGAGCCCATAGGCATCAATACACTCATTGAACTCCTTCATTGACTTTTCCATAGGTGGAAGTTTTCCTACTTTTTCATAATTAAGTGTGACAGCATTAAAGTCCTCTACAAGAAGCCAAGGATAGTTGATAGAACCAAAGATACTATGAATGTAACTCTAAAGTGTAGATCTATCACTATCATAGTTATGTCCATATACAATAGAGATGCAAAAATTATTATCTTCAGTTGAGACTTTAACATGTAATAATTGGTCAGATTCTCCCAGGACTTGAATATCACAGTCAGAGTTATTCCACATAATAATAATGTAACCCAAAGGATGAATATTATGATTTGAAACATAGTCAAAACCAGAGAAGCTCCTTGCCATAAAATTACCTAATTTTCCCCTAATTTTTGTTTCATGTAGAATGATAATATCTCCCCCAAATCTAAGTAACTCCTCTTGGACTCCCTTTATTTTATTGTTGAACCCCCTAACATTCCAAGAGGATATGGACAGAGGGATAGGACTCATTGAGACACTTGGTCCATTGAGCTGGAGATCTCATCATCTTCAATAATTACACTCATCTCACTTTGCTTGTTAATAGGAGAAAAGTTAGAAATAACTGCCCTTCCTGAGATGATTTTAGGATTTACTTGAGGAGGAGAGTTTCTATGGGCAATAAAATTCCCATCAGGCATTTCAGAAAACACCTGCACATGAGTAGAGGGTATAGACCTACCACTAGTGAAAGTAATGATAGGATTAGCATCCATAGCTTTACCCTGCATCGAATAGCAATGAGGATCATGGACAAATAGATTGCATATGTTACATAACTTCAGAACCCATTCATACTCAAACAATAGCTTCCTAGAATACCCATCATCACTTTGAATCTCCATAGAAGTATGAAAATAAGAATAAATAGCCATGATGACTCACGTCCTGGAATAATCCAGGTGAGAACATTCATTAGTAGATTTATCAGTGTGAATAGGAGTACCAAGGAATGACCCAATTCTTTCAAACATTTAAGAATCCCATAGATCAATAGGAAGGTCAAAACTTGGACGCAAATGGGAATAGAATTCAAGCCAATTTTCTTCATCAGAGTACCAGAGCTCTATCTCACAAGAATCAATGACATCCTTTTGACAAACCAAGGTCCATTGTTCAGAGTAAAAGACAAATACATGTTATTCAAATATCACATTATGAACATGTATTTCTCTTTGTCTATTAACTCAAAATCTTCAGTTGGGTTCCAAAGTCAAGACAAATATTGATGCAGCAAATTCAAATCCAGAGAGAAATCCACGATGTAAACCAACTAAGCAGTTCTTCCATTTGATATCATTTTCTATAGATTTAGATTCGGGATAGATGATTTTTCCATCTTCTAAACATAATTGAGTTTTGCATAGAGGAGCCAACTTGCAAGAATTATCCACATTGAAGACATCACACCAATCCTTAGAGTTATCATCATCACTCAGAATCACTGGGCTTTTCTTCCTCCAGATTTGATCTACATCTTCCCTGGGGTGGCGGCACTTTTCCATTGCTAGAGCTCCTCCATGAGACGGCCCAAGATTCTTCTCCTCAAATCACCCTTAACACTTCTGAATATATATATATATATATATATATATATAAAGGGTGTTCTTTGGGTTTAATCCTCAAGTATGTTGCAATAAGGCTTCCATTCATGGGGAGTGTGGAATTAGTGCACAAATTTTGCTTAAACCTAAGGGTTATTCCCTCAGGGTTTTTAATGGTGTGCCATTCAGAGACCCGTCAATGATCAATAGAGGGGAGTCCAAGGGAAAAGGAAAATCTAAGAAGAGTTCTAAAGATAGCTAGAAACTAAAGTCTGCTGCATTGAAAGCTAAGGGAGGAATGAATAGGGAAGGGAAGTGCCACCACTATCACCAGTCTGGAAACTAGAAAAGGTAATACCCTCTTTACATAGAGGAACTTAGGAAGAACAAGGAAAAAATTATCTTCACTTCATGACTCGAGAAGAAGTAATCTAGAACTGTGCGGAGCAAGAGTTGCTGCCACTATAGTTGGAATCTTCCATTCAGCCTAATGGGCATGTAATAGAATTAGTGAATTTTTATTATGTACCCACCATTGATGAAAACATCATGTATATTGAATGGGATAGAATATTATGAATAAATTGTTGTTCCATTTTAAAAGATAAGATCATGTATTGCAATGCCCTATGTCTCATAATCTATACTTTATAGTTGTAGAGACAATTATATATTACACATGCACTTAATGTAACATCCTTGACCTGGGTTATGTTCTAACCCTAGGTGTTTTTATTAATAAAGTTGATTAGATGCTTTCTTTTATTTCTTGAAAAGTAATTAAGGCTCTTGAGGAACTTATATTTCGATTTCAGTCCTTTTTTAATAATGTTGAAACATTATTTTGTTAATTTTGGACTAAAGTGCAAATTACCCAAGTTGAGGGGTTAATTTGCAAATTGCACATGATAAAATGTTCCTCTGATGTTGAGACATCATAAGAATGAATATTATGTAGTAGTATGGTTTCCACAAGCTTGGGCATCAAGATAAAGCTTGTAGAGCAATCCTTGTGCATTAAAACCTAGTTTTGGTGTAATGTGCAAATTACCCAAAACCTAGGGTTCAATATGCAAAATATAATCTCTAGAGGGTCTCTCATGTTTCTTGTCATCAAGTAGAGCAAATAAAATGAGAGGGGCGCCTCATTTGAATTATCATGGAGGAGAGAGAATCTTGATATTAAAATAATCAAGATTTAAGCATAAATGGAACTTTAATTTAGTTTAATGCAAAAAGAAATAAATTAATTGAGGATCCCTTCAACAAAAAGTTGAAGGATGTGTTTGCAATAGTGTTGGACGAGCTTGTGTCTTGTTTGAGCACAAAAAGATCTTGGTTGAGTGGAATCCCACTCACATTATTATAATAAAAAGTAGTATCCACTAAAAGGATGGATATTAATATAAATCTCTTTAAGGTGCTTAATTTCTTTTCCATTAATTCTTGGATAATGAAGAGGTTTTGAAATAAATTTAAGATTTCTTCGTGGCCAAGAAATGAAGGTGGATTTATTGGAAATTATTTTTGAATTAAAGAAAATAATCCTCTTTTTCTCTTTCCTTGAAATCCCTTATACATGCATATTCTTTTTCCAATACACATAAGGATCATTTCCTTAGTTTCCTCTTCCCATCTTTGCTTTGGCCGACCAAGGAAGAACTTAGGAGTAGGATAAGGACGACCACAACCTGTTGGTAAGTTTTTATCATCCTCTACCTCGGATTCATGGTGAAAACCCTAAAGCAATGCTTGATTATTGGTTTTCTTCACCCAATTTCCAATCCTAGCTATCTTTTTCATCCAAAAGCTCAAGAACGAACCTTGGACAGATGCTAGAACTCCATCCACCATTAGATACGTGGATCTTGGATATTGGGATCAGTTCTAGAGGCGGGTTTTATTACTCAAACCCTTAATCATTGCTATTGCATCCATTTCTATAATAATCGTTGGTTATTCTTTTCTATTTGATACTCTTTTGGTTCATTGCTGAAATTTCCATGAAAAATGGTTGTTGTTCTTAGATGAACAGAGGAAGATGATGATGACATCATCATATATTCTAATCCAAAGAAAATTCCAGGTCAAACGGTTTCCCAAAGCGTTTGGGAGCAAACGGTTTCAAACTGTTTGAGGGGAATCGGTTTCACCAAACCGCATGAGGGCAAACGGTTTCAGACCGTTTGGTGATGTTGACCAGGGTTGGCCATTTGGGGATTTTTTTATAATGATATAGGTTAATGACCCATCAATTATATTTGATTATCTCCAATTGGTTCATGAGTTGAAGGTCTATCAATCACCAAAACCCTAATCGGGTGAAGTGTTGATTTCCAATTTGTTTGAGTTTGAAACTTGGGTTGATTGACCCAAACGGTTTCAAAACTGTTTGAGGATCACCCAAACGGTCTCAAGACCATTTTGTGGTCACCCAAGACCGTTTGGAGGTCTAGGGTTAGGTATGGTTGAGCAATTAAAGATCCAAAGATACTAGGTTGAAGTACAATTCAATGTTGATTTGGTGATCAATCCAATGAACCAAACCCTAATTGGATGACTTGGTTTTTGATGTTGACATGGGAAAACGGTCTCAAGACTGTTTTGAGGTCATCCAAACTACCTCAAGACCATTTGGGGTCAGTTCATGTTCAATTTGGATGATGGTCCAATAGTTTTAAAATAACCAGTTACACATTGATTAATGTTGAAGGATTACCGATTCCAAACCCTAATCCAATTGTTTCAAACCCTAATTGATGACCAATTGTGTGAAACCCCGCCATCACATAGACAACGACATGACACACGAAAATGTGTGGAAACATATATTACCAAAAACACGGGTTAATTAAAACCGATTGCGGAACATACGTACAGAACATTTGCAACCAGGCCCTGTAAGAAGTTCAGGTCATATATAGATATATGCAAGATCACCTGCCAGATATGTTCACATCTTAAAGCCACCCACTGTCGCAACAGAGAATATTAGTTCATCACCTGTTTATACATATAGAACGGCCAAGTACGGCTAGCAGTAGGGTATACAAAAAGTTACAGCAGCTAAACCTCGTGAAACGTCGTCAAAACACTTCCAAGGAACTGAGAGTACAGGGATGACTCTAGGACTCTACTAAAAAAACCACCAAAATAGCAGCATGTCCATCTCTTGCCTTCTACTGCTCTTCTTGCTGCTCGGCCGCAACCTCACGACCACCACCACGTCTAGAGCGATCACCTAAAAAGGGTGTAAACCAGCGGGGTGAGACACACAGTCCCAGCGAGAAACATAACTCCCTTCCGCAACTATAAAACCTCAAAGGTTAAAGGAGATAACAACAAATAACTGAATAAGTATATAACAAGACCAGCATACTGAGCAAAGCTATTATTACCATCAAGCTTACTAGGATATCCGGGAGGCATATTACCAAGTAGTTCTTTATGGAACATGATTGACAAGATAAGCTTTATAAGAACTTATCACAAGATATAAGGACCGTACACGTATCTACAAGGTGTAACTAGATCAGCTATGCAAGCAAGGCCTCAATCAATGTTCTGTGTTTTGCTCTAAGTAGGGTATACTAGTCGGCTGGATTATGTTTTATTATGCCCTGAGGAAGTGAGCCTTCCCTACTCAAGTCCAACCATTGGTTGTGAAGCCCAATCCGGTGCCATATTAGGTCTAAGGAGATCCGGACTCCATGACCTCACCTTCTCGTGGTCAGTACATGAATCATCAAGCAAGACTGTAGTCTTATGCTTATAGGGCCTCAACCTCTGGGTCAGCTCCGCAAGCTACCCATACATACATCCGATCCATGAACGCATCATGCTCATCATCACATATCCTGAGCCATGGGTATGTTCACCATGCTCCATATATCCTGAGTCTGCAATCGTAGCTACACTCAACCATCCTATTTTAGGCTAGGGGAAACCTCACATATTCAACAATATGCGCTCCAAGTAATCCCGCAGGATAAACCTGTTTCACCATCACCAAATATTGACGGAAATGGATCTATGGTCAGGGAAAACTACATGATATGTTTATCTATAATTAATTAGTATATTTTAAGCCAATTGTTGAGGCAAAACAAATTATAACATAGCCTTATAGAATTACATCATTATTACCATCATCATACTGTCCTGGGACCTCAATCCCTCATGATATCAACCACTGCCTCTCAAGACATCACAATCATGCATCAGCATCCTAGGAACGCATCCCTTATCTCATCATCAAAGGATAACACCTCAACTAGGCACTCAGCCTTATATCAGGTCCTCAGACCTATCAACTTGTTACTTTATCAACAAGGATTATCATCTCATTGTGCTAGTCAAAGCACATATATCTCATAGCTCTTACCAGGCTATGAGTCCACATGAAATACCTGCATGGCTAGTATACACATTCGTAGAGATTACTGAAACCATCATGGATTAGCAGAATGATCATGCTATCAAGAATATATTACACAAGCTTTATCATTCATAGTATTTTTATCAAACATGGGCATATGCTATGCCTTATACTTGTGATCATATGCATGTGTTATATCAACATGTAAAGCAACATCATAAGCTTCCAAGCTTCCTGATTCACAACCTGTCATTACATCTTATCATCATGTCTGTAGGATGCAAGGGATTACATTATGTCAATTATTAAAATAGAACCATCAACTAAATATATACCAGGTTATCAGAACCCTCACCAAGACTCCTGCAACCCTCACTATAGGTATGGCGAGCAGCGCCATACCCTCACCAAACGGTGTACCGGCTAGGGTTCCAAACCCTAGAGCAACTCACCACCATATCTACCAAACACTGCTCATCCTTTATCATGCACCAAGGTTCCACTAACTCTCATGGTGTCGGGCAGCCATCCACAAGGTCATATCATGCAGCACTATCATGGCTATCGGCCAAAGGTCTAACGTGCATCAAGCTAGGGTTAGGGTTATCGACTAACCTTCAACATGAGCCATATCGGTCAAAGGGGTGTCGCCCAAGGCGCCCCTATCGTGCAACCTTCTAGAATCAACCGAGGTTAACCCTATCGGCCAAGGTAACCATGACGCCCAAGGAAGGTGTCGTGCATGGCCATCATCATAATGGTCAGCATCCTAGGGCTGGCATGTCGGGCATGAAACCATGTCGTCCCACCCTTCAAGGCTCGACTAGGACATGGTGGTATCGTCCAAAGACATCCTGGTACCATACCATATCGTCCATGCTCACTACGGTGGTGTCATCCAAAGCTTGTGTTGGGCAACATCTTATTAAGGGTGTATCGCCCATCAACAACACCACCAAGGGTATTGTCCAAGGGACCATGACAGGCACCAACTAAGCTTCAACTAGGCATAACGGCCAGGGATACAAGGATCACCCAAGCAAGCTTATCTACCAAGTATTACACCTCAAGGACAAACGTGCATGAAGGGTAAACAGCTCATGTCGCCTAGAGCCACACTAACTCCCAAGCTAGGGTTAAGGCCTCATATCGACCAAGATGCCCATCCAGGGTTTCAGCAACCATGTCGCCCAAACCCTAACTCTAGGGTGGAAAAGTGATCTCGGGCACCAAGGTAAAGCTATCTCAACCAGGTGTATCGTGCAGGGCATTTAACAACACATAACACCCAAGCACACATAGGTATCAGCCAAGGGTACAACCTAAGACAAGAAGGGTATCGGGCAGCACTATCCCCAAAGCTATATCGTGCATGACACAACCCATCAAGGTCATCTTCAACCTCAAGAACAAGGGCACCAAACCCTAATTGATCAAGAAGGTCAGCTCACCTCTCAACAACTAAGAGAGAGGGGTGTTGCACAACCTCTTTCGCAAATTGGGCAACCACAAGGATCAACCTCAACCTAGGTCATCAAAATCTCACCTCTCAAATCCATGGTGAGAGGAGGGTGTTGCTCAAGCAACTAGAACACAAGCTCACCTCTCAACTTAAATGAGAGAGGAGTATTTATCATATTACTAGAGCTCAAGCTCACTTCTCTAGACCAAGGAGAGAAAGGAGTGTTGCTCAACAAGGAAACCCTAAAACATGGTTCGGCCAACTAGGGTACAAAACCTCAACCATAACATCAAGATCACTATAACGACAAGATTAAAGGTGCAACTAAGCAAGAACCATATCTAGCAACATACATGGTCGATTATGATCATAAGAAAACATACAAGAGTATGGGAAAAGGTAATATGGTTAGGGTTAGGAGTTATGTAACCCGCCTTAAGCAAACTCCTCAAGCTCCAAAGCTCCAAGCTTCAAGCTCCTAGCTCCAAGCACACTACTTCGGCCACCTCAAGAAAAGGAACAAGAAGCATGACCACCATGGCCGACGAGTAGGCAAGATGGAGAAGAAGATGCTAAGGAGAGAGAAAAGATGCTTACCAAAGAACAAGACCCACCTAGGGTTCGGCCACCAAGCTAAGGGGAGAAGAAGGAGAACTCCTTCAAGAGGATCGGCCACCACTTGCTCCAAAGGGTAGGTGTATCGTGCACCAAGGAAGAGAGGAGCAACAAAGAGTTAAAGGGTTCCTAAGGTAGAGAAAGGCAAGGCATATATAAATGGGGGTCAAGGTTAGACCAAGGCAAGGTGTCACCTTAACAAAAGACACTTGTCCACACGTTCCACCACCTTGCAAAACACATGCACATGCCATGCCACAACTCAACCAAGGATCGGCCACATTTCCAAACTAGGGTGACACAACCAAAGCAAGATGGTCAACAAAGGTCAAAGGCCGACACACCCTCATGGGTGGCACCCCATGGGTGACACAAGGCACCCTTGCCCGATACAGGGCTCAACCAAGCAAAGCAAGACCCAAACAGGGGAGAACAAGGCCCAAAAGAGCTCAACCAAGCCCAAGACAACTCAAGGCACAAGCCCAAACCTTCCCCTCAACTCTAGAGGAAGCAAAGAGAGAGAAGACATCTCTCAAGGTGGCAAACTTGCTCTTCAACCCTGTCTCAGGTTATTTTGCAAGTAGCACCTCCAGCTCTTAACCAAGAACAAGCAAACCCTAATCACCATCAAAGATGATTAGAAAGCAACCAAGCATAAGGTTTAGGCAAAGCAAACATGGTAAGCCCAAAACAAAGGTCAGGGTCCACAGCAAACTTATCCAGGCTGGGCAGAGCAGCGTGCAAAGGCAGGGATATGATCTAAATCAACTCAACAATGCAAATTGTAAGTGGCGTGTTGACAAATCTTTGGGAGGACTGCTGGATTGAAGAAGGACTACGTTTAAAAGACCATGTTACACGACATATCCTGACAGAAATTGAAGACATGGTGGTGGCAAGTTTGAGGAAAGATGATGGGAGCTGGGATGTCGAGTTCATTAGGGACTGGTGTGGGGACGAAGTGGCTAAGAAGGTAAATAATTTACCAATTCCTGAACTGAATGAGGAAAAAGATGTGAGGATACGGAACCTATCTAGCAATGGGGCCTATACTACACAATCTGCATACAGGATGTTAAGGAAGGGCAGGGACATACATATGAATGGGAGGTGGAGTAGCATATGGCAGTTTAGAGCACCGAGTAGAATGTACATGTTCCTTTGGCTCATCGAACATGATGCATTACTTACTAATGTGTGGAGAAAATCAAGTCACCTCACGAATGACAGCACATGTAGTCGATGTCATGCCGGTGAGGAAACTATCCTACATGCATTAAGAGATTGCAGTAGATCGAAGCCGGTGTGGGAACTGCTCAGTGCTGAACGATACAGCCAGGAGTTTTGGAGTGTCTTGAATACAAAAAAAATGGGTGCATTCTAACCTGGAAGCTGCAGAGGAGGAAAATAGAATGGAATTCTTGGTCGCCTGCCTATATATATGGAAATGTAGGAACGCCTATATCTTTGAGGGAGTTGAACATTCTACACAACACAAGGTGAATTATATTGTGCGGAACACCAAGTTGGCACTAGAGGCCATGCAAGCACCTGCGATAATCATGGAGCCAAAGTAAGAACCAAGATGGCGAGCACCTAGACTTGGCTGAAGGAAAATGAATACTGATGTAGCCATGACTAAGGGCACGTTTGTTTACAAGATCTTAATGGATTTAGCTAAATGTAGCACTTTTAGTATCCAGAATCAGAAAATATCTCGACTCGTAAAGCCAGCAGGCATTTTGTTTTATGTTTGCTTTGCCCTGCAGGTCACGTTGGATAAAGTAGCAGACGTCGCGTGGGGGGGGCACAAAATGTGCAGTGCGCTGCTAGAGAGCGGTGTCCCATTGTTTTGAAATGGAAAAGCGAATACAGCATCTGCTCTAGAAACTAAAATCCTGGGACATCGACTTTTTTCCCTTTACAGTGAAGCAAACTTAAATTTTTATTGGCTGGATATAGAAATCCAATCCAATCCTACAATATACAGCAAAACAAACATACCCTAAGAAGGGGGCGGTGATTGCGGGTATGGGACGTGATGGAGAGGGAAACTGGATAGGGGGTTTCATCAAGCAGGTAGCTACCAAGCACATAATGGAGGCAGAGTTGCACGGCATTATGATGGCACTAGAAGTGGTCACGGAGAAGGGTTGGAGAAAAGTAGAGATCGAGTAGGACTGTAAGGAGGCTGTGATGGAAATCCTATCACCCCTAGCACCAAGCCCACGTTACTCTAAAGTTGTGATGCAGATCAGGAAGCTCATACATTCGGGTGTACAGATACAACATATCAAGCATGAGATGAACAGAGCTCCGGACTCGTTGGCAAAGAATTTCAAAAACAAACCCATACTCGAGCATTGGCTCGAGGCAATCCCCCATGATATCAGTGATATCATCAAGAGGGAAAAATGTAACAGTCGTATTGCGGCTAATAGCATGTGTAACCAGATTTCCAGCTATTGAATAAAGTAGAAGGGTTCTTAAAAAAAACTATTTACTTTTCCTTTCATACCGTATTTAATGCTTTAGCATTAATATATTGTGTTTATCAAATTTGTAGTTGTCAAATGAAGATCTGCTGCACTCAAGACTCGAAGCTTTGAGATGCAATACAAATGGTTTATTTGAATATAGAAATGGGTACATATCACTTATCTCTAGTTTTATTATCTTGCTATATCTTGTTGTTATTGCTTTTACATATACAACTGCCCTTGTGAAATAATTGTGCCATTCTATAGACGAGCGCCCAAGTCCACTCACCTTTGGCTTTATAGCCATTAGGAGTGTGGACTTAGGATAACAAACAATTCCGTGACAAATGGTATCAGAGCCATACATGCATGCCTCTATATGTGTTTAAGGCATAACATCTCTTAAGAACCCCGGGAGGACTAAAATCCTTTCCTTTAAGTTTAGAGAGTCTACTAGCATCCCATCTCTTCTTTAAGGACCACCAAAGCCACCCAAGTAGATGATTATTAGTTAGTCTCCACATCTCCTCATGTGATTCTCCTCTCGTAAATATAAATCACATGACATATCGATTATGGGTAGCATATGAATGGGAAAAGTAAAACTCATTTGAAAATGTGAAACTTGATTTAGATGATAATGCCATGATCTAATCTTAAATTGAAAACCCTATTTGATGAATGCAAGTACTCTTGGAAGTGATTTACTCATATGCAAAACCTAAGATCATGTAGACTCAATTTTACTCGACTTGCTACAAGTGCTTTCAATGTTTGAGGTAAATTCTAGATATGGTGAAATAAGGTGAAACTCTTGTCTTACACCTCATGTTTGGTGAGGTCCTTATTGATTAAATCTATGTTGCTATTGATGATTAAACCTCAAACATGGTTAAGCAAAATTTTCCCCTATTTGATATGCACAATGATCATGCCACTAAATGACCATGCCTTTGGACCCCTAGATTATGATGTGAAGACTTGTTACAAGAGGAAAATCCCCTATTGACCATTATTCCTCTTTGTAGGATCAATTTGAAGAATATGATGGACCTAGATCTCAATCTTGCACTATTATACTCAAACTCTTGAGTCTCAATTTGACTTTTTGATTTCAAAAATACGCCCCTACCTTGATCATGAAAGGAAGGGAATTATATTGTGACTTTGAACTCAGAAAATCTCGAAATATGGTTTCCCTACTAAGGATATTGATTTTTGACTCATGATATTATGAAATACAATTTGATAGTTGATACTCACCCTATTTGGATACACTTGATGACTCATGATTAATATGGAATAATGTGTTTGATTAGGGTGGTAGTTTACTTATGACTCCCCTAACCTAGGTCACATCTCCATTATGACTGTCTCTAAATAAATTTTCATCTTGTTGATTATTTAGAGTTTGAAAAGGTAACCCCTTCCACTCAATTTTGATTGCATGACATAAGTCCCTTATAGGTTAGATATATGACCATATGGATACTAGATCTCAAATTATTCTTGATTTAATGACAATATTGAAATATGACATTTGACTTACAACTAGTGGTTGGCTTCCTAGAAAGTTCCATGTCTAGATCATTCAACAACTTTGAATACCATGATAATGGACTCGATATTAATGACATGAAATCTTTCTCAAATAATGCTTGATTGTCACTCGACGATTGTATATGGATGAATGATCACCCCTAAGGTTTAAATAGGAATGTAAACATTAGTTGTAGAATGATTGAACCTATCAATTGGATGCCCAAACATGACTCTCAATATTGCATGAAATCTTGACTGATGATTAATGATATTGATATTGATTTGAATCCTATGAGCACCCTATTTGGAGCTTGAGATCACCCTCAATATATGATTAATGACTTTCATGTTCTCAAATCTCAAAATTTTAAAACAATGATTATGTTAACTCGCTTGATATCTGACTTACAGGAGAGATCCAAGTGGACTAAGGTGGGACATTCCATTGATCTTTAACATGAGATCATGATATTGAACATAAAATCTTGATATTGAAATATGATGTATGTTTCGAATCGTTGTAATATGAATCTCGATCATGGATGTATAACCCCATTTAGGTCAATGTAGAGGATAGAACCCTAAATATTGGGGTTGAAAGTCATTTTGTACTCTTAATCTAAGAGTTGTATTTGATTGACCTCGATTGTGACCTCTCTAAATTTGTATCAATAGGATGGTCACTCTAACATGAGATTTATGTAATAATATCCCCATTTTGATTATCAATGTGACTATGCTCTGACCTAGATGCTCGATTACTCGATCATGAAATAGTTTTGATATTAAAAGATTACCAAGTGGAGTATGATATGGAATATGAAAACCCACTCTTGATTCATGGCTTGACTTAATTTTGGGGACAAAATTTCTTTTAAGGTGGGGAGGATGTGATAACCTAGGTTTCTCTCTCATTCAAACAATGTAAATCTTGACTCATTAGATGCTCTTTTGAACCTCCCTCACCCTCAATTTGATGACTGCATCACTTTGTGCTCAATTGATGAATTGATTTTGATTGAATATCACTTTGTACCTATATATGACTCTAATTTGAGCTTTGAACTAAAATTTCATGTACATTATGTATCATCAACTTGCAACAAAATTTTAACTACTTCAATGATCTCTCCTTACATCAAATATATCTCATGTAAAGAGAATTCAATTATCTTTCCAACGGTACAAAAATCTCCTCGATCGGATCATCCTAGTCCAAGTTATGAGCTTTTGAACCTTGGTGTTTTAATCCTTGAGTTTAGCTTTTTTTTACCCCGATTGGGCCTATGTAACACCCCTCCCTATGATATTCAACATAACTCAATGGAAGTGTTACACCCCGATCTCACATTTTTCACTAATCATGAGATTAGGGATTTAATTGAGGATTTAACGTAATATAAAGATCACCCTTAACTTTTTCTTCTCTTTCCAAACTCTTTGTTTTCTCACATTGAACCACATAAACCAACTTTACAAGGGAATTTAAACATTAATTTCTCTAATCTGATTTCAACAGTACAAATGCATGTATGAACATTCATTATGTTCCTCATACTTTTAAGCACATAAGACTTGTAGATTCGCACATATTGCTAAAAGAGGAATAATGTTATATATCATTATTTGCAACTCTCTCTTATATCTTAACAAGGACCTAGAGTGATAAGGACCGACTGAACTTAACTATACTCAGACTTAACTTTTGTGGCAGATCTACTCTGATGCAATGATATCTTCTTCAAGTCCATGTGATTTTGCTAAAAATTGTGAGTAGAGGGGTGAGCCTACTCGCTCAGTGAATGAGTACTTCAAAGAAACAATCTAAAGCACTGATATAATTATAGATATACTTTTGAGAAATTGATATCAATTATAACAGCAGTAAGCTTTAAAGAGTCTAATAATTGACAATCATAAATATGGTAGGATACTCTAAATATCTGTAAGAGTGAATCAATATATAAAATGCTTGATTGATCATAAAGAGAACTAATAATTCAGAAACATATAAAGAATAATTGAATAACTGTACACACTTGTTTGACCTCTCATTCATTTTATCATGCCCTGATCATATGCAGTGTACTCTACATATGAAGACTCATAGTGCACTACAATCACACCGTACAAGACTTAGCGGACACACCCGGGAAATGCTAAGTCTGACTACTCTCCTGATCTGCAATAGGGAAATGGCTCTATGGCCTAAACAGGACTCCTCCTCTAACCTGAGCACACAGGCAGAGAGTCAAACCACCTCTTGGCTTTTCTGGACTCTAGTTCCATCAGGACTTCTAGTTGATGTTGGACACTACAAACTATAATTTAAGGAGACTTCCACTAGGGCTTCGCCCACGTGCCACCTGATAACACATTCTGACCCCTATATACTAGACGTTGTCAGGGTTAGGTCATTTCACCCCTAAGGTGCAAACCTCACATAGGGGTTCTACGGTGTTCAGGGCTCCTAAGTTTATTATTTTATTATTCCTAGAAAGCTCTTTCTACATTTCACCCTTCTCTTAATTACACTTGACTCTGGTATCTCTATGGTGTCGTGTCTACTTATTTGAAGTTATGATACAACATGTATATCATTCTAAACTTGGCAGAATAGTATATTTAAAAGACTATAATATACTGAGTAATCAACATATTATACATGCAGGCAGACTAAAATTCTTAAATAAATAGATTACATGTCCACTAGGCACATACACACTAGAATCGTGTAATTTATCATCTTATTACACTGATAAGAGTTAATTACTTGACATATGAGTAATCGTCAATAGCACCTACAACTTATCTGTAATTTCTTAAAGAATGTGCATATCAACCCAAATCTTGAGTTGTGCATCTCATAACTCAATTAAGAGTTAATTACTTATCATGACAAGAATTATTAATAATATCTGAGAACATTGATATCAAAATACTTGATTCATTGAACACCCTACCCTTAGGGTTTCATTTTATCACAACAAATGCTACAAAGAAAGGTGTAATACATCTATCATGTACTTTTCAAATCTTTACAACACATGATACCTGGGATCTCAATCTCTTATCACATTACTGGGAATTCTCATCCCTTCACATCATTATCATAATTATTGGATCTGGGTATTCAAACCCTTAGATCATCACATAGCATTGTTACCTCTGTAACAGGTAACCATTACCTCTAGGTCCTTAGACCAAGGTATTCATTTCACCGGTTGTACAAGTATTCTCATGGATCACAAGGCCATCACACATCTTGTCACCTCTGACTAGGCAACAACTTATTCCCATGGCTCCCATAAAGATTTCATGCGACATAAACATTCATTGAATAAAGACTACTATCAACAAATCATATAAATCAATATATGTATGAAACCTTGGAACTGAGCTAAATTTGGGTTTCCATGCCATTCATTGGGATATCATGCATCAATAATAACATTGAATAAATAAAGTCTATCATGTCAATAAAATCCCTTCAAATGGATTTCACGATATCTATTCGCAAATATCCAACTTTCCTCACATCTAGGGTTTCACCCTCTTCACGGAGATACCAAACAAACACTACTCACTTTAAATGAAATCCAAGATAGTATCTGACATATATGTACTATGAATTTAGATAAACAATCATTCAAAACCAAGGGGATCTAGATAAGCAACTTTCTCTATTTACTTATACAGTAAATTTCAGTCATAGACAAATTCCCTATATTTCAATTTACTCTTATAACCTCTGCGAATAGTTAGATAATTCTCATTAGAATGCATTGTATACATTTATAATATGATTTTATCATCTGAAATTCATTCAAACAAAGGAAGAATCCATTTCATATCATTTTGCAACAACTTAGAATGAATAGACAATTCAGGGTTTGTAGTCGCATACTAAGCAATTAAAGATTATGGTTGATTTAACTAATTTTCTTGCAATATACTATTTAAAGGAAGTTCCCACTCACACTAAGGTGTGAAAACACCTTAAAAACATATCCCATATCTGAAAATCTCAAATACTTATCAAATCCCTAGCAATTCACCCAATTCTTCTTCCTTTCAACTCAGAAACCCTAAAAATGAGGGATTATGAAGAAAGAGTGAGAAAAGGGGAAGTTTTGATACCATTTTGGATCAAATCAGAGGAGGGATGGAATTTTGACATGTGAGAGAAGATTCACCATGAAAATATATCCAAAGAAGCTAAACTTACATGATTTCATCATTCCTCGGACCGCAAAACCCTAGGTCAGCATCTCCATCAATTTCTCCTCTCAAACCTGAACTCTCTCTCTCTCTCTAGGATTTCATTTCTTTGGATTGAATCATGAATTATGAGAGCTCCTTGTGTGTTAGTTTTACCATATGGAGAAATTGAGCACCTTGGGTTAATTGCACATTGACCCCTCACTAAACTTTTTCTTATTTCAGCAGATTTTTCTATCATAAAAAGGTTTCTCTGAATTCGTGTATTTTAGAGATCAAACCTTCTCCAAAAATTATGATAATTTATCATGCTGTGTATAATTGAGTATAAAGCTTCGATTAAAATTTGAGATCATTCTAAGCTTCCATTAAATAAATAAAAATTGAATAGTGCATTGCTATCCAAAATTCTTTAGAAATGTTAGTTACTATAATTTGTCTACTAATAATGTCTAAATGCATCCAGAAATTATGAAAATTTTACATGTTCTTTATGATTTATCTTAAGATCTCCAGTTAAAATTTCAGATCATTTTTAGTTACCAATAAATAAATAAAAATAAATCACTACACTTCTAAAAAGCACTCTGTCAACATTTTGGTCGAAGTATAGTTTGACAGAGAACCACATTCAAAGAACACTCAAATATTCTGAAAGTTTTTCTCCAATATGCATGATTGAGTTATCCATATCATATCCAAAAGTCAATTAAATACAAAATTTTTAGAAAATATGAAAAATCATTTACCACACTGCTATCCTGATCAAATTCCATACTCATGTACCATGAAAACCCTAATTTCAGCCAACTAGGATTTATATTTCTCAAACCCTAATTTCTCAAACAATAGAACACTTAACTTTCTTATTAGGTTTAAAACATCATAATTGAATTATCATCATTAATTAGATTTAAGCAATGATCAATCCAATTAAGCATATAATCATCCAGATAAACCCTAGTTTACCAATTAAGCTCAGATGTGGTCATAACAATTCTCCCCCCCTTAAAAAGGTTTCATCCCCAAAACATGAATATGCAAGTAAAGTACATTCAAGGTTTATTTTAAGCTTATAAAATCTTACATGTCATTATATTCTTGTATTTCTTACTTGAATGCAGTTTTCAACATTAAGTCATTTATTCCTTTACTAAATCACAACATGTTTGAAATAGTTCTCAATGATAACAAAAAAATTCTCTATGCCACAATCAATCATAGGATAGAGAGAGAAACAATCATTTCAATATTTTCATACTCTTGAGGTGTTACCTCAACATCGATAATCTGATCCAACTATCTCAATTCATACTGCTAAATATGTACTATTGTTATGTATTACCTCTAAATCACAAAAGAGAGTTCACCATGTTCTTTTGAATTTTACTATTTTGCTACTCAAATAGCAAAATAGTCTTGAGTTAAAAGACTAGATTCAACAACAATTGTACATTACTTCTCACGG
Organism: Alisma plantago-aquatica; assembly: GCA_963693085.1. Lineage (NCBI taxonomy): Eukaryota > Viridiplantae > Streptophyta > Magnoliopsida > Alismatales > Alismataceae > Alisma > Alisma plantago-aquatica. Next base: position 71,677,573 of record OY856411.1, on the reverse strand, counting down.
CATCCCCATTGGATCATGGATGCATAAGGTGAAGCATTACCATCACATTCCATACTATTATCAAGTATGAACCCACACATAATTCAAGGTGTAACCATCAGGTTATAGCATAATAGGGTTTCAACAACAGTAACATAGTACTCCATAATTGTATTAGTCATTCAAGGACTATTCATACCCAATTGCGATCACTTAGTTATATTAAAGCTAGGTATAACAAGCTACACCTCATTAGGGTTACGTATCAATACAATATGGTTATCATCCCTTCTATTCATATGAGTGAATAGGTAAGACTACCTTATTTAGTGTAACCCTCCATCCATCATCATTCAACCCATATCACCATACCACAATTGTACAATACTAAGATGGATTACTGGTATGAATGACTTAAACTATTAGACACCTTTAATTAACATATTGCTTGCACATGTACACTGAAATCATACATAGAACCAATTTACATCCCTTAATATACCTTCAAAAAATTATACTTCTAAAAACAAATTCACATATTACTAAAAGCCATTGTTTTCTCTTATCTCTCTCCTCATTCATTACTACTTACTTTTTACTACTTATCCTTCTCATTTTAATCATGTAGATTAAACACCCCTAAAATTGAAACATACAAGGTATGAATAGATTATTCATCATTATTGCTATTACTGCAAGAATTTATTTCATATCACACCACTCATATTGTATTTCTCCTTTTGTTCAAAACACACCTCTTATATTTCAAATCTATTTCTTATCCTTTGCTCTAAATCATTTCCATATTGTTTATCTACCTTTGAGATTAGCTAGGATTACTATTAGTTCTAGTTTACTTCTCATAGTGTAAATTTCATGATCTTGTTTTATAGAGATGCTAGTATTCAAGGTCAAATCACTAGTGACAACCCTTAAACTACTACAACTCTAAACATTCTAGGGTTTGACCTTTATCTATAGCATAATGTTATTGTGGTGTGACTTTGCTCCCTTAATTTGAAATTCAAACTTTGGATCTCACAAGTTTTTACTAAAGTCTTCCTTATCTTATCAATTGAATTTCCTTCATCTTAATTGGCCATTCAGATATATTACATTCTCAATTTACCCTTCTAGGGTTTCATCATCATATTGTGTGTCATTATTACATTCATTAGATGTGTCATTATTACATTCACTAGATGTCTCTACCATGGTGGTTATGCATCAGATATGATTCATTTTCTTATCACTTTATTCCCACATTTCTATCATTAAGTAATATATGGAAGAGAAGACGATTCGGAGACTTAGAATTCTTATCTTCAAACATCCCATTAATACATTTTTCGTATGTAGGTTTAATTAGTTATCAACAAGGATACATGACTAACTAGCACTTGATTGAATCTCCTACCCTTTTTCTTTTATAATCTATATTACTCCACTATGTTTCAAACCCTTCCTTACTTTCCATAATCCTCTTACCATATACTACTTGTCCACCTGTTATCTTTAACTTCTACTTTTCTCTTATGATTGTGACACATCTTTCGAATAAAATGTTATTAACTAAGAGGAAGCGATCACTAAGTAGTGAATTACCAAAAATCACTAAAAATTAAAACCATTTTATAAGAGATCCACACATAGGAAAACTCTTTCATAAAGAACCGGAGTAACTTAATTGCATACTGGTTCACAAGTATATGTCCTGTATCATCTTTTTTTTAGGATTACATGCATCAACTGCTCTGTTAAACTAAACACAGGCAGTATGAAATCTCGAGGCACTAAGCCAAAATCTCGAAAGAATTAACTACTACTCCGAGGACCTGAGAGTACAGAGACGACACATATGACTCTATGTACATCTATACAAGACATATCAGCCAGTGTCTCCACCTGAGAATTCATTGTTGTTCCTGCTACTGTTGTTGTTCTCCACCTATTGAAGGATTCCTACCTCCTCGTCTGCGTCCACCTAAAAATGTGGTTCCCACGGGGGTGAGACAATTGTAAAATTGCCCCAGTGAGAGATATAACTCTCTGCCAGAAACATTATTATTGCAGATTAATAAGATAAGTCTGAACAGAGGAATCATAATTGCTTAACAGCAGTTAATTCATTGTTTAACATATTAGAACAGTATTCTTATCTAAAACATTATAGCTGTAACCTGATAGAGCATCATATCACTTATCCCATAAGGAATGTGAAGAACATGTATAACATTTATTCGCTACACTAAGCAGTATAATATCAACTAATGTTTCTCACATTTCAACTTTATGCAAATAAACTACACAGCTAATTATATTTTACACATCATGTGTCAGGATGAAATTAACTTGCCAAAGTAAATTGACATCTTCATTATAGAGTTACAGCCACAACATATACTCTCTTCAGGCTTAGAACACACAGCTAATGCCTGGGATTGTTTTGTGGAGTCATGGCCTATAGCCATACTCTTCTAACAAAGTATTGGGATCTTAATCCCTCATCTCATCAAACACATTTCCATTTCTTAACAAGTTCATCATCATGATTATGAAATATGGGTATTCAAACCCTTAATTCATCATAGAATACTTGTTACCACATAACAGGTAACTTAATACCTTCAGGTCATTTTACCAAGGTAAGCATGATTCTTACTACTCAAGCATTCCACATAACACACAAAGCTTAATTCATCTCTTGTTACCTCTTAGAGGACAACAAGGCATATTATGACTTATGAAGCCCGTAACAATTTCAATAATTAAAACATCATATGACACACAGGGCTCATTAATTTCATATTACCTCTCACTAAGAAACAAAACATGTAAAGGCTTATAAGGCCTATAAAACATTTTCAATATAAGAGCATCATAGCTCATACCTGGCTATGCTTATCGTCTCAACATACCTACATGATTAGTTCTCATGATAAAAGTTATAATGCTTTCATATCAGCACCATGCAACACAAAGTAATACCTCTATTCCCTTTTTAGGGTTAGGATTCCCCTTACATATTATCACCCTCCATTAGGGTTTTCCACAAATAACCATTTAGGTTCTTAAGACCATGTTATTAATGATCAAACCTTAACTCATTCCTCCACACATCTAGGAGCCAACGTTGATAACATAAGTATTCAATCATACTTATTTATTCTCATCGTCCATCATTAAATGGATTATCAACACAAAGTATGAGTTTCTCTACCAGAATATGATTGCATCATAGTCTATTGATTTGGATTAACCTTTTCATAAGGCACGTTAGCCTACACTTATCAAAGTGCATTACATCTGAATGTAACAACTGACATGACACACTTCATGTGTCACTCATCCAAATATATTGGATTTAAAATACATTAAGGTATATCACACTTGAGGTGTTAGATGTGATATCTATCATATTTTGATGTATCACTTCCATCATCACCACTACCTTACTTGAGTTCATTCACTTAGCTTGTATTAGGATATTTCCCATCCTAATACTTTATACACCAGTTCATCACATTTGTCATGTAATGTATTGGTCACAAGTCACTGTATTTAGAAAATACAACCATTGCTAATGATATGGACTCATCTTTGAGTTAGGAACTATTGATATAAGGATATCCACTATCAACCTCTTTAGATGTTACACTTTTCAATATATTAATCACTATTCCATTATTAGGAATAGGATTTTCCATGTTTATAAATTAAGGTTCACATAGCATCTCCCATAAATATGGGTTTCACATAACATTATTGTACTTTAGAGTTTCACATAACATCCTCATATAACAGGGTTTCACATAACATTACCCTACAATAGGGTTTCACATAGCATTACCTGAAATTAGGTTTTCACTTGACATCACCCTTAATTAGGGTTTCTCATGTCACACCCTTGATTAGGGTTTCATCAACCTTCTCAATTAAGATTTCATGATCTCTTTACAAAGGATCATACCCTGATTACTTATTATGTTCATGTTAAAAGTGTTGAGGTTTAACCATTACATGATTGTCACTCATGTAGGAATTCCTCTCCTCTCATCCTCTCTAGGATGTCAATTACTTCAATCTTAATTAGATTAGGTCCAAACAACTTGAATGAAGGGTTGTCACAACATATCAAATCATTGCTTTCATAAGCATCAAGAGTTAACCACTCAACAAGGTACTAATTACCCTAGTACCTCAAAGGTACAACCATTGTAATCACCTTTGATTTACATCATTAATAATCAATTAGTTAATTGACCTTTAGTCACCTTAGGTGTTCAAATGGTTTGACCATTTGAACCTCAAATATTCTTGGTCACTTAGATCCCAAACAGTCTTAGTCACTCAGACATTGAATGGTTTGAAATTGTTTAAGCAAAACCATAATGAAACTGTATGGACATTTCTTACTTGAAACCACTTGGGTCTCCAAACGGTTTGAGACCGTTTGGCCTCAAACGATCTTGAGAACGTTTGGACCCAAATGGTCTTGAGACCGTTTGGACTCAAACGGTCTTAAGAACGTTTGGTCCAAACTCTCTCAAAACCGAATGGACCAATAGGGTCTTTCAACACTTATCAATTCAGGGTTTCAATCATTAAACCCTCTATCAATTGAACTACTGATTTGTTCTTCAATCGAATCATTGAATCACCCTTCAATAGGACCTTCAATTAGGGTTTTGAACCCAATTTAACCAAGGTTTATAATCAAGAAACCATCAATTAGGGTATTGAAATCGAAGAACCATCAATGATTGACATTGTGGAACTAATTCAATTGAAATCGTTAGATCATCATCAAACCATGACATGACCTGACCTCAAACGGTCTTGAGGTCATTTGGATAATCTCCAAACAGTCTTGAGACCGTTTGAATCATCCCATCATTGAAATTTATAAAATTCACTTAGAGTTTGCATCATTGAATCGATCATCAATTGAGATAGTGATTATACTTCAATTTGATATCACTGGATCTTAAACCATCCAATCATACACCACCATAGACCGCTAAATGGTCATGATTGACCTCCAAATGGTCTTGAGACCGTTTGGGTGACCTCCAAATAGTCTTGAGACCGTTTGGGCTAATCAACCCAAAAATTGATTCAATTACTTAAGGGTTCCACCGGTCTTGAGACCGTTTGGGCTAATCAACCCAAAAATTGATTCAATTACTTAAGGGTTCCACACTCAACCCGATTAGGGTTTGCATTTAAGGAATCATTCACAATTGAATCCTTCAAGATCAAACCAATTGAAACCATTGGATCAATATCCAAGTACAACAGCATATTTCCTCAAACGGTCAACCATTTCAAATGGTCAATCACTCCAAATGGTTTGGAACCCAAACCTCCAAACGGTTTGCAAACCGTTTGGTCACCAAACGGTTTAGTGAAACTGTTTGGACCAAAAGTTGAAACCGTTTGCAATAGATATTTGTGGAGGTGTGTGCTTATGATGATGTCATCGTCATCAAGCTATAAACCCACGAATCTTGCTATGATTTTCATGGTGATTGCATCAACCAACCAAATAAAATTTCAGAAACAAAGAAAGAATCAACAATTGATGAAGATATGGAATCAATAACAAAGTTCAAGGGTTCAAGTTATATAACCCACCTTCAATTGAGATTCAAAGCTTGGAGCTTCACGTCAACAATGGTGGAATAAGCTTTTGCAACCCTCCCAAGGCTCATCCTCAAGCTTTGGAGTGAAAAGATTGGCTAGGATTGAAGATGGAGTGAAATAGGGAAGAAATCATGCATTATTTTGTGATTTCCACCATGAGTTCAAGGTGAAAGAAGGTCAAGAAGCTTACCAACAGGTTGGGGGTCGTCCTCCTGTTGCTCCAAGCTCTCTTGGTATTTTTTTCAAGTAAGAAGTGAAAGTGGATTCGAAATTATCCCTTCACCTCAAAGATAAAGGAGCTTCTATATGAATTTTATTGAAAATTCATTTAAGAGAGAGAAAGTAGGAATTATCTCCTCAACTTTCTTGCCATATGCCCCCTTCTTTTCCTTAGGGACGAGGCTATCCTCTTTGCCTCTTATTCCTCTCAATTATCCACAACTTAAAGGAAAACAAACTAAGCACCTTAAATCATATTATAATAATATCCGTAAGTGAGTGGATATTTCTTTTTGTAATGTTAGTGGGTTCTCCACTCACGTAGATATTTCCTTTTCCTTTGCAAGGAACAAGGACGTCTACACATAACCAAACTCAACCATTATAGTTTTGGTTGAAGGGAAATCCGATTAATGTAATTATTTTTGCATTAAATTGAATTAGGGTTTCAATTATGCTTAAATCTTGATTATTTTAATATCAAGATTATCTCTCCTTCAAAATGATTCAAATGAGGCGCCCCTCTCAAATTATTTTCTATACCTGATGACAAGAATCATGAGGGACCCTCTTGAAGTGGTATTTTTCATATTGAACCCTAGATTTTCGATAAATTGCACATTACACCAAAACTAGGTTTTAATGCACAAACATTGCTCAACAAGCTCTTTCTTATTATTCAGGCTTGTAGAAGTCATAATACTGCATCATACTCATTCCCATGATGCTTCAACACATTAGGAACATTGTATCATGTACAATTTGCAAGTTAACCCCTCAACTTGGGTAATTTGCACTTTAGTCGAAAACTAACAAAACATTATTTCAACATTATTCAAAAGGGACTAAAATTGAAATATAAGTTCCTCTTGAGCCTTAATTACTTTTAGAGAGATAAGAGAGAGCATATAATCAACTTTGTTAAGAAAAACATTTAGGTTTAAGCATAACCCAGGTTAGGGATGTTACAATGATCATGTTGCTTATTCATGTGTATGATCATGTATACCATGTTGTACATATTTCTTTTTACCCTTCTACTAATGTGAAGTTGAAATTCTAAATCAATAATCTCTCTACTAGTTTCAACTCATGTTTAATACATTACATATCCTTCATTTTAAATCAAACGTCTCATGCATGGGTAAAACATAGTTTCTCTTATATCAAGTTTTCCCTTCCTGAGTATAGTCTACCTTTGTATAACTTATTCATTTTGTTACTCTACACTTTTGTTCTTTTTTTTAGAAACTAGTTTGTTGTTCTATAGAGACTTGGAATCCAAAGGTAGTAAGGATGAATGTATTAAACTTATTAATAAAGGTATACATTCCATGCTCTTAATTATATCATAACCCTCATTCCTTAATCAAGCTCATCATTTCCAACATTTATCTTTGTTTTAACTTAGTTTCTTATCCTAGTCTTATGATTTATATATTTATCTAATTCTCTTCACTTTAACTCTTTTGAAGACTCTTCACTTATATTTACTTATCGTATACTTAACTCTTTTCTTCTATTTTTCCTTTGCTTTGGAGTACATAAAAACATTGTACTCATTTATATAATCCATTCCTCATGATTGATTCTTACTACCTTGTCCCTTACATACTTTTCTCATATCTTTTCCATATTTCATATTTAGAGTTCATATAATATTAATCATTAAACTTAATATGAACCTTACGTCGTGTTCCTTTATTCCCAATTAAGGATTTCTCATATGAGGCCCCAAAGCTGGGTCTCAGATATCAGTTCCAACTGATTCTTAGCTATTCTAATCTTTCCCATATGTTTCGACATCTTAGTGTATGTACATTCTCACTATGATGTGGGTCTAATTTATCCAGAGTCTACTCCTATCATATTGTTAATAGGAGTCATTATATCCTAGTAATGCATCCTGCCAACTGGACCAGGCCAAACCTGCAGTCCTGAAGCCAAGAGCTACTTAAGATTAATCAACTCCTATTAATCTCAAACATGCGGAAAGAATATCCACTTAGGAAAGTTCATTCAAAGATTATTTCTAGTCTACTTGATACAAAGAATGTAATCAATATATGCTACAACTGCATAGTGTACAACAAATCTTAAAGACCCATATATATTTCAAAATACTGAATATCTAAATTCAAACGTAGAAGAGCATTTCTATCCATCTCCAATAAAATAACAATATGAAATGAAATTTCTATCTCATTTCATATTTATGCTCTTGATTCATGTTACTTAACTTGTTTCTAACCCTAATATTTATAGGGTTCCTCTCTAGCCCATCCTTCCACTGTATACCTGGTCAAGGTATACATGAAAGAATAGACAGAGTAGCTTGATATTGGTTGATCCAAGTACTCAGATACCAGGCCAGGATATCCAAATACTCAAATCCCTAGAGCTAACATCATAACATATCTTATCTTCCACACTTGTGACTCTAACTTACTAACTTCATGGTCCCTGACAACTCAGCCTAAGCTCTAATACCAAGTTGTTACACCCCGATCTCATAATTTCCACTAATCATGATATTAGGGCATAAATTGAGGATTTAACGTAATACAAAGATCACCCTTAACTTTTTCTTCTCTTTCAAAACTCTTTGTTTTCTCACATTGAACCACATAAACCAACTTTAGAAGGGAATCTAAACATTGATTTCTCTAATCTGATTTCAACAATAAAAATGCATGTATGAACATTCATTATGTTCCTCATACTTTTAAGCACATAAGACTTGCTGATTCGCACATATTGCTAAAAGAGGAATAATATTATACATCATCATTTACAACTCTCTCTTATTTCTTTACAAGGACCTAGAGTGACAAGGACCTACTGAACTTAACTATACTCAAACTTAACTCTTGTGGCAGATCTACTCTGATGCAATGATATCTTCTTCAAGTCCATGTGATTTCCCTAAAAATTGTGAGTAGAGGGGTGAGCTGACTCGCTTAGTGAATGAGTACTTCAAAGAAATAGTCTAAAGCAATGATATAATTACAGATATACTTTTGAGAAATTGATATCAATTATAACAGCAGTAAGCTTTAAAGAGTCTAATAATTGACAATCATAAATATGACAAGATACTCTAAATATCGATAAGAGTGAATCAATATATGAAATGCTTGATTGATCATAAAGAGAACTAATAATTCAAAAACATACAAAGAATAATTGAATAATTGTACACACTTGTTTGACCTCTCATTCATTTTATTATGCCCTGATCATACGCAGTGTACTCTACATATGAAGACTCGTAGTGCACTACAATCACACCGTACAAGACTTAGCGGACACAACTGAGAAATGCTAAGTCTGACTACTCTCCTGGTCTGCAATAGGAAAATGGCTTTCTGGCCTAAACTGGACTCCTCCTCTAACCTGAGCACACAGGCGGAGAGTCAAGCCACCTCTTGGCTTTTCTGTACTCTAGTGCCACCAGGACTTCTAGTTGATGTTGGACACTGCAAACTATAATTTAAGGAGACTTCCACTAGGGTTTCGTCCCCCGTGCCACCTGATAGCATGTTCTGACCCCCGTATACTGGATGTTGCTGTTGGGTTCTATAGGGGAGATAGAGAAGGCAGCGGAAACAAATATTTTCTCCCCAACCCATACCGAGGAAACGCGTCAACGTCTATATAATAGGAAAAAGATGGTTTGCGGAATCATACCTTGTCCCGAGGCTTGCTCGGCGACAATACCTCGCGCAATGCGCGGTCTTCAACTCCGGACTTCGACGGCGTCTGTGCAGCTCCTGGTCGCACCGGGACTGACAACTCCTATTCGAACCGGACTGTCGGATGACAGTTGTCCTCCTAAGCGGCAGTGTCCTCCCGCCTCTGTAGTAGTCCACACGGACCACCTGGAACTCCACACTCCTTGTCCCACAAGGAAGGAGTCGCACCCTCCTGTTGACGTACTAGTCGCCAACACGCTCTCCTGCCTCCTGTTGCAACTGCAGTTGTCCTTCCCTTACTGCACCTCCCTTTTGCGGGAAGCACTTGCTCGGGCTCTCTCACGGTTACCAAAACCAGAGAGAACGACAACTTGCAGAGCAACTGGTTGCACTCAGCTGTCCTTCGAGAAGCCCCCAATACCCCTATATATATAGGAGAGTCATGGGACAGGGTTCTCCATCCCGGGCAATGCGGGACTAAAAGCAGGAGTAGAAGGGTTCTGGATTTTTCCACAAAAAAGCAACCATCTCGCAACTTGAAATGATCGGTTCACAACTGAACCGATCGGTTTGGCCATTGAGCCGATCGGTTGGACCTGAGCTGATCGTTTGGGGCACTCCAACTGATCGGTTGGTGCCCTGAACCGATCGGTTCATGGTCCTAATCCGGCTCAAAAAGACTTTCCTTGTTTCTTTCCCAATTGGTATCAAATACCAATATTATTCCCAATCGAATTGGGCAAAGGAAAATTCTTGCCGACATGACATTTCCAACTGGTCGGTTGCACCAGTTGAGCTGATCGGTTCAACTCTTGAACTGGTCGTTTCAACCTGGGCATGAGCCGATCGGCCTGGACACTCCAGCTGACCGGTTCAGCAACCTCAGCCGACCGGTTCATCACATGAGCCGATCAGTTGGGAGCACAAGTTGGGCAAAAATCAGTCAAATGCGATTTCAATCAATCCGATACTCCAATCAATGCGTCCAACACCTTGAACCATACAATATTGAGCCATCGACTGATTGAGTGTTTATTTGAACTACTAAACTCCTTTAGTAATCAATCTAAACATTGATTTGTGGACAAAACTCCTCTTCCAGGTTAAATCCTATGTGTGTGAACCTGCAGGTCCATTTCACGTTGGCAGTGAAAGTTCATAACACTTATGACTTCACAAGCAAAGAGCGGTGCCTAGTCACACATCAGTGCTACCCAAGTGAAAGTAGAAAGTTGGAGAACAACTTTCATCCTACAATCCGTGAATGGTGTTACAGTGAATGTATAATTCCTTTGTCACTGATATCCTGAATGAACTCATGGCATGGAACAGTCATCCTGTCAACATTCATTCACTTCCTTGATCTCAGAGTAGACTGGAAGAGATATGTATGACATCAGTATCACATACTGATTCACACATGCGTGCACGCCTTTCTCAGTCCTACTCATCAAGTGGCCATGGATATCAAACTCCCTCAGGAGGAACAAATCCCATATCTATCACTCACCCCTCAAAAGCCCCATGTGTCAAAGCCACCCAATCATCACCTTTATAACAACCCATGTTTCAGGACTGCGTTTGATGATGTCAAAGTGTGCCCAATGACATGTGTTGAGTGTAATGATTTCAGGTCTAAGAATCACACTCACCACCATCACTGTGAGTACTGACTGTGACTACCATCTCATGGTTCCATGTGTCAAACTCACGGTGGGTCTGTCCGGTGCACTTGTTCTCTAACAAGTACCTATGTGTTTGGTTTGATATCTCTATATCATGACTAATGAGATTCTGTCATCAACCAACACCACAATCTAGTCTTGTGTGTCATTACTGTCTATCTACCTTCCACAATGACATCCGACTAGGGACATATCAAGAATGTACAAACTCTTAGCATTCGTATGATCTCATCGTTCAGGTCATGAACCTGAAAGCATACGTCATTGAGTATTGTCATTCTCTAGACATTCATTCTGTTCTATCACTATCTCATATGACTGAACCAGAAAGAATTGGAAGCTCGCCTTTGATGTTTATCAAATCAATCTCAATGTATCCCACCAATCATCCCATGATTGGCTCTCAGGGCATACATACCAACAGACTCCCACTTGCACTGCGAGCCAATCACCCATGAATCATATTCATAGTGATCTTCAAACATGTCCTACATGTTACTGTGCTCTAGTGCCATCATAGTGAGTAATGGCAACACCTTGCCAAAGTCTGTACAAATTGCATGTCTCTCATCTCTTCGCTGTACGTCACACGTATGAGATGGAATTGCCGTAATATGTGATCTTGTATTCCATTTGCTAACCTTTAGCCACATTGCATGATCAAGGATTCCAGACTTGTCATCAATGAGTGGAATATAAGTTCATCTCATGAACTTTCAGATCCATATAGTATCCACTGTTGTTTGCTAACACATAGATACTCGATATTTCCCTTTTTCAAATGGCTTTATTGGAACATTTCCAATTATCAACAAACTTTCACTTTTATACATCTTATGTATAAATATTGCGATTAATTTTCTGTCCTTTCGGAAGTTCGCATCAATGTAACTCTTTACATCGAACTCTTCCTTATTTCCATAGAACTAGTACTTCACAAGCACTTATCAAGTTCTCATGGTATTCCAGTAACTCTTACTGGAAATAGACAGACATCCACTCGTCATGTCACACATACGAGTTATCAGGATGAGCACATCATATTGCCATGTCCTACATACAAGATGATGAATGCATTTTATTCTTTCCATTTCATACATGCAAGATAATGGGATGATTACATACATGATAGATCCATATCTATTCTTAGTGTTCCCATTCTTCATAAGAATTGGACACTTGGCCTTGGGATACTAACTCCATGTGACATGGACAAGTTTTCTCCCACTGAATCTGTGCATACTGAACACTTCAGTACAGATTGCCAATGTATGCTTTCTCTTTCCAGGTCAAGAGATTTTCGAGAACTATCTCTATAGATCTCTATTCCTATCACATAGGAAACATCTCTATCTTCCTTAAAGATAATTTCCACTTTTGGATTTCCATTCTAGAACAATTCCATTTCACATCAATATGTGGAATGTGAATACGCTCCCACTAAATCACAGATCACTTCTTTATCTTTGACATATCAGTCAAACCCTTTGACTATATTATCAAAATAAAGATCCAATTTTGAGTTGCTTGTACTCAATCAATCACATTGATTAGTCCATTGTGACTTATAGACTTCATTTGCATTAGTGGATTCATAAACCTTATAGGTTGTGTCACGTACACATCCTGGTTTTATTCCTCATAGGAATGCGGTTTTAGTATCCATATGCCAAATGTCTTAGTCATTAAGTTGCAATCAACAAGCATCATCCTTCTCAAAATGTTATCCATGTGTCTTAACACTTAAGACTCATCTGCACTTATGGATATGATCCAATGAGTGCTACCATCAAGGTCATACCTTATGGTTCACATGGAAGTCATTTAGGATGTACTGGTTTTAAACTATAACTCAAGATTCGGTTCCTCATATTCATCTTGATAGTTGACTCATCACATGAACAACTCATCACATAGATAATTGAGGTGTATCTGTTAAAGATATAAGAACTCACAACCCTTGTGATTCTTAATTTCATTTATTAGTGTGGGGTATTCATTTATTAAGAAGAATTCAGTTATTTGATAATCATTCTTTAACTCCTTAGAGTATGATTCCTTCTTGATTCAGACATCACCATGCCTTAATCATGAGTTTACTATGATACACTATCATAATCACTCATAAGGATCTCAAACATTTGGTCCAAGTATTTCATTCATTGATCTCATCAAGAATTAATACTTTACCAAATTTGTACTTCATTTATGATAATCTTGAACACTTCAAGATATTCATATTGGTATTTCTCTAAACACCATTTGAAGTATTAGCATTTATTCCAATAGGTATGTAAATACATCACATGTATTATGCCTAATAGGATAATCACTCTCCCACTAAATTAGTGAAGATTGATTAATCATGTCCAAGATATTCATGTCTCTTACTGGTTCTATAACCAAAAGAGTCTAGATTTATCCATCACATGGAAACTAGAAATGAATTTCTCATGATTAATGCTAATTAAATTGTTTGAGTTATCTATAACTTTTAGGTATCGTCTTATCTTATGCATATCAAATATCACAAGATAAATAAGGCATTGCCACAAAGATCACATCTTTATAAATTGAAACATCTCTTTATTAATTGCCATCATTGTCATACAATATGCAAAAATAAAGTGTTTCTATCTATTGGCAAGTATGAAATAGCAGTTCATAACTGTATTACAGGCCTTATTGGCTGAAAATAAACTAAAGTATTCCTATCTATAAAGGAAACACTTGCCCTAAGTAAGAATTCTTTACACTTTACATCTTGATATCATATATCTCAAAAAGTGTTACAAGTTTATTTACATGACACCTTCAAGTAGAGGCTTCAGTCGCCTCCTTCTTCTTTTGTTCTTCCAGGTAGAGAGGACAATTCCTTTTCCAATGTCCTGGCTTTTGACAATGGTGGCAATTTCCTTTCTTTGTCACGCCTCCCTTGGCCTTGAGAGCTGAAGATGGCTTGGACTCCTGGCTAGCTTCAGAACCTTTCTTAGCTTTGCCCTTGCCCTTGCACTTGGACTTGCCTTTCTTGTTCGTGATCACCATCACGGACTTAGGCTTGTCCTTCTTCATCTGTAACTCGGCTGTCCTCAACATGCCCAACAACTCTGACAGTGGCCTATCAAAGTTGTTCATGTTGTAGTTCATCACAAACTGACTGTAAGATTCTGGCAACGATTGCAGTATCACATCAGTAGCCAACTCTTGGCTCAGTGGAAATCCCAGTCTCTGCAGGTTCTCCACATACCCAATCATCTTGAGTGTGTGAGGACCAACTGGATCTCCTTCTGTCATGACGCACTTGAACAGCGCCCTAGAAACATTGTACCTCTCTTGCCATGCCTGATCTTCATACATGTTCCTGAGATGCAGAATCATCTCTATGACACCCATGTTCTCATGTTGCCTCTGCAACTCATGGTTCATTGAACATAGCATCAAGCACTTTGCATCAATGGCATCATCAGAATGCTTCTTGTAAGCATCCCTTTCTATCCTTGGTGCATTAGGAGCGGGTTCCTCTGGAATTGGAGTATCTAGGACATAGAGCTTGTGCTCTTGAGTGAGAACAATTCTCAATGTCCGATACCAGTCGTGGAAGTTTGTCCCATTTAGCTTGTCCTTGTCAAGGACCGATCGCAAAGAAAAGTTGTTGTTGTTTGTTTCCATTTGAACTACAAAAGGAAAATATGCTATTTTTGTCCAAAACTCATTTTTGACTAATTTGATTGATTTGAAAAATGTGACGATATAATTAGGCCTTTAATTAATTATCGCTCCCACTATTTTACTTCAAATTGATAGCCCTCACCATCAATTCGGAAGATTGCAGCGTACAACCTTCTAGTGAACAAGATCCTGAAATCCTCTAAGCCATGGACCAGCTAGGGCTGTCACCCACAACATAGATCTCTCAGGTAGGCAACTTTTTCCAATTGCATCATATGCAACTCTTGATAAGATGTCATATACAACTCCTTGCAATGATCATCTCCATGCCTCAAGGCGCTAGATCCTATCTAGGTCACCTTATTAAGTCCGACCCAAAGCAAACACGATGAACATGCACCCTGCTAGGGCAGACCCACACATTCATCCTTCACGCTTCCACGAGATAGACGGTGCACCACGCTTGGGCGTGCCCACACTTGGTCGATCAAGCTTTTCACATGTGTCCCATTTGGAAGGCATCTAAAACTTAATATTTTAATGAGGTATTTGGTTTTATATACATATACATATCCAATCACCACAATACATAGTACGTATCATATACATGCTATATCTCACAGAAAACATGCACAAACGATAAAAAGCGATGATTATGGCCATCCTAATGTGATTCCTCGGGCCAAGAGGAATCACGGTCATCTAGGTCTACATCACATGCAACCTGTACAAGATGAACTCTGTGCCTTGCCATCTGAGTAGATCAACTCATCACATGAATGATCTGTACTCTCCAGCCGGTCGTCTGGGTGCCACCAGCCGATCGGTTGGCTCCTCCAACCGATCGGTTCGCCTGGTCGTCGTGCATCTCGTCATGTCCGCCACCCGCTCATCTCGCTCCTCGAACCGGTCATCAACCGATCGGTTCACTCCTTGAACCGACCGTCTGGAAGGTCAACCGATCGGTTCACTCCTTGAACTGACCGTCTGAGCAGTCGACTTGATGTCCGCCGGTCTTTGACATAACAAGAAATAAAATCCTATTCTATTTTTTACATTGCTTTAAAAAGGAAACCCCGAGTTACATTCGGGGGGAGCAAAGGTAGGAAAGAATCTCGAATTATTTCGAGTTACATCAGGAATAAGAGAGGGAAGATCGGTGTGCAGACCGAGATGCAAGCAACCACAAACAACCACACACAGATAGGGGTTTATAGGCCATAATCACGCTACACACATACACCACAAAACTCGTTTAAGGGAGACGTGTATCGAGTGCATTAATAATACATATCATATATGTAATTAGGGATTTGTGGATTTAGGATTGGACATGCATAAAGCCGATATTATTCGCATCGTATGCAATAAATAAAGGCGACAAACCAAAATCGATCATATCGATATTCCTAAAACATAGAACAGCTGACGTGGCTCTGATACCACTGTTGGGTTCTATAGGGGAGACAGAGAAGGCAGCGGAAACAAAAATTTTCTCCCCAACCCATACCGAGGAAATGCGTCAACGTCTATATAATAGGAAAAAGATGGTTTGCGGAATCATACCTTGTCCCGAGGCTTGCTCGGCGACAATACCTCGCGCAATGCGCGGTCTTCAACTCTGGACTTCGACGGCGTCTGTGCAGCTCCTGGTCGCACCGGGACTGACAACTCCTATTCGAACCGGACTGTCGGATGACAGTTGTCCTCCTAAGCGGCAGTGTCCTCCCGCCTCTGTAGTAGTACACACGGACCACCTGGAACTCCACACTCCTTGTCCCACAAGGAAGGAGTCGCACCCTCCTGTTGACGTACTAGTCACCAACACGCTCTCCTGCCTCCTGTTGCAACTGCAGTTGTCCTTCCCTTGCTGCACCTCCCTTTTGCGGGAAGCACTTGCTCGGGCTCTCTCACGGTTACCAAAACCAGAGAGAACAACAACTTGCAGAGCAACTGGTTGCACTCAGCTGTCCTTCGAGAAGCCCCCAATACCCCTATATATATAGGAGAGTCATGGGACAGGGTTCTCCATCCCGGGCAATGCGGGACTAAAAGCAGGAGTAGAAGGGTTCGGGATTTTTCCACAAAAAAGCAACCATCTCGCAACTTGAAATGATCGGTTCACAACTGAACCGATCGGTTCGGCCATTGAGCCGATCGATTGGACCTGAGCCGGTCGTTTGGGGCACTCCAACCGATCGGTTGGTGCCCTGAACCGATCGGTTCATGGTCCTAATCCGGCTCAAAAAGACTTTCCTTGTTTCTTTCCCAATTGGTATCGAATACCAATATTATTCCCAATCGAATTGGGCAAAGGAAAATTCTTGCCGACATGACTTTTCCAACTGGTCGGTTGCACCAGTTGAGCCGATCGGTTCAACTCTTGAACCGGTCATTTCAACCTGGGCATGAGCCGATCGGCCTGGACACTCCAGCCGACCGGTTCAGCAACCTCAGTCGACCGATTCATCACATGAGCCGATCGGTTGGGAGCACAGGTTGGGCAAAAATCAGTCAAATGCGATTTCAATCAATCTGATACTCCAATCAATGCGTCCAACACCTTGAACCATACAATATTGAGCCATCGACTGATTGAGTGTTTAATTGAACTACTAAACTCCTTTAGTAATCAATCTAAACATTGCTTTGTGGACAAAACTCCTCTTCCAGGTTAAATCCTATGTGTGTGACCCTGCAGGTCCATTTCACGTTGGCAGTGAAAGTTCATAACACTTATGACTTCACAAGCAAAGAGCGGTGCCTAGTCACACATCAGTGCTACCCAAGTGAAAGTAGAAAGTTGGAGAACAACTTTCATCCTACAATCCGTGAATGGTGTTACAGCGAATGTATAATTCCTTTATCATTGATATCCTGAATGAACTCGAGGCATGGAACAGTCATCCTGTCAACGTTCATTCACTTCCTTGATCTCAGAGTAGACTGGAAGAGATATGTATGACATCAGTATCACATACTGATTCACACATGCGTGCACGCCTTTCTCAATCCTACTCATCAAGTGGCCATGGATATCAAACTCCCTCAGGAGGAACAAATCCCATATCTATCACTCACCCCTCAAAAGCTCCATGTGTCAAAGCCACCCAATCATCACCTTTATAACAACCCATGTTTCAGGACTGCGTTTGATGATGTCAAAGTGTGCCCAACGACATGTGTTGAGTGTAGTGATTTCAGGTCTAAGAATCACACTCACCACCATCACTGTGTGTACTGACTGTGACTACCATCTCATGGTTCCATGTGTCAAACTCACGGTGGGTCTGTCCGGTACACTTGTTCTCTAACAAGTACCTATGTGTTTGGTTTGATATCTCTATATCATGACTAATGAGATTTTGTCATCAACCAACACCACAATCTAGTCTTGTGTGTCATTGCTGTCTATCTACCTTCCACAATGACATCCGACTAGGGACATATCAAGAATGTACAAACTCTTAGCATTCGTATGATCTCATCGTTCAGGTCATGAACCTGAAGGCATACGTCATTGAGTACTGTCATTCTCTAGACATTCATTCTGTTCTATCACTATCTCATATGACTGAACCAGAAAGAATTGGAAGCTCGCCTTTGATGTTTATCAAATCAATCTCAATGTATCCCACCAATCATCCCATGATTGGCTCTCAGGGCATACATACCAACAGTTGCCATGGTTAGGTCATTTCACCCCTAAGGCGCAGACCTCACATAGGGGTTCTACGATGTTCAGGGCTCCTAAGTCTATTATTTTATTATTCCTAGAAAGATCTTTCTACATTTTACCCTTCTCTTAATTACACTTGACTCTGGTATCTCTATGGTGTCGCATCTACTTATTTGAAGTTGTGATACAACATGTATATCATTCTAAACTTGGTAGAATAGTATATTCAAAACACTGTAATATACTGAGTAATCAACATACTATACATGCAGGCAGACTAAAATTCTTAAATAAATATATTACATGTTCACTAGGCACATACACACTAGAACCGTGCAACTTTTAATATTATTACACTGATAAGAGTTAATTACTTGACATATGAGTAATCGTCAATAGCACCTACAACTTATCTGTAATTTCTTAAAGAATGTGCATATCAACCCAAATCTTGAGTTGTGCATCTCATAACTCAATTAAGATTTAATTACTTATCATGACAAGAATTATTAATAATAATTGAGAACATTGATATCAAAATACTTGATTCATTGAACACCCTACCCTTAGGGTTTCATTTTATCACAACAAATGCTACAAAGAAAGGTGTAATACATCTATCACGTACTTTTCAAATCTTTACAACACATGATACCTGGGATCTCAATCCCTTATCACATTACTGGGTATTCTCATCCCTTCACATCATTATCATAATTACTGGATTTGGGTATTCAAACCCTTAGATCATCACATAGCATTGTTACCTCTGTAACAGGTAACCATTACATCTAGGTCCTTATACCAAGGTATTCATTTCACCGGTTCTACAAGTATTCTCATGGCTCACAAGGCCATCACACATCTTGTCACCTCTCACTAGGAAACAACTTATTCCCATGGCTCCCATAAAGATTTCATGCGACATAAACATTCACTGAATAAAGACTACTATCAACAAATCATATAAAATCAATATATGTATGAAACCTTAAAACTAATCTGAATTTTGGTTTCCATGCCATTCACTGGGATATCATTCATCAATAATAACATTGAATAAATAAAGTCTATCATGTCAAAAAAAATCCCTTCAAATGGATTTCACGATATCTATTCACAAATATCCAACTTTCCTCATATCTAGGGTTTCACCCTCTTCACTGAGATACCAAACAAACACTAATCACTTTAAACAAAATCCAAGATAGTATCTAACATATATGTACTATGAATTTAGATAAACAATCATTCAAAACCAAGGGGATCTAGATAAGCAACTTTCTCTATTTACTTATACAACAAGTTTCCGTCATAGAAAAATTCCCTATATTTCAGTTTACTCTTATAACCTCTGTGAATACTTAGGGAATTCTCATTAGAATGCATTGTATACATTTTTAATATGATTTTATCATCTGAAATTCATTCAAACAAAGGAAGAACCCATTTCATATCATTTTGCAACAACTTAAAACAAATAGACAATTCAGGGTTTGTAGTCGCATACCAAGCAATTAAAGATTATGGTTTATTTAACCAATTTTCGTGCAATATACTATTTAAAGGAAGTTCCCACTCACCCTAAGGTTTGAAAACACCTTAAAAATGTACCTCATATCTAAAAATCTCAAATCCCTAGCAATTCACCCAATTCTTCTTCCTTTTAACTCGAAAACCCTAAAATGAGGGATTATGAGGAAAGAGTGAGAAAAAGGGAAGTTTTGATACTATTTTGGATAAAATCATAGGATGATGGAATTTTGACATGTGAGAGAAGATTCACCATGAATCTGTATCCAAAGAAGCTAAACTTACATGATTTCATCATTCCTCAGACCGCAAAACCCTAGGTCAGCATCTCCATCAATTTCATTCCTATAGATTTAATCACAGATTATGAGAGCTCCTTGTGTGTTAGGTTGACCATATAGAGAAATTGAGATGCTTGGGTTAATTGCACATTGACCCCTCACTAAACTTTTTCTTATTTCAGTAGATTTTTCTGTCATAAAAAGGTTGCTGTGAATTCGTGTATTTAAGAGATCAAACATTCTCCAGAAATTATAATAATTTATAATTTTGTGTATAATTCAGTTATAAAGCTTCAGTTAAAATTTGAGATCATTCCAAGCTTCCATTAAATAAATAAAAATCGAATAGTGTACTGCTATCCAGAATTCTATAGAAATGTCAGTTACTGTAATTTGTCTACTGATAAGGTCTAAACGCATCCAAATATTATGAAAATTTTACATGTTATTTATTATTGAGTTTCAGATCTCAATTTAAAATTAATATCATTTGGAGTTACCAATAAATAAATAAAAATAAAAAAACTACACTACTAAAAAACACTCTGTCAGCATTTTGGTCGAAGTATAGTTCGACCGAGCACCACATTCAAAGAACACTCAAATATTCTAAAAAATTTTCTACAATATGCATGATTGAGTTATACATATCATATACAAAATTCAATTAAATACAAAATTTGTATAAAATATGAAAAATCATTTACCACACTGCTATCATGATCAAATTCCATACTCATGTACCATCAAAACCCTAATTTCAGCCAACTAGGGTTTATATTTCTCAAACCCTAATTTCTCAAACAATAGAACACTTAACACTCTTATTACTTATAAAACATAATAATTGAATCATCATTAATTGTATTTAAGCAATGATCAATCCAATTAAGCATATAATCATCCAGATAAACCCTAGTTTACCAATTAAGCTCAGATGCGGTCATAACAAGAAGCTTTCATATTGAAGGGGAATGTCACATTTATGAAATCATAGCAAATAAACACATAATTCACCATAGTGACTCATACATTGTTATTTGAATAGGAAACTATATTTGAGTTCTATGATATGTTTAAACATTTCTAAACATAGGAAACTACACATTAAAATAAACATTATTGGATCGCCTAGTATGGATGGCACCCCACCAGTTGGCTCTTTTAGGTATTCTAATCCTTGCTTGCTCCTCTTGAGTCTTTAGTTTCTCCAATTCCTGGGGACATTGCGTCCCCAGCCATGTGAAGGGGAAAAACAACACATCATTAAACGGTACTGGCACATTATAACACAAGCAAAATAAAGTTTACTTGACATGTAAGAAAAAATTGACATGAATTGACTACAAACACTTTTGAATAGCATTCTTGAATCATTATTAACATGAAGAATTGAATAGTAATTGTATGCATCCCTCTATAATGCCCCCTTAGGATAACATGATTGCTAGGAAAGATCTTGATGCTAGGAAATCCCTTAACGGCCCCTTAAGGTCCATGATTTGGGAGCATATAAAAACTAGTTCAATTCCAATTAACTCGATCATTAACATGACTTTAACATTAACATAATCATGATTCTTAAACTTGACATGATGGAATTTCTCCCTCTTAACATGATTTCTTAACATTATGGGATTTCTCCCTCTTGATCATTAACATCAATTTCATGAGTCATTTATCATAAACTTTAAGCATAATGAACATTTTAACCATAGGACATAACATATAACAATCATCAAGAAAAATATAGAGTGATCATGATTAAAGCATTACACTTGAAATTATAATGTCTACTTTGTACTTAACATGCACAATCATAGTTACTTGTGCTCAATAGCATGACTCATTTACCTTGGAGCAATGTAGGTCCTATGATAGTCTTCCTGATCCTTGAGTCAAATCTAGGTCAAACTCCCCTTGACTTGATTAGGCCCTAAACACATGTTCCTAAACATCATTTATCAATACCTTGTATTGATCTTAGGTTGAATTAGGGTATATCGGGGTTTGAGTGCATTAGGGTTAGGTTCATTAGTCAACACCATTAACATAGGAAAACTAGATTGAATTAAATCGCTTTAATCATATGTGGTACATTATTAGGGTTTTGTAATTCCAATTAGGGTTTCTAATAAAAATTAGAATGGAAAGGAAAATCAGGAGTTGAAAACTATAAAATTAGATTCCTCCCAAAAATCTCGAAAAACCCTTTCCAATGAATATTTATTTGCATTTTTCTTAGCATCCTGTGGGTTTTTATGAATTTTCAAAGACTGATTAATCAGAAACCACTAAACTATATTCATGACACTTAATAAACGAAAACATAAGATAAATGTAAATGAATCAAGAAAAGTCAGAAAAACCAAGGTGCATGTGACATGATAATCAAATATGTGGGGGGCATAATTGTCATTTCAACATAACAAATCATTCACGACTGATGAAACATAGGCACACATGAAATATCATAAAATCCCTTACTGATTAAATCATCTGATCAGAATAGCATGGGCATTATGGTCATTCTCTGACCTGGCTTCTTCTGCTTGCATCCATGGCAAGAACAGAACCTCAAGAGAGGTTCATCAATAAAAGATTTCGATTTGCGATCAACTCAGACAAAAGGGAAGGCACAGAGTGCTTCCTCATTCTTAGATGAGCCTGAAGAGCCCAAGCTTAGCTTCTGAGGAACACTGTGACCCTAGAACTAACTGGAGGAACCCATGAAATAGGGGAGGGGTTGGAGGAGGGGAAAACTAAAAGAAAAGCCTAATACATGACCACTGATGATAGTAGCATGTTCCTTTGAGGTGAACCAGAGGTTAGGGTACAAATTCTCTAGTCGAAGGGGTTCTGAGGTGGCCAAGGTGATAGTGTCGGTGAGCATGATGGTAGATCTATAGGGTATGCTACTCAAGGATCGCTGAGGGAAAACCGATGATGTAAAAAGAAATAAGAATGATCAGTGAATCTTACCAAGTCCTTAATTTCACAAGAGACAAAGGAGACCACTGTGGAGGGACCGAGTTCACCAGAATTGTAGGTCGAGTAGGGTGGGGTGTCTTAGAGCGTTGGAGGTGAAATTGAGCAAAGAGGAGTGAAGCCCGAGGTCCAGTGATGCTCTACCAGGCTTTGTATAGTGCATAGTCTGCTCTACAACTGTAGGGTTGAGAAGGAATCAAGCCCTAATTTGGACATTTCATGTAAGGAGTCGGAGAGAGGATGACTAATGGCTCTCTAGTTTCATCTTGACTTCACAGTTGTGTTAGTGAAAGAATCGAGAGAAACAATGCATCGTGGAGGGAGCAAAAGATCATGGAAGATCAGCCCGAGAAACGACTATTGTCCTGCGGACTATGCAAAGCTAGAAGACGACGTGATGTTCGCCGAATCGAGATTGTACAGTGGCTGGGGTGTGCACAAAATTGAAATAAAAAAATAACTTGTGATATCAATCAAAGTGATGGACTTTAGGGAAATTAAATGTGAATTCAATTAATTCAATAGTAAAACCATATACAAACCTCTCCTAAATTAATTGGAGGGTCAAACATGGGTCAAATGAGTTCAAATTTGAACCATCGACAAATTAGAAGGTCTAGAATATTTCTATAAAGTTAGATTTCGTTTTAGGGCATATATTGGTCCATAACTTCTATAGTGACCATTAAAAGACATTAAAAGTAATATATTTTGAAAAGGACTTTTATTATTGAATCATTGAGTCATAAATCTAAGATTTACTCATTCAATAGTCATATTATCACCTTATTGACATTTTTCTATGCTTTATGACCATCTTGGAGGAGAGAGAAAAGAAAATAGGATCATCATGGGTTAATAGATATTCATAATGCACATTTTAACAAAAAATGAAATTGAGTCTTAATTTAAGTTTTCTTTTTTGGGTATTGTGGAGAAAACATGTGCGGCGGAAGCAATAAAATCCACACAACCCGAAACAGGATCTCGTCGACAATAACGTATTTGGAAGGAGTGTTTACGGGATATACCTTATCGCGGAGCAAGTTCGGCGATGTCTCGCTGCACGACGGTGCAACGCTGCTTGTCTACACGGACGGAACTTCTCTCCCGTTCGCTATTGCAGGTTGATCCGGCGGCACTCCTTTGCGGCAGTGATGTCCGCCGCTCGTAGCGCATACAGGTGGTTGTCGACGTCCTCCGAACGCAGGCATCAAGGCGTCTGTGTCTCTACTTCGTCCACGCGGATGGACGGAACTCCAAGTCGCGCTTCCCAAGCCGGCGGCAAGGAGTCGTGTCTCTGCGGTGGCGTGTTAGTGGCGCGTTGCTCTCCTTTCGCTCCTAAGGATGGTGATGGCTAGGGTTTTCATGCGCGAGCATAAACTAAAAGCGTCTCTCGATATCTTATATAGATATCGACTGTCAATCCTCCTTTAAATAGGATACAAAGGGAAGTAAGGTTTCCTAAACCCATCGGTAAATAGAAACATTGCGTTAATTAAAACGCTCATGGATTAATTAGAATATTCTAGAATTCATTAATTAACCAAATAATCGCATTAATTGATTAATTAATATCCGACTCCATGCAATTTCTTGGGATGGCTCTATGGGCATACATATACCAACAGACTCCCACTAGCACTTAGAGCCAGTCACTCCAATATTATTCTAATCCATTACATAAACATTTTAGTAATCAATGTGATTCGGAGAAATTCCAATCAAATCCACAATTATACTCCTATTCCAACACATCCTATGTGTGTGACCCGGTAGGCTCCAAATTACGTTGGCAGTGATATCAATAATCATATTATGATTTCACAAGCAATGATTGGTATCTAGCAAGACTTCATTGCCACCCAAGTAATTGGAGAAGTTGGAGAACAACTTAATCTATCATTCATGACTGGTGTTACAGTGATTGTATAGTTCCCTTGTCGCTGATATTCTGATTGAACTCGATTCATGGAACTGTTATCCTCTTCAATATTCAATCCATGTTCCTTGAACTAGAGCAGACTGTCTGAGATATATGTAAGCTCAATATCACATATTGACTCACATCAGAATGGCCATGCATTTCTCAGTCTCGCTTATCAAGTGGCCGGAATATCAAACTCTCGTAGGAAGGACAAATTCCATCTACATCACTCACAGTCATCCCCATGTGTCACAGTGCACCCAAGCACCATGTTTATGGCAATCCTTATTCAGGACCACGGTGGATGATGTCAAAATACACCGAATGACATGTGATAAGTGTAGTGACTTCAGGTCTAAGAACCACAATCACCACCATCATTATGAGATGTGACTCTAACTACCAATCATGGTATCCATGTGTCACTCTCAAGGTGGGTCTATCTGATACACTATTCTCTAACCAGTATCTATGTATTTGGTTTGATATCTCCATATCATGGATAATGAGATTCTTCCATCAACCAACATACATTCTAATCTTATGTGTTATTTGTGACAACCGTCTCGCGAAAACAAGATTAACTAATGCGGAAGCGTTCATCAAGCAGCAGATTAGCGAAAATCACTAAAAATTAAAACTTTTTGCAAAGGGATTCATTCATAGGAAAACTCTTTCATTCAGAACCAAAGTAAAACTTTACATCCTGGTTCATATATATACATCTCATGTACTTTTGCTTCTTGAGGAATACAAACATTAACTACTCTGGCTTAACTGTACACAGGTAGTATAAAACCCTCGAGGCACTAAGCCAAAATCTCAAAATCATTAACTACTACTCCAAGGACTTGAGAGTACAGAGACGACACATAGGGCTTCTATATACATCTGAACATGAAATGACAGACAATATCTCCACATGAGATCTTATTGTTGTCCCTGTTGTTGTTGTTGCTGCTGCTCTTTCCCTGTTCTAGGGTTTCTGCTCTGCCTTTCACGCATACCTAAAAATGTTTCCCACGGGGGTGAGACAATTGTAAATTGCCCCAGCGAGAGATATAACTCTCTGCCAGAAACATTATTATTGCAACTTAAGAAGATGAATATGAACATGAGAATCATATCTATTTGACAGCAAATATTTTAATGTCTAACAGATTAGAACATTATTCTATATCAGAAGCATTGCAGTTATTACTTGATAGAATTAACATGTCACTTATCCTTTAATGAATAGGAAGAACATGTATAACATCTATTCAAACAACAGAATCATTACCACTGCATTAACTTTCTTCAGGCTTAGATCATATATCTAAAGCCTGGCATTATCAATGTGGAGTCATGGCCCGTAGCCATACTCTTTTCATAAGTGTTGGGATCTTAATCCCTCACTTCACCACTGGGTTTTTCTCATCCTTTCACAATTTCAATACCATAACCATGAAATCATGGGTATTCAAACCCTTTGTTCATCACTTGAGCACTGTTACCTCTTTCTCAGGTAACTAACACCTTTAGGTCATTTGACCAAGGTAAGTATGATACTTGCTACACAAGCATCCATCATGGCACTTGATGCACATTAACTCTCTTGCCACCTCTTACCAGGCACAAGGTATATTATGGCACACAAGGCCCAATTAACAATTCAAACTAATAATACATCATAGCTCATACCTGGCTATGCTCATCATCTCATAATACCTGCATGGTTAGCACATATAATAGTAGTACATCAATTATCTATCAATACCATGCAAAACAATGTATTAATAATTCAAGGGTATTACCCTTAATCCTTTACCAGGATTTGGATTTCCATCACACATAGCTCATCAGAACACTGTACATCTTGTCACCTTTCACTGGGCAACAACTTTATTCACATGGCTCACAAAACCATTCACATCTTGTCACCTCTCACTAGGCAACAACTTTATTCACATGGCTCACAAGGCCATTCACATCTTGTCACCTCTCACTAGGCAACAACTTTATTCACATGGCGCACAAGGACATTCACATCTTGTCACCTCTCACTAGGCAACAACTTAAAACAAAGGCTTACAAGCCCAACTCATCTTGTTACTTCTTTCTCAGTAACAAAACATAATGGCACATATGGCCAATTAATTCTTATCAAATAAACATCATAGCTCATACATGGCTATGATCATCAACTCATGAGACATGCATGATTGTCACACATGATAATAGACTTATCAAGTTCACAACACATCATGCAATATAGGGTAACACCACTATTCCCTTACCAGGGTTAGGGTTTACCATCAATTAGGGCTTATCATTCCCTTTTCCCCAAATTAGGGTTAGGGTTCCCCATTTCTCATTAATTCAGACCCTCTTGAGTTAACCAACTTTGTCTTGTATTAAGGTATTTCCCCTCTTAATACATTCCATCACAAAATACTCACCCTTAGCATATAATGCATAGGCCACACATTAGAATTGTCCAGCTATCTCACATGATATGGACTTATCTTAGTTTAAGGCATGGCTTTATTATAAAGTTACCTATAAACAATCACAATGATACACCCTCAACTAGGGTTTATAAGGATACACCCTCAACCAGGGTTCACAATGATACACCCTCCACTAGGGTTTCACAAGGATACACCCTCAACTAGGGTTTACAATGATACACCCTCAACTAGGGTTTCAACTCAATAACCCTGACGATTAGGGTTTATGTTCATGATTAGGGTTTCATGATCTCTATACTTTAAGGATCATGCCCTTAATCACCACATGAATCATATTCATATATGAATTCATGATATCATCATTTCAACTTGATTAGGTCATATCAACCCTTCAATCAAGTACATACAACTATGATTTACATAGTGTACCAAGTCATTGATCTTATCAGCAATTAGGGTTCATCCCTTAATTAACACTAATCACTTAGGTACTATTAGGGTTTTAACCTTTGTTCCTTCATTGGTTATCATTACTTACCATCATTGGATCAATAGTACATTCATCATCACATTGGACCTCCATTACATAAGGTATCCAAAGGAATTAGGGTTTACTATTCATCCTAATTAGTGATTTCACATGTAGGCAACCTCTTAATAGGGTTATACATGAAATTGGCCTCAATTAGGGTTTACATCATGTATTGGATCCATGCATTTGTTATGCATTAATGACTAGTACCATTAAAGGTATGTCCCACCTAATCACATTAGGTTTTCAAAAAGGTTTGATCCATTGGACCTTCAATGACATAAGGTATCCAATTGAATTAGGGTTTTCAATGTTGATTCCTTCAATCATTGAATTCATGGAACCAATCATCAATTGGACCTATACCCATACTTCAATTGAGTTTAAATAGGTCAACCTTCAACTTATTTGACCCTTAATTAACCCTCAATTGGTCATCAATTATGGTTTGATTCAATTGAATTAGGGTTTGGAATCGATGATTCAACAACACTAATCAATGTAAGACTAGTTGCTTTGAAACCATTGAACCATCATCCAAGTTGGGTATGACCTGACCCCAAACGGTCTTGAGGTCGTTTGGATGACCTCCAAACGGTCTTGAGACCGTTTGCCCATCATATCACTCAAATCCAAGCCATCCAATTAAGTTTTGGATCATTGGATTGATCACCAAATCAGCATTGCATTGTATAACAGCTTGGTACCTTTAGACCTTCAAACACCTAACCATACTCAACCCTAGACCTCCAAACGGTCTTGGGTGACCA
Organism: Alisma plantago-aquatica; assembly: GCA_963693085.1. NCBI lineage: Eukaryota > Viridiplantae > Streptophyta > Magnoliopsida > Alismatales > Alismataceae > Alisma > Alisma plantago-aquatica. Next base: position 71,648,517 of record OY856411.1, on the reverse strand, counting down.
CCAAACGGTCTTGAGACCGTTTGGATGAGCTCCAAACGGTCTTTAGACCGTTTGTCCCATCCAACCTTTGGACTTTAGTGAAAAATCATCATGGATTGGTCTATCGAGTTGATCAACAAATCAGCATTTAGTTGCTGTATGATTTGGTACCTTTGGACCTTCAATTGGTCAACTGTACTTGACCCCAGACCTCCAAACGGTCTTGGGGTGATCCCCAAACGGTCTTGAGACCGTTTGGGTGATCCCCAAACGGTCTTGAGACCGTTTGGGCTAATCAACCCAAAATCTCAACTTAACTCATTGGAATTTCAGCACTGTTTTCAATTAGGGTTTGCCTAATTGATTAGCCTTCAACTCATGATCCCTTTGGATTTAACCCCTCAAAATTGTAGGGTCATTAATCAACATCATTATGAACAAAAATCTCATTCGGTAAACGCTTGGTCAACGCACTCAAACGGTCTTGAGACCGTTTGCCCAAAAGGTTCAATTAAATCAGATTGAAAATCAGCACTTAATCCAATTCGGTTTCCCTATTTGATTAGGCTTCAACTCACGATTCCTTTGGATTTAACCCCTAAAATTTTGAGGGTCATTATCCTACATAATTAGGAACGAGATTCCCAAACGGTCCACGCTTGGTCAACTCTTTCATACGGTTTTGAAACCGTTTGCCCAAGCAGGTCAAGTTCATCAGGTTGAAAATCAGCACATAATTCAATCCGATTGCCTAATTGATTGGCCTTCAACTCTCGATTCCTTTGGAGTTAATCCCTCAAATTTGGAGGGTTATCAGCCTACATAATTAGAAACAACATTCCCACACGGTCAACGCTTGGTCAACCATCTCAAACGGTCGTGAGACCGTTTTCTCCCAAACGGTCTCAAACCGTTTGCCCTTAAACGGTTTGCTGAAACCGCATAGCCAATCAAATTAAAACGATTTGGAGTAGCTATCAAAACGGTTTTGCTTGGTAATTTTCTTTTGATAAGCATCTAAGATGATGTCATCATCCCCTTCCTTCGAACAACCAAGAACAGCAACCGTTCTTGATGGAAATTGCAGCAAAGAAACAAGAGTGTATCAAATTGAAGAAATCAATCAACAAAGCATAGAGAATTGATGCAATAGCAATGTTTAAGGGTTTGAGTTATACAACCCGCCTCCAATTGAGCTCCAAAGCTCCAATCTCACGCCATTAATGGTGGATGAAGCTCTTGCAACTCCCCCTAGGCTCGTACTCAATCTTTTGATTGCAAAAGTTGGCTAGGGTTGAAGAGGAGATCGAAATAAGAAGGAATCCATAATTTATTTTCGATTTCCACCATGAAATCAAGGAGAACGAAGGTCAAGGGCTCACCCACAGGTTGGGGACGTTATCCCTTCTCCTCCCTAGCTCCTTGGTCGGTTTTGCAAGCAAGGGAAAGAAGAAAATCCGAAATAGCCTTTCATTTGGCTTGAAAAAGGCACTTTTATAAGGAAATTGATGAGAGAGAAAATGCATTATTAAAATGCATTAAATTTCAAAAATATGGCCGCCTCTTCCCCCTCAAATCCCTTAAGGACGAGGAACCTTCCTTTGCCCTTAATTCTCCTTCATTATCCTTGATTTAAAGAAAATCAAATTAAGCACCTTAATGCTTATTATATTAATATCCATATGTGAGTGGGTTTTCTTTTTCTTATAATAAGGTGAGTGGAATTTCACCTACTTAGGATATTTTCGTTCCTTATCTTGGCAAAGGAACGTTCATCCTTATTCAAAATCAACCCAAAATATTTTGGTTGAAATCCCTTCAATTATTTTTATTCATTTTTGCCCTAAATCAAATTAGGGTTTCAATTAGGCATTAATCTTGATTATTTTAATATCAAGATTCTCTCTCCTCCAACTTAATTCAAAAGAGGAACCCCTGTCACTTTCTTTGCTCTACATGATGCCAAAGATTATACGGGACCTTATTGAAGTGGTAATTTTCATATAGAACCCTAGGTTTTGGGTAAATTGCACTTTTCACCAAAACTAGGTTTTAATGCACAACACTGCTTTACAAGCTTAATTTTGGTGCCCAAGCTTGTGAAAACCATACCACTACATCATATTCATTCTTATGATGTCTCAACATCAGAGGAACATCTTACCATGCAACATTTGCAATTTAACCCCTCGACTTGGGTAATTTGCACTTTGGTCCAAAATAAGCAAACATTGCTTCAACATTGTACAAACAGGACCAAAATTGAAACATAGGTTCCTCATGAGCCCTAATTACTTTTCACAAGATAATATTAAGCATCTAATCAACCTTATTAGGAAAAACATCTAGGGTTAACTCATAACCCAGGTCAGGGATGTTACAAATTATAAACCCCTAACAAGGATTTCGTCCTCGAAATCCCAGACAAAAGGAGAAACAGATTATTCATTAATCATGCCCTCAAGTCTCCACATATCATCTTAATATCATGGAGATATCATGAATTCTGTAATTCCACACAAGGCTCCTTTCACTAATTCAACCTTACCAATGTTTATGCAGAGCATAAACCCCTAACATAAGATGTCCATATTATTGGAAAGAAGAAGCATAAAAGAACATACTTCTATCATCACCCAAGAATATTTATCAAAAGGAACAACATATATATCTAACAAAGATAATTTACTCAGTAATCCTTTAACAAACTCTATGTAATTGGGATTGTTCACATAGTTCTTCTTATTAGTTGGAAATGCCACATAGCTTTTCCCTTTTTGATTGGGAATGACACATAGCTCTTCCCTTTTTGATTGGGAATGACACATAGCTCTTCCCTTTTTGTTGGGGATGACACATAGCTTTCCCTTTTTGATTGGGAATGACACATAGCTCTTCCCTTCTTGTTGGGGATGACACATGGCTTTCCCTTTTTGATTGGGAATGACACATAGCTCTTCCCTTCTTGTTGGGGATGACACATAGCTTTCCCTTTTTGTTTGGGAATGACACATAGCTCTTCCCTTCTTGTTGGGGATGACACATACCTTTCCCTTTTTGATTGGGGTTGGAATTGCACAAAGCATCTTCCTTTATTGGAATTGCACAAAGCATCTTCCTTTATTGGAATTGCACAAAGCATCTTCCTTTATTGAAATTGCACAAAGCATCTTCCTTTATTGGAATTGCACAAAGCATCTTCCTTTATTGGAATTGCACAAAGCATCTTCCTTTATTGGAATTGCACAAAGCATCTTCCTTTATTGGAATTGCACAAAGCATCTTCCTTTATTGGAATTGCACAAAGCATCTTCCTTTGTTGGAATTGCACAAAGCATCTTCCTTTGTTGGAATTGCACAAAGCATCTTCCTTTGTTGGAATTGCACAAAGCATCTTCCTTTATTGATTCCATATTTCTTATTTCACGATACTCATTAGATTGTCTCAGAATGACTACTTGATCAGAGCAATCAAAAAAGACAACAATCTAAGAGTTTCCATACCCACTTTATCATCAATAGTTGTATACCTGGCCAGGGTTTACAATTACTGAGATCAAGTAGTATGCACTTACATGCTATCTCATATCATTATACACACATGATTTTCCCTTGTTCCAACATGACTAAGTCATTTAGGAACTCTTTTAAAGCTCAAACTTTCTGTATTAAGGACTGATAATCTAGGTTGTAAGGCTAGTATCCAGTCCACTATATGCATTACAGTTGCCCTAATCTGCCCAATAAGAGCATGATCATAGGATTCTCTATCTTGATCAGGTCTTAATGGGGATTCTCAGGCACTTGTTCTCCTCTTGCATGATCCTTGCACCACTTCTTGATGCAAAAACATTGCCCTAAGCAATGTGTTCCTTGTGCTCTCCAATCATTTTAAAACTTTACCCTTTCTCTGCACGAGCAGAAATCATTATAGGGTATACTGGAGGACACTAACACAGACTCGATGCCTTAGTCCTATGTCTCTGTAGACTCAGTGAACCTAGAGCTCTGATACCACTAAATTGTGACAACCGTCTCGCGAAAACAAGATTAACTAATGCGGAAGCGTTCATCAAGCAGCGGATTAGCGAAAATCACTAAAAATTAAAACTTTTTGCAAAGGGATCCATTCATAGGAAAACTCTTTCATTCAGAACCAAAGTAAAACTTTACATCCTGGTTCATATATATACATCTCATGTATTTTTGCTTCTCGAGGAATACAAACATTAACTACTCTGCCTTAACTGTACACAGGTAGTATAAAACCCTCGAGGCACTAAGCCAAAATCTCGAAATCATTAACTACTACTCCAAGGACCTGAGAGTACAGAGACGACACATAGGACTTCTATATACATCTGAACATGACATGACAGACAATATCTCCACCTGAGATCTTATTGCTGTCCCTGTTGTTGCTGTTGTTGCTGCTCTTTCCCTGTTCTAGGGTTTCTGCTCTGCCTTTCACGCATACCTAAAAATGTTTCCCACGGGGGTGAGACAATTGTAAATTGCCCCAGCGAGAGATATAACTCTCCGCCAGAAATATTATTATTGCAACTTAATAAGATGAATATGAACATGAGAATCATATCTATTTGACAGCAAATATTTTAATGTCTAACAGATTAGAATATTATTCTATATCAGAAGCATTGCAGTTATTACTTGATAGAATTAACATGTCACTTATCCTTTAATGAATAGGAATAACATGTATAACATCTATTCAAACAACAGAATCATTACCACTGCATTAACTTTCTTCAGGCTTAGATCATATATCTAAAGCCTGGCATTATCAATGTGGAGTCATGGCCCGTAACCATACTCTTTTCATAAGTGTTAGGATCTTAATCCCTCACTTCACCATTGGGTTTTTCTCATCCTTTCACAATTTCAATACCATAACCATGAAATCATGGGTATTCAAACCCTTTGTTCATCACTTGAGCACTGTTACCTCTTTCTCAGGTAACTAACACCTTTAGGTCATTTGACCAAGGTAAGTATGATACTTGCTACACAAGCATCCATCATGGCACTTGATGCACATTAACTCTCTTGCCACCTCTTACCAGGCACAAGGTATATTATGGCACACAAGGCCCAATTAACAATTCAAACTAATAATACATCATAGCTCATACCTGGCTATGCTCATCATCTCATAATACCTGCATGGTTAGCACATATAATAGTAGTACATCAATTATCTATCAATACCATGCAAAACAATGTATTAATAATTCAAGGGTATTACCCTTAATCCTTTACCAGGATTTGGATTTCCATCACACATAGCTCATCAGAACACTGTACATCTTGTCACCTTTCACTAGGCAACAACTTTATTCACATGGCTCACAAAACCATTCACATCTTGTCACCTCTTACTAGGCAACAACTTTATTCACATGGCTCACAAGGCCATTCACATCTTGTCACCTCTCACTAGGCAACAACTTTATTCACATGGCGCACAAGGCCATTCACATCTTGTCACCTCTCACTAGGCAACAACTTAAAACAAAGGCTTACAAGCCCAACTCATCTTGTTACTTCTTTCTCAGTAACAAAACATAATGGCACATATGGCCAATCAATTCTTATCAAATAAACATCATTGCTCATACCTGGCTATGATCATCAACTCATGAGACCTGCATGATTGTCACACATGATAATAGACTTATCAAGTTCACAACACATCATGCAATATAGGGTAACACCACTATTCCCTTACCAGGGTTAGGGTTTACCATCAATTAGGGCTTATCAATCCCTTTTCCCCAAATTAGGGTTAGGGTTCCCCATTTCTCATTAATTCAGACCCTCTTGAGTTAACCAACTTTGTCTTGTATTAAGGTATTTCCCCTCTTAATACATTCCATCACAAAATACTCACCCTTAGCATATAATGCATAGGCCACACATTAGAATTGTCCAGCTATCTCCCATGATATGGACTTATCTTAGTTTAAGGCATGGCTTTATTATAAAGTTACCTATAAACAATCACAATGATACACCCTCAACTAGGGTTTATAAGGATACACCCTCAACCAGGGTTCACAATGATACACCCTCCACTAGGGTTTCACAAGGATACACCCTCAACTAGGGTTTACAATGATACACCCTCAACTAGGGTTTCAACTCAATAACCCTGACGATTAGGGTTTATGTTCATGATTAGGGTTTCATGATCTCTCTACTTTAAGGATCATGCCCTTAATCACCACATGAATCATATTCATATATGAATTCATGCTATCATCATCTCAACTTGATTAGGTCATATCAACCCTTCAATCAAGTACATACAACTATGATTTACATAGTGTACCAAGTCATTGATCTTATCAGCAATTAGGGTTCATCCCTTAATTGACACTAATCACTTAGGTACTATTAGGGTTTTAACCTTTGTTCCTTCATTGGTTATCATTACTAACCATCATTGGATCAATAGTACATTCATCATCACATTGGACCTCCATTACATAAGGTATCCAAAGGAATTAGGGTTTACTATTCATCCTAATTAGTGATTTCACATGTAGGCAACCTCTTAATAGGGTTATACATGAAATCGGCCTCAATTAGGGTTTACATCATGTATTGGATCCATGCATTTGTTATGCATTAATGACTAGTACCATTAAAGGTATGTCTCACCTAATCACATTAGGTTTTCAAAAAGGTTTGATCCATTGGACCTTCAATGACATAAGGTATCCAATTGAATTAGGGTTTTCAATGTTGATTCCTTCAATCATTGAATTCATGGAACCAATCATCAATTGGACCTATACCCATACTTCAATTGAGTTTAAATAGGTCAACCTTAAACTTATTTGACCCTTAATTAACCCTCAATTGGTCATCAATTAGGGTTTGATTCAATTGAATTAGGGTTTGGAATCGATGATTCAACAACACTAATCAATGTAAGACTAGTTGCTTTGAAACCATTGAACCATCATCCAAGTTGGGTATGACCTTACCCCAAACGGTCTTGAGGTCGTTTGGATGACCTCCAAACGGTCTTGAGACCGTTTTCCCATCATATCACTCAATTCCAAGCCATCCAATTAAGGTTTGGATCATTGGATTGATCACCAAATCAGCATTGCATTGTATAACAGCTTGGTACCTTTAGACCTTCAAACACCTAACCATACTCAACCCTAGACCTCCAAACGGTCTTGGGTGACCACCAAACGGTCTTGAGACCGTTTGGCCCATCCAACCTTTGGACTTTAGTGAACAATCATCATGGATTGGTCTATCGAGTTGATCAACAAATCAGCATTTAGTTGCAGTATGATTTGGTACCTTTGGACCTTCAATTGGTCAACTATACTTGACCCCATACCTCCAAACGGTTTTGGGGTGATCCCCAAACGGTCTTCAGACCGTTTGGGCTAATCAACCCAAAATCACAACTTAACTCATTGGAATTTCAGCACTGTTTTCAATTAGGGTTTGCCTAATTCATTAGCCTTCAACTCGTGATCCCTTTGGAGTTAACCCCTCAAATTTGGAGGGTCATTAATAAACATCATTATGAACAAAAATCTAATTCGTTCAACACTTGGTCAACGCACTCAAACGGTCTTGAGACCGTTTGCCCAAAAAGTTTAATTAAATCAGATTGAAAATCAGCACTTAATCCAATTAGGTTTCCCTAATTGATTAGGCTTCAACTCACGATTCCTTTTGATTTAACCCCTAAACGTTTGAGGTTCATTAGCCTACATAATTATGAACGAGATTCCCAAACGGTCCACGCTTGGTCAACTCTTTCATACGGTTTTGAAACCGTTTTCCCAAGCAGGTCAAGTTCATCAGGTTGAAAATCAGCACATAATTCAATCTGATTGCCTAATTGATTGGCCTTCAACTCTCGATTCCTTTGGAGTTAATCCCTCAAATTTGGAGGGTTATCAGCCTACATAATTAGGAACAAAATTCCCAAACGGTCAACGCTTGGTTAACCATCTCAAACGGTCTTGAGACCGTTTGCTCCCAAACGGTCTCAAACCGTTTGCCCTTAAACGGTTTGCTGAAACCGCATAGCCAATCAAATTAAAACGATTTGGAGTAGCTATCAAAACGGTTTTGCTTGGTAATTTTCTTTGGATAAGCATCTAGGATGATGTCATCATCCCCTTTCTTCGAACAACCAAGAACAGCAACCGTTCTTGATGGAAATTGCAGCAAAGAAACAAGAGTGTATCAAATTGAAGAAATCAATCAACAAAGCATAGAGAATTGATGCAATAGCAATGTTTAAGGGTTTGAGTTATAAAACCCGCCTCCAATTGAGCTCCAAAGCTCCAAGCTCACGCCATTAATGTTGGATGAAGCTCTTGAAACTCCCCCTAGGCTCGTCCTCAAGCTTTTGATTGCAAAAGTTGGCCAGGGTTGAAGAGGAGATCGAAATAAGAAGGAATCCATAATTTATTTTCGATTTCCACCATGAAATCAAGGAGAACGAAGGTCAAGGGCTCACCCACAGGTTGGTGACGTGCTCCCTGCTCCTCCCTAGCTCCTTGGTCGGTTTTGCAAGCAAGGGAAAGAAGAAAATCCGAAATAGCCTTTCATTTGGCTTGAAAAAGGCACTTTTATAAGGAAATTGATGAGAGAGAAAATGCATTATTAAAATGCATTAAATTCCAAAAATATGGCCGCCTCTTCCCCCTCAAATCCCTTAAGGACGAGGCACCTTCCTTTGCCTTTAATTCTCCTTCATTATCCTTGATTTAAAGAAAATCAAATTAAGCACCTTAATGCTTATTATATTAATATCCATATGTGAGTGGGTTTTCTTTTTCTTATAATAAGGTGAGTGGAATTTCACCTACTTAGGATATTTTCGTTCCTTATCTTGGCAAAGGAATGTTCATCCTTATTCAAAATCAACCCAAAATATTTTGGTTGAAAGCCCTTCAATTATTTTTATTCATTTTTGCCCTAAATCAAATTAGGGTTTCAATTAGGCATTAATCTTGATTATTTTAATATCAAGATTCTCTCTCCTCCAACTTAATTCAAAAGAGGAACCCCTCTCACTTTCTTTGCTCTAAATTATGCCAAATATTATTAGGGACCTTATTGAAGTGGTAATTTGCATATAGAACCCTAGGTTTTGGGTAAATTGCACTTTTCATCAAAACTAGGTTTTAATGCACAACACTGCTTTACAAGCTTAATCTTGGTGCCCAAGCTTGTGAAAACCATACCACTACATCATATTCATTCTTATGATGTCTCAACATCAGAGGAACATCTTACCATGCAACATTTGCAATTTAACCCCTCGACTTGGGTAATTTGCACTTTGGTCCAAAATAAGCAAACATTGCTTCAACATTGTACAAACAGGACCAAAATTGAAAAATAGGTTCCTCATGAGCCCTAATTACTTTTCACAAGATAATATTAAGCATCTAATCAACCTTATTAGGAAAAACATCTAGGGTTAACTCATAACCCAGGTCAGGGATGTTACAAATTATAAACCCCTAACAAGGATTTCGTCCTCGAAATCCCAGACAAAAGGAGAAATAGATTATTCATTAATCATGCCCTCAAGTCTCCACATATCATATTAATATAATGGAGATATCATGAATTCTGTAATTCCACACAAGGCGCCTTTCACTAATTCAACCTTACCAATGTTTATGCAGAGCATAAACCCCTAACATATGATGTCCATATTATTGGAAAGAAGAAGCATAAAAGAACATACTTCTATCATCACCCAAGAATATTTATCAAAAGGAACAACATATATATCTAACAAAGATAATTTACTCAGTAATCCTTTAACAAACTCTATGTAATTGGGATTGTTCACATAGTTCTTCTTATTAGTTGGAAATGCCACATAGCTTTTCCCATTTTGATTGGGAATGACACATAGCTCTTCCCTTTTTTATTGGGAATGACACATAGCTCTTCCCTTTTTGTTGGGGATGACACATAGCTTTCCCTTTTTGATTGGGAATGACACATAGCTCTTCCCTTTTTGTTGGGGATGACACATAGCTTTCCCTTTTTGATTGGGAATGACACATAGCTCTTCCCTTCTTGTTGGGGATGACACATAGCTTTCCCTTTTTGATTGGGAATGACACATAGCTCTTCCCTTTTTGTTGGGGATGACACATAGCTTTCCCTTTTTGATTGGGAATGACACATAGCTCTTCCCTTCTTGTTGGGGATGACACATAGCTTTCCCTTTTTGTTTGGGAATGACACATAGCTCTTCCCTTCTTGTTGGGGATGACACATAGCTTTCCCTTTTTGATTGGGGTTGGAATTGCACAAAGCATCTTCCTTTATTGGAATTGCACAAAGCATCTTCCTTTATTGGAATTGCACAAAGCATCTTCCTTTATTGGAATTGCACAAAGCATCTTCCTTTATTGGAATTGCACAAAGCATCTTCCTTTATTGGAATTGCACAAAGCATCTTCCTTTATTGGAATTGCACAAAGCATCTTCCTTTATTAGAATTGCACAAAGCATCTTCCTTTATTGGAATTGCACAAAGCATCTTCCTTTGTTGGAATTGCACAAAGCATCTTCCTTTGTTGATTCCATATTTCTTATTTCATGATACTCATTAGATTGTCTCAGAATGAATACTTGATCAGAGCAATCAAAAAAGACAACAATCTAAGAGTTTCCATACCCACTTTATCATCAATAGTTGTATACCTGGCCAGGGTTTACAATTACTGAGATCAAGTAGTATGCACTTACATGCTATCTCATATCATTATACATACATGATTTTCCCTTGTTCCAACATGACTAAGTCATTTAGGAACTCTTTTAAAGCTCAAACTTTCTGTATTAAGCACTGATAATCTAGGTTGTAAGGCTAGTATCCAGTCCACTATATGCATTACAGTTGCCCTAATCTGCCCAATAAAAGCATGATCATAGGATTCTCTATCCTGATCAGGTCTTAATGGGGATTCTCAGGTACTTGTTCTCCTCTTGCATGATCCTTGCACCACTTCTTGATGCAAAAACATTGCCCTAAGCAATGTGTTCCTTGTGCTCTCCAGTCATTTTAAAACTTTACCCTTTCTCTGCACGAGCAGAAATCATTATAGGGTATACTGGAGGACACTAACACAGACTCGATACCTTAGTCCTATGTCTCTGTAGACTCAGTGAACCTAGAGCTCTGATACCACTAAATTGTGACAACCGTCTCGCGAAAACAAGATTAACTAATGCGGAAGCGTTCATCAAGCAGCGGATTAGCGAAAATCACTAAAAATTAAAACTTTTTGCAAAGGGATCCATTCATAGGAAAACTCTTTCATTCAGAACCAAAGTAAAACTTTACATCCTGGTTCATATATATACATCTCATGTACTTTTTCTTCTCGAGGAATACAAACATTAACTACTCTGCCTTAACTGTACACAGGTAGTATAAAACCCTCGAGGCACTAAGCCAAAATCTCGAAATCATTAACTACTACTCCAAGGACCTGAGAGTACAGAGACGACACATAGGACTTCTATATACATCTGAACATGACATGACAGACAATATCTCCACCTGAGATCTTATTGTTGTCCCTGTTGTTGCTGTTTCTGCTGCTCTTTCCCTGTTCTAGGGTTTCTGCTCTGCCTTTCACGCATACCTAAAAATGTTTCCCACGGGGGTGAGACAATTGTAAATTGCCCCAGCGAGAGATATAACTCTCCGCCAGAAACATTATTATTTCAACTTAAGAAGATGAATATGAACATGAGAATCATATCTATTTGACAGCAAATATTTTAATGTCTAACAGATTAGAACATTATTCTATATCAGAAGCATTGCAGTTATTACTTGATAGAATTAACATGTCACTTATCCTTTAATGAATAGGAAGAACATGTATAACATCTATTCAAACAACAGAATCATTACCACTGCATTAACTTTCTTCAGGCTTAGATCATATATCTAAAGCCTGGCATTATCAATGTGGAGTCATGGCCCGTATCCATACTCTTTTCATAAGTGTTGGGATCTTAATCCCTCACTTGACCACTGGGTTTTTCTCATCCTTTCACAATTTCAATACCATAACCATGAAATCATGGGTATTCAAACCCTTTGTTCATCACTTGAGCACTGTTACCTCTTTCTCAGGTAACTAACACCTTTAGGTCATTTGACCAAGGTAAGTATGATACTTGCTACACAAGCATCCATCATGGCACTTGATGCACATTAACTCTCTTGCCACCTCTTACCAGGCACAAGGTATATTATGGCACACAAGGCCCAATTAACAATTCAAACTAATAATACATCATAGCTCATACCTGGCTATGCTCATCATCTCATAATACCTGCATGGTTAGCACATATAATAGTAGTACATCAATTATCTATCAATACCATGCAAAACAATGTATTAATAATTCAAGGGTATTACCCTTAATCCTTTACCAGGATTTGGATTTCCATCACACATAGCTCATCAAAACATTGTACATCTTGTCACCTTTCACTAGGCAACAACTTTATTCACATGGCTCACAAAACCATTCACATCTTGTCACCTCTCACTAGGCAACAACTTTATTCACATGGCTCACAAGGCCATTCACATCTTGTCACCTCTCACTAGGCAACAACTTTATTCACATGGCGCACAAGGCCATTCACATCTTGTCACCTCTCACTAGGCAACAACTTAAAACAAAGGCTTATAAGCCCAACTCATCTTGTTACTTCTCTCTCAGTAACAAAACATAATGGCACATATGGCCAATCAATTCTTATCAAATAAACATCATAGCTCATACCTGGCTATGATCATCAACTCATGAGACCTGCATGATTGTCACACATGATAATAGACTTATCAAGTTCACAACACATCATGCAATATAGGGTAACACCACTATTCCCTTACCAGGGTTAGGTGTTACCATCAATTAGGGCTTATCATTCCCTTTTCCCCAAATTAGGGTTAGGGTTCCCCATTTCTCATTAATTCAGACCCTCTTGAGTTAACCAACTTTGTCTTGTATTAAGGTATTTCCCCTCTTAATACATTCCATCACAAAATACTCACCCTTAGCATATAATGCATAGGCCACACATTAGAATTGTCCAGCTATATCACATGATATGGACTTATCTTAGTTTAAGGCATGGCTTTATTATAAAGTTACCTATAAACAATCACAATGATACACCCTCAACTAGGGTTTATAAGGATACACCCTCAACCAGGGTTCACAATGATACACCCTCCACTAGGGTTTCACAAGGATACACCCTCAACTAGGGTTTACAATGATACACCCTCAACTAGGGTTTCAACTCAATAACCCTGACGATTAGGGTTTATGTTCATGATTAGGGTTTCATGATCTCTCTACTTTAAGGATCATGCCCTTAATCACCACATGAATCATATTCATATATGAATTCATGCTATCATCATCTCAACTTGATTAGGTCATATCAACCCTTCAATCAAGTACATACAACTATGATTTACATAGTGTACCAAGTCATTGATCTTATCAGCAATTAGGGTTCATCCCTTAATTGACACTAATCACTTAGGTACTATTAGGGTTTTAACCTTTGTTCCTTCATTGGTTATCATTACTAACCATCATTGGATCAATAGTACATTCATCATCACATTGGACCTCCATTACATAAGGTATCCAAAGGAATTAGGGTTTACTATTCATCCTAATTAGTGATTTCACATGTAGGCAACCTCTTAATAGGGTTATACATGAAATCGGCCTCAATTAGGGTTTACATCATGTATTGGATCCATGCATTTGTTATGAATGAATGACTAGTACTATTAAAGGTATCTCCCACCTAATCACATTAGGTTTTCAAAAAGGTTTGATCCATTGGACCTTCAATGACATAAGGTATCCAATTGAATTAGGGTTTTCAATGTTGATTCCTTCAATCATTGAATTCATGGAACCAATCATCAATTGGACCTATACCCATACTTCAATTGAGTTTAAATAGGTCAACCTTCAACTTATTTGACCCTTAATTAACCCTCAATTGGTCATCAATTAGGGTTTGATTCAATTGAATTAGGGTTTGGAATCGATGATTCAACAACACTAATCAATGTAAGACTAGTTGCTTTGAAACCATTGAACCATCATCCAAGTTGGGTATGACCTGACCCCAAACGGTCTTGAGGTCGTTTGGATGACCTCCAAACGGTCTTGAGACTGTTTGCCCATCATATCACTCAAATCCAAGCCATCCAATTAAGGTTTGAATCATTGGATTGATCACCAAATCAGCATTGCATTGTATAACAGCTTGGTACCTTTAGACCTTCAAACACCTAACCATACTCAACCCTAGACCTCCAAACGGTCTTGGGTGACCACCAAACGGTCTTGAGACCGTTTGGCCCATCCAACCTTTGGACTTTAGTGAAAAATCATCATGGATTGGTCTATCGAGTTGATCAACAAATCAGCATTTAGTTGCAGTATGATTTGGTACCTTTGGACCTTCAATTAGTAAACTATACTTGACCCCAGACCTCCAAACGGTCTTGGGGTGATCCCCAAATGGTCTTGAGACCGTTTGGGCTAATCAACCCAAAATCTCAACTTAACTCATTGGAATTTCAGCACTGTTTTCAATTAGGGTTTGCCTAATTGATTAGCCTTCAACTCATGATCCCTTTGGAGTTAACACCTCAAATTTGGAGGGTCATTAATCAACATCATTATGAACAAAAATCTCATTAGTTCAATGCTTGGTCAATGCACTCAAACGGTCTTGAGACCGTTTGCCCAAAAAGTTCAATTAAATCAGATTGAAAATCAGCACTTAATCCAATTAGGTTTCCCTAATTGATTAGGCTTCAACTCACGATTCCTTTGGAGTTAACCCCTAAAATTTTGCGGGGTCATTAGCCTACATAATTAGGAACGAGATTCCCAAACGGTCCACACTTGGTCAACTCTTTCATACGGTTTTGAAACCGTTTGCCCAAGCAGGTCAAGTTGATCAGGTTGAAAATCAGCACATAATTCAATCTGATTGCCTAATTGATTGGCCTTCAACTCTCGATTACTTTGGAGTTAATCCCTCAAATTTGGAGGGTCATCAGCCTACATAATTAGGAACAAATTTCCCAAACGGTCAACGCTTGGTCAACCATCTCAAACGGTCTTGAGACCGTTTTCTCCCAAACGGTCTCAAACCATTTGCCCTTAAACGGTTTGCTGAAACCGCATAGCCAATCAAATTAAAACGATTTGGAGTAGCTATGAAAACGGTTTTGCTTGGTAATTTTCTTTGGATAAGCATCTAGGATGATGTCATCATCCCCTTCCTTCGAACAACCAAGAACAGCAACCGTTCTTGATGGAAATTGCAGCAAAGAAACAAGAGTGTATCAAATTGAAGAAATCAATCAACAAAGCATAGAGAATTGATGCAATAGCAATGTTTAAGGGTTTGAGTTATAAAACCCACCTCCAATTGAGCTCCAAAGCTCCAATCTCACGCCATTAATGGTGGATGAAGCTCTTACAACTCCCCCTAGGCTCGTCCTCAAGCTTTTGATTGCAAAAGTTGGCTAGGGTTGAAGAGGAGATCGAAATAAGAAGGAATCCATAATTTATTTTCGATTTCCACCATGAAATCAAGGAGAACGAAGGTCAAGGGCTCACCCACAGGTTGGGGACGTGCTCCCTGCTCCTCCCTAGCTCCTTGGTCGGTTTTGCAAGCAAGGGAAAGAAGAAAATCCGAAATAGCCTTTCATTTGGCTTGAAAAAGGCACTTTTATAAGGAAATTGATGATAGAGAAAATGCATTATTAAAATGCATTAAATTCCAAAAATATGGCCTCCTCTTCCCCCTCAAATCCCTTAAGGACGAGGAACCTTCCTTTGCCTTTAATTCTCCTTCATTATCTTTGATTTAAAGAAAATCAAATTAAGCACCTTAATGCTTATTATATTAATATCCATATGTGATTGGGTTTTCTTTTTCTTATAATAAGGTGAGTGGAATTTCACCTACTTAGGATATTTTCGTTCCTTATCTTGGCAAAGGAACGTTCATACTTATTCAAAATAAACCCAAAATATTTTGGTTGAAAGCCCTTCAATTATTTTTATTCATTTTTGCCCTAAATCAAATTAGGGTTTCAATTAGGCATTAATCTTGATTATTTTAATATCAAGATTCTCTCTCCTCCAACTTAATTCAAAAGAGGAACCCCTCTCACTTTCTTTGCTCTACATGATGCCAAAGATTATTAGGGATCTTATTGAAGTGGTAATTTTCATATAGAACCCTAGGTTTTGGGTAAATTGCACTTTTCACCAAAACTAGGTTTTAATGCACAACACTGCTTTACAAGCTTAATCTTGGTGCCCAAGCTTGTGAAAACCATACCACTACATCATATTCATTCTTATGATGTCTCAATATCAGAGGAACATCTTACCATGCAACATTTGCAATTTAACCCCTCGACTTGGGTAATTTGCACTTTGATCCAAAATAAGCAAACATTGCTTCAACATTGTCCAAACAGGACCAAAATTGAAACATAGGTTCCTCATGAGCCCTAATTACTTTTCACAAGATAATATTAAGCATCTAATCAACCTTATTAGGAAAAGCATCTAGGGTTAACTCATAACCCAGGTCGGGGATGTTACATTATTGATGTCCATGGATATTTCCACAATAACAACCGATTAGGGACAAAACAAGAATACATACTCTTAACATACATATGATCTCACTGTTCAGGTCATCAACCCAAAGACATATGTCATTGAGTATATTATTCTATAGACATCTATAAGTTTTATGGTCATCTCACAATATAAAACACAAACATATAGATTGGAAACTTTCCTTTATTGATATGATCAATGTAGTATTACAAATCATTTACATAGTATCCCATTACAATCATCGAATGATAGTCTCTATGGGCATACATACCAATAGATTCCCACTTGCACTTAGACCCAATTAGTCATGAATCTCAATCCAAGTGATCGAACATGCCTATCATGTTTCAGCTGTGAAAGTGCTTTTGTGAGCGGGTCAGCCACATTGCTTTCTGTAGGTACTCTGCAAATCTTCACATCCCCTCGTTGTACGATCTCTCGTATGAGATGGAACCACCATAGAATATGTTTGGAACGTTGGTGCGATCTTGGTTCTTTAGCCTGTGCAATTGCTCCATTGTTGTCGCAAAACAACTCAATTGCATCACCAACGCTTGGAACCAGTCCAAGTTCAAAAATGAACTTCTTGATCCACACAACTTCCTTTGCAACATTAGATGCGGCAATATATTCAGCCTCTGTTGTAGAATCTGCAACTGTCTCTTACTTGGAACTCTTCCAACTCACAGCTCCGTTGTTCAGGCAAAACACAAATCCAGATTGCGATATGTAGTCATCTTTGTCAGTTTGGAAGCTAGCATCGGTGTAACCCTTTACCACGAGCTCTTCCTCACCACCGTATACCAAGAATTGATCCTTAGTCCTTCTCAAGTACTTTAGGATGTTCTTTACAGCTGTCCAGTGATATTCACCTGGATCTGACTGATACTGGCTCGTCATGCTCAAGCATACGACACATCAGGACGAGTACATAACATCGCATACATGATAGATCCAATTGCTGATGCATATGGAATCTTACTCATGCGTGTCCGTTCATCACATGAACTAGGACATTGGGATTTAGAGATCGTTTCCCATGGGACATGGGCAAGTTACCTCTATTAGAACCCTCCATGCTAAACCTCTTTAGCACCTTGTCAATGTATGTGCTCTGGCTTAGGCCTAGAAGCCTTCTAGATCTATCTCTATAGATCTTGATCCCTAGTATATAGGATGCTTCGCCTAAATCCTTCATAGAGAAGGTCTTCCCTAGCCAAGCTTTTACTGTCTGAAGAATAGGGATGTCATTTCCCATCAATAGTATGTCATCCACATACAATATGAGAAATACAATTGTGCTCCCACTAACCCTTTTGTAAATACAAGGTTCATCTTCATTTTGACTAAAGCCAAACTTTTTGACTACTTCATCAAAACATAGATTCCAGCTCTGAGATGCTTGCTTCAATCCATAGATTGACCTTTGTAGCTTATAGACTTTATTAGCTTCCTTTGGATCGATAAAACCCTCAGGTTATGTCATGTACACATCCTCGAGTAAATTCCCATTAAGGAATGTTGTTTTAACATCCATCTGCCAAATCTCATAGTCATGATAAGCTGCAATGGCAAGCATGATCCTGATGGATTTAACCATGGCAACTGGTGAGAAGGTCTCGTCATAATCAACACCTTGAATTTGATGGAATCCTTTCGCAACCAATCTACCTTTATAGGTTTGAACATTTCCATCCATGTCAGTCTTCTTCTTGAAGACCCACTTGCACCCTATGGGTCTTACCCCTTCGGGTGGATCCACCAAGGTCCATACCTTGTCGGTGTACATGGATTCCATGTCAGATCTCATGGCTTCGAGCCATTTCTCATATTCTGGTCCCTTAGTAGCTTCTAGATAGGAAGTTGGCTCATCAGCTATTCCCAATTCATAACTGTCTTGAGTCATGAGAAATCCAAATCTCTCAGGCTCAAGTCGTGTCCTACTAGACCTACGAGGTTCATGTGTTACATTTGGAACTTGAAATTCCACAACAACTTGTGAGTCTTCATGTTCCTTATGTACCTCCTCAGGTTCTCTTCTTTCTTGTTGGTCTCGAACTTCTTCGAGCTCTACATTCCTCCCACTAATTCCTTTGGAAATAAATTCCTTTTCAATAAATACAGCAGTCCTAGCAACAAACACTTTGTTGTCAGTTGGTGTGTAGAAGTAGTATCCCCGAGTTTCCTTGGGGTATCCAACAAAATAGCATTTTTCCGATTTGGGTCCAAGCTTTTCAGGAAATTGTTTCCTAACATAAGATTCACATCCCCAAATCTTTAACATAGACAAATTGGGACGATTCCAATTCCATATCTCATATGGTGTCTTTTGAACTGATTTGGAAGGTACACGGTTAAGTGTAAATGTTGCAGTTTCAAGAGCATATCCCCAAAACAATATCGGAAGTTCGACTGAACTCATCATTGATTGTACCATGTCTAATAATGTACGATTCCTTCTTTCTGACACACCATTAAGTTGTGGTGTACCAGGTGGAGTCCATTGTGATACAATACCACGGTCTTTCAGAAGGTCCTCAAACTCTTGGCCTAAGTATTTAACACCTCGATCTGAACGGAGTGCTTTAATACTCTTACCAAGTTGCTTCTCTACTTCATTCATGAAAGTCTTAAACATTTCAAGAGTTTCTGACTTGTGTTTCATAAGATATACATAGCCATACCTACTGAGGTCATCAGTGAAGGTAATGAAGTATTGATAGCCTCCTCTAGCATTTGATCTAAAAGGTCCACATACATCAGTATGTATGAGCCTTAGCAGATCATTGGCTCTATCACTATATCCAGTGAAAGGAGTCTTGGTCATCTTCCCTAATAAACATGCCTCACATGTCTCTAATGATTCAAAATCAAAAGAGTCTAGATAACCATCCTTATGGAGTCCAGATATGCACTTCTCGTTTATGTGCCCAAGACGAAAATGCCATAAGAATGTTTTGTTTGAGTTGTTAAGTTTTAACCTTTTAGTATTTACGTTGTATACGCTAGTCTCAAGTTCTAACAAGTAGATACCATAAGACATAGGGGCATTTCCATAAAAGATCTCATCTTTAGATATAGAAATAATTCCATTCTTAATGTGAAATTAAAATCCACTCTTGTCCATACAAGATACAGAAATAATATTTCTATTAATGGTAGGTACATAATAGCAATTCTCTAATTCTATTACAAGGCCCGTAGGCAAAGATAAACTAATAACTCCAACTGTGATGGCAGCAACTCTTGCTCCATTAGCAACCCGCGGCTCAACTTGGCCCTTTCGTAAAGGCTTACTTCTTATCAGATCCTGCATATTAGAACATATGTGAGATCCACATCCGGTATCCAGTACCCATGATGAAGAAGTATTTAATTTTATCTCAATAACGTATATACCTGAAGTGGAGATCTCTATCCCCTGCTTCTTCTTCCTCAGTTCCTCCAGGTAGAGAGGACAGTTTCTTTTCCAATGTCTAGGCTAGTGACAATGGTGACAGCTGCCTTCTTTGGAGATCCCACCTTTAGCTTTGAGCGCGGATGACTTTGGCTTCTGCACGGCTTTAGAACTTTTCTTAGCCTTGCCTTTTCCTTTTGACTTTCCCTTTGCCTTGCTGATCACCATCACAGACTTGGGCTTGTCTTTGTTCATTTGTGCTTCAGCTGTCCTCAACATGCCCAACAATTCTGACAACGGCTTGTCAAAATTGGTCATGTTGTAGTTCATGACAAAATGACTATATGATCCAGGCAACGATTGTAGAATCACATCAGTGGCCAACTCTTGACCTAGGGGAAATCCCATCTTGGATAGGCTTTCCACGTACCCAATCAAGGTGAGTATATGGGTGCCAACTGAGTCTCCCTCTTTCATCTTGCTTTTGAACAAAGCCTTTGAGACATCATATCTCTCCTGTCTTGCTTGATGTTGATATATGTTCTTGAGATGTGTTACCATCTCCATGACATTCATGTTCTCATGTTTCTCTTGCAACTCATAGTTCATTGAGCACAACATCAGGCACTTGACATCCACGGCATCATCAAGGTGCTTCTTGTAAGCATCCTTTTCAACCTTGGGTGCATTTATGGCGGGCTCCTCTGGCTCTGGTGTTTCAAGGACATAGATCTTACGCTCATTTGTGAGAACAATTCTCAGCGTCCTAAACCAGTTTTGAAAGTTGGTTCCAGTGAGTTTGTCCTTCTCAAGGACCGATCGCAATGAGAACGTGTGAGTGTTGTTTGCCATTTGATTGCTACAAAAGAAAAATTTGCATTTAGTCCAAAACATTTTGACTTGTAAAGATTTGATAAACAAGATTAATTAGGCCTTTAATTAATTACGCTCCCACTACTTTATTCAAATTGATAGCCCTCACTATCAACTCGGAAGATTGCAACGCACAACCTTCTAGTGAGCCAAGATCCAAAATAATTGGATCTATGCCCAGCCAACGTCGGCGTCAAAGACCAAATACTAAGGTAGGCAACTTTTGCCAATTGCATCATATGCAACTCTTGGATATATGATCATGCACAACTCCTTGCCATGATGCATCTATGTGCCTCTAGGTACTTGATCCTATCAAGGTTCCCCAGTTAAGTCCAACCCATAAGCCAACACGATGAGTGTGCACCCTGCGGAGGCAGACCCACACACCCACCATCACACTTCCATGAGATAGACAGTGTACCACGCAGAGGCGTGCCCACACATAGTCGATCAAGCTTTTCATGTGTGTTGCTTTATGGAAGGCAACTAAAACTTAATATTATTAATTGAGGGGTTTTATTAATACATATACATATCCAAACACCACATACTTATAGTACGTATCATATACTACTATATCCACAACCACAAATGATAGACATGCAATCACAAACACAAATACATCGGTTATGGCCATACTATTGTAATCCTTTGGAGCAACAAAGGACTACGGTCCACCTGTGGTCTTATGCATCTCATGCAATACCTGTGAATCAACCTGTAAGCATGTAATGATCAACATTACAATGAACAACTTCATGGATGCTTCGTGAGGTTGGAACTTCAAGTGACCTCCTTACATGAAGTTTACAAATACTAAAACTAATCATATCTCTATTACATCATATGAGTACAAATATAAAAGGAAAGAATTAATTACACTTTGAAATAAGAGATGAGGCTCGACATGCAAGCCGAATACTTTATACAAAGGATCCATATGTAACCATTATACATCACAAACAAACATATCTACAAGATCGACATCCACATTCATTCACAACAGGGGATACTAGGCCATAACCGTGCATGCACTCACCACATAAAATAAATTTTAAAGGCAACGTGTATGCTTTTATAGGTATGTCTACATATATGTATATACATATTAAAATTGTAGTACTTTTAATGTGGGACATTCCCCATTAAATAATTTTTGACTCCCACACAGACTATGCGGGGTATACAGGGGTAGCGCCCCATTAAAAGGTCTACAGAATTTTACTTCCGTGCACTTAGGAAAATTAATATTTTCCATAGTCGACCCCATCCAAAACGTCAAAAACAGAAGCCTACGGCGTACGTGGAATTAGGTTTAGATTTGCACATTAGCAGATTTAATTCGCATCGTATGCAACATAAAAATAGTATACAGTGATTCGATCATATCGAAACGAATCCAAATACGCTGTAGATCGACGCTGCTCTGATACCACTATTGGGTTTTGTGGAGAAAACATGCACGGAGGAAGCAATAAAATCCACGCAACCCGAAACAGGATCTCATCGACAACAACATATTTAGAAGGAGTGTTTACACGATATACCTTATCACAGAGCAAGTCCGGCGATGTCCCACTGCACGACGGTGCAACGCTGCTTGTCTACACGGATGGAACTTCTCTCTCGTTCACTGTCGCAGGTTGATCCGACGGCGCTCCTTTGCGGCAGTGATGTCCGCCGCTCGTAGCGTGTATAGGTGGTCATCGACGTCCTCCGAACGCAGGCGTCAAGGCGTTTGCGTCTCTACTTCGTCCACGCAGATGGACGAAACTCCACGTCATGCTTCCCAAGCCGATGGAAAGGAGTCGTGTCTCTACGGAGGCGTGCTAGCGGCGCGTTGCTCTCCTTTCGCTCCTAAGGACGGTGACGGCTAGGGTTTTCGTGCGTGAGCATAAACTAAAAGCGTCTCTCGATATCTTATATAGATATCGGCCGTCAATCCTCCTTTAAATATGATACGAAGGGAAGTAGAGTTTCCTAAACCCATCGGTAAACAGAAATGTTGTGTTAATTAAAATGCTCGTGGATTAATTAGAATATTATGGAATTCATTAATTAACCAAATAATCACATTAATTGATTAATTAATATCTGTCTCCATGCAATTGCTTGGGATGTCTCTATGGGCATACATATACCAACAGACTCCCACTTGCACTTAGAGTCAGTCACTCCAATATTATTCTAATCCATTACATAAACATTTTAGTAATCAATGTGATTCGGAGTAATTCCAATCAAATCCACGATTATACTCCTATTCCAACACATCCTATGTGTGTGACCCGATAGGCTCCAAATTACGTTGGCAGTGATATCCATAATCATATTATGATTTCACAAGCAATGATTGGTATCTAGCAAGACTTCATTGCCACCCAAGTAATTGGAGAAGTTGGAGAACAACTTAATCTATCATTCATGACTGGTGTTACAGTGATTGTATAGTTCCCTTATCGCTGATATTCTGATTGAACTCGAGTCATGGAACTATTATCCTCTTCAATGTTCAATCCATGTTCCTTGAACTAGAGCAGACTGTCTGAGATATATGTAAGCTCAATATCACATATTGACTCACATCAGCATGGCCATGCATTTCTCAGTCTCTCTTATCAAGTGGCTGGAATATCAAACTCCCGTAGGAAGGACAAATTCCATCTACATCACTCACAGTCATCCCCATGTGTCACAGTGCACCCAAGAACCATCTTTATGGCTATCCTTATTCAAGACCACAGTGGATGATGTCAAAATACACCGAACGACATGTGATAAGTGTAGTGACTTCAGGTCTAAGAACTACAATCACCGCCATCATTATGAGATGTGACTCTAACTACCAATCATGGTATCCATGTGTCACTCTCAAGGTGGGTCTATCCGATACACTATTCTCTAACAAGTATCTATGTATTTGGTTTGATATCTCTATATCATGGATAATTAGATTCTTCCACCAACCAACATACATTCTAATCTTATGTGTTATTGGTGTCTATGGATATTTCCACAATAACAACCGATTAGGGACAAAACAAGAATACATACTCTTAACATACATATGATCTCACTGTTCAGGTCATCAACCCGAAGACATATGTCATTGAGTATATTATTCTATAGACATCTATAAGTTTTATGGTCATCTCACAATATAAAACACAAACATATAGATTGGAAACTTGCCTTTATTGATATGATCAATGTAGTATTACAAATCGTTTACATAGTATCCCATTACAATCATCGAATGATAGTCTCTATGGGCATACATACCAACAGATTCCCACTTGCACTTAGACCCAATCACTCATGAATCTCAATCTAAGTGATCGAACATGCCCGTCATGTTTCTGTTGTGAAAGTGCTTTTGTGAGCGGGTCAGCCACATTGCTTTATGTAGGTACTCTACAAATCTTCACATCCCCTCGTTGTACGATCTCTCGTATGAGATGGAACTGCCGTAGAATATGTTTGGAACGTTGGTGCGATCTTGGTTCTTTAGCCTGTACAATTGCTCTATTGTTGTCGCAAAACAACTCAATTGCATCACCAACGCTTGGAACCACTCCAAGTTCAGAAATGAACTTCTTGATCCACACAGCTTCCTTTGCAGCATTAGATGCGGTAATATATTCCGCCTCTGTTGTAGAATCCACAACTATCTCTTGCTTGGAACTCTTCCAGCTCACATCTCTATTGTTCAGGCAAAACACAAATCCAGACTGCGATCTGTAGTCATCTTTGTCAATTTGGAAGCTAGCATCGATGTAACCCTTTACCACGAGCTCTTCCTCACCATCGTATACCAAGAATTGATCCTTAGTCCTTCTCAAGTACTTTAGGATGTTCTTCATGGCTGTCCAGTGACATTCACCTGGATATGACTGATACCGGCTCGTCATGCTCAATGCATACGACACATCAGGACGAGTACATAACATCGCGTATATGATAGATCCAATTGTTGATGCATATGGAATCTTACTCATGCGTGCCCGTTCATCACATGAACTAGGACATTGGGATTTAGAGATCGTAACCCCATGGGACATGGGAAAGTTACCTCTCTTAGAACCCTCCATGCTAAACCTCTTTAGCACCTTGTCAATGTATGTACTCTGGCTTAGGCCTAGAAGCCTTCTAGATCTATCTCTATAGATCTTGATCCCTAGTATATAGGATGCTTCACCTAAATCCTTCATAGAGAAGGTCTTCCCTAGCCAAGCTTTTACTTTCTGAAGAATAGGGATGTCATTTCCCATCAATAGTATGTCATCCACATACAATATGAGAAATACGATTGTGCTCCCACTAACCCTTTTGTAAACACAAGGTTCATCTTCATTTTGACTAAAGCCAAACTTTTTTACTACTACATCAAAACATAGATTCCAGCTCTGAGATGCTTGCTTCAATCCATAGATTGACCTTTGTAGCTTACAGACTTTATTGGCTTCCTTTGGATCGATAAAACCCTCAGGTTGTGTCATGTACACATCCTCGAGTAAATTCCCATTAAGGAATGTTGTTTTAACATCCATCTGCCAAATCGCATAGTCATGATAAGCTGTAATGGCAAGCATGATCCTGATGGATTTAACCATGGCAACTGGTGAGAAGGTCTCGTCATAATCAACACCTTGAATTTGACGGAATCCTTTCACAACCAATCTACCTTTATAGGTTTGAACATTTCCATCCATGTCAATCTTCTTTTTGAAGACCCACTTGCACCCTATGGGTCTTACCCCTTCGGGTGGATCCACTAATGTCCATACCTTGTTGGTGTACATGGATTCCATCTCAGATCTCATGGCTTCGAGCCATTTCTCATATTCTGGTCCCTTAGTAGCTTCTAGATAGGAAGTTGGCTCATCTCCTATGCCCAATTCGTCACTGTATTGAGTCACGAGAAATCCAAATCTCTCAGGCTCAAGTCGTGTCCTACTAGACCTATGAGGTTCCTGTGTTACATTTGGAACTTGAAATTCCACAACAACTTGTGAGTCTTCATGTTCCTTATGTACCTCCTCAGGTTCTCTGCTTTCTTGTTGGTCTCAAACTTCTTCGAGCTCTACATTTATACCACTAATTCCTTTGGAAATAAATTCCTTTTCAAGAAATACAGCAGCCCTAGCAACAAACACTTTGTTGTCAGTTGTGTGTAGAAGTAGTATCCCCGAGTTTCCTTGGGGTATCCAACAAAATAGCATTTTTCCGATTTGGGTCCAAGCTTTTCAGGAAATTGTTTCCTAACATAAGCTTCACATCCCCAAATCTTTAACATAGACAAATTGGGTCGATTCCCATTCCATATCTCATATGGTGTCTTTGAACCGATTTGGAAGGTACGCGGTTAAGTGTAAATGCTGCAGTTTCAAGAGCATATCCCCAGAACGATATTGAAAGTTCGGCTGAACTCATCATTGATCGTACCATGTCTAATAATGTATGATTCCTTCTTTTTGACACACCATTAAGTTGTGGTGTACCAGGTGGAGTCTATTGTGGTACAATACCACAGTCTTTCAGAAGGTCCTCAAACTCTTGGCTTAAGTATTCGCCACCTCGATCTGAACGGAATGCTTTAATACTCTTACCAAGTTGCTTCTCTACTTCATTCATGAAAGTCTTGAACATTTCAAGAGTTTCTGACTTGTGTTTCATAAGATATACATAGCCATGCCTACTGAGGTCATCAGTGAAGGTAATGAAGTATTGATAGCCTCCTCTAGCATTTGATCTAAAAGGTCCACATACATCAGTATGTATGAGCCCTAGCAGATCACTGGCTCTCTCACTATGTCCAGTGAAAGGAGTCTTGGTCATCTTCCCTAATAAACATGCCTCACATGTCTCTAATGATTCAAAATCAAAAGAGTCTAGATAACCATCCTTATGGAGTCTAGATATGTGCTTCTCGTTTATGTGCCCAAGACGGCAATGCCATAAGAATGTTTTGTTTGAGTTGTCAAGTTTTAACCTTTTAGTATTTACGTTGTATACGCTAGTCTCAAGTTCTAACAAGTAGATACCATAAGACATAGGGGCATTGCCATAAAAGATCTCATCTTTAGATATAGAAATAATTCCATTCTTAATGTGAAATTCAAATCCACACTTGTCCATACAAGATACAGAAATAATATTTCTATTAATGGCATGTACATAATAGCAATTCACTAATTCTATTACAAGGCCCATAGGCAAAGATAAACTAATAACTCCAACTGCGGTGGAAGCAACTCTTGCTCCATTAGCAACCCACAACTCAACTTGGCCCTTTCGTAAAGGCTTACTTCTTATCAGATCCTGTATATTAGAACATATGTGAGATCCACATCCGGTATCCAGTACCCATGATGAATAAGTATTTAAATTTATCTCAATAATGTATATACCTGAAGTGGAGATCTCTATCCCCTGCTTCTTCTTCCTCAGTTCCTCCAGGTAGAGAGGACAATTTCTTTTCCAATGTCTAGGCTAGTGACAATGGTGACAACTGCCTTCTTTGGAGATCCCACCTTTAGCTTCGAGCGCAGATGACTTTGGCTTCTGCACGGCTTTAGAACTTTTCTTAGCCTTGCCTTTGCCTTTTGACTTTCCCTTTGCCTTGTTGATCACCATCACAGACTTGGGCTTGTCTTTGTTCATTTGTGCTTCAGCTGTCCTCAACATGCCCAACAATTCTGACAACGGCTTGTCAAAATTGTTCATGTTGTAGTTCATGACAAAATGACTATATGATCCAGGCAACGATTGTAGAATCACATCAGTGGCCAACTCTTGACCTAGGGGAAATCCCAGCTTGGATAGGCTTTCCACGTACCCAATCAAGGTGAGTATATGGGTGCCAACTGAGTCTCCCTCTTTCATCTTGCTTTTGAACAAAGCCTTTGAGACATCATATCTCTCCTGTCTTGCTTGATGTTGATATGTGTTCTTGAGATGTGTTACCATCTCCATGACATTCATGTTCTCATGTTGCTCTTGCAACTCATAGTTCATTGAGTACAACATCAGGCACTTGACATCCACGGCATCATCAAGGTGCTTCTTGTAAGCATCCTTTTCAGCCTTGGGTGCATTTACGGCGGGCTCCTCTGGCTCTGGTGTTTCAAGGACATAGAGCTTACACTCATGTGTGAGAACAATTCTCAGCATCCTAAACCAGTTTTGAAAGTTTGTTCCAGTGAGTTTGTCCTTCTCAAGGACCGATCGCAATGAGAACGTGTGAGTGTTGTTTTCCATTTGATTGCTACAAAAGAAAAATTTGCATTTAGTCCAAAACATTTTGACTTGTAAAGATTTTATAAACGAGATTAATTAGGCCTTTAATTAATTATGCTCCCACTATTTTATTCAAATTGATAACCCTCACTATCAACTCGGAAGATTGCAATGCACAACCTTCTAGTGAGCCAAGATCCAAAATAATTGGATCAATGCCCAGCCAACACCGGCGTCAAAGACCAAATACTAAGGTAGGCAACTTTTGCCAATTGCATCATATGAAACTCTTGGATATATGATCATGCACAACTCCTTGCCATGATGCATATGTGTGCATCTAGGTACTTGATCCTATCAAGGTTCCCCAGTTAAGTCCAACCCATAAGCCAACACGATGAGTGTGCACCCTGCGGAGGCAGACCTACACACCCACCATCACACTTCCACGAGATAGATAGTGTACCACGTAGAGGCGTGCCCACACATAGTCGATCAAGCTTTTCATGTGTGTTGCTTTATGGAAGGCAACTAAAACTTCATATTATTAATTGAGGGGTTTTATTAATACATATACATATCCAAACACCACATACTTATAGTACGTATCATATACTACTATATCCACAACCACAAATGATAGACATGCAATCACAAACACAAATACATCGGTTATGGCCATACTATTGTAATCCTTTGGAGCAACAAAGGATTACGGTCCACCTATGGTCTTATGCATCTCATGCAACACATGTGAATCAACCTGTAAGCATGTAATGATCAACATTACAATGAACAACTTCATGGATGCTTCGTGAGGTTGGAACTTCAAGTGGTCTCCTTACATCAAGTTTACAAATACTAAAACTAATCCTATCTGAAATGACTGTCTCGCGAAAACAGGATTAACTAATGCGGAAGTGAATTATTTGCAGCGGATTATTGAAAATCATTGAAAATTTAAAACTTTTTGCAAAGAGATCCATTCATAGGAAAACTCTTTAACCATGAACTAAGGTATTCCAAATTCATCCTGGTTCACAAGTACACAACCTGTACCATTCCTTTTCAAGGATTACAACATTGACTGCCCTGTTAACAAATATACACAGACAATATAAAAACTTCGAGGCACCAAGCCAAAACTCATATTGATACATTTAAAACTCCGAGGACCTGAGAGTACAGAGACGACACATAAGACTACTATCTATATGACTAGACAGACATTATTTCCACCTGAGATTTTATTATTGTCCCTGTTGTTGCTGCTGCTCTTTCCCTGTTCTAGGGTTTCTGCTCTGCCTTCCATGCATACCTGAAAATGTTTCCCACGGGGGTGAGACAATTGAAAATTTCCCCAGCGAGAGATGTAACTCTCCGCCAAAAACATTGTTATTGCAGTTTATCAAATTAAAACTGAGTAGGGATACTTTTACATTATCAGGCAGAATTATTCATCATAGAAGAGAATAAGATAATCTCCATTCTCAAGGAGGTCATTGCATCTACCCATGGTAGATAAGTAATTCATCTGTCTACTTTGCAGAGAATATAAAGAAACATAATTAACATTTATCTACTAAGGAATGCATAAAGAAATGCAACATCAGCCAATGAATCTCCGTATTCAATCCTTAAGCAAACATGCTATACGGATGATTACATTTTACAATCACACTTATGCTCTGAGGAGATGAGATATACCGCTCATACTCCAACCGACCATTACAAAATCGCCTCGGTACCATACATAGGTCATCAAAAGAGCCGGATTCTTATGACCTCATCTGTCTCGATCAGTACGAGACCACATGTAGGACATCTCGTGTCTCTGCTAACTAGCTAGCCAGGGTATTCTGGCACCTTCGCTACAGAGTTACAGTGTCAATTGCACTCTCATCGCCAATCGAGAAATTTCTTGTTTATCTCCTCGATCCGACATTAAGTATAATTGGGACATTCATGATACATCCATCCCGACATATTCATGAAGGATTGAGAGGTTTCTTGTTTACCTTCCATCAATCTCTTCAAGAGGACGTAAGGATATTTTCGCCCATTTACCCCCACATATTCAAAATATGTGCTCCGGGTTTTGTCGCGGGCACCCGTTTCACCATCACCTAATCCTGACGATGATGGATCTATGGTCAGAGCACTACATGAATAGATTTCACTTGATTTATTAAGTACATTCTCATATTCTTTTAGCATCAGCCAAGTTCTCAAACATAACTTATTACAACAATGTTATAAAGAGACATGTACTACTTTTATCAGATATTTATCAGTCTTTCAAAGACCCTGGGAACTCAGTCCCTCATTTCAATATTGGGAATTATCATCCCTTCACTTTCTCATCACCATAATCATATGGTTCTGGGTATTCAAACCCTTAACTCATCATTGAGCATTATTATACCTTTTTCAGGTAACTATCACCTTCAGGTCATCTGACCAAGGCATTCATGATACTTGTTACACAAGCATCACACCTGGCTCACAAGGCCATGAAATATCTTGTCACCTCTCACTGGGTAACAACTTACTCATGTGACTCATAAAAGTCCATACATATTGCTTCTTTTACTAAGCAACAACAACATTAAGGCACATAATGCCAATCAACATTTATTATATAAATGTCACAGCTCACACTAGCTATATACATCATCTCATAATATCTGTATGGTTATTAGGCATGATAACAGTCATACAAGATATTCATCACATCATATGACGTGATAGCAACACCATTATTCCTCTACCAGGAATTAGGGTTTACTATCAAATAGGGCTTTTCATTCCCTTTACCCAAATTAGGGTTAGGGTTCCCCATTTCTCATTAATAAAGAGTTCATGATCTCATTATCTGTCCAACCCTTAATACATTATTCCATACCTCTGGGGCATTTAAGGATATCATATATGATTATTCTAGAACATTACTTTCATCATATAGCATTAATGATCATCAATTCAAGGTATGAGTTCATTTCTCATCCTTATCATGGTATGATTATATCATACACATCATTTGGGCTTAACCCCATTCTCAAGGTACATTAATTAACACTCATCAAGGTGTAACAACTCATTACATTTTATTGTAATAGTTTCATAACACACTTCATATGTTTCTTACCCAATTATATTGGATTTGAAGTACATCAAGGCATATAAACCTTGAAATGCTGAATGTGATAACTATCGTATCTTGATGTATCACTAAATGATTATAATCACAAGGTATACGATCATATGAGGTCACTTTCAAATCACCTCTAAATCAAGCATAGAGCACCACGGCCGTGCAACCAAGAACGGTCGTGCGAAGGGAAGCCACCACGGCCGTGCTACCTTGCACGGTCGTGCAAAGTGAAGCTACCACGGTCGTGCTACATAAGTTCCCCTCATGAATCATATTCAAGTATGAATTCTATTCTTTCATTAGGGATTAGGGTTTCACATACCATCTCCCTTCTTTAGAATAGGGATTACATATAGCATCACCCTTCATTAGGGTTTCATATCACGTTTCCCATATTCAAGGTTTGCTAATCATTCCCAATTAGGGTTTCTCATGAAATCACCCTCAATTAGGGTTTCACATGGATACACCCTCAACTAGGGTTTCACATGGATACACCCTCAGTTAGGGTTTCACATGGATACACCCTCAACTAGGGTTTCATAAGGATACACCCTCAACTAGGGTTTGAGTTCAATAACCCTGTCAATTAGGGTTTATGTTCATGTTTAGGGTTTCATGATCTCTTAACTTAAGGATCATAACTCTTAACCACCACATGAATCATATTCATGTATGAATTCATGCTATCAACTTCTCAACTTGAATAGGTCATATCACCCTTTAGTTGAGTACATACAACTATGATTAGCATAGTGTATCAAGTCATTGACCCTATAAGCAATTAGGAATTCATCCCTTAATTGGCACTAATCCCTTAGGTACTATTCTGGTTTCAACCTTTGTACCTTCTTTGATTATCATTACTAATCAACATTGGATCAATGGATCATTCATCATCTTTATTCTCAAGAGATTCAATCACATTGGACCTCCATTACATAGGGTATCCAACTGAATTAGGGTTTTCAATGTTGATTCCTTCAATCATTGAATTCATGGAACCAGTCATCAATTGGACCTACCCTCATACTTCAATTGAGTTTAATAGGTCAACCTTCAACTGATTTGACTCTCAATTGACCCTCAATTGATCATAAATTAGGGTTTGATTCAATTGAATTAGGGTTTGGAGTCGATGATTCAACAACACTAATCAATGTAAGACTAGTTGCTTTGAAACCATTGAACCATCATCCAAATTGGGTATGACCTGACCCCAAACGGTCTTGAGGTCGTTTGGATGACCTCCAAACGGTCTTGAGACCGTTTTCCCATCATATCACTCAAATCTAAGCAATCCAATTAGGGTTTGGTTCATTGGATTGATCACCAAATCAACATTACATTGTTTAACAGCTTGGTACCTTTAGACCTTCAAACACCTAACCATACTCAACCCTAGACCTCCAAACGGTCTTGGGTGACCACCAAACGGTCTTGAGACCGTTTGGATGAGCTCCAAACGGTCTTGAGACCGTTTGCCCATCCAACCTTTGGACTCTAGTGAAAATTCATCATGGATTGGTCTATCGAGTTGATCAACAAATCAACACTACATTGCAATATGATTAGTACCTTTGGACCTTCAATTGGTCAACTATACTTAACCCCAGACCTCCAAACGGTCTTGGGGTGATCCCCAAACGGTCTTGAGACCGTTTGGGTGATCCCCAAACGGTCTTGAAACCGTTTGGGCTAATCAACCCAAAATCTCAACTTAACTCATTGGAATTTCAGCACTGTTTTCAATTAGGGTTTACCTAATTGATTAGCCTTCAACTCATGATTCTTTTGGAGTTAACCCCTAAAATTTGGAGTGTCATTAACCAACATCATTAGGAACAGTAATATCAAACGTCCAATGCTTGTTCAACTCCACCAAACGGTCTTGAAACCGTTTTCCCAAAAAGGTCAAGTTAATCAGGTTGAAAATCAGCACTTAATCTAATTAGGTTTCCCTAATTGATTAGGCTTCAACTCACGATTCCTTTGACGTTAACCCCTCAAATTTGTAGGGTTATTAACCAAAATCATTAGGAACAGGAATCTCAAACAGTCAACGCTTGGTCAACCATATCAAACGGTTTTAAAACCGTTTGCCCAAACAGGTCCAGTTAATCAGGTTGAAAATCAGCATTTATTGCCTAATTGATTGGCCTTCAACTCACGATTCCTTTGGAGTTAACCCCTCAAATTTGGAGGGTCATTAGTATACATCATTAGGAACAAGTTTCCCAAACGTTCAACGCTTGGTCAACCATCTCAAACGGTCTTGAAACCGTTTTATCACAAACGGTTTCAAACCGTTTGCCCTTAAACGGTTTGCTGAAACCGCATAGCCAATCAAATTAAAACGATTTGGGACAGCTATCAAAACCATTTGGCTTGGTAATTTTATTTGGATAAGCATCTAGAATGATGTCATCATCCCCTTCCTTCGAACAACCAAGAACAGAAACCGTTCTTGATGGAAATTGCAGCAAGAAACAAGAGTGCATCGAATTGAAGAAATCAATCAACAACGCATAGAGAATTGATGCAATAGCAATGTTTAAGGGTTTAAGTTATAAAACCCACCTCCAATTGATCTCCAAAGATCCAATCTCACGCCATTAATGGTGGATGAAGCTCTTGCAACTCCCCCTAGGCTCGTCCTCAATCTTTTGATTGTAAAAGTTGGCTAGGGTTGAAGAGGAGATCGAAATAAGAAGGAATCCATAATTTATTTTCGATTTCCACCATGAAATTATGAAGAACGAAGGTCAAGGGCTTACCAACAGGTTTGGGACGTGCTCCCTGCTCCTCCCTAGCTCCTTGGTCGGTTTTGCAAGCAAGGGGAAGAAAGAAATCCGAAAAGGCCTTGGTTTGGGCTTGAAAATGGCACTTTTATAAGGAAATTGATAAGAGAGAAAATGCCTTATAAAAATCCAATTAATCCCAATAAAGTGGCCGCCTCTTCCCCCTCAACTACCTTGGGTACTAGGCACCTTCCTTGCCTTTAATTCTCCTTCATTATCCTCAATTTAAAGAAAAGCAAATTAAGCACCTTAATGCTTATAATATAATATCCCACATGTGAGTGGATATTACTTTTCTTTATAAAAAGGTGAGTGGAATTTCACCTACTTAAGATATTTTCGTTCCTTATCTTGTTAAAGGAACGTCCATACTTATTCAAAATCAACCCAAAACATTTTGGTTGAAAGCCCTTCAATTATTTTTATTCATTTTTGCCCTAAATCGAATTAGGGTTTCAATTAGGCATTATTCTTGATTATTTTAATGTCAAGATTCTCTCTCCTACAACTTAATTCAAATGAGGAGTCCCTATCATTTTATTTGCTCTAACGGATGCTAAGAAACATTAGGGACCTTGTTGAAGTGGTAATTTGCATATTGAACCCTATATTTTGGGTAAATTGCACTTTACTCCAAAACTAGGTTTTAATTTACAACATTGTCCAACAAGCTCTATCTTGGTGTCCAGGCTTGGGAAAACCATACCACTACATTATATTAATTCCTATGATGTCACAACATCATAGGAACATCTTATCATGTGCAATTTGCAATTTAACCCCTCAACTTGGGTAATTTGCACTTTAGTCCAAAATAAGCAAACATTATTTCAACATTGTTCAAACAGGACCAAAATTGAAACATAGGTTCCTTTTGAGCCTTAATTACTTTTCACAAGATGAGATTAAGCATATAATCATCTTTCTTAATCAAAACACCTAGGGTTAAAGCATAACCCAGGTCAGGGATGTTACAAATTATAAACCCCTAACAAGGATTTCGTCCCCGAAATCCCAGATAAAGGGAACAGATATTATTCATTCATCATATCATCATGTCTCTTCATAACACCTCATTGTTATGTAGACATCATAGAACTTTGATCAGCACAAAGTTCCTTCACACAATATTCTCATAGAGTCAAATGAGAACTTATCTTAAAGACATATTTAGTTGTTATGTTTATGCAAAGCATAAACCCCTAACATATGATGTTCATATCATTTTATATAATCAGACTGATTTCATAGTTGATCACTCCAGGTAGCTAATCTAAACCATCTGATAATTCTCAGATACCAGAATCCATTACCCTGGTATCAGTCACATGTGTTGAAAACACATCATATTCTCATCTTTCTTTTATCATATTTACAACTTTATTAAACAGGGATCACCTCCCTTGTTCTCTTTCTCATCATATGAGGGTCATACTTTTACTTCCTCATATACACATACTGATCTGAATTCCTATCAGATCCTTCTTTCTTGTACTTAAGGTATGATACATTTATCCATACCATATTTCTTATTTCATGATACTCATTAGATTATATCAGAATGATTGCTTGATCAGGGCAATAAAAAAGATATCAATCTAAGAGTTTCCATACTCACTTTATCATCAATAGTTGTAAACCTGATCAGGGTTTACAAGTACTGAGATCAAGTAGTATGCACTTACATGCTATCATATTTCTTGTTTTTCATATTATCATAACATAAGATTTAACATCCCTGGATTTTATCCAGGCATATCTTCTATACCTCTTCCTCTTTCATAGAGGTAAGATCAATATAGAACATTTAAAAGAATACTTGAACAGAATTCAAATTCTAATTCTCATCATTTCTTCCCTATATGACAACTAATAGGGAAAACCAAATCAGCAGTCCTCCTTTTTATAACAAAAGGGGTTTAGTGTACTCAACATGTACACATTTATAACATACATTGTCCTCACATCATGGTCTTATTAGTCTTATTACTGATGCAAAAACTAAGCCATGGAATTTTACAGGTGAAAGGTTAAGACCTTTACACTTACTTAGGGGCTGCTGCCCTGGTACACTAGGCATTTATTGCACTATTTGTACCAAAAACCTTGGCTTTTTAGAACCATTAGGCAAATGTCTCTAAAATTATAGAGATCATCACCTACTTCTCAGCTTATTGCCCCTTCTTGGGCACTGCCATCACATATTTATTATCTGTCTAAGCTCATGGCAGAGTCTACTTTCTTGCCATAAGTTAATATTTTCCATATTTTCCCTTGTTCCAACATGACTAAGTCATTTAGGAACTCATTTTAAGATCAAGCTTTCTGTATTAAGGACTGATTACCTAGGTTATAAGCCTAGCATCCAGTTCACTCATATGCATTACTGTTGCCCTAATCTTCCCAACAAGAGCATGATCATAGGATTCTCTATCCTGATCAGGTCTTAATGGGGATTCTCAGGCACTCATTCTATTCTTGCATGATCCCCTGCACCTCTTCTTGATGCAACAACATTGCCCTAAGCAATGTGTTAATTGTTCTCTCCAGTCATTTTAAACTTTACCCTTTCTCTGCACAAGCAGAAATCATTATAGGGTATATTGGAGGACACTAACACAGACTCAACAACTTAGTCCTATGTCTCTGTAGACTCAACGAACCTAGAGCTCTGATACCACTAATTGAAACGACCGTCTCACAAAAACAGGATTAACTAATGCGGAAGCGAATTATTTGCAGCGGATTATTGAAAATCACTGAAAATTTAAAACTTTTTGCAAAGAGATCCATTCATAGGAAAACTCTTTAACCATGAACCAAGGTATTCCAAATTCATCCTGGTTCACAAGTACACAACCTATACCATTCCTTTTCAAGGATTACAACATTGACTGCCCTGTTAACAAATATACACAGACAGTATAAAAACTTCGAGGCACCAAGCCAAAACTCATATTGATACATTTAAAACTCCGAGGACCTGAGAGTACAGAGACGACACATAAGACTACTATCTATATGACTAGACAGACAATATTTCCACCTGAGATTTTATTGTTGTCCCTGCTGTTGCTGCTGCTCTTTCCCTGTTCTAGGGTCTCTGCTCTGCCTTCCATGCATACCTAAAAATGTTTCCCACGGGGGTGAGACAATTGAAAATTGCCCCAGCGAGAGATATAACTCTCCGCCAAAAACATTGTTATTGCAGTTTATCAAATTAAAATTGAGTAGGGGTTACTTTTACATTATCAGGCAGAATTATTCATCATAGAAGAGAATAAGATAATCTCCATTCTCAAGGAGGTCATTGCATCTACCCATGGTAGATAAGTAATTCATATGTCTACTTTGCAGAGAATATAAAGAAACATAATTAACATTTATCTACTAAGGAATGCACAAAGAAATGCAACATCAGCCAATGAATCTCCGTATTCAATCCTTAAGAAAACATGCTATACGGCTGATTACATTTTACAATCACACTTATGCTCTGAGGAGATGAGATATACCGCTCATACTCCAACCGACCATTACGAAATCGCCTCGGTACCATACATAGGTCATCAAAAGAGCCGGATTCTTATGACCTCATCTGTCTCGGTCAGTACGAGACCACATGCAGGACATCTCGTGTCTCTGCTAACTAGCTAGCCAGGGTATTCTGGCACCTTCGCTACAGAGTTACAGCGTCAACTGCACTCTCATCGCCAATCGAGAGATTTCTTGTTTATCTCCTCGATCCGACATTAAGTATAATTGGGAGATTCCTGATACATCCATCCCGACATATTCATGAAGGATTGAGAGGTTTCTTGTTTACCTTCCATCAATCTCTTCAAGAGGACGTAAGGATATTTTCGCCCATTTACCCCCACATATTCAAAATATGTGCTCCGGGTTTTGCCGCGGGCACCCGTTTCACCATCACCTATTCCTGACGATGATGGATCTATAGTCAGAGCACTACATGAATATATTTCACTTGATTTATTAAGTACATTCTCATATTCTTTTAGCATCAGCCAAGTTCTCAAACATAACTTATTATAACAATGCTATAAAGAGACATGTACTACTTTTATTAGATATTTATCAGTCTTTCAAAGACCCTGGGAACTCAGTCCCTCATTTCAATACTGGGAATTATCATCCCTTCACTTTCTCATCACCATAATCATATGGTTCTGGGTATTCAAACCCTTAACTCATCATTGAGCATTATTATACCTTTTTCAGGTAACTATCACCTTCAGGTCATCTGACCAAGGCATTCATGATACTTGTTACACAAGCATCACACCTGGCTCACAAGGCCATGAAATATCTTGTCACCTCTCACTGGGTAACAACTTACTCATGTGACTCATAAAAGTCCATGCATATTGCTTCTTTTACTAAGCAACAACAACATTAAGGCACATAATGCCAATCAACATTTATTATATAAATGTCACAGCTCACACTAGCTATATACATCATCTCATAATATACGTATGGTTATTAGGCATGATAACAGTCATACAAGATATTCATCACATCATATGATGTGATAGCAACACCATTATTCCTCTACCGGGAATTAGGGTTTACTATCAAATAGGGCTTTTCATTCCCTTTACCCAAATTAGGGTTAGGGTTCCCCATTTCCCATTAATAAAGAGTTCATGATCTAATTATCTGTCCAACCCTTAATACATTATTCCATACCTCTAGGGCATTCAAGGATATCATATTTGATTATTCTAGAACATTACTTTCATCATATAGAATTTATGATCATCAATTCAAGGTATGAGTTCATTTCTCATCCTTATCATGGTATGATTATATCATACACATCATTTGGGCTTAACCCCATTCTCAAGGTACATTAATTAACACTCATCAAGGTGTAACAACTCATTACATTTTATTGTAATAGTTTCATAACACACTTCATATGTTTCTTACCCAATTATATTGGATTTGAAGTACATCAAGGCATATAAACCCTGAAATGCTGAATGTGATAACTATCATATCTTGATGTATCACTAAATGATTATCATCACAAGGTATATGATCATATGAGGTCACTTTCAAATCACCTCTAAATCAGCACCACGACCGTGCAACCAAGAACGGCTGTGCGAAGGGAAGCCACCACGGTCGTGCTACCTTGCACGGTCGTGCAAAGTGAAGCTACCACGGTCGTGCTACATAAGTTCCCCTAATGAATCATATTCAAGTATGAATTCTATTCTTTCATTAGGGATTAGGGTTTCACATACCATCTCCCTTCTTTAGAATAGGGATTACATATAGCATCACCCTTCATTAGGGTTTCATATCACGTTTCCCATATTCAAGGTTTGCTAATCATTCCCAATTATGGTTTCTCATGAAATCACCCTCAATTAGGGTTTCAAATGGATACACCCTCAACTAGGGTTTCACATGGATACACCCTCAGTTAGGGTTTCACATGGATACACCCTCAACTAGGGTTTCATAAGGATACACCCTCAACTAGGGTTTGAGTTCAATAACCCTGTCAATTAGGGTTTATGTTCATGTTTAGGGTTTCATGATCTCTTTACTTAAGGATCATAACTCTTAACCACCACATGAATCATATTCATGTATGAATTCATGCTATCAACTTCTCAACTTGAATAGGTCATATCACCCTTTAGTTGAGTACATGCAACTATGATTAACATAGTGTATCAAGTCATTGACCCTATAAGCAATTAGGAATTCATCCCTTAATTGGCACTAATCCCTTAGGTACTATTCGGGTTTCAACCTTTGTACCTTCTTTGATTATCATTACTAATCAACATTGGATCAATGGATCATTCATCATCTTGATTCTCAAGAGATTCAATCACATTGGACCTCCATTACATAGGGTATCCAATTGAATTAGGGTTTTCAATGTTGATTCCTTCAATCATTGAATTCATGGAACTAGTCATCAATTGGACCTACCCTCATACTTCAATTGAGTTTAATAGGTCAACCTTAAACTGATTTGACTCTCAATTGACCCTCAATTGATCATTAATTAGGGTTTGATTCAATTGAATTAGGGTTTGGAGTCGATGATTCAACAACACTAATCAATGTAAGACTAGTTGCTTTGAAACCATTGAACCATCATCCAAATTGGGTATGACCTGACCCAAAACGGTATTGAGGTCGTTTGGATGACCTCCAAACGGTCTTGAGACCGTTTTCCCATCATATCACTCAAATCTAAGCAATCCAATTAGGGTTTGGTTCATTGGATTGATCACCAAATCAGCATTACATTGTTTAACAACTTGGTACCTTTAGACCTTCAAACACCTAACCATACTCAACCCTAGACCTCCAAACGGTCTTGGGTGACCACCAAACGGTCTTGAGACCGTTTGGATGAGATCCAAACGGTCTTGAGACCGTTTGCCCATCCAACCTTTGGACTCTAGTGAACATTCATCATGGATTGGTCTATCGAGTTGATCAACAAATCAGCACTACATTGCAATATGATTAGTACCTTTGGACCTTCAATTGGTCAACTATACTTAACCCCAGACCTCCAAACGGTCTTGGGGTGATCCCCAAACGGTCTTGAGACCGTTTGGGTGATCCCCAAACGGTCTTGAAACCGTTTGGGCTAATCAACCCAAAATCTCAACTTAACTCATTGGAATTTCAGCACTGTTTTCAATTAGGGTTTACCTGATTGATTAGCCTTCAACTCATGATTCTTTTGGAGTTAACCCCTCAAATTTGGAGGGTCATTAACCCACATCATTAGGAACAGTAATATCAAACGGTCAATGCTTGTTCAACTCCACCAAACGGTCTTGAAACCGTTTTCCCAAAAAGGTCAAGTTAATCAGGTTGAAAATCAGCACTTAATCAAATTAGGTTTCCCTAATTGATTAGGCTTCAACTCACGATTCTTTTGGAGTTAACCCCTCAAATTTGGAGAGTTATTAACCAACATCATTAGGAACAGGAATCCTTAAACGGTCAACGCTTGTTCAACCATATCAAACGGTTTTAAAACCGTTTTCCCAAACAGGTCCAGTTAATCAGGTTGAAAATCAGCATTTAATTCAATTTGATTTGCCTAATTGATTGGCCTTCAACTCACGATTCCTTTGGATTTAACCCCTCAAATTTTAAGGATTATTATTCTACATAATTAGAAACAATATTCTCAAACGATCAAAGCTTGGTCAACCATCTCAAACGGTCTTGAAACCGTTTGCTCCCAAACGGTTTCAAACCGTTTGCCCTTAAACGGTTTGCTGAAACCGCATAGCCAATCAAATTAAAACGATTTGGGATAGCTATCAAAACCATTTGGCTTGGTAATTTTCTTTGTATAAGCATCTAGGATGATTTCATCATCCCCTTCCTTCTAAAAACCAAGAACAGCAACCGTTCTTGATGGAAATTGCAGCAAGAAACAAGAGTGCATCGAATTGAAGAAATCAATCAACAACGCATAGAGAATTGATGCAATAGAAATGTTTAAGGGTTTAAGTTATAAAACCCGCCTCCAATTGAGCTCCAAAGATCCAAGCTCACGCCATTAATGGTGGATGAAGCTCTTGCAACTCCCCCTAGGCTCGTCCTCAAGCTTTTGATTATAAAAGTTGGCTAGGGTTGAAGAGGAGATCGAAATAAGAAGGAATCCATAATTTATTTTCGATTTCCACCATGAAATCATGAAGAACGAAGGTCAAGGGCTTACCAACATGTTGGGGACG
Source organism: Alisma plantago-aquatica (assembly GCA_963693085.1). Taxonomy (NCBI): domain Eukaryota; kingdom Viridiplantae; phylum Streptophyta; class Magnoliopsida; order Alismatales; family Alismataceae; genus Alisma; species Alisma plantago-aquatica. The sequence continues at coordinate 71,606,556 of OY856411.1, read as the reverse complement.
TGCTCCCTGCTCCTCCCTAGCTCCTTGGTCAGTTTTGCAAGCAAGGGGAAGAAAGAAATCCGAAAAGGCCTTGGTTTGGGCTTGAAAATGGCACTTTTATAAGGAAATTGATGAGAGAGAAAATGTCTTATAAAAATCCAATTAATCCCAATAAAGTGGCCGCCTCTTCCCCCTCAACTACCTTGGGTACGAGGCACCTTACTTGCCTTTAATTCTCCTTCATTATCCTCAATTTAAAGAAAAGCAAATTAAGCACCTTAATGCTTATAATATAATATCCCACATGTGAGTGGATATTACTTTTCTTTATAAAAAGGTGAGTGGAATTTCACCTACTTAAGATATTTTCGTTCCTTATCTTGTTAAAGGAACGTCCATACTTATTCAAAATCAACCCAAAACATTTTGGTTGAAAGCCCTTCAATTATTTTTATTCATTTTTGCCCTAAATCGAATTAGGGTTTCAATTAGGCATTATTCTTGATTATTTTAATGTCAAGATTCTCTCTCCTACAACTTAATTCAAATGAGGAGTCACTCTCATTTTCTTTGATCTAACTGATGCTAAGAAACATTAGGGACCTTGTTGAAGTGGTAATTTGCATATTGAACCCTATATTTTGGGTAAATTGCACTTTACTCCAAAACTAGGTTTTAATGCACAACATTGTCCAACAAGCTCTATCTTGGTGTCCAGGCTTGGGAAAACCATACCACTACATTATATTCATTCCTATGATGTCACAACATCAGAGGAACATCTTATCATGTGAAATTTGCAAGTTAACCCCTCAACTTGGGTAATTTGCACTTTAGTCCAAAATAAGCAAACATTGTTCCAACATTGTTCAAACAGGACCAAAATTGAAACATAGGTTCCTTTTGAGCCTTAATTACTTTTCACAAGATGAGATTAATCATATAATAATCTTTCTTAATCAAAACACCTAGGGTTAAAGCATAACCCAGGTCAGGGATGTTACACTATCTCTATTACATCATATGAGTATAAATATAAAAGGAAAGAATTAATTACACTTTGAAATAAGAGATGAGGCTCGCATGCAAGCTGAATACTTTATACAAAGGATCTATATGCAACCATTATACATCACAAACAGACATATCCACAAGATCGACATCCACATTCATTCACAATAGGGGATACTAGGCCATAACCGTGCATGCACTCACCACATAAAACAAATTTTAAAGGCGACGTGTATGTTATTATAGGTATATCTACATATACGTATATACATATTAAAATTGCAGTACTTTTAATGTGGGACATTCCCCATTAAATAATTTTTTACTCTCACGCAGACTATGCGGGGTACACAGGGGCAGCGCCCCATTAAAAGGTCTACGGAATTTTACTTCCGTGCACTTAGGAAAATCAATATTTTCCATTGTCGACCCCATCCAAAACGTCAAAAACAGAAGCCTGCGGCGTACGTGGAATTAGGTTTAGATTTGCACATTAGCAGGTTTAATTCGCATCGTATGCAACATAAAAATAGTATACAGTGATTTGATCATATTGAAACGAATCCAAATACGCCGTAGATTGACGCTGCTCTGATACCACTGTTGGGTTTTGTGGAGAAAACATGCACGGCGGAAGCAATAAAATCCACGCAACCCGAAACAGGATCTCGTCGACAACAACGTATTTGGAAGGAGTGTTTACGGGATATATCTTATCGCGGAGCAAGTCCGGCGATGTCCCGCTGCACGATGGTGCAACACTGGTTGTCTACACGGACGGAACTTCTCTCTCGTTCGCTGTCGCAGGTTGATCCGGCGGCGCTCCTTTGCGGCAGTGATGTCCGCCGCTCGTAGCGCGTATAGGTGGTCATTGACGTCCTCCGAACTCAGGCGTCTGCATCTCTACTTCGTCCACGCAGATGGACGGAACTCCACGTCGTGCTTCCCAAGCCGGCGGGAAGGAGTCATGTCTCTGCGGCGGCGTGCTAGCTGCGCGTTGCTTTCCTTTCACTCCTAATGATGATGACAGCTAGGATTTTTTTGCGTGAGCATAAACTAAAAGCATCTCTCGATATCTTATATAGATATCGGCTGTCAATCCTCCTTTAAATAGGATACGAAGGGAAGTAGGGTTTCCTAAACCCATCGGTAAATAGAAACGTTGCGTTAATTAAAACGATCGTGGATTAATTAGAATATTCTGGAATTCATTAATTAACCAAATAATCGCATTAATTGATTAATTAATATCTGACTCCATGCAATTGCTTGGGATGGCTCTATGGGCATACATATACCAAAATTCTTATCATGTGTTCATATAAGGACAACCACTATTGGTCTTTTTGCATTTAACCCATCAACTATTATCATTTATAAAAACTCCATTATAAGTTTTAAATTGGCTATGAAAGTTGGGGTGTAACAACCTAGTTTGGGGTGTAACATCCTAGTTAGGGGTGTGGCCCAATTAAGAGGATGCCCTTGGTTGTTTTCCAGTAGTCCAAACCTTCATCTCTCGACCAATCACAACATTTGAAAATTTCCCCCACCAAATTGGATCGTCCGATCGCCTCTCCCATGGATTGAACCCCAGATCAATGGTTGATGGGTTATCCTCCTCTGTCGTATAGTGACCGACGCCAACTATGGCAGCCTCACCTACTCCATTGTCACCAACCCAAGACCCCTCTTTGTGCCTTATTTTCCACCAATCAACACCTCCTTCAGCTATAAAATTGCTCCCCCAACTAGGTGCCCCTATTTTGCTCACTTTCCCACAACACTAACACCTTGATTTTGTTTCCTTCTCCTACCTTCTTCTTGTAGCGCCACCACCTTCTTGTTTTGGGCGTCCATGCATTAAGCTATGATCCCTATTAGGATCTTCCTTGGGTCTGCGGTGATCGGACGAAGTCGAGCGGCACACTCCCAGGTCTTTTGCTGCTCCAATCTCCCCTTCATCCAAGACTCTGACTAGCGGGAGTAGTTACAGGTCATAGCTTGCACCTAGAGCAGTACTGTGTGGGGTAGTATTGGGTGGGGGCCATTTGCGGTGGATACACCCCCACAACCGCTCACGGACGATCAACCACAGTTGTGGGACACTGTGGATAGTGAACAAGAAGCTAGTAGGTCAGATCGCAAGCCACCAAGATAGATTGCAAGGTGCCAAGCTGGATCACAAGGCCCAAGGAGTCCAGCCCCTTCAACAACCATGAGATCAACTGCCAAATCCTCATCCAACTGTCTAGAAGGACCTGAATGAGGTATTTTCTTTGGAAAATTGTAATAAACCACCTCTTAGGCCATTTGGGGCATGTAATATATGATTTTGGACCTATAAAACAAGATCAATCCATTAAAATTGGTTTTAAAACCTAAGTGTACTCGTAGTTCCTTTGTGTTTGATAAAAGTGGTACTTTTGCACTCCTTTAATGATCATTATTCTCTATTATGCTTTCCTTGAAGTTTTAATGACCAGAGGTTGCCCTAATCCCTTATATCAGTAACTTTAGGTCCCTTTTTATATGATTTAAGTCTTGTACCATTTACATAGACCCTAATGACCATCTTAACCTTCTATGTCTAGCTTCGATATAAAAGTGGTTCTTCTATGAGCATACATGATCAAGTTTCGGGTTTTATCTTAATTTGATATCATCTAATCTTGTAAATCAAAATTATTGACCTTTGTCACATTTGATGACATGGTAATCTAGGATTCCATCCTATGTAGCCCATGGTTGACTCATGCGACCTCAAATACCCATGTGATACATTAAAGTGATCTAGTTGACCTAGTTTATTCTATTCGATGAAATGTGACTTTTCTGTAAATTTTTACTCTACATAGATCAAATCGGTAGATTCATCACACTCTTATCACTAAATAGTAACTTGATCTATCATAAGTCTCCTCATGATCTTATGACTTGACAATGTGACTATGTTGCATGAAATAAATCTAATGTGGTTAATAATGATCTCGTATGAATGTACCATGATGCTAATCCAACTCACACGCTTCCTCCATTATCAAATTGGAGTTTATCTCTTTCTGGTATTACTCATAATGTGGATGGTTCTCCTAGACCCAAGGATAAATGTTGATACTTGTACTATGTGGAACCATTGCATGCATGTTTGGAACTTTGGAAACTGTGTTTAAAACTATTTGAAACCTAGGTCTAAAGGAACATCCACATGCATTATAAGATTCTAATCCTATCAAATCATAGTGGTCTAAGACTCTATGTTATGCATTTTATATCTTAGGCCCCCTAGGGGTTGGACCATAGCTAGGAATCTTACTCATGAATCATATCTTGTGCTTTACTCATAAGTTACACTTTTCTCTTAACCCTACTATGTTATTGGCTTGTTTGTATGTATGCTCATATGAAAGCTTGGCTAGATAGTTACTTGTTCCCTATGATTAGTTTGTTTTTTCTGCTTGAAATATGTTGAGAAAACCTTGAACATAATTGAACTTGTCAATTATACAAACCTTGTGTACCTACCTGTATTCTCGGGGTAAGGGCACAAGGTTGGCCTCCTTACTTGAGATGTCAAAATAAGGTGGACCATGTCGATAAATAGGTTAGCTAATCTTGAGCACCCTTACGGATCCTTCCAATGGGAAGTTGGTTATTGGCCGTAATATATTGTTGAGTATAATGGAAATGCACCTAAAACATGCCTTGTATAAACAATATTGTTGAGCGTTCTCACCTAGTTTTTAATTCTTTCTTATATGATGTTTCTAGCCAAGAAACTTTTATTATACTCTTAAATTGTTTACTTGTCCTTTCATAGCATACTTAATACTTTAGCATTAATATATTGTGTTTATCAAATTTGTAGTTGTCAAATGAAGATCAATTGCACTCAAGAGTCTGAGCTTTGAAATGCAATACAAATGGGTTACTCGAATATAGAAATGGGTACATATCACTTATCTCCAATTTTAATATCTTGTTGTATCTCGTTGTTATTGATTTTACATATATATACTATTTGTGTGAAATAATTGTGCATTCTACGGACGCGCGCCCAAGTCTACTCGCCTTTAGCTTTGTAGCCATTAGGTTTGTGGACTTAGGGTACCAAACACTTTCACGACACATATCTTGTCGAACTGTGCTATCTTCTCATCTAGATACATCTCAGAAAAGTATCGGCTCACAAACTCCTACTGAAACTCTTCCCAACCAACCAGAACTCCAGGTCTCTTCTCCTCTTCTATGGCCCGCTAGTGGCCAGTAGTGCCCTTCAACAGATAAACCACATGATTCACCTTGTCCTCTTTGGGGATATTGAGGATCTTGAAAGCCTTGTCAAGCTCCATCAACCACATATATGCATCTTTTGAGTCTGTTGTACCCGGATACTCAACCGCTCCAACACGTCTCAGCCGCTCAAACGTCTTCCCATAACCCCAAGATTCTACGTTAGGGACAACTATTCTAGTATGAGGTAAGGGTGATCTATCCGCTATATGTGCAATCATCTCCATGAGTTGTCCACACATGGACTGAAAATTAGGGTTTGCCATGGTTGCATGGTTAAACAGAGGCACCAGGGTTGTGTCGACCCCATCTCAGGCACTCTATCTTCACATGACTGCCTCCTCACGCCACCTCCTGGCACAACATAACTACTCTTAGCATGTTCTTCATGTTCTCCAAACATATCTACAAAAGCATAATCTATGATTAGATATGTTGGATTACGTAAGAACAAACACAAACCTAGGTCTGATGTCCTTGTATACACAACGAGCCTAGAAATCTGATACCAACCTTTTTGATGTGACACCTCACCACACCAAATGAGATTACTCAAAATAAAACACACGATCAACTACTAATTAATCATACACCAGAAAATAGGGTAAATTAAAGCTGATTTCAACATTACTATTATGTTCAGAAACATATCATAAAGGTCCAAAAACATGTATCATATCACATCCATATAAGATATTTACACATATGTCCAGTGGCATCAACCAAAACTTGTATATAAAGAGATGTTCCACATATACATGCCACATACAAAGCATAGGCACACTGCCAAAAACCATGTGTTGATATATATATATATATATATATATATATATATATATATATATATATATATATATATATATCATCTACAAAACATACCTTGCTCAGATTTGAGATTACAAGGACGACTCTATGACTCTACAAGCTACTACTATCCAACCTTCTACTTCTATTACTCTCCAAGCTACTCTTCTTCAGCACCACAATCCTGACCACGCCGCTGACAACCACCTAAAAAGATGTGGTGACCCACGAGGTGAGCCATGTCCCAGTGAGAGATATAACTCGCAACCAATAGTTATTGCTTACAACAAGTATCATTATAAAATAGGATACACATATTCAGCTAACTAAACAAGTTAAGCAGATTAAGAAGGTTAAACAGTTTAAACATGTTAACTAGACTAAGTAACTAAAATAGGTAAAACATGACTAGCACATTATATAAGGAAACAGGTAAGACTACAAATTTCTATATAGTTGATTTCTCTTACCACATTATATAACAAGTAAACATTATAAGAAACAAGGCAAGGGTTAACATCCAATGTGAAGCATGTTTCACCCTAAACATATATACTACACAGTTGGATTACGTCTTTTATCGAGCTCTAAGGAATTGAGGTATACCACTCAATTCCAACTGACCACAACTAAGTGAAATCAGTCCCATACAAGATCTATAGGAGAGACGAAATCCTAAGATCTCATCTGCCCTCGATCAGTACAACTCCTCTACAATTACATATATAATCAAGCTACAAAACAGCCTAGTCCACCCTTGGTATATAGGCCACGACACTAGTGAACAACCTAGTCTGTCCTTAAAAGGTCGTGGTATTAGTGAAACCAGGGTATAATAACCCAAACATTCGAGGTACAACCGCAACTATCCTCAATCACATCACATATACTGAATCATAATCACTTGAGATACAACCTCGACCGTTCTCCTACCATGGCATGACCACATCCATTCTTGTGAACATGCATATACTCAACAATATACGACTCCGACCTTCCACTCAAGGAGAACTCGTTCACCATCTAGTAGGTCCTGACATTGGAATGGATATATGGCACACGACAACTACATGATTAAGGTTTCACTTGATTAATTAAGTTCATTCATGTGATTTAAGGTTGTATCAATCAAGTTACATACAAACCCTAAATGAGTTCTACAAAAACAAGATAGGTTGCAACTTGAGAAGATATAAAACGTAAGAAATATAAATTTGATCAAAAAACTGCATGGGACTATTTCATTGCCACACATGACATGAGTTCCTACTCATTATCATACCATCACGATTTACAAATACTTGTCACATCACATAGAGGATAACACCTCAATTAGAGCACATAGCTATGTCAAAGGTTGACATAAGTCCATCACATCATTCCCTACAAGAACATCATTATCTTTTCATGCCTCGTCAAGAATTAGGGTTTCAAAACAACAATTAGAAGTAAACCCTAAATCTTATCATATCCTTCAATCATGAAAGCAATTAGGTCAAGCATCACCATTGACCATGGAACTAGGAAAATCACGGCGACCATGAAATCTAAATTCCTCATTGACCACTAAGGGTCAGAGATGTCATCGACCGCTGAAAATAGGGTCACCATCCCTGGAGACCGTTGAGACTAGTCACCTTTAGCGACCACTAGGGCTAAGCAACGTTGGTGACTGAAGAGGACATCAAACATTGGCGACTGAAGGGAACACCAAACCTTGGTGACTGAAGAGAACATAGATCATTGGCGACCAAAGAGAATGAAAATCCCATCAGCCATTAAGGTTCAAAATCTCTTCGACCACATAATGTCATGAACTTAGTGACCACCCAAGGAGATCAACTCTTAGCGACCCTCATGACATCCAAACCCCATCAACCACATAGATAAAAAATTGGCGACCAAAATAGGAGGTCAAGCATGGCAACCACATAGGAAAACAACCGCAAAGTCAAATCATGAGTTGGTACAAGGAATCAAGTCAACTGAACCAAGACCAAACCATCGGGTACCATATCAAGGAGGAAAATCAACTTAAAACCCTAGAAATCTAAGAGCAAAACCAACAATTTTCAAATGCACGTAAGCACCAGAATTTCCATCACCATGGAAAACTCAAGCACAAGAGTTAGGGTTCGTCCAAAAAGAGTTATCTACTCGAGATCACCATGTGGACACAAACCCTAGATAAAAGGTATCATCTTTATACTTGTTACCATGTTTTAGAGCAATATTAAGTGCATGAAAGGTAGAGGTAAGCAATAATAGTGGAGAAAGTTATATAACTCGCCTTAGAGTTGATGTAGAAACTTCAAACAGCAAGGTAGCTTGAAGAAGAAAGGTAAGAACCTAGCTTGAGCATTCCTCTCAACCAAGCTAGCTCCACCTCCAAGAAAGAAGCAAACCTTAGGTCAAGGAAGCAAGAAAGAGAGCAAACCTTAGGTATAAAGGCAAATAAGAGATGTTCTGTAAGCCCTAACTCAAGCACTACCATGGAATACCATGGGTTCAACCAAGAAGAGAAAGAAGAAGGGTAGGGAAACAAGGAAAAACATAGGCAAAGAGGGAGATCTCACATACTAGAACCAAGAAGAAGAGCAAGGAAGCACCAAACGATCACAAGAAGGGTAGATCAAAACCCTAGCTCAACATGCAAGGAAGATCAACCCACCTTCTTCTCCTTCACCACCAAGAAAGAGGGGACGAGCTCTAAGAGCAAGGAAGGGAAAGAGAGAGAAGACTAGATGTGTAAAGAGCTTATTTGCATGCAAAGAGACGAGTTTATATAACTTAAGTTTGGAGAGAGGGAAATGGGGGTTAGGTGTCAAGTTAAACATGACATGTGTCCAAAGGATCTCGTCCATGCAAGCACCACACTCATGCATGCAACTAGGGCGATCAAAATAAGAAAATCCATCGACCACACTTGTCCAGGAAAAGCAAATGATCAATGAGAATACATAGAGAGCAAAGATGATCAAAACCTAGCGACCACAGAGAAACTCATCGACAAGGCTACCTCATATTTCATTTGAAAAATAAAATGCCCCCCCCCTCCAGTGAGAGTCAAGCAATGGTTAGAACATGAGGTGCATTTTAATAACAACAAAAGTCAAAACTCTTTCTTAAAATCCAACATATACTTCGTCTACCTTCACACAAAATTAATTACAATAAGATATTTTATACCTATCTATATACAATGTATGCTTGTCACATCCAACATTCAACCTGAAAATTAAATAAAGAGCATTGAAATGCATTCTACTTTTGTGCATGATATACACCCCTAATGATGATATGATGAAATTTTTACATGTGGGGATTTCCCAACAAGTACATCCTGCGGAGAATGAAAGTTGTGTTAGCTAACTATACGTAGTTCAATTATATTCACTATGATTCTTACGTTTCGCCACCTCCCTTTCTTCTCCAACATTTTCAACTATTTTCCCTTAACATTGGTATTCTACATATAAAAAAACCATCCACGTTAAAGAAACGTTATATAAATCCGTTGCCATGTGTATCCCAAAGAAAAGGTCACAATCACATTAATAACTCACTAGTAGACATTGTATTACGACTCAACCGAAGGTCACCATCCACACCCTTCAATGTCGCACAGATTCCATTCCCCACACCCCACTCAAACCCCCACCACATCACACCACACCCCCCAAAAAAACATTCCTAATTGACAAGCCACCCCTCCAAACCAAATCCTAACCGAAAGCTCTCAAAAAGTCCAACATCGACGAATCGCATCAAAGGGGGAGGCAACAAGCACATATGCAGAAGCTCGACGTAGACATGCGTCGACGTGATGTTTACGAGGTTAAGACTCCTCGTCTTCTCCATCCCCTCAACCCCGCAAGCGGCGTGTCGCACCGACTCCACCCCACCAACCTCGGCCGTCGTCTACCCCCTTCCCCAGCAAGCCGACGACGGGTGGTGGAGTTATTGCGTTACGATACAAAAGGAAACGGAACCTGTAACATGTGGTGGAGATTACTTGGTGTTTGGTTTTAAGTTTCAAAAATGTCCACCCTGCATTTGTCATACAAAAGAAGCTCTTAGTCGCAGTCTTCTGCCTGGAGTTGGGGTGGTAGTCACTAGTTGTCATTTGTCAATGTGTCATTACTGGGTTTCTTTACTACCCTTTTTTTGTTTTGGAAATTTGCACTTTAATTTAGTGTGAGGTTAAAGTCTGACTGGGGTTTTGTTTACCACTCTCATCTCACCTGTCTCCGGTCTGTCCGTTTCCTGGTTGCAGCGTCAGCTGTGTAAGTGTGACTGAGCCAGCGGCCAGCCCAACCTTCTATCTCATCCACCTCTTCCCACCTTCGAGTCTGTACTGTACTGGCTCTTTCCTCTTTCTTTTTTTCCTAATTTAAATTTCTACCTCGTCCTTTTTATCGCATAATCTTACTGCTCCCTTCCTTTTTTCACTAATATAATTATTCTACCTGTAGTATTCTTTTAACAATTCCTCGCTTCCTGTGGGTACGTCCTTTCCCTTTCTTTCCCTTCCTCCTCTGTCCTCCCTCCATCTTCCTTCCTCCTCCGACTCCGCCGTCTCTGGCGCCAGCTACCGCCATCACACCGCCGCTCACTAACAGCCTCGACAGCTCCACCTGCCTGCTCCTCGCTGCTACTGCTCAACCGTAACGGACGCCGACAGTGAGCAAGTGAGTGTGATTCCACCCACCACCACCACCACCGCCCCTTCTCTTTCGCTCTTTCTCTCTCTCTCTCTCTCTCTCTCTCTCTCTATCGAATCTCTCACTGTCCCTCTCTCTCCCCTAGTCCTTTCCACTGAGCCGTTAGATCTCGCACCGCTCCTCCGCCACCCCACCATCCCCGCCCCCGCATGATGCCGTGACCGCTCCCACATCTCCACCCCTCGCCCTTTCGCCGCCGCCATTGCGGGATGGGCTGCGCCGGGTCCAAGCCCGAGGACCAGGAGGCCGTGTTGCTGTGCAGAGCGCGCTGCGACAACCTCCACGACGCCATACGGCTCCGATACGAGCTCGCCGACGCGCACGAGACGTACGTCCACTCGCTCAGAGGGTTCGGTGACACGCTCCACCGCTTCCTCGTCCTCGCCGCATCAGGGGCGTCGACGACGGGGGGGCAACAGCACCCGCCGCCTGGGTCGCCGCTGCTGCCCATACCGGCAGCGCACAGGAAAGGGGACAAGCTACCCGTACCTCCACCTCCCGTCTCCGTCGTCGTGCCCCCGGCACCATCCGTCGCCGCCGCGGGTCCTCCACCGCCTTCAGCTGCTGCTCCCGAGCCTGTCGTGCACGGCCGGGTGTCGGGGCATGCGGATTCCGGAGGCCACCTCAACTTCCCATCTGACGAAGACGACCTATTATCCGGCGACGACGACGCCCACTTCATGCATTCCGACAGATCCTCGCCTCTACACGACGACGACGACGCCTTCCACCACCACCTCGAAGAAGACGACGATGACCGCTTCCATCCCACCGGCATGCCGAACTTCACCACCTATACAACCACTACCACGCATTCCAACTACGCCCGCGCCGCGCCACCTCCGTCGTCCGTCACATACGAGCAGCGACCCTACGGTGGGTTCCCCCCAGACGCATCCTCCTACCAAGTCGGCGGCTTTGGCCCCCCCAACCCTTCAGCTTCCCCATACCCTTACTACTACGCCGACCGGTACGCTTCCCAAGGCCAGACCAACAACTACGGCGGGCCTGCTGCAGCCGACCCATATGCTGCCGCCCAGAGCCAGGCCAACTATGGCGGACCGTCCGGTGCGGGCGCCCCAAGTGGGTATGCCTACCCTTACTCGTATAGCAATTACCAGTACCCGTCGTCGTCTTACTCCGGCGGAGGTCAGGAAGGCGGGTACTACTATGGTGGAGGAGGCCCAGCCCCGGTGCCGGACCGCGAGCCGCCGGAGTCCCGTCCCCCGCCGCCTCCTCCATCACCCCCAAGGGCGTCGCCTTGGGATTTCATCAACCCGTTCGAGGCGGCTGGGTATGAGAACTACTACCCCAACTATCCTTCCAGTAGGAGCTCAAGGGATTTGAGGGAGGAAGAAGGGATCCCTGATCTAGAAGACGACGTCGAGCATGAGGTCGGCGTCGACAGGGAAGTTTACCCTGATGCAAGGCCACCACCCGCTGCCCCATCTCCTGCTGCTGCTGCTGCAGCCTCTTCGTCTTCCGCTGCGGCGGCCGCCAACGCATCCACCAGTAAAGCTGTTAAAGGTGGCGAAGGTGGAAGCGGCAGTGGCGAAAACGTGCAAATGAGGCCGAATCAAACCGCCGAGAGGGAGGTGTGCCAAGTCCCACAGCAGCATCCCAACGAACCTCCCATCAGAACAGTCACACGGGCGGTTCCGGACACGGCGGCACAGATCAGGTCGGAGTTCGAGAAGGCGTCGGAGTCGGCGTTGGAGATGTGTAAGATGCTGGAAGTCGGCAAGGTCCAGTATCACCACAGCAAGTATCAAGGTCAGCCCCTAACCCACCTTTCCTTTTCAGATGAATGAATTAGTAAAAGACCCGGCTTTCTCTCGATTAGACATTTCCTCTGACGCTGAAATTCGTGTTCACACGTTGGGTCGTCACTGCTACTGTGTTGACAGCGATGCCGTCGAAAGTGAGACGGGTTATATCTCCAGCTGTTTCCGTGTCGTCTTGGTCAACAGCGACTACTTCCAGGAGCAGCGACCAGTCGGATACGGCTAGCTCCTCCTTGCCCGAGTTCGAGGAGGAGAAGGCAATGAAGGCCGGGAATCTGTCATCCACGTTGCAGAAGCTCTATATCTGGGAGAGGAAGCTGCTTGATGAAGTCAAGGTGAGATCTTTATTTACGTATCCAGCTCTTCTTGTTCCTTCCTCTTTGCTTCCTTTGACGGAGTCACTGGATTCTGTAACTGGGAGGTGCATAACTAATGGGTCTGAGAAGTGAGAATGGTTAAAAAAGAAGGCCACCTCTTCCCCTAGAAATCTCCTCCTATAATATATGACTGTTTAGATAGTAAATTAAACTTTCTTGGGTAAATGAGCTGTCCCGTCCTCTGCCGTGCTCCTATGGCAGCCTAGTTAGGGAACTTTCCCTTCAATTCTCATGTATCCGATTGTGGATTTGGCAACAAAAAATGACGAATTGATATTGTGTGTTCCACCTAACAATGCTAGAGTCGAGCTAGTACTCCTATGTATCTGATTGCACTTAATTCTAGAATTTAGATTATGCCGCTTCTTAGAAACTGTGTTCTAAACAATTGGGTTTCATTGCCTGTCTTCCAAAACCTATGTGAAGTATACTTCTCCATGTTTCAAAATTGTATTGCCTAGTATAAATGTTTTCTGCAATGTTTTTACCTAGGCTGAAGAGGATATCCGCCTGCTGCTTGAAAGAAAGAGTAAAAAACTGAAGCATTTAGATGACAAAGGAGCAGAGGATTCCAAGATTGAACCTGTCAGGAAAACAGTAAAGCAGCTGTCTACCAAAATTAAAATAGCCATTCAAGTCGTTGAAAAAATAGCAAGGAGGATAAGCAACTTGAGGGATGAAGAACTCTGGCCGCAGATATATGAATTAATTCAAGGGTATGTCACTGTAAATATGTTATTCTTTCTCTAAGTCCGTACCTCTTAACAAGTATTTCCATATGTACTTATATTATGCAATTGAACCCTGTTACTTATCTTTCTTGATAAACCATAACATTCTTCCGCAATTGATCATACAATTTGATTAATAGTTCTTCAGCAAGGAGGGAGGTGGGTTGCGGCTTCAAAGAGACAAGGCCTATTGATTTCACTGTGACAAGGAAGGAACATAATGAACGTTATATTATATCATTCTTTCATTTAGCCTAAATAGCATAGTCGTTCATCTGACATGTGTTGTGCTAGTTGATTGCTCATCCTGTACGAAAACTCTAGATGGGCATTTTTACTGAACACTTATAATGGTTAAGGAGGAACCATATCTTTCACCAAAAAAGTTATATTTTCTTAAAGTTAATTGCTATTCAATTCCCAAAATAAAGGTCGAGGTCGCAACCAAGGAGATTGTGGACAGTAATGTGGGTTAAAGTTGTGTATAGGTCCACCTACTATCTAAAATATAAAATGGGATCTTTTTTTTTTTTTTTTTTAAGCCAAGGGACCATCTATTCACCCCACTCCCCTCGTGTGGGCACAATCAAAAGCAAACATACATCTCCTGCTGAAACGCAGGTAGAACCCCACACATCACACCAACACACATCACACAACATATTAGGCCGCACAACCCGACCCAAAAACCCCTCTTAACTCTCTCTCCGCAACACAACATAAGTCGTGTTTCTCAAGAAGCACCATGCCCATTTAACCTGCTAGGAACAACCCTCATGTCAGAAACAACAAGCGGCTCAGACAAAAGCATACCCCATCTCCCTATCTCCTTCGGGATCGAATTGAAACTTTATGCACTAACGATCCAGTGATGTCCCTCTCCGCAATGATCTCCTTCACCTCTTTGACCAAATTTACGATCTTCCACGGTGCAACATCATCTCCCCACAACATACCATAGACCGAACGATCATCAATTTCCACACTAGAAACGTGTGAAAACTGATCTTCCGCAAGATTCAAGTGAACCCCCACTTCACCAAGCTCTCTAGTAGATGAGTTAATCACCTTCTGAACATCATCCTCCTAAAAAACCCTCTGTTGACGATGATTGCAGACCACCTCCGGTTGAAAGCCATTATCCACGTACATCCAGATTTTACGTCGGGTTTCCACTAGATCACTGGCTCCCTCGTCTCCCTCCTTCCTCCCTAACGATCTGTTCATAATGATCTCGAGACGATGATCTGAATCTCCTATCTGTCCCTCTATAAGAGTAATCCCTGGATCTTCCTCTCCGAGCAGCAGGGGATCGTCTGGAATCAATGAAAGTAAAGAATTCCTCCAGACTACTATGTGGTAAAATGGTTCTGTCCCCCTCCTCATTGTACACCATCCTGTCTCTAGAGTTTCTTCTGGATCTAGGAGCCTGTTGGCTAGTCTCAGTCCTCATCGAGTTGTCAAGTTGTCATGAAGAAGAGATCGGCGCAGATACAACAACCATCTGCCTATTATCCGAAGGTGAGTCATATCCCAAGGCTTCCATCGGGACCCCAACCTCCTTACCTTCCTCTGTAATGGTGAAAGCATCCTTCTCAATCGGTCCTCTCGCCATCATGTCCAACCTCACTGCCGTGCGCCTATGTCCGTAGGTAAGGGAAATGAACTGAGGTACATCCTCATTGAATGCCTCTACCAGAACCAAAACTCCAGACACATCATCTTCATGTTTCCTCCAATTAGAAATACGGATCAACTTACCAAAGGGTGCAATCATCTTCTGAATGTTGGACTTGTCACGACAGATAATGGGAATTTCCTTCATCCAGAACCAAAAAGCTTCCCTATGTTGCGCCTCTTGTCCCTCTTCCATGGATTTCAGCGAAAGGTGAAAACCTCTAACATTTTCGACGCCTTCCTCAATGGCCCGGTGAGCATCAGGGATTCTGGGAAAGAAAACCACCGCCTTCTTCGAAGAGAACTTGTACATATCCACCAGGTTAGGCCATCTTCTCTTGAGACCAGGTGCTATCTCTTCCCAAGTCACCCCCGTCGGCCAAGAGATCTGTATCGCCTGTCCGAGTGAAGCCGATCTTTGCTCACGATAAAAAAATGGGATCTTTGCTCACGATAAAAAAATGGGATCTATCTTAGTAATAGTTAAAGAACACATTTTTTGAGTTTCTAGGCTATTAAGAAAAAAGTATGGTTTCTAGAAGCTGCATAATTCTCCTCTCTGCTTGCAAGCAACGACTTAACTCCATCAGATCTTGCAACAAAATCAGATGCTTGAATCATATAGAATCTCATGATGATGGTACCTTTATAGGATACAAGGTGTAAATGACTACGATTATAAAGAAGGATGTCTCTGATTATAGTCGCTTGGTCTATTTTCTTAACACTTGGGATTATGATTTATAGAGACTGTTGTCCTGGTAAATTTCTTTATATAAAAGTAGTTGGATGTCAATGATAAGGGTAATAGTCTAATAGAACTTGACATTTTGTTCTTATCTAGCTGTAAGATGCACACAATATGTAAATGTTTGATGGTCTACAAATGTGATGTACGTTCATAGTTTAGGTTACACTTCAATTATAATATGGTGTAACCTTGTGCATGTGAAACTAGTTGACACCATAGGCAATCTACCATTTGGCTAGAATGAAAAAGCTAGCATTGTAAGAGTAGGCATATATAATGTGGATTTGGCATCCTTTAAATGACTAAAAAGTTGGTTATGCACTAGACATGCATAATGGGGGGAGATGGGGCAAGGAAAAACATGCATATACTTTCATCGACGTGAACCCCATGAGAAATATCCCAAACAAAAGGGTGGCCCAACTAGTATGTTGGCATAAAGATGATCTATAGAGGCAAATGTGAATGAGATGACGAAGCAAGCCCTAATATCTCAAAATCACGCTAATGTCCTACAACGTCAAGCTAATCTAGCATTAATATAAAAAGATAGTAGGAGCAAAGGTAGGTTACATCATACTAAATGTATTCGAAGAATTTATAGTTTCATGGTATATCATAAGTGATTCAAACTGAGGTTACTTGGATTCTCTTCTTTTGATAACATATGGTATGTATATGGGTGGTCCATATGGATTAAAGTATCGTCTAGGTGCTAACACACTACAAAATTTGACTTGTGGTGTCTTGAATCCTCCTTTTTCAGCAACAAACCTACTCTTTGGATCTTAATGGCCTATGTTTGGATCGAAGACGATGTTATGGAAAGTGTTGCTACATGGTGCGTTCGGATAGGGTGCTATGCAACATATGTGCTTATATGTAGTTTTGATCAGGTTTTCTTGGTGCGTATTGTGGGGATCGCTGAAGAAAAACGACCTGAGCGGCCGATTAATCGGCCCAGCACCCAGGCTGCTTAAAATTGGCACAAATAGCTGGTTAATCGTTTTGCACTTAATTGCCCGCTTTTTGGCCTTTTTTCGTCTTTTGCCCTTTTTTTCCTGCTTTTTGGCCCTTTTTTTTAAAATTCTGTTGTACACTTGTAACATTAAGTAAACTATATGGTTCCAAGTATTATTGACTATAATATATTAAACTTATATACAGTAAATATCCTATGATAAGCCTTAGTTCTAATATAGAATGCATACTTTGTATGTAAGTCGGGATAATAGGGTACTGCTGTAAAGTGTAATTTATACAAGTAAATTACATGTAACTATTATCTAATTTAGAATGCATATTCTAATTAAATGTACTGCTGTAATGGATGACTAATTGATGATATGCACATATAACAATAAGTCAGTAAGGCATCCAATCTGTTGTTTACTGCTTAGCTACATAAGCATGTGATGCAATTTTTTTTCTCTATCATGGATATTTGCAATACAATACATTGACTTGATCAAAGACATGTATGATAGCTCTACTGCAAGTGTCAAGACTCCTGGAGGAGAGACGCCAACTTTTCCTATTACAGTTGGGGTACACCAAGGATCCACACTCAGCCCATATCTATTCGTTCTGGTTATGGATGAGTTAACAAAGAATGTTCAGAATGATATTCCTTGGTGTATGTTATTTGCTGATGATATTGTTTTGATTGACGAAACAAAAGATGGATTGAATGATAAAGTTGAATGTTGGAGAAAGACATTGGAATCAAATGGATTGATGATTAGCAGGAGCAAAATTGAGTATATGCATTGCAATTTCAGCCAATCTCGCAGTGTGAATGATGGAGCCAAGTTGGACGGAGTAGATATACCAAAATGTGACAAATTTCGTTACTTAGGTTCTATTATTCAAATAGACGGGGATGTCCAAAATGATGTTTGTCACCGGATCACTGCAGGATGGTTGAAATGGAGGAGTGCAACTGGAGTTTTATGCGATCAGAAGATCCCTCTCAGGTTAAAAAGTAAGTTTTATAGAACAACTATACGACCAGCCATGCTCTATGGGAGTGAATGTTGGGCGGTGAAGAAATAAGGTCTCAACAAGATGAACGTGGCTAAAATGCGTATGCTGAGATGGATGTGTGGGAAGACAAGAAAAGATCGTTTGAGAAATGACTATATCAGGAATAAAGTGGGGGTGGCGAGCATTGAGGACAAGTTGCGTGAGGGCCGACTCAGATGGTACAGACATGTGCAACGCAGACCTACTAGTGCGCCTATACGAAGGAATGCTATTGAGCCAAACACTATAAATAGAAGAAGAGGAAGGCCTAAATTAACATGGGATGAGCTTATAAATAGAGATTTTGAATCTCTACATCTCAATCAGAATATGGCCCATGATAGAGCTGAATGGAAACGAAGGATCCATGTAGCCGACCCCAACATAGTTGGGATTGAGGCTTAGATGATGATGATGATGATGGATGTAGGGTGTTTTATTCATGTCAAGCCTATTGTTTACTATATTATGGAATTATTGTCTTATAGCTATCTTATAAACTATTGGGTGGTTTGTATTGTTGGGTAGAGTATTTAGATATATATAAAAGTTCCAAAGAGTATAATGTTTATATACATATATTGTGACACTGCTTGCCAATATCCATACCTACTTGCAAATATCCACCTATTCTTGTGTCTATGGAGTAGCCTTTGAAGTGGCCGCTCAAGCAGGATGAGTGATCAATAAGCGGTCACTTAACTCAAAGTCGCCTAAAATTCACCTGAAGCTCCAATGAGCGGTCAATATCTTGTGGCACTTTTCAAACACTAGTTGTAAGACTGCTTGCCAATATCCATGTTTACTTGCAAATATCCACCTATTCTTGTCTCTATGTATCTTCATTTACTCTAATTGATTTTCACTCAATATGTAAACTAACAAGTCATAAGTACATGTTGTAGTCTCGGTTATTTTGGGTTGGTGTCCACTTCGTAGGTTGTATGACACTCATTATTTTACCCTCTCCGTTAGAAATGACTTTGGTGAAAGCATCCTGCTAATTTAGGAGCATTTGTTAGAACGAGGCCCACAATCCACCTCTTGGAAGCTTAACCACATCTAGCCATCAATTGGACACATTTTGAATATTTTAACTAGTAAGAACATATGTGCACTTAGTATGAGTCTGTTCTAAGGGAGATCTACAAATGCATCAACATTCTACAATTAGATCATCATGCAACTTTGTAGCAAACTATAATGCTTGAAGGGGCTATAGGGAAAATTCTCTTTATCTTGGAAATGCGTTTAGGCTGAATAGATCTTTCTATAGCCTTCTCCATATAATTTACCCCTCAAGCAGTTGTTGGCACCCAAATTGATTTTCAACATAGTTATCAAGAGTTAGCCAGCGATAGCCCAACTAGTTGCCACACATGTTCTCTTCACAAAGGGTCTCGGGTTCAACTCCCACTGGAAGCGTGCTCAAAAATGAATTTCTCTCAACATCATCCTGCCTCTGATACGACTTATTGAGATACCAGTGTGTGGGTACTAGGGTCTCCCTTGCTATCTGGTCATCCGCCTGAGGGGTGGGTTTCCCCATGTCATCCAAAAAATAGCATAGTTATCAACTGATGAATGTTCTTTCATTCATCCAAAGGCGTATGGTGTAGAGATTTTGCACTGGATGGGAAGATTTGAATGTGTATCTTATCCCCATGAGGTAGGGTGTTGTTGTCTAGTGTGTCTAATTCTCTTACCTGTATGTGATGTCTGGCTTTAATATTTGTGTAAGGATTTTTTTTTTCAAAAGTGGGGATACACCAAAGATACATGAATCCTTTATGTTGGAAGAGACTTTGTTTACTTGAGGAGACATGTGACGTGTGTATGCTCTTTTATCATTTTGAATGAGACCTTTTGATAAGTGGCTATGGAAGGTTGAACTCCCACTGGAAGCGTGCTCAAAAATGAATTTCTCTCAACATCATCCTGCCTCTGATACGACTTATTGAGATACCAGTGTGTGGGTACTAGGGTCTCCCTTGCTATCTGGTCATCCGCCTGAGGGGTGGGTTTCCCCATGTCATCCAAAAAATAGCATAGTTATCAACTGATGAATGTTCTTTCATTCATCCAAAGGCGTATGGTGTAGAGATTTTGCACTGGATGGGAAGATTTGAATGTGTATCTTATCCCCATGAGGTAGGGTGTTGTTGTCTAGTGTGTCTAATTCTCTTACCTGTATGTGATGTCTGGCTTTAATATTTGTGTAAGGATTTTTTTTTTCAAAAGTGGGGATACACCAAAGATACATGAATCCTTTATGTTGGAAGAGACTTTGTTTACTTGAGGAGACATGTGACGTGTGTATGCTCTTTTATCATTTTGAATGAGACCTTTTGATAAGTGGCTATGGAAGGTTGAAGTCTTTAGGTTTGGGTTATTATTCTAGAACATACATTGTATCTTAATAATCATAAAGTGTGGGTATACTGTAGGCTTCGAGCATTATCATTCTCTACCTCATCTACAATTTCTTAGGAGTGAGGAGAAGAAAGACTATGTGACGTGTGTATGCTCTTTTAGTATTTTCAATGAGGCCTTTTGATAAGTGGCTATGGAGGGTTGAAGTCTTTGGGTTTGGGTTATTATTTTAGAATATAAATTCTATATTAATAATTACAGTTTGTGGATATGCTGTAGGCTTTGAGGATTATCATTATTAACCTCATCTACAGTTTCTTAGGAGTGAGGAGAAGAAACATGATTTCTTTTTGGTAGATTCTCCACAACATCACACTCCCCCCTTGCCTATTTTTCTACATGTGAAAACGAGATTGGATGTCCACAGGTTAACCGGCTAAGCTGTGTTGTAGTCCGGATAGGTGGAGGCCACACATGGGGAGACAAGATGCCAATAAGTTAAATGTATCTTCTAGGTTCGAGTTAAATGTACTAGGGGTAAGGATTATGGGGGGTTTATTATGGGATGCCCTTTCTATTGCATTTTCGTCTCTTTCTTTGTAACTTTACTCTTTTTCACGAATTAAAAAAAGCCATGTATCATATAGGTGTATTCCATAAAGATTATGATGCCAAATCATTAAGATGGTGGAATAGCAAGAAGTTCTTTGCTAGACAATTTGAAAATTTGTTTTTACTGATTTGTGGTATCTAGGTATTCTTCCATAGAATTTACATTCTTTTTCTAGAAAGTCCACAATAGTAGGGGTGGCAATCGGGTTCGGGTTGACTAGGTTTTATTTCAGGTCATTTCGGGTCAACACATTTTGGCTAGACCCTAAACTTGCAAAAGATGAATTTTTGGGTAGAAACCCTTGACCGTAACCCGGCCTGCAAATACTTTTGGGTCTTCCGGGTTTGGCCTGTAAATCTAAATACCAAGAGAACAATTTTACAAAATGTTATAATTTGTCTAATCATTAACAATTGCCAAGTGTAATCAACAAATTTCAAATAAACAAACTTATGATGTGATTGAGAAACACATATGAAGCTCATTGTAGGTTGGTCGAGAGTTTTAAGCATAACTTCATAAAACAATTAGCATAATAATAAATGATACAAACCAATTCAAAACTATGTAGGATTGCTAAAATAAACTTCATGAGTGTTAGATTAGCAATTTTACAAAATGTTATAATTTGTCTAATCATTAACAATTCCCAAGTATAATCAACAAATTTCAAATAAACAAACTTATGATGTGATTGAGAAACACATATGAAGCTCATTGTAGGTTGGTCGAGAGTTATAAGCACAACTTCATAAAACAATTAGCATAATAATAAATGATACAAACCAATTCAAAACTATGTAGGATTGCTAAAATAAACTTCATGAGTGTTAGATTAGCAATTTTACAAAATGTTATAATTTGTCTAATCATTAACAATTACCAAGTATAATCAACAAATTTCAAATAAACAAACTTATGATGTGATTGAGAAACACATATGAAGCTCATTGTAGGTTGCTCGAGAGTTTTAAACATAAATTCATAAAACAATTAGCATAATAAATCATACAAACCAATTCAAAACTATGTAGGATTGCTAAAATAAACTTCATGAGTGTTAGATTAGCAATTTAATAGACCTCTGGGTGTCTTAAACTTTAGTATTTGTAATTTTATTTGTATATATATTTGTGAATTTCGGGGCAATCAGGTCTAAAGTCCAAACCCGGTTCCGAACCTAAATTAATTTCGGGTTCTAGGGGTTTGGGTCAATTTTGGGGTAGGGTCGAAAAACCTTAGACCCTAACCCGCTTAACAATTTTGGATTCGGTTCGGGTCATTTTGGTCGGGTCTTGTTTTGTCAGCCCTACACAATAGAATTCAAGCATGCATCTAATTTTCAGAACCAAGTCATTTGTTCTTTGCACCTGTCAGTTCTGTCAACTGGTAAGCCTGGTCGGCTTAGTAGCTGCAGGTCGCGTGTTCGATACCCAGCTGGATCATCAGTGAGGGTTTGCTTAGTATCTTCACGATGGCGACGGTCGGACTCCCCTCCGAGTACTATAAAGGATTACAAAAAAGAAGTAGCTTGTCCTTCGCATTCTCCGGTACATTTAAGATCTTCACCATCTCCTTTAAGGATTGTGGTGTTCACATGCTATGGAGTCACCTTTATATCTTTGGCTGCGCTGTCTTTCGGGAGGAAATTTCAGTTGTGGTAGAAGCCATAAAATGATGTCAAGTCTGGTAGGAGTGTAATTGCAGAAAAGATGAAAGATGACGACAGTTGAAGAGTGCACTAGCAGGATGACCTGGATAATGTTTCTTGTTTATGAGATTATTAGTTGTTTTGATTACCCTTAAGAAGTCTCATGAGTTAAGGATTGTGGTGTTCACATGCTATGGAGTCACCTTTATATCTTTGGCTGCACTGTCTTTCGGGAGGAAATTTCGGTTGTGGTAGAAGCCATAAAATGATGTCAAGTCTCATGAGTCATGTCAAGTCTGGTAGGAGTGTAATTGCAGAAAAGATGAAAGATGACGACAGTTGAAGAGTGCACTAGCAGGATGACCTGGATAATGTTTTTTGTTTATGAGATTATTAGTTTGTTTTGATTACCCTTAGACAGAAGTCTCATGAGTCATCTCAAGTGTGGAAGGAGTGTCATTGCAGAAAAAATGAAAGATGACAGCAGTTGAAGAGTGCAGTAGCAGGATGACCCAAATTATGTTTCCTGTGTAAGAGCAATGTTATCAGGACTGGACCAGTGTCCCAACTGGAGACTACTAGTTCAATTGAACCGGTTCTACCTGTTACGTAAGCGATGACGTCATATATATATTTAATATGCTTAAAGTATATACAAGATATGAAGATATGGACAATTATGATTCAATTCAACTGTGATGAAGCTAAAAGTTAAATTCATGCAACACACAATACCAAGTCTTAACATCATCATCACAAAATATGAAAGAAATATCAAAATACAAAAGTTTGATTCAAACATAATACAAAAAGTAGCTAGCAATGTGCAATTTTCATTACTCACTGAAATATGATTTTTTTGTAGTGCTTTTTTATATTTTATAAACACAGGTCGCAATGAATATTGACTAGTAGGTGTTGAGATAAACATGGAATACACACCGATGACAAGAAATACACAGGGGAGCAAATAGTATACACAACACAAAGAAAACACAAAGAAAAACGCAACAAAATCATAGACAATGCACACAACAGTTGGAGGGAAAGGAAAAATAGCATTTATGTAACTATAAAATCAACAGATGGATAAATGGAAGAAAACATAATAAAGATAAAAAAATATCATATGCAGCAGACAACTTTTAAAAAACAAAGGAGTTGAAGGGGAGCAGGGAGGTACAAAAAACATTAAAAAAACTCAGAATTCTGCTGCTGTGAAAGTACCAGCAGTAGCGGCCAATTTTGGCTGACCGGAGCAGTTCTGGCTGGTTTTGGGTTGGCTGCCGGGTCTTGGGTTTGACCGGACCGGTTTTGGTCCCGGTTCAACTGGTCCGGCCGACCGGTCTAACCTGGTCTTGATAACATTGTGTATGAGATTATAAGTGGCTTTTATTACCCTTGGACAAAAGTCTCATGAGTCATGTCAAGTGTGGAACTATTGCAGAAAAAATGAAAGATGACGACAGTTGAAGAGTGCAGTAGCAGGATGACCCAAACTATGTTTCATGTGTATGAGATTATGGGAGTCTTTTATTATCCTTGGCTGGGCTACTGTTTAGCCAAGAGGGATGGGGCCATTTCCTGTTAGATAATGGGGTTTGTCTCCTTTAGAATTAAATTGAATGCTAATCTAGTATCACCAAGGTTTTAAAAAGCACAAAGCGGGAAGCGTGCGGACGGGACCTTGTAGCCGATTAATCGTCAGGCGGGCGATTAAGCGGGCGCTTTTTGGAAAAGCGGATTTCCAATTCCTATAAATTTTTATGCAAAATTACATACATATGTATATAAATGCTTATATTTTTGAATTTTTTGTACATATCTAAACATTGTACAAGACAATACAAAACACCCAATAGTTTATAACACAACTATACAACAATGATTGTATCTATATAATAAATAATAAGTGTATATACAAGATGCGACAACAATTTTGTATCACATGTTTACATAGCTAAACAGTAAACAATAAACAATAAACCTATCATAGCTAGCTTACAAACGTATTGTTACATTTACACATCATCAAATATTCATACATTACAGCAATACATTTAATCAAAGTATGCATTCTATATTAGATAATAGTAACCGATAATATACTTGGATACACCACAAAGGTACCATATCATTACAGCTTACATACAAAGTATGCATTCTAAATTAGAACTAGGTATATCATAGAACATTTAATGTATGCTAGTTTAATATATTATAGTTAATACTAATCAGGGTATATAATGTACTTAATGTTATATGCTTACAACAGTTTTTTTTAAAAAGTGGGAAAAAAGCGGGTTCAACGGGCAAAAAGCGGCCGCTTTTCTCAAATCCACTCAAGTGGCACTTATGGCACATTTTAATCGGCCATCACCTTGTGGCGATTAAGCGGCCGCTTAAGCGCCCCCCTAGGATGCTTTTTAAAACACTGAGTATTACCAATCTTGAGTGCACTAATAGATGGGCATGATCATTTCATAACCATCTTTCAATCGGATGAAAACTCTGAAAGCAGTCCCTTTGAGTTTTACATGCCCTACCACAAATTGAATGAAATGGAGTGCACTACCAGGATGACCTAAATTAAGTTACATGTGTAAGAGATTATGAGAGGCTTCAATTACCTTTGGCTGGGCTCCTGTTTAGCCAAGACGAATGGGGCCATTTCCTGTTAGATAATGGGGTCTGTCCTCTTCTTCTTTAGAATGAAATTGAATGCTTATCACTAGGACTGACAATCGGGTCGGGTCAGATCGGGTCCTGACCCGTAAAGTGAGTTTCGGGTCTAATTCGGGTCCTAAATCGGGTTTGTACTACAAACTTTATGTAAACCAAATTTTTATTAAATATTTGATTGTAGCATTGTTTATGAGACATGCCAAAAATGTAATGAAGTATTAATATTTAATAAATCTTAATAAAATTCACCCAAAGCCACATTTTGGGTCATTTCAGGTTACTCTCGGGTTGAACGGGTCGGGTTCGGGTTATTCGGATCCATACAAACTAAAATTTGCACACATTGCTGAATTTTAGTTTACAACCGAATTAACATTTTCGAGTTCAATTCGGGTCATTTCGGGTCGGGTCGGGTCATTCGGGTCGGGTTTGAGATTGCCGACCCTACTTATCACCAATCTCCACAGCATAGCAGATGAGCCTGAGCATTTTATAACAATCTTTCAACCGGATGAAAACTCTGAAAGCCGTCCCTTTGAGTTTTTACATGCCCTACTACAATGTTATCCTAATCTTCTTAATTCCGTTTATTAGATCATGCAATGATTATTCTTTTTATTAAATGATGATAAAAAGCGAGGTTATAGTTTAGATTTCCTCTAATAAAATCATGAAATTTAGTAATGTCTTCTCTGTGCAAATATTTTACGGTAAATCTAGCGACATGTTCACTCTTACCATCTTTTAGTCGATTGAAAACTCTGAGAGCTGTCTCCCATTGAGTTTCCATACCATACTATGTTATCCTAATTCTCTCTGTAATTAATTTTTATGAAATGTCACAATGATTTTTCTCTTTGTTATATCACGAGAAAGGTGAAAGTACAGTTTAGGTTTCCTCTTAATTAAAGAGCTAATAAATTAATAAATTTATTATGTCTTCTGTGTGTATATGTTTTAGGGTTCATTTAAAAGTTTAGACAAGGATAGTTCTACTCTTAATTATGCAGAATTTGTTTGCTTAGCTGAATTGTCTGAAGTAGACTGAGTAGTTTGGAGTTTGGGTGGTATGAAGCTTATTTTTCAGGAGAGTTTGTGTTGTAACAGGGAAGTAGTTCATATTAAATACTTAATTATTCACAAGTCTCATATTTATTTGTTAAACTGTATACTCATGCCAAAAATATTAAGAGCCCATTGTATCTCATATCTACCTTCAACTACATCAACATGGCTTGAATGTCCTGATTCACTTGAATCACACGAATGTGAGCACAATTACAAGTATGCAGACAAGTATGATCACGTGTATAATATGAACTACTACAAGTGTGGTACGGGAATGATTGTTGGGCCTTGACGAAACAAGGTGTCAACATGTGGTACAAATCGAATGTTGAAATATATGTGTGGACAAGGAAAGATCGCTTGATAAATAACTTCTAAGGAATAAAGTGGGGATGGCGAGTCTTAAGGACAAACTAGGTGACATGTGCTTTAGATGGTACAAATATGTGCAATGTCGATTGTGGACCGACAAGTGCACCTTTTTGAAGTAATGCTATTAATTCAAGCAAGCATAGTTAAAATAGGAGGTGGCGGACCCAAATTGACTAGGAGAGAGTTTATGCGATGAGATCAAGTTCTTTACATTTTAATGAGAATATGACCCATAGCATAGCTGAATGGAAAATAAGGATCCATGTAGCCGACTACAACATGATTGGCAATGTGGCTTAGATGATGATGATGTTTCTGCATGTCTTTAAGGAGGACCACTTGGTTGTGAAAGCCAAATTTAATTGAAGGAAATAGTTGGGTCGAAAGCATGCTTGACAACAATCTCACGAGCCGTCGCAATTGTGGAAGGAGTGCTAATACAGACTGATGGTGGCAATTGAAGAGACACTAGCAGAAGGATGATCCAAGTTATGTTCTTGGTTTATGAGATTGTGGGCGACTTTTGTTACCTTTTAAGCTACAATCTTTAGCTAAGAGGGGGAAGGCCGTTCCCTGTGGTAAGATTATGGGTTTCCTGATAAAAGATTTAATTGTTGTGTGCATTCTTCTCTTCCTTTGTTAGAATTAATCCTCTGCTTCCTTTGAAACAAAATGAATGTGAAAATAGTGTCACCAATCTCCATATCATGATTGCTTTGATATATCATTACAGAAAATGGCCTTGAGCATTTTATAACCATCTTTCAACCGCATCAACAGTTTGATAGCTGTGTCCTCTTTGAGTTATTTTTAAATTGAACAAGTTCAGAAGGGGTGACCCACATGTCGCCCAATTAAACCACCCGAACCTTGGGATGAGTGGCGGGAGATAATTCGTCATTGGTTCCAGGGATCGAACTCGTGTCGCTTCATTGGTGGCCTGTTAGCTGATCCACTATGCCAAATCCTCCTGGTTGTGTCCCCTTTCAGTTTTTCGTACCCTACTATGTTGTCCTGATTCTCTTTTGCAATGATTTTCATTATTGGAGATCATGTAGTGGTTATTTTTCTTAATTATATAACGATGCAAGGCAGATTACAATGAGATTTCCTCTTAATTAAAAGCTAATTAAAATAATGAAATTTAGTAACGTCCATGTTTCCTTTGGTTACCTGCATTGTCTAGAAGTGTGGAGTTTGGGTGATATGAGACATGTTAAGGAGAGTTTGTTGAAAATTGGGAGAAGTCGATATTATATACTGAACAATTCATTTGTAAAGTTTTCAAATATGTGTATACTTGTGTGCTTGTCTACATATAAAAACCCTTTATGAGCTCATTCAAACTCATCTGTCTTAAGGAGAGTTAATCATGGCTTGGACGTTCTGTTTCACCCGAATCACATAAACACGAGGACTAACAAGTATTGATATAGGTACCAGACTACCAACACAAGTATTAGTTTATTATACTATAAAACATCTAAGATGCTGATTTTGATTACCATTTGAGTCTGCACCATGCACATATTGGTATTATATACTGTAAGTAACCGGAAAAATCTAACAAGATCAAGAGCTAGACGAAGTGTGAGGGGATTAGATATAACAACATTAAGTTTATGTTTCTATTAGAAAAGTATCTAGCATCCACTGTACTATTTGCTAAACCTTGTGAAAACATGTTTTAAACCAAGTCCTAAGTGCATGGATTGGCGTAGGGATACATGTACCATTACATGCAAGGGGGCCCAGGCAACACAAACACTTCTAAGAAGTAACCATGGCTTGACTGGACAGATGACCAGTAGGGATTTGCTTAAGCGGCCGCTTAATCGCCACAAGGTGATGGCCGATGAAAATGTGCCATAAGTGCCGCTTGAGTGGATTTGAGAAAAGCGGCCGCTTTTTGCCCGCTGAACCCGCTTTTTTCTTGCTTTTTGCCCGCTTTTTTCCCGCTTTAAAAAAAAAACTGTTGTAAGCATATAACATTAAGTACATTATATACCCTGATTAGTATTAACTATAATATATTAAACTAGCATACATTAAATGTTCTATGATATACCTAGTTCTAATTTAGAATGCATACTTTGTATGTAAGCTGTAATGATATGGTACCTTTGTGGTGTATCCAAGTATATTATTGGTAACTATTATCTAATTTAGAATGCATACTTTGATTAAATGTATTGCTGTAATGTATGAATATTTGATGATGTGTAAATGTAACAATACGTTTGTAAGCTAGCTATGATAGATTTATTGTTTATTGTTTACTGTTTAGCTATGTAAACATGTGATACAAAATTGTTATTGCATCATGTATATACACTTATTATTTTGTGTTGTTTACTATAGTATATAGATACAATCATTGTTGTATAGTTGTGTTATAAACTATTGGGTGTTTTGTATTGTCTTGTACAATGTTTAGATATGTACAAAAAATTCAAAAATATAAGTATTTATATACATATGTATGTAATTTTGCATAAAAGTTTATAGGAATTGGAAATCCGCTTTTCCAAAAAGCGTCCGCTTAATCGCCCGCCTGGCGATTAATCGGCTACAAGGTCCTGTCCGCACGCTTTCCGCTTTGCGCTTTTTAAAACCTTGCAACTCAGTGTATTGACGGAAATCTATTTCACTTCTTCAACATCCTACATGGCATGTCGGATCCCCACACGGCGTGTTGCTGGGAGCATATCATCTTTGACCAAAATAGTTACACGCCTTGTCACACAGTGTGTCCAAAGAAGCCTATCTACTTCTAGTTCAAGCTATGACGTCCTCCAAAGTACTTTCTCTTTCTCATACCTAATGCTATTTGGATCATTTTTTTTGGGGCTCTGGCCCCGCACCCGTAGATTTGTCAGCCTAAGGGAAATCTCCTTTTGGGTCAAGAAAGTTTTCTATCCTGATCTTTATAATTGGATTGTGTTTTACTTTTACTCTAGTTATCAGTTTCTTTTCTCTACATACTACACCTCTCACTTCATATTTTCCCGTCCTGTTCTCCCAACCATCATGTGCACGTCTCTTTCCACGTGCAGGGGGTCATATGTCTCTATTCCGCACCACCTACTCATTCTCTTTGTAGTTGGCATGCAGGGAGGGGGTATAGAGGAGAGAGAGTATGAGAGTGATCACATGAGGAGAGAAATGAGAGATGATATATAATATTCACATGTTATTATCATCATGGAGTTTCATATTCTTTAACACATCTGCTCTTTCGATGTATTTGTGGCGCTTCATTCCCACTAAGCATCACTTCACATACAGGTCGGCTATCTCTCCTGATTCCAGTTGGCCTCTGCTTTCAGGCAACATTGAAGGATCTCAATTGCAGAATTGACACCAACCTTTTCACATTCTTACCGCATTATGTACGTCAGGACAAGAGCTTGTTGCGCTTATTCCAACGTCTTATTCCCTCTGCTGTTAATGATGTTTCAGTTGGTCACTCTCATTGCATTCTTATGAGAAAGATGGTTGCTTCTTCACATCAAACTTATCCGAAGCTCGTCATTTTCTAGCCCGTGAATTCTGTAAGGATTCATCTAGATTTTTATCTTCACCGAGCTATTTTTGTGATGTCTTCTCCAAGTTGCATCTGTTGACATGGCTTATCTGCTGATCTAATTGGGTTTATCCTTGGTGGTGCCCTTCATTCTTATCAAGCCCCCAAGGTTCATGTGTCAGATTTATGGAATGAGTGTGACAATCATCAACACCTCGTCCAGTTTGTGTTCGTGCCACATTATGTACGTCTTTGGTCTTTTGCGCTAAATCCAATTGGCTACACTTCTCAGACGATTTGAGGATACCTCTACATTACTACGTCGACATTATGCCTCTGTATTTTTGCCACATTATATACGTGGTATGTGTCAACTGTGTGTTTATACCACTCACATTCCTTTCCAGTGAAGATGGTGTAGTAGTCGTACTTTTCATCGTTCGCTTTAGTTTGATTGTGGTGAGTTTTTGTTGTGGCATTTGGGTTCCATTTATCTGATGTTCTTCATTCCAAAAGAACTTCAAAAGATAGTCAATTGTGCATTCATAATCCTTGATTAACTCCATCCAGCGTCGTTGCCTCATATTCAACTCCTGTTGTGAAAAGATGTACTTCAGTTTCTTGTGATCCGTGAAGATTTGACACTTCTCGCCATAAAGGTAGTGCCTCCTGATCTTCAGACGATTTGAGGATGCCTCTATATTTCTACGTCGACATTGTGCCTCCGTATTTGTGCCACATTATGTACGTGGTATGTGTTGACTATGTGTTTATACCACTCACATTCCTTTCCAGTGAAGATGGTGTATTTGTCGTACTTTTCATCGTCTGCTTTAGTTTGATTGTGGTGAGTTTTTGTTGTGGCATTTGGATTCCATTTATCTGATGTTCTTCATTCCAAAAGCACTACAAAAGACCTTTTCCAGAGCTGGAGTATTTCCAGCCTGCAGAACACAACTCAAAAGAGGCGTCATCATATGTTTTAGTTGGGAAGCATTTTGTGAGGAGTGACAATTTTTGTATGGCGAGTGTCATTTTTATCTTCTAATTGAGTCATGTAAGTCCAAGTTAGGACATTTTTATCTTCACCCATGCTCCACCTTGAGGGGGTGTTAGAAATATTTTAGGCCTATTTAGTTAATAGGTTAGTTTGTAAATGGGGTTAAGTCTCTCAGCCCATATAGCCTTACTTGAGTTGCAAGTCTATAATGTGTCCCCATTTCTCCTATATAGAGGACACGAGTGTGCCGTCTAACATTAACACAAATGAGTTCCCCTCACACCTTTCAACATATGCTTATCATAAAAACCAGCAGGTTGAAGGACATGCTTGTTAATAATTCTGTTTTTTTTTGTCCAAAATTCCACCTCTTTTGTATCCATTGTTTGGAATTTTGGAAGAAAGATATAACTTTGTATAATTTAAAGGTAACATAATAAGAGATAAGACACTTGTATAGTCTGTTTTGAGCATATTGACATGTTTAGAATAATAGGAATAGAGATACCACCTATGAACTTAAATGATGTTTCAAACATGCATTATGCATCTTTGTTGTGTCCATCCATAGACACTGTCCTGTATTTTAGTAAACACCTGTGTCCTGTGTTTGTGTCCATCCCAAGGAAATGTTCTGTATTTTATTTAACAGCCACGTCCTGTGTTTACATCCATGTCAGCAAACGTGTTAATGCATCCTAGATGGTGATACAACAATTTAAGGTATATAAGATACTATGATGTGACATCCCTCTCCATATGCACATGCATGCATATATATATGTAATGTCTATAAACTGATGGGATAAGTCTAACAAGATGAGAGCTATACACACACAAATAAAACATAAAAAAGTAATGGACAAATCTTTATCATCTACCACTAAATGGCATAATAATCTAGTATAAGGTTATATTCGAAGTTATCACAGACATTATTCTGATAGTAGTTCCTTAAATTTGAGCCACGAACCGAGGAAACTATAAGGCCTAGTTTGGCTGCTGACTTCCAAAATCCCGGTACTTAACACAGTAAGTGACGGCCAGTCACGTTATAAACGGAACTCGTAAATACTCTCCAGTAATTAATTCAAGGGCGACAGTAGGCTTTGCCAGGCACGCCGAATTGTTAGGTAGTGAGAAAGCCCGTCTCCTGTCTGATATTCTGTCATGTTTCATCTTTCTTTCCTACAGGTTCACCGGAGAAGTCGGCACACGTGTACATCTCATCGCTCATGCCACCTTAAAAATGACGTTGCGATTTAACAGACTACCAGATTTACAATGTTGGCTGCCAAACTGGGCCTAATATTATTTGTATGGCATCTAAATCAGGGAAATTGTGACAAAGTTGGGAGTTCTGCGAAAAATCTGGAAAAAAAGGAAAAAATTGGGTCAAAATATAATTCATGAAATGCGGGGAATTGGGAGCTGTGCGAGTTCTGGAGTAAGGTGCTCCTAGTGAATAAATCAGGGAAATTGTGACAAAGTTGGGAGTTCTGCAAAAAATCTGAAAAAAGGGAAAAAATTGGGTCAAAATATAATTCATGAAATGTGGGGAATTGGGAGGAGTTCCGGAGTAAGGTGCTCCTAGTGAAAAATTCACGGGTTAACTGCAAAATTTTCAAATATTCGTAGAATATGGTGACTATCGTACACCCACTATTTAGTAAATAAATCCATCAGGCCGATACTAGATACGTCCCATCTTTTTTTTATATATTGACCACTACTTAGATACGTCCCATCTTTTTCTTATATATTGACCACTACTAGATGTATATTAGAGTATTCACAATGGATCCTTTTGGAGTGTTCATGCCTCCGTGACTGAATGAGTCCGTTGATCTGAGTTGGTGTGGTTCTTTTGTGGCTGCCAACTGGTAGCTCGTTTGACACCTCTATATGTATATTTTCTTTCCAGGCTGTTTCTGCAGCCTGAATTTCTCCCTTTTGGCCTTCGCCGTTTCCCAGTCAGTTTGGCCGTGTCCTTATTATCAGCTTGTTGCTAATAAGTCTCTGACATGTAAAGCATGTGCATGCATAGAAAAAACCCCCTTGAAAAAGAGTGAGTATGTTGCGCATTCTCTTTTTCTCTGGCGACGGGGTAGTGGTGGGTGGTAGGGTAGTACAATACAGTGACATGCATGGAAGGAGAAATATTAAGGACATGGAAGGAGAGAAATTCCACCCATTCTCAGACCATTTTGTACAAAGATTGTAACAGAAGTATGTAGGGCATGACTGAGGTTAGGTTAAACTGACCTCTATCAATACACAATGCACTGTACAAATAAACTCCTCTTTATGAATTATACTTGTATTGCTTCCTTCTGAAAATACTTGTGCACAACAAATGAAAAATGAGGGAGAGATGCTTGGCAACCATGGGTGCAGTTCGTAGCAAAACAGAGGCTAGACTACCCTTGATGAGATTAAAATGGTGGATATATCATGCTGCCCGTTCACAAAATTTGGGGAACATGCTTAAAAGCGTGATATTTTTGTCTTTTAAAATTAATTTCATAAATTAACGAATACATGGTTGTCCCAGACAATTTACTAATGAGCCCCAGGCTCTGGTCCCAGAAATCTATCAAAACTTTGAAGTATGAGGCTTGTACTGTATTCTAGCTTCCTTTTTCGTCCGTTTACTAGGTCATGATATTGTTTGTCTGGATATGAGTTGCTGTTAGGGCTGGTCTTGTCCGCTGGGTTCAGTTTTCCTGTTCCCAAAAGTGCACAAGTGAGGATATGGGTTGCTGTCAGGGCTGGCCTCGTCCGCTGGGTTTCGTTTTCCTATTCTCAAAAGTGCAACAAGTGTTCTGTTTGTCAGGATATGGGTTGTTGTTAGGGCTGGTCTCGTCCAGTAGTTTTGGTTTTCCTGTTCCCGAAAGTGCCACAAGTGTTCTGCTTTCAGAATGGTGCAAATTGTAGTCTTTATGCGGAACTACTTTTTTGTTGAACAGAATAAATAATGTCAGTTTTTCATAAGCAACAAATAAACTTAATAACAATCAGTTTTCTGGTTCCATTCTTATGAGAGCATAATCAAAAGTATGCGTGGTATTATGAGTGTTCTGCCATAATTCAATCCTAGTTTCCATTGTTGTGTCTGTTATCCTTTAAAGTGAATTCAAAAGTGAAGCCAAACACTGTGGTTAATGAATATTTGTTAAATCATCACTAAAACTTCTTATTATGTAAATTACCGCTTTGATCTTTTGCCTGATTATCGAAATTGAAATTTTATCCTTGTCCCTACACTTTTCCAACTCATTGTTTCATAGCTCGTATTTCTAAGCTACCTCTAATTTGTGCGTTGCTGCAGATTATTCAAGATATGGCAGATTATAGCTGGATGCCATCGGAATCAATGCCAAGCTATAATGGAAACAAGAGGCCTAAATGCTATGACTTTTACGGGAAAGCTGAGCGACGATCATACTGAAGCTATTATACAGCTAGCTGTGGAACTTCTCAAATGGGTTGAAGCTTTCTGGAAATGGACAGACACTCAGAGGTGCTTTGTCAAGTCCTTGAATGACTGGCTTAGGAAATACCTTCCTGATGAGCGGGAGGAAACGGATGATGGGTTTGCTCCTTTTTCTCCAGGACGACTAGGTGCCCCCCCAGTGTTTGTTATCTGCAACTACTGGCTCCAAGCGCTTGATGTGATTTCAGAGGCTGAAGTGATTAAATCGATGAGGTCTTTCACCCAGACTGTGCTCCAAATTTGGCAGGAACACTACCGCCAAAGGATGTTGATTAGCCGAGATGTGAATGGGAATCAAAGAGGCTTAGAGGCCTTGAATCAAAAGCTTAATAGGGAAGTAGCTGCAATGAACAAGAGGAATCCCCAGATCCCTGTTTTCTTGAGTCACCCAAATACTGCCAATACAGGAGAAATCATTCATGCTTCTGAGAGTCCCGATGCAGCCAATTTGCACTCCAGTCTACAGCAAGTCTTTGAAGCTATGGAAAGATTCACAGATGGTTCAATGAAAACATACGAGGGACTTTATTCTCGCTGTGAAGAGGAACGGTTAAGAAAAGAAACTGCAAGGATTTCATAGGGAGAAATGCAACTTAGTTGTAGGTAAGCAGAATATTGGATTAGATAGAAGGCTCTCGCACCCGACCAAGCATTTTGATGGAACTCCCAGAATGTTACCGGGATGTGGCATACGGGACCTATGATGCAATGATAGAATGGAATTATCTTTTTAACAACAGCAGTGGAGAAGAATCTTAATCAGCATCTATAAAATATCTTTGCATTGAAATATGGAAGTCGGCCCTCATGCTCAAATGCATATGAAGATCTTTTGTCATTCAACTGTACCCCCTCCAATATTGATTAAGCTTTGATTCGATGGGAACTTGCACGTGTCACTATGACGAATGCTAGTGGATAGAGCTGATGGTAATTCGTCGCCTTCATGTTTTCACGGGGTGGGCTGGAATAATTCGTCGTTATCTTTTAAGAGCTCCAATTGGTTGAACAACCAAAGACTGAAACCTGAAACAGTCAAGTCTACAGGTTGGAGATATGAGACTGACATCGGATGGAAATTCAAAATTTCTTGCGAATAAGGGAAACATTCAAAGCAACTTGGTTTAGAGAGGCCAATTGTCCTTTGTCTAGACCATACAGGTAGTACGCAGGCTAGGGAAAGAATGTTCCCCATGCTGTGCAGATACTGCGGCCAGGACTGACTGACTTTGGGAAAAGTTGGAAAGAACCTGATTCATCCTGTCCCTTGCCACCGTTCAGAGTGAATCTTCTACTCTCCAGGCGCTCATGGAGCTAATCATTGCTGAAGATCCCTTGCACTTTGAAAGCATCAGAGTGGCTGGAAATCAGGATGGTATGTCTCGAAGCGGTGGGAATGGCTTTAGCGCCTATTTGCTACCACCATTTGTCGTAAACGTACAATAACGAACAAAGAGTAGAATTTGTTATCACCCCTCCCCTCCCGCAACACCCTCCTCCCTTTTGAAAAAGACAGTAGAGATTGTACAGGGGAAGGTATCTCGAAAACCAGGCACACTTTGATTTTTTTTTTGATGTATATTGCAATAACGCAATAACACGAAAAATGATCGAACTAGTGGCCTGATTTTTTTAGAGTTACCGCAAATTTTGTATATTGTTTAGGAAGTTTTTGTAGATTCGTTGATTGTATTATTCTAATTTAACAAAAAGAATAGCTTAAATTTATCAAGTCTCTTTGCATCAGAAACTTTTTAGTTGAATATGAGGGTGATAAGTACAAATTCTTCTCCATGGTGATTTTGATCTCTTTTGTTGAAAGACTCAATTTGTTAAGACTGAGCAATCTGGCAGAGATACCCTGAATTGTTTGAGCAATCAAATTACTGGCTTTGATATCTAAGCAATCTGAA
Source organism: Alisma plantago-aquatica (assembly GCA_963693085.1). Taxonomy (NCBI): domain Eukaryota; kingdom Viridiplantae; phylum Streptophyta; class Magnoliopsida; order Alismatales; family Alismataceae; genus Alisma; species Alisma plantago-aquatica. The sequence continues at coordinate 71,569,703 of OY856411.1, read as the reverse complement.
AATTATGCCAGCAATAGTTTTTCCGATGATTGCTAGTTTGACGGAGGATATAAGTATTGGATCGAATAAGTAAATGCGCGATGATAGAAAACAAATAACAAAGATGGTCTAACAACGAAAAAACAACGTATTTAGGAGGGTCGGTTAAATTCCTGGCTGAGGGAGGAGGGATGAAGCGACGAGACCAATCCTAGCCGTCAACATGATTTACGCCTATGCCGATTATTACGATCTCCTAGTACTGCAAATCGGATTGCTTCATCTTGAAGCTGCAACTAATCATCATAACTGTTATAACTGGATATGAGCTTGTGGACTTTGACTGCTGATGCTCATCCTGTTCTGAGGGGGCCCTCAATGACAAAGTTGATGAGTTTTTAACCCCGCTTTTTCTTGTCTTAATTTTGCCATCACGGCTCGACTCGATAGTTTGAAAACGAGAGTTACAAGTAAACTCTCAGCAAATGCTATGTCATTTTCCCAGACGGGATATCTGTTAAGTTAGGTCCAATGCAACACAATTCCTTCTCGTACTAAGGGGTGTATACTGGGTTCGGGTGAGTGGATTTTTTGAGTTGTTACGGGCCAACGTTTTTTCTTGGACTAGACCCAAAATTTATTAAAGATGGATTTTCATGTCTAAATCTTTGACTTCTAACCTGAGCCAAAAACATTTCTTGGTGTATTATTATTGACATGTATATTTTAAGAAGATTAAGATTCTAGAAACAAAATTAAATATATCTATCTTTTATAAATAATGAAGGGTCTCCAAAGATGAGTTTCCGCTTCCATATATTGATGTACTAAGTAATTGGTAATTAAATTTTAACATTTTAATTTTTTATTATATAGTTGAAAATTTTGGATCAATCAAGTCAATTCGGATCTAAAGTACAAATGCATAATAATTTGAGTTGTTCCAATGATCCATCCAATGATCCAAACCTTAATTGGTTGACTTGGATTTTGATGATATGATGGGCAAACGGTCTCAAGACCGTTTCGAGGTCATCCAAATGACCTCAAGACTGTTTGGGGTCAGGTCATGTTCAATTTGGATGATAGTTCAATGGTTTCAAAGTAACTAATCTTGCATTAATTAGTGTTGAAGGATCATCGATTCCAAACCCTAATTCAATTGAATCAAACCCTAATTGATGACTAATTGAGGGTCAAATGAGGGTCAAATCAGTTGAAGATTTACCTATTTAACTCAATTGAAGTATGAGGATAGGTCCAATCGATGATTGGTTCCATGAATTCAATGATTGAAGGAATCAACATTGGAATCCCTAATTGAGGTTGATTCAATGTGAATCTCTAATTGAGGTTGATTCCATGTAAACCCTAATTGAGGTTGATTCCATAAGAAACCCTAATTGAGGGTGATGCCATGAGAAATCCCTAGTTGGGATGAATAGTAAACATTAAGTATAAGCAATGAGATGTGAAAGCCTAATGAAGGATGATGCTACATGCAATCCTAACTCTAATGAAGTATGATAGCATGTGAAATCCCAAAGCCCTAATAAAGGGTAAAGGTATGTGAAACTCTAATTGGAGTTATAATACATAAAGCCCTAATCTTGGGCATTATGACAATGAATTATAATCCTAATTTTAAATAAGGGTATAAGGAAACCCTAATGATGAAACAAAAGGAATTACCTTGTAAAGGTGAAACATTTCATGTGGTTGATTATAGGCAAGCTTATTGTAAGCAATGCCTTAATCTAAGATGAGTCCATATCATTAAAGATAGTTGAACCATTCTTATGTGTAACCTATGCACTTTATGGTAAGAGTGATAGGTTAGTGGATGAAAGGATTAAGATGGGAAATACCTTAATCCAAGATAAGTTGATAACTTAAGAAAGTAGTATGTGATGATCAATGATGAGTTAAAGGAATTAAATTCCATGAACTGTGTAATCAAGATTGGTAGTGTCCAATGCCTGGCGGTGTAATCAGGTTTGGAAGAGTCCAATACTTGGCAGAGGCTAAATGCCTGGAATAATAACACAGGATTGGCTAACTCCCAATACCTGGAATGCACAGGATTGACATAGATCAATACCTGGAATGATAACACAGGATTGGCTAACTCCCAATACCTGGAATAATAACACAAGATTGGCTAACTCCCAATACCTGGAATGCACATGATTGACATAGATCCATACCTGGAATAATAACACAGGATTGGCTAACTCCCAATACCTGGAATAATAACACAGGATTGGCTAACTCCCAATACCTGGAATAATAACACAAGATTGGCTAACTCCCAATACCTGGAATAATAACACATGATTGGCTAACTCCCAATACCTAGATTGTACAGGATTAACATAGATCAATACCTGGAATAGTTGCACAAGATTGACATAGATCAATACCTGGAATAGTTGCACAGGATTGACATAGATCAATACCTGGAATAGTTGCACATGATTGACATAGATCAATACCTGGAATAGTTGCACAGGATTGACATAGATCAATACCTGGAATGGATACACAGGAATAATATAAGTCTAATGCTTGTACTAGTTGCACAGGATTGGTGTAGACCAATGCCTGGAATATTTATATAGGATTGGTATAGACCAATGCCTGAATAAGACATGATGATGTATACTCTCATGTCCAATATAACCAAAATCTATTTAGCAGATTGGCTAAGGCCAATAAGTTGAAACAAGAATGTCTCATGGGTGACATATCGAGGTAATGAATGTCACGAGAGAAGTTTTGATATGATGGTATAATATGAAGGATAAATGATATACATGTTCTTCCTATTCCTTATTAAAAGAATAAATGATATATTGCTCTATCATAAATAGCTGCAATGCTTTCAAAGTTGAGAATGCTTTAAACTGCTTATCCTCTGCTCAGTTTCATATCTTTAAACTGCAATAATAATGTTTTGGCGGAGAGTTATATCTCCCGCTAGGGCAATTTACAATTGTCTCACCCCCGTGGGATCCAACATTTTTAGGTGGACGAGCACAGAGGAAAGTGAGAACATCTTGCAGGGAAAGGACAACAACAATAACATCAGGGACAATAGTGAGATCTCAGGTGGAGATACTACCTGTCAAGTTATATAGTTAGAAAGTCCTATGTGTCGTCTCTGTACTCTCAGGTCCTCGGAGTTTTTAGTCAGTGTTTTTGATATTTCAATCCGAGGTTTTGGCTTGATGGCTCGAGGTTTTATGCTGTCTGTACATAATGTTGATAGGACAGCTGATGTTGTAATCCTCGAGAAGAGATGGAACACGTTATGCACTTTTGAACCAGGATGTAATTGTTATACAATGGTTCTTGATGGGAAAGATTTCCTATATGTGGATCTCTTCGCAAAACGTTTTAATTTTTAGTGATTTTCAGTAATCCGCTGCAAATGATACGCTTCCGTACGTTTTATTATTGTTAATGACACTTGTTATCTTAACGATGGCGTGTGTCATTACAATTAGTGGTATCAGAGCTCTAGGTTCGTTGAGTCTACAGAGACATAGGACTAAGGTATCGAGTTTGTTCTAAGTGTACTTTAGTGTATCTTATAGTGTCTTCTGCTTATGCAGAAGAAGATATATAACTTAAAGATGTCTGAAGGACATGAAGAATATGTTGTTGAGAGTAATGTTGCTGCACCAATGGGAGGTGCAAGGGAGGAACCAGTGCCTGAAAATCCTCATGTTGATGAAATCATGAGAGGAAACCCAAATGTTCATAATCTTTTTGGGCAACTCATGACTACGATGAGGTATATAGAAGACCGGATGCCAGCACCGACACCTAGGGCACCAATTCCCAACGAGGGATATGGGTCTGGTAAGACCTTTGAACGACTACGTCGTGTAGGAGCCATAGAATATGTTGGAACATCTGACCCATCAGATGCTGATCTCTGGCTCACTGAGTTAGAAAAAGCCTTTAAGATCCTTAGTATCCCAGAGGCTGACAAAGTTAAACATGCAGTGTACCTTTTGAAAGGTAGTGCTGGACACTGGTGGGCTATAGAAGAAATAAAAAGGAATGATGAAGAGGTTGGCTGGGAGGAATTCCATCGAGAATTCGTCAATAAGTATTTTCCAAAGACTTATTTAGATGAAAAGATCTCATAGTTTGAGAAAATACGACAGGGAGCCATGTCAATAAGTGAATATGAGGTTAAGTTCATGGAACTTTTACGATTTTGCCCCCAGATGGCTGCTACTGAGGAGGAAAAGATTCAACATTTTGAGAAAGGATTGAATGCTGAGATGTCCATTCCAGCATCTACCCTAGAAAGTAGGGAGAGGTTTGCCACATTTGTGGAGTCTATATGGAGGATAGAACGATCTACGATAAAGAAATATAAGACATACCTCAAAAGAAAGTCTACACAGTCACAGGGACTAATGAGTAGTGGCAGCAGACAACCAAAATCTTCATCAGTCCAACCACAATATAGTGCACCTATGCAGGGGTCATCAAGTTGGGGTCGAGCTTGTCATAAATGTGGATAGCTAGGACATTTTAGACAACAATGTCCAAGGAGAAACAATGAGATGACCCAGCAGTCAAGGCATAATCTATAAAACCCACAAAGACCTCAGTCCGGTGGAGCAGATGGTAGAGGACAAAGACAAGTGTCACAGTTTAGCCCATCTACTTCTGGTAGTAGAGGACAAAGGCAATAACAAATAATGACTAAGTCCATGTTATGGGTTAGATAAGATGCTAGTTATCTTGTAAAGGTAGACTTGTCAAGATAGAACTTTCTATTTTGAGTTACCTTATGTTTCCTATTATAAGAAAAGTAGTTGTTGTTTAGTTCATCTGTATAATCCTTTAAGGATATGAGGAAGAGATAGTAGCTAGTATGAAAACTTGTATTCAGTTTAATATTCTTTTATATGTTTTGAAGTTTCTCCTTCTCCATTAGGAAAGGGGAGAGATGAAAAATGTAAAATAAAATAAGTGCATACTACTTGATCTCAATATTTATATACCCTGGCCAGGTATACAACTATTGATAACAAAGTGAGTATGGAGACTCTCAGATTGTTATCTTTTTGATTGCTCTGATCAAGTAGTCATTCTGATACAATCTAATGAGTATCATAAAATAAGAAATATGGAATAAATAAATGTGTCCTATCCTAAGTATAAGAAAGAGAAATCTGAGATAACCTCAGATGAGCATGTTTGTATGAGGAAATAAAAGTATAATCCTCATAAGACAAGAATGAGAATAAGGGAGATGAATCTCATCTAATAAAGTTGTGAGTATCATAAAGATCCTTACCATAATGTAGAAATGGAAAATATGATGAGATCATAAGATGATCATAAACATGCTAAAGGGATAATGATATGTAATCATCCTTATAAGATTCCTATGCTAGGGCAAGGAACATAGGGTGAGATAAAGAGTAAATGTTTCATGAATAGTTGAAAATACATGAAATAATAAGAGGAATATGAATCCTTGTTATCTTTCCTTTCAGGGACATGGCAATCAAGTGGGTCTTAGGACACTTGATGTGCATAAGATAAAAATGTTCATGATGATGGATACTTAGAAAATATCAGTTTACCTTGGACATTTATTTCAAGGAAAAGATATATGTAACAAATGATGTCCCAAGAAGAAAGGAAGATAAAGATGTGATGTGTTATTAACACATGTAATAGATACCAAGGTAATGGATCCTGGTATCTAAAGAAATATCAGATTGATCAAAACTCTATGGTGTCCCCATAATAATGAAATGTTATATGATGACATGATGATATGATGCATGAATAATATCTATTTTTCTTTATCTAGGGATTTCGGGGACAAAATCCTTATAGGGGGGGGATAGTTTGTAACATCCCTGACCTGGGTTATATTCTACTCTAGATGTTTTTCCTAATAAGGTTGAGTAGATGCTTAATCTTATCTTGGGAAAAGTAATTAGGGCTCATGAAAAACTTATGTTTCAATTTTGGTCCTGTTTGAACAATGTTGAAGCAATGTTTGCTTATTTTGGACTAAAGTGCAAATTACCCAAGTTGAGGGGTTAAATTGCAAAAGTTGCATGATAAGATGTTCCTTTTATGTTGAGACATCATAAGAATGAGTATGATGTAGTGGTATGGTTTCCATAAGCTTGGGCACCAAGATTAAGCTTTTAAAGCAATCCTTGTGCATTAAAACCTAGTTTTGGTGTAATGTGCAATTTACCCAAAACCTAGGGTTCAATATGCAAATTACCACTTCAAAAAGGTCCCTAATTCTTATTAGCAAAATGTGGGGTAAATAAAATGAGAGGGGTGCCTCATTTGAATTAAGTTGGAGGAGAGAGAATCTTGATATTATAATAATCAAGATTTAATCCTAAGTGAAACCCTAATTCAATTTAGGGCAAAAATGAATGTATTAATTATAGGGCCTTTAACCAAAATTAAAATGGTTGGATTCATATGTGTGTGGATAAGCCTAAGGCCTTGCAAAGGCACGAGCATATCCTAAGGAGGTGAAATCCCACTCACCATTATTATAAGAAAAAGAATTTCCACTCAAATATGGATATTCTTATTATAAGGGTTAAGGTGCTTAATTTCTTTTCCCTTAATTCATGGATAATGGAAGGGAGATAGGTGGGGATAGAGATTCCCTTGCATGCAAGAAAACAAGGGGGAAGTGGTGGCAATAATTTTTGGAATTAAAAGACTTTTATAAAGTATTTTCTCTCATCAATTTTCTTATAAAAGTACCCTTTCCAAGCCAAAACAAAGGCTTTTTCGGATTATTTTCTTTCCCCTTGCTAGGAAAACGACCAAGGAGATGTGTAGGAGCAGGAGGAAGACCCCCAACCTGTTGGTAAGGTTCTTTACCTCCTTTCACCTTGAATCCAAGATGAAAATCGAAAATCAATGTATGAATTCTTCATAACTCGATCACCTCTTCAGTTCTAACCAATTCTTTTCACTCAAAGCTTGAGGAAGAGCCTTGGAATAGTGAATGAAGCTTCATCCACCATTGTTTCCATGAACTTGGAGCTTTGGAGCTCAATTGGAGGCAGGTTTTATAACTTTAAACCCTAACTTTGCTATTGCAATCAATTCCTTATCAATTGGTGAACATTTCTACATTTCTGAAATTAATTTTGGTTGATTGATGCAATATCCATGGAATCACAGTAGATCTCATGAGTTTGAAGCTTGAAGATGATGATATCATCATAAGCACACACCTCCCCAAATATCTTGGGCAAACGGTTTCAAAGTTTGGACCAAACGGTTTCACCAAACCATTTGGTGACCGAACGGTTTGCAAACCGTTTGGGAGAAAACGGTTTCAAAACCGTTTGGTGGAGTTGACCAAGGGTTGACCGTTTTATATTACTGTTCCTAATTATGTTGGTTAGTGACTCACCAAAATTTATGGGTTAACTCCAAAGGAATCGTGAGTTGAAGGCTAATCAATTAAGGAAACCTAAACGGATTAAGTGCTGATTTTTCAGCTTGATTAATTCGACGTTTTGGGCAAACGGTTTCAAAACCATTTGAGATGGTTGACCAAGGGTTGAACGTTTGCGATTCCTGTTCCTAATGATGTTGGTTGATAACCCACCAAATTTTATGGGTTAATTCCAAAGGAATCATGAGTTGAAGGCTAGTCAATTAGGTAATCCCTAATTGGATTAAGTGCTGATCTTCAATCTGATTAATTGGACTTTTTGGGCAAACGGTTTCAAAACCATTTGAGAGAGTTGACCAAGCATTGACCGTTTGATATTACTGTTCCTAATTATGTTGGTTAATGACGCACCAAATTTGATGGATTAATTCCCAAGGAATCATGAGATGAAGGCTAATCAATTGGGCAAACCCTTATTGAAATTTGTGCTGAAATTCCAATGAGTTGATTTGAGATTTTGGGTTGATTAGCCCAAACACGCGGTTTCAAAACCATTTGGGGATCACCCAAGACCGTTTGGAGGTCTAGGGTTAAGCATGGCTATGTGTTTGAAGATCCAAAGATGGGGTATGAACCCTAATCGGCTAAATACTGATTTTGCAAGTGATTGAGATAATGTTTTGGGTTGATTGGCCCAAACGGTTTCAAAACTGTTTGGGGATCACCCAAACGGTCTCAAAACCGTTTTGGGGTAACCCAAGATCGTTTGGAGGTCTGGGGTTAAGTATAGTTGACCAATTGAAGGTCCGAAGGTACCAAATCATATTGCAACTAAGTGCTGATTTGTTGATCAACTCAATAGACTAAACCTTGATGGAATTTCACTAGAATCCAAGGTTTGGATGAGCCAAAGGGTCTCAAGACCGTTTGGAGCTCATCCAAGTCACCCAAGACCGTTTGGAGGTCTAGGGGTGAGTATGGTTAAGCAATTGATGATCCAATGTTACTAAGTTAAAGTGTAATCAATTGCTGATTTGGTGATCAATCCAATGATCCAAACCTTAATGGGTTGACTTGGATTTTGATGATATGATGGGAAAACGGTCTCAATACCGTTTGGAGGTCATCCAAACGACCTCAAGACCTTTTGGGGTCAGGTCATGTTCAATTTGGATGATAGTTCAATGGTTTCAAAGTAACTAATCTTGCATTAATTAGTGTTGAAGGATCATCAATTCCAAACCCTAATTCAATTGAATCAAACCCTAATTGATGGCTAATTGAGGGTCAAATGAGGGTCAAATCAGTTGAAGGTTTACCTATTTAACTCAATTGAAGTATGAGGATAGGTCCAATTGATGATTGGTTCCATGAATTCAATGATTGAAGGAATCAACATTGGAATCCCTAATTGAGGTTGATTCAATGTGAATCTCTAATTGAGGTTGATTCCATGTAAACCCTAATTGAGGTTGATTCCATAAGAAACCCTAATTGAGGGTGATTCCATGAGAAATCCCTAGTTGGGATGAATAGTAAACATTAAGTATAGGCAATGAGATGTGAAAGCCTAATGAAGGATGATGCTACATGCAATCCTAACTCTAATGAAGTATGATAGCATGTGAAATCCCAAAGCCCTAATAAAGGGTAAAGGTATGTGAAACTCTAATTGGAGTTATAATACATAAAGCCCTAATCTTGGGCAATATGACAATGAATTATAATCCTAATTTTAAATAAGGGTATAAGGAAACCCTAATGATGAAATAAAATGAATTACCTTGTAAAGCTGAAACATTTCATGTGGTTGATTATAGGCAAGCTTATTGTAAGCAATGCCTTAATATGAGATGAGTCCATATCATTAAAGATAGTTGAACCATTATTATATGTAACCTATGCACTTTATGGTAAGAGTGATAGGTTAGTGGATGAAAGGATTAAGATGGGAAATACCTTAATCCAAGATAAGTTGATAACTTAAGAAAGTAGTATGTGATGATCAATGATGAGTTAAAGGAATTAAATTCCATGAACTGTGTAATCAGGATTGGTAGTGTCCAATGCCTGGCGGTGTAATCAGGTTTGGAAGAGTCCAATACTTGGCAGAGGCTAAATGCCTGGAATAATAACACAGGATTGGCTAACTCCCAATACCTGGAATGCACATGATTGACATAGATCAATACCTGGAATGATAACACAGGATTGGCTAACTCCCAATACCTGGAATAATAACACAGGATTGGCTAACTCCCAATACCTGGAATGCACAGGATTGACATAGATCAGTACCTGGAATAATAACACAAGATTGGCTAACTCCCAATACCTGGAATAATAACACAGGATTGGATAACTCCCAATACCTGGAATAATAACACATGATTGGCTAACTCCCAATACCTGGAATAATAACACAGGATTGGCTAACTCCCAATACCTGGAATGCACAGGATTGACATAGATCAATACCTGGAATAGTTGCACATGATTGACATAGATCAATACCTGGAATAGTTGCACAGGATTGACATAGATCAATACCTGGAATAGTTGTACAGGATTGACATAGATCAATACCTGGAATAGTTGCACATGATTGACATAGATCAATACCTGGAATAGTTGCACAGGATTGACATAGATCAATACCTGGAATAGTTGCACAGGATTGACATAGATCAATACCTGGAATGGATACACAGGAATAATATAAGTCTAATGCTTGTACTAGTTGCACAGGATTGGTGTAGACCAATGCCTGGAATATTTATATAGGATTGGTATAGACCAATGCCTGAATATGACATGATGATGTATACTCTCATGTCCAATATAACCAAAATCTGTTTAGCAGATTGGCTAAGGCCAATAAGTTGAAACAAGAATGTCTCATGGGTGACATATCGAGGTAATGAATGTCACAAGAGAAGTTTTGATATGATGGTATAATATGAAGGATAAATGATATACATGTTCTTCCTATTCCTTATTAAAAGAATAAATGATATATTGCTCTATCATAAATAGATGCAATGCTTTCAAAGTTGAGAATGCTTTAAACTGCTTATCCTCTGCTCAGTTTCATATCTTTAAACTAAAATAAAAATGTTTTGGCGAAGAGTTATATCTCCCGCTGGGGCAATTTACAATTGTCTCACCCCCGTGGGATCCAACATTTTTAGGTGGATGAGCACGGAAGAAAGTGAGAACATCTTGCAGGGAAAGGACAACAACAATAACATCAGGGACAACAGTTGGATCTCAGGTGGAGATACTGCCTGTCAAGTTATATAGTTAGAAAGTCCTATGTGTCGTCTCTGTACTCTCAGGTCCTCGGAGTTTTTAGTCAGTGTTTTTGATATTTCAATCTGAGGTTTTGGCTTGATGCCTCGAGGTTTTATGCTGTCTGTACATAATGTTGATAGGACAGCTGATGTTGTAATCCTTGAGAAGAGATGGAACAAGTTATGTACTTTTGAACCAGGATGTAATTGTTATACAATGGTTCTTGATGGGAAAGATTTCCTATATGTGGATCTCTTTGCAAAAAGTTTTAATTTTTAGTGATTTTCAGTAATCCGCTACAAATGATACGCTTCCGTACGTTTTATTATTGTTAATGACACTTGTTATCTTAACGATGGCGTGTGTCGTTATAAATATACTTATAAATATACATGTATTTTATATAAAAATTAGTCTACGGTCCGCTCCACGGTTGGACTGGTTTTGGACCGGACCAGACCGAAGATCGAATTTGCCAAAATATCCAGACTGTGGACCGGACCGAAGACCGAACTCACCAAAATTTTCATATCGTGGACCGGACCGAACTCAAAATGGACCGGACCGGACCAGACCTAACTGACCGGTCCGATCGGTCCGGTTTTGCGGTTTGGACCATTATTTGCTCACCCCTAGTTCATGGATGTGGTTTGGTGGTATAGAGATAGGTATTTGTAAAGGTCTGAAGTCCCATAGTCTCCAGGAGAAGGGAAGAAAGCTAAAACATGGGATAGACATAGGATTTTGTTATTTTTGGAAAAGGGTAGGAAATGAGGGAAAGTTTGGGATCATAGGTTCTGGAAAGGAAAGTGTAAGTTAGAGAAAAGAAATTAGAAGATGAGAAGAAAGAACAAGGGAGAAAGGAAAGAGAGAGATCATGAAAGAAAGACATCAAGGGGATGTAGAGTTCCAAAGGCAGAGGAAATCCGATCAAGAAGAATAAGAAAGAGGCACATCCTTACCCACAGATCCAAGTATGACACAGACAGTTACCAAAAGAGAAATACCGTGTGACAAAAACTATAGAGGAAATTCAAGTTAAATACAAGTGACAATCGAAATCACAAATTTAAAGAAATTGACTATAGTTCAATTCATATTGGGATTAATACCTAGGAATTACCTTCTATACTTAAATTGGGATAACAAACATTATCTGATTAGATAGAAACTTGACAATTAGACTAATTAGGATCCAGATAAACCAATTTTAGAGTTATATTTTCAATGTTGAAAGTTTCCTTTTATGAGGTTTTATACAATTAGGATTTAGGCTCATTGTCTTTATATTTATTATTATATTTCCCAATTATCATCAAGATTCATTAATGAGATTATTATTAAGTTCTTTTATTTATCATAAGACTTATGTATATTATATTACATGAATGTTCATATTTTTCTTATTTAACTTATTAAGTTCATTAATTCAATATTAACTTAGATTGTAATGCATGTATTCATATATATGGACATGTAAACTCTAATTGTTAGTTTAATTCATATTTTGAGTACATTATACCTCTCACGAGACATATCTTAGTTACTATGTGTAAATTATTTAGAAAAAGGAAAATTATATGACATATTTCATGAACTCTCTTATATGTTAGCACATATTTAGGTTATCGGGTTAATATGAGTGTATCATGATATGTGATGTTGGTTGTAGAACCCAATGCCACTTAAAGTATTGTATATGTTCTCAACTCTATACATGTTTACGGTTACCTTTGAGTTGTTTATGTTATGTGTATTAACTATACTCATTAGGGTTATAAACAACTGTATTAAGGCTTAACTCCATCATTATTTGGTCAAATATAAAGAACAAAGCATACTAACATGATAATCACAGGGTCAGTATTCCTAGAGTCAAGATGTTAGAATTCGATATGTTACACTATTTTAATCCCCATGAGCACTCTATTTGAATGCTCATACACATGCTATATGAATTATTAGATACACTCTATTGTATCCTTATGAGCACTCTATATGAATCATCCTACACATGGTATATGAATCCTCATATAAACTATATTCGAATCCTCATACACATCACCCTCCTATATCACACTTAGAAAATCATAATTTATCCACACTTAAATTTTATCTTTGATATACCGCCATATGCTAATCCTAGTGAGCACCTATCTTATTCTTAGTGGGAACCTATTTGAATCCATGTGCACTTGTACTTTTATATATGTTAACGAGCTAAGATAAAAGTTGTAGGGAGCAAGTTCCTCATCTTGTCAATAGTGATGAATTATAAGAATGGTAGGGGGTGGGGTTCGTCACAACTGGAGTGGGTATGGGCCCTACTCAATACCTATTTAGGACAAGATATAAATTCGAATAGGAAGAATGAATGCTTCTTTTTTTTATGCCACATGGGCTGAATGCGATTAGTGAGACCCGAGTTTAATACCATGGTGTTTGGTAAAAATTGGGCTAATGAGATATGTTTGTGATTATTCCTTAATCTTACAATATGGACCAACTCAACCTACTTCGAATAGGGTTAAAAATCTCAATATGCATTTGACCTTGTCTTTTATGTTGTTTTATTCATATGCAACACTGAAAATGAGATCAAATTAGATTGGGTGCCAAAAAAAATGAGACTAAAACATTATACACTTACCACATTGCCATATTCTCCAATCCAACTTAATCCCAAACATGTTCAAAATCCTAATCATGTCCCATCCCATTTTGATAATCTAAGTTCCATAGGACATTATTGTTGGATCTTGGATGGGCTCTAGGGCGCGTGAATAGAGCTAAAAGCACTTAAACAAAATTCATTAGACCTTTAAGATATTTCTAAGATAATATGGCAAGTATGAACTTTGAGTGCAAATAAAACATACATAGCAAGGGAGAGAGAGATTGAACAAGCACAAGAATACAAGCTATGTAGAGTGGTTCCAATCTCCAAATTAGGAGAAAGTCAGTCTACTACCTAGAGATGTCAAGCTCTAGGATTTTGCAACCATTGCTTACTTATATTCCATTATAAAGACATAAAATAAGAACTTCCTTTCTGGGACAAGGATACCTAGCCTTCCCTTTGAGGAGAAGGGAGCCAACAACCTACCAAAGTATTTATCTATCCAAGACCAAGAGTCTTCAACCTCACCAATGACTTACCCACTTTGCACTGAGTTTTCTGCCTTCACCAAGGACTTACCCACTCTTTCACAAGTCTCCCGCCTTTGAGGAATTACCCACTCTTCTTAGATCTTTTGCCTTTTAGAAATTACCCACTCTTCTTTGATCTTCTGCCTTTGACTTCACCTTTTCCAAGGAGAAGCTTTCACCAAGGGACGCCTTCCCCTATTCTGCTTCACCTCTCTTAGCCAAGAGAGAGAATCTTCATCTTCATGGTTGAAATGAGAGATTCAGACGTGGAGGAAGTGAGAGCCTCACAAAATATACACGCAGGACTAGCTCTTTTATAAAACTCCTACTCACTCTAATGGATGTATCAAGTGATTAAGCTTAAGAGTAGAAGTAGGCTCTTGGAGGCACTCAACTATAATATAGGCACTTAACCATGAGATGAAGCCCAAGGGGTCTTATTTATAGTTGGGGATGCCTGCTAGCCAATTGAAACAAGGAAAATGTCATTAGAGTGCTTAAATATTCGATTGAAGTGCTCCTAATTTTTTTTAGCATAATTACAAGTCTTACAATCATTACAAGGGATTTACAATATGATTCTAATAGAGATAGATCATATTCCACAAAAGTCACTTGCATTGATTTTGACTTGTCTTTTCTCCAAGTTAGGAAGCGCAAGTTAGGGCATTTAGAGTGTGTCTATACCTAATCTAAAATCACTCAAGTAGATCATTAGACACAAATAAGTGGATGGTTAATCATCATCAAAATAAGGATTTAGTCAATATAAACCTTGAGTCAACATTGACCTTGAGTCAGCATTCTCCTGCTTTTTGAAGATGACCACTACTACAGAAACAACATTCAGTGTCGCTTTTCTGGGCGTCAGTTCTTTACCAAAAATGACGCCTATAATATTCAACGTCAGATATTTAGGAACCCCGACGTCTATATTCAAAGACCAGCCAGACACGGGTACCACTTTGTATTCAACGTCGACTGGGTAAAACAAACCGACGCCTAAAATCGCCCGCAAAATCCAATTTTCGAGTGAAATTTTTTTGCCCCAAAGTAGCACATACAGCTTCGGTGTTTTAACTAATAACCGACGCCAATATAAGATGGAAATTTGCACGAAAAGTTCCAATATAGGCGTCCGTTATCCCTTTGAAAACCGGCGCTGATAATGGTTCCTGCCAAATAATTTAGGGCAAAGATTGTCTAATTGGACATCCGTTTTTTAATATCAACCGATGCTTAAAGGTAAAAGGTGTCAGTTTTCCAGATAACCGACGCTGTTGACAAACTTAATAGACCCATATCACCCGTCTCTTCCCCTTCCTTCTTGTTTCATTGCGATAGTTTGCTGTGATCGCCGCTCGCCTAAAATCGCCTGACGATCGCTTGCCACCGCTTCTCCTCACCAGCTTGCTCTACTGCCGCCGCTGCTTCTACTCGCTGGTTTGCTCTGCTGCCGCCGCCGCTTCTGCTTGCCGGTCTGCTCTGCTGCCACCGCCGGTCTGCTGCTGCTCTTCGCCGCTTGCTGCCGCCGCCGCTTGCTGCTCTGGTCTTCACCTGCTCGCCGCCACTGCTACCGCCGGTCACCGCCGCTCTTCTCCACGCTAGCTCTAGGTAGCCCTAGCCTCTTTGCTTCCTTCTCCGTAGCTTTCTTCTCCATAGCTCCTTACCAACAGCAAGCACAGCTGTGGCTGTGTTGGCCTACCACGGCCGTGCTGTCCAGCACGGCCGTGGTAGGCCAACACAACCACGGCCATGCTTGCTGTTGGTAAGGGCAAGCACGGCCGTGGCTATGTTGGCCTACCATGACCATGCTGTCCAACACAACCGTGGTAGGCCAACACAGCCACGGCCGTACTTGCTGTTGGTAAGGATATGAACAAATCTTTATGTAATGCTTTATGTAAATCCTAGGATACGAACAAATCTTTTGCTTACATATATTTGTGTTTCTAATCCTAGTGTTTGACCTAATTCAGTAAATTTAAACTTGTCCATTCTAGCATCCTAATTTGATTTGATTAAACCCTAACATCAATTGTGATGAATCCCTAACATTAATTGTGATAAAACCCTAACATGTACCTATCTATTATTGTGTTTGTTGGCCTAGAAACCCATCCAAGATTTACTCATTAGGAGTAAATCTTGGATAGTCCCCAGTTTGGGACTGTTCTTGAACACCTAATCTCACTTAGGATGTAAGTGTATAATGTGTATTGGGTTTTTGAGAAAATTTCAGTAGCATTTCCCCGTTTGTTCTCTAAGTACATATGTACTTAGAGAACAGTGGGGAAATGCTGCCGAAATTTTCTCGAAAACCCAATACACATTATACACTTACTATTGAGATTAGGTGTTCAAGGATGGGATAGGTGGTACACATTTATTATATATCAGAATGACATCACATGTGTTTATGCCCTGAATTTCACTACTACAGAACATGTCTTTGGCGTCGGTTGTTTATGCCCTTTTGTTGTTGCCAACTCCACAAAATATTGAAGCTAATGATGACTTATATGTACGCGGAGATCACAATGAAGGATTGTTAATTGATAAAAGATCACAATTTTAGAGGCATGCATGTTTATATTTTTTATTGAAGCTAAATGTTTGCTTTTTTAATATCAATATCATTTTCCGATTTGATGTTTCATTATCTTCTAGTTAATACAAATGCTAAATGTTTGCCTTTTTAATGACATTTTCAGATGGCTGACCATGATGAGCATGATGTCCATGATGAGCATGAAGTCCATGATGAGCATGCTGTCCATGATGAGCATGGCCAGGATACCAATGTAAGTTCTAAAAACATATCTTGTATTTCTATAAAATTCATTACCTTCTAGTTATGTCATATATCCCATATTTCTATATTGGTCTAATTCGGTGTGTTTATTTTTGTCAAATTTTAGGTTGATGATGCACATGTACCCACTGAAGCACTGGAGGAACTTGATGCGCATCACCAAACACTTAACAAGAAAAGGGGCATCACTCTGTTGAAGAAGTTAATAGCGCTAAGTGGCAGTGGATCCAGATTGGTTGTGGAGTTTGATAATGGAGGAAATGCAATTGGAGTGAACCACAATAATTTTGTAAACTATCTTGGGGTTGTCACTCGAAGCCATTGTGGTGTTAAGTATGATAATTGGCATAAAGTTCCTCAGGCGAAGAAAGACTTGATATTGAAGGATTTATGCGTGAGTTATTATTATTTGCAATTCTATTTTGTAGATTACAAATTCTATTATTTGCAATTCTATTTTTGGATACTAGTTAATAAGAATTCTATTTTACAGAATCTGTTTGCATTGGATGAGAAGCTGCATCGTAAAAGTGTGATGCAACGTGATGGAAAGATGCTAAGGAACTATAGGACAAATATCAACATAGAATACATAAAAGATGGTGATAAGAAGAAGAAGTCAGCCCTTGAACAGTGGAACTTCTTGGACAAAGAAGATTGGGACACGTTTGTTGCTTCAAGAAAATATGAAGAATTCAAGGTATTAGGTGTCACTCCTAATTTAATTAATATATGTTGTATTCACCTATTCAAGATTAACATTTAGTGCTACTAACCAAATCATTAATGTGCATACTAACTAGGCCCTCAGTGAGGCACAAAAATCAAGGCGTGCACTGAATGTGCATGACCACACTATGGGTCCAAAGGGCTATACAAGTGTTTGCCAAAGACTACAGGCAGAGTCTGCTGCTACTCAGGAGTCCTCTACTACATGTGCCACACCCCTGCCTCGCCATGATGTCTGGATAGCTTAGAGGCAAAACAAGAAGGGTGAAATAAAGAAGCCCGTAACTACTGAGGCGGCTGCGAAAAGGTAAAATACAACTCTTAGAGCAATCATTTGAATATTGATTATTTGTTGTGTTAACTTACCAATTTCTGTTGATGGCCGTGATTAGATGGAGCTGCACGAGAAGAGGAAACAAGGCACATTCATCCCTCAGGGCATAAGGGATGAATTGACAGTTGCTCTGGGTAACCCAGAGCATCCTGGACGTGTTAGGGGTGCAGGCGCTGGTGTGGGCATCAAATCATTCTTTGGGCCATCCCAGCGCAAACCCAGAGCGGGACTTTCACAAGAGGAGGTAACCTATTCTTTTTTTAGAATGTTACTGCAAAAGGAAATTCAATAATAAGAAGCTAATGTTTCTTTTATCCATGTATAGGAGAATAAGAGAGTCGAGGATATAGTTGCTAAGAAGGTCAATGATATAGTTGCTGAGAAGGTCAAGGAAGAAATAGTGCGGTGGCAAACATCTCAGTCTTCCAATCAGCCTATGGCAACCCACTCTTCTCCTGATGGACAGACTGAGAGTAATCCTGTAGACCCACCGCCTAACACGTCTACTGTAAGTATTGTTTATGACATTGTAGCTAGTCTTTTCAAGATGATATGTTTTCAAGATGATATGTATAATATTCTTTATGTAAATTTGTAGGCATTGAAGCCATGCCACATAAGAATACAAGACTATGTTGTTGTAGAGGCGCAGGCTTACCCGTCCCTTCCCGGGGAAACATTTCACGGGACTCCAATGCCACATGGCTACATTCGTGTGAGCCCGATACATGTATTACCCAATTGGAGGGAAGCTACATTACCATATCCCCACCTGAATATTGATACACTTGCTGAGGCAGAAGGCAGGGTGATATTGTGGCCCAAAGCAGATGTCGTCTACACTACTGAAATTGTAAGATAAATTTACATTACTTTAGATTGTTAATGTGTATATATGAGGTCAACTGATCTGAAATTATATATACAGGTTAAAAAGAAGACATCCAGAGTACCTAGGCCTCCACCTCCACTTCCTGCATTACCAAGTTGGGTTCCAACTGACCTAAAATACCCGTTAGGTCCTGCTTGTAGGGGAATGGCATGTTGGCTATGGGCACATAATATACATTGCCCTATAATTGTTTCTTTAGAAGCGAATTATGCAGGTCAATCATACGAAAGATCTTTATTTATACAAGATATTATTGAGCTATTTATGTATGATTGGCTGAATACATCAATGATAGAGACATGGATAAGGTGAGATCTTATTTATACATCCATATACCTTGTGTAAGATCCGGTGATCTGGTTTCTTATATATTAATGCATACATAATACATGTTTTGCAGCTACTTAGTCAAAAATCAATGCAAACAATTTGCATTTGATCATGTGGGATTTTTGATTCCATCATTGATTAGTATGGTAGCTAAAGACCCTGATAGTGTTCAACAATACTGTATAGATGCTTTTAAAATTTTCGGTCAACAAAAGAAGACGATAATAATAGCTCCATTCAATGTCAAGTAAGTTGACTTTATTTATAATTTGGACTTAAGAAAATTACATTTTTATTGTGGATTTTGACTTAACAAAATTACATATTAATTTTTAACTTTTTTACCTCTAGCGGTAGGCATTGGGAGTTACTAGTTATTCTCCCTGGGACGTTCACTGTTTATTACCTAGATCCTACGGGGAGTACATTGAATACTAAAATTGGACACGTAATGAGAATGCCATTATTCTGGTGAGAAATATTTCATTTTTATATCCGTTAACATCTGTTATTACATTACTATTTAATTATGCAATTTACTGTGTTACATTAACATGTAGGGGTTTAGATGCATTCAAAAATGCTGGAGGAAAGGTCCCAAGGAGAAAGAACCAGCCAATAATTTGAGAGAACGTAAAAGTAAGTTCCCGACTCCAATGTATATATTATTTATGTGAACTATGCTTAGTTGTATTTTTTAATATTTTGTATGTTTCAATTTATAGTGCACTACACAAGACAACGGCTGGGCATGCACATACTATGTGATGCGATTTATGCAGATGATTATCCAATATGCCGCATTGGACATCAATACCATACATGAGGTATTATATATAGTCTCATTAGTTAGTATGAAATATATCAATCTTATTTTTATATTATTACTTATATATATACATCATTCTCTTTGCAGATGTTTAAAACTGACCACACTATAGATAAATGATTAAAAGATGTACATGCCCCATATACGATGGAAGTATTAAATGAAGTAACAGAAGAATGGGCAAGAGCCATACAAACAGTGGAGATTGTAAAATATAATTGGGATGCTGATAGCGATGTTGAATGATATTTTGTAAATGAATATTTCTGAATGTTTATACATGTCTGAATGTTTCTACATGTATTTGAATATTTCTACATGTGTGAATGTGAGAATTGAATTGATGTCTGAATGTATCTACTTGTGTGAAAAGTATATATATTGATTTTGCAGGTTTGTGGCCTATTTGTAGGCTGATATCAATGGATGTCGTAAATCTGCAGTTCATAAAACTGAACTGCAGGTTCTCATCCTGCTGACCAGCCACAGCAGACCTACAAACTGATAAGAAAAAAAAATTAAAACATAGGCGTAAGTTATTTATAGAACACCGTCATCAAAGGCTTACAACGTCAGTTATTGGATAAAAACCGCTGCCTAATATGACAAACAACCCGACCGTGCAGGAAAGCACGGCCGTGGCGGGAAATGGCGACAGTTATTAGTATAACACCGATGCATATAGTACTAAACACGGTCATGTAGGAAAGCACAGCCGTGGCGTATGGAAATATGGCGTCGGTTATTTAGTTGCAAACCTACACAGAAAGTGTCCTAGATGGCGCCCTTTTTGTGGCGCGAACCCTTTTGGCGTCAGTTGTAAAACCGACGCCGAAGAATTCGACCTTTAGCGGTGCCCACATAGGCGTCTCTTGAGAACCGTCACTAAAAGGGGTTAAACAACTGACGCCAAAGACATGTTCTGTAGTAGTGGACAAACCATTCCATAAATGTATTGAAAGATTTTAAGTAAAACCAACCTTTAGAGAAACCTAGGGGTTTCAATAGAATTGAGTTCATATGCTCCTCATCAATTGCTGATCATGGAGTTCTCATACTCCCCCTCAATTGATGCCCATGGGGTTCTCATACTCTCAATTGATGCTATTTCCCTTGTATGGTTAGCTGTCATAACATTTAATAGAAACTATGTATTCTAATCATATATGTTCTACATATATATCTTCCCCCTTACCATAAGACATGCTTTCTCCTCACACATGCCTTTTACCTATATAACATAAGAAATGCCTTCTCCCCCTTTGTTCTTTCAAAAAGTAGGGGTTTGAAGAGCTAAAATGAAACATGTTAGAAAAAGGAGATATCAAAAGTTAGAAAGGAGAGTAGAAGAGAAACATTAGGGGTTTGTGCAAGCCTAGTATGTGAAGAAAATCAAGACATGCATTTGAACAATGCTTAATGTAATTCTAATAATAATAAAGGAAAAATAACAAAAAGGTCCTTGAAATTATAACATAATGTGTTGATGGATACTAATAAAGCATGATTTTGACCTTCAAGATGACGGAATTTGCCCCAAAAAACATTAGGGCTCATGACTAAAGCCATGAGTCTTGCTCAGAAGGCTGTTTCTCCATAAAAAAACACTAATTTTGCACCAAAATATGACATTGGAGCAGAACATTGAAAAGTTGCATACATTCTTCAAATGCTCCAAAATCTACATACAATGTGTCTCTATTTGTTCCCCATCATAAGTCTATGTAAGAAAATAACTCAAGATAGTGTATATGCAAGTCAAGGAGTAAGCTTGAGTATGGCACAAGATACAATCATATCGTATAGTAGAATACTACCTGATCAGAAAATGAATAAGTATAGAACTACATGTATATGAACTACTAGTGGATAATATCACAAGTTAGGACTACTAGTAGGATCTTGGTCATAGAAAAAGATTTACAAGTTAAAGAACAACATATGAGTAGATGTAGAGATATATCCAAACAAAAAGATATGTAATTTCAAAAGCATGAAAGGATATAGCTCACAAGAAAAATGCATCATTATCAAAAGATGATACCACTTAGACCCTCAAGGTTGTATGAAAACAAGATATAGTACTAGATAGATGTACCAAGTTAGAGCACAATATAATTATTATAAGACACAACCAAGAGATCCAAAAGGATCATCATGAAAACCTGCATAACAACTCAAGATAGGTAATTGCAAGATATGAAGATACCAATTTAGAGCAGTTAAAGAGATAGAGTTGTATGCAAGATAGGCAAATTAAAGCATGAAATATGCACATATAAAGGTACAAAAAGGAGTGCCATAGAATAAGGCTATTGGTTGAGAAAGTCTAGTTGAGAGGAAAATTCTCATCCATAAAGATAACTGTATATTTTATACATAACGTTGTCACTTGAGTTTTTGGGTTGAAATTCTCGGCCGACGACAATTATTGGCAACACCCATTGGTGCTTGTCGGCCGAGCTTCTTATAGGACAAACTCGACCGACAACATCTACTGTCACAAAGCACATATATTTCAAAAAATAATATCTAGAGGCATGATAAATATATAAACCATATCCAAACATGTGTAAGCAAGTTAGTAATGCACTATGAATCATTAGAGACATTTTTTGAGAAACAAAGTGATGAGAATCACAATATACCACTTCTGACTCAAAACCATATGAATAGTGCATAACAAGTTGGAAAAACACACACTATGATTGGATATGAGCAAGAATAACATTACCTTTGTGCTTACCATTTCTTTTCCACTTGTTTTAACCCCCTATACATCTCACCTTTCTTCTTTCATGTACACTGAGAAGTCAATTTGCAAATCAATAGCCCATGCCAATCCAATTTCAAGTGACCTACATGAAGAGAGATGAAATGGTCCCCAATCATATTTTTGGGTCTGGAGGGGTTATCTTAGCAGCCCAAATCCTATTACTCTTGGGTGCTTTCTAAAAATGGCAATATGTAGATAATGACCAATTTTATTGCAATGATTACATGATATCCTAGTCTTGGAACTTGAGGATTCTTCATTGAAAATTGAAGGTCCTTTATCTTTGTTGTTTCTTTGTCTACTATCAAGTCCAAAATCATCTCCCCATTTATGATCTAAGATTTGACTAAGATTCTTTTTATCATCTAAGAATCTTTGCATAGAAGATCTCAAATATGATTATCATGCATAAGAGAAGCAATAGTGGAAGACATTTGATTTATAATATCTCTAGCAAGCAAAAGATCATTTTCTAGGAAAAGAGATTTAGTCATATAAGAATATTTTTCAATATGAAGAACTATGACATTATTCTCTCTACTAGTATAACTAAACAAGATTAAAGAACATTGATTTTAGCAAATAAGGAAACATTTTCTATTGGATCTAGGGCTCTAGGCGGGGTGAATAGAGCTTCAAAATTCTCACAAGATAAGTTAGACCTTCAAGTTATATCAATCAAAACCAATAGATTAAGAGAAATTTGAAGTCCTAACTAAGAAAGCATAGCACAAATGAGAGAAATTGAAACATGTACTTGGATAAGATGGTTTAGAGTGGTTCCACTCTCCAAACTAGGAGAGAATCAATCCACTACCTAGAGATATCAACCTCTAGGACTTTTAAATCTGCGTACACTTATATTCATTCATAAGAGATACAAGGATACCACCATAAATCTAAGGACTTACCTACTCAAGACAAGAGTCTTCCACCTACACAAGGACTTACCCACTTGATCAAGATGTCTTCAGACTTCAACAAGGACTTATCCACACTAGCATCAAGTCTTTGACCTTGAAGGAATTTTCCCACTCTTCTTGAATCTTGACCTTGCCCTTATCCTTCACATGGAGAATATCTTCACCTCTTCATCAACCTTGAAGAAGAACATCGACAACTTCATCTTCACTTAGAGAATTTTGCTTCAACCTTTACTCTTTGAGAAAGGGGGTAGGGAAGATGGAAGGGAATGAGAGATTTACAAGCACATGGAGGTAGCTCTCTTACAATTGACCAGACTCACTCATAATCATGAAATATTTTGTAATAAGAGAGAGAAAGGGGCTCAAGGAGTTGCACCACACTCAACTATAGCAAGGACTTAGAATAGCATGAATGAGAAAACTTAGAATGAACTCCAAGGGGTCCTATTTATAGCTGGGGGTGTTCCCTTGAGTGTGGGATCACTTAAGGGAGAAATATAGCCATTTTCTAAGTTACAAAGGATCTATTCTCACTTAAAACAACTCTCTAATGGTTATAATCACTTTTCTACATTTTCTGTACAATACATTCGATCGAGTTTTAATAATGATAACTCGACTGATCCACTAAGTGACAAAGCCACTTTTCAAACTATTTTTTGAGTTTGTTCTGGGAAAACTCGACCAATGAGTCAAAACGAGCTTTGCTTGCTTAGTTGATCAATCGGTCAAGTTATGTGAGTGTGCAACTCAACCGTTTGGTCTCTCTAGAAAATCCATCATTGGATCGGTTAAGTTTCCAACTTGACCGATAAACACATTGTGACAAATTTTCTAAATTGACTTTTGAGTGACCAAATGTTAGAATTAAGTGTCCCTGATTTTTTCTCATCTTAGTTACAAGTCATATCATCAATACAAGTGATTAAAAAATTAATCTAAGCTCATTTGGAGTGATTTCCCAAAATGCGCACTTGCATTGCTTTTGACTTGAACTTGAACAAGCTAGGGCTTGTGTAATTTGATCCTTTTCATGTACCTAAAGCCTAAAATCAATCTTGAACAAACATATTAGATACATAGGAATGGAATGGTTAAGTCATTATCAAAATATGGGCAATGTATAACTCTCAAGTCAACATTCTCCCTCTTTTTGACAATGAAAAACCATTCCTCAATCATATTGAAAAGGATATGTAAAGTTATACCTTTGCCTTGTGAATTGCAGGGGGGTTCATGATTTGAACAATGTGAATTTCTCCCCCTCAATCTATGCTTACTCTTACCTGCATATTTAGTCTTGCTACACAAAACAATACAAAACATATACTATATGGTCCTTTAGCAAGTCATATGATAAAGAATATAATGAACAAGAAAAGGATCACATAGATAATAAAAATCACTATGGTTGAGCTTCAAAACATTGAACTTCTCTCCCCCTTTTGACATTATCGAAAAGAAAGGGGGGTAGAAGAGCACAAAAACATGTCTTCTCCAAGCACAACCAAACATACACCCATAACTATAAAAATATAATCTCAAAGCATACACCAAACAAAGATGAGAGAAACAAACAATCTAAGTCATAATCAAAATATGGTAAACATGGCACCAACTCATGAGAAATAGTTAATCAAAGAGTAAGTGTACATATGATTAAGATTACAACCCAGATAGCATGTCCTCATAAACAACTACAAGCCAAAATGATGAAAACATTATGATAAATAGTACAGCTCAGAAAATGTACCCAGATGTTTTCTAGTACAAAATAGTCTAGAAATATGTATATGATAAACATCTACAGACTACAAACTAAAACATATAAACATCTAGGTCATCTATGTCCACATCATCAACATCATCAACATCAACATCAACATTAGAAGCTTTAGGCTTGTAGTCATCATCTCCATCTGAAGGCGCAACAGAGATAGGAACATCACATTCATCACCAGAACCACCAACAGAGCCACCAGAACCTTCATCCTTATAAGCCTCCTCATCATCAACATCAGCTTCCTCATCATCCTGATTTGGCATCTCTTCATCAACAGAGGAACTGAAACCACGACCGGACCACCTGACATTCTGCTCAGCCCATGACATACCAAAGCCATGTAACTCTTGGGATTGAGGATAGGAAGGAGTAGAGGTGCCAAGATCTGCAAGCAGGGTAGCTATAGGAGCAATAGGGAGAGGTAGCACAACAAGGTTAGATCCACCAGAAGTAGAGGGTGTAGCAGTAGAAGAAGCAAGTGGATGGGTAGGGTAAAAGTGATAATATGCATAGGATGCATAGTCACTTCCTGGGTAGGGCTGGTAGGTAGGATAGGGGTGTGCACAGGAGAGGTTCATGGTAGACATGATGGCATAGAGATCCTGATTCATATGCTCCTAAACTTAAAGGTTATATGCCTGCTAATGCATCATGTAACCCATGAGGGTTTCATTTGATACATGGAAAGAGGTACGGGCAGGTCGGGAAGGTTGCGGTGGCGGAGGTGCACGGGTGGAGGTAGAGGCTCCGGGTGTGGTAGAGGATGGGATAGGCACAGACTTCTGAAGTGTGGTCTCACTGATGCAAACTCCTTTCTGGGCATGTTTGTAGTGAAGGTCATGGAAAAGAGATTTTCCAGTGGCAGTCTGAAAAAGACTACATATCAGGGCTGGTTAGGGTGGGTGAGTGCCACATGTGTTCTTATCATAGTCAAAGAAGGTCATATGGTGAAGTACATACAAAGGCCATTTGACTCCGATGTTCTTCAAGAGATAGAACATAATCATCGTAGTGTTTTTTACAATTTCAGTCTGATTTTTCTTTGGATAAGTATTGCAATTTGCAACTAGGGTGAGTATGCGGTTCTTGAGGTCTAAGGCAGAGGAGGAAAGGGTACACTTCTTTCTATAGGGAAACTGACAATTCTTCAAGAATTTGTGAATATCGAGAAGAGTGAGATCATATTGCTTGTAGAAGGCCTCAGAGTCAACTAGGTCAAAATACTCAGGGTAGCCCTTCCTCCGAGTACCAGTCACCTCACTACCCGAGAAAAAGATGTTCAAGGTATCCTCAGAGACCTAGAATTTCTTCCTGGCTATCATGAAAGTGAGGACTACTTGAGAATTAGGTGGGAGGATGAGTGTTTCATAATTCCACTGCAAATTTGCTTAGAATTTATGAACAACTTCCATGATTGTGATGGAATTATGGTAGCATGCACGTTCAACACACAAGGCAGAGAGGCAGTGATCATATATCAACTTGGCTACTTGATTGATAACCCTTTGTCTATGTGGGGTTGGCTCAAAAAGGGCACAAAGTGGAAAGAGGTTCCTAGGAAGGAGCTCCTTGTACCTATTAAGAGCCTCATTGGAGACAAAGAAGGTATCATCGAAGGGTATGAGCTGTGAGTTGGAAGAGGAAGATGGTGCTCCAGATGGGGCAACTCTCTTTCTCCTGTTTGACGCCATGGAGACAAAAAGAAAGTACAGAGAGAGCAAAAATGAGGGAAACACCACTAAAAGACATCCACACACCTAGGGTTGATGGGAAAGAGGTCAAGGAAGGTTGATCTAGGTAAAACTAGGGCTAGGGAGAGGAAGGTTGGGGCTAGGGTTGAGAGCTAGAGGGAGCTGGAGGTTGGATCAGTTGATTTTTCTCTAGTTGAGAGGGAGAAAAGTCAGCCGAACCTAACTTATGTTTGCTTTATCCCGGCCATCGGTTGAGTTCAGTGACTCTAAAACTCGATTGATTGGCTCTTTAAAAAAGCTCTTGACCACTGATCGGTCGAGTTGGCAACTCAACCAATGGTTCACCTAAGCCAACTTTAGAAATCTTAATTTCTAGCAATTAGAGTGCTAATTAAATTTATTTTTCAAGTCTATTTTATTTTTTAAACATACTTAGGAACATATCACTCATCAATGGGTACTATTTTGTGATAAAACAAATGTTTACAAAAAATACCCAAAAACAAGAAAAAAAACAAGGCAAAAAGAACATGAAAAACTGATTTTTAACATATTAGCAAGCAAGGGTGATCAAAACATAGGAAAAGCATATAGGGCAGATGACAACTAGCTAGAAGGTATATGAGATTCATTCAAAGCAGTTATGAGCGGTTTAGTTCTAATAAAGTTAAACTGCTCTCTAGCTAGAGGTTTAGTGAAAATGTCTGCCAACTGATTTTCCGTATCCACATGCGTGATATAGATATCCTTTTTTGGCAATGTGATCATGAATAAAATAATGGAAAAACTCTAGATTATTAGCTCTACTATGCAAAATAGGATTGTAAGATAGACTAATTGTACTAGTATTAACACAATAGATAGGAGAAGCATCAAAATGAATGTTAAAGTCTTGGAGCATTTGCTTCATCCATAGGACCTGGGCACAACAACTCCCGTCTGCAATGTATTCAACCTCAGTGGTCGATAATGCCACTGTGCTATGTTTTTGGGAGAACCAAGATACCAAGCATAGTCTTAGGAGAAAGCAAGTGCCACTTGTTTACTTTCTATCAATCAAGCATCCCACAGAATCCACATCAATATAAACTGTAAGAGTAAAGTCCCTTGACTTGGGATACCATAGTCCAAAATTTTGAGTTTTGGCTAAGTATCTTAAAATCCTCTTAACAAGTATAAGATGTGATTTCTTGGGATTTGATTGAAAGAAAGCACACAAGCCAACACTAAACATTATATCATTTCTTGAGGCAGTTAAGTAAAGTAATCTTCCAATCAAACCTCTATAGAGCTTCTCATCTACCTTCTCACCTTCTTAGTCTTTATCAAGTTTGGTGGTGTTTGACATGGGTGTATCCATAGGCTTGGTGTTCTCCATCCCAAAGCACTTAAGTAGCTCACTTGTGTACTTTCCTTGGTTGATGAAGTTCCCATCTTTAGTTTGCTTGATTTAAAAGCCGAGGAAGAATGTGTGCTCACCCATCATACTCATCTCAAATTCACTCTACATATGATCACTAAATTATTTACAAAGATCAATGTTAGTTCCGCCAAAAATGATATCATCAACATAATTTGAATGATAAGAAAATTGTTTGAAGTGTGCTTTAGAAAAAGATAGAATCTACTTTGCCCATGAACTAACAAAAGTTCTTTAATTTCTCATAGCAAGATCGAGGTTCTTGTTTGAGTCCATAGAGAGCTTTTTACAACAAATAAACATGGTTAGGTAAGTTACCATGTTCAAAGGCTGGGGGTTGTGCAACATACACTACTCCTCAATTGTACCATTCAAAAATGCACTTTTAACATCCATTTGATAAAGAGAAAGTTTTTATAACTTGTAAAAGCAAGCAACATACTAATGGACTCAAGTCTATCCACAAGTGCATATGTTTCATCAAAATCTATACCTTTCTACTGATTGTAGCCTTGAGCTACTAACCTTGTTTTGTTCCTTACCACTTTGCCACTTTCATCTAGCTTGTTGCGGTAGACCCACTTGGTGCCAATGATCTTTCGATCACTTGATCTTAGCACTAGGGTCCATACTTTATTCTTTTCAAATTGCTCCAACTCTTCTTGCATGGCTAGAATCCATTCATCATCCCTAAGAGATTCTTTGACATTCTTTGGCTTGAGTTGTGAGATGAAGGCATTGTTGGCTTGTTCTTTTTTGAATGTAGACCGCATATTCACTCTTTCAAATGGGTCACCTAAGATCAACTCTTTTGGATGATTCTTTGCAAATTGAGGAGTTGGATCCTTATTCTCTTCATCTTTCTCTTCTTCTTCCAATACCACCTCTTTTCCCTTTTGGGTGATGTTGAGTTCTTTTAGAATAGGATTTACCTCACCTGTAACATCATCATTTGGAACAATATTTTTGGGAATTGAAGGGTTAGTCTCAATAAACTTAACATTTATAGATGCTTGTACTTTAGCAAGATCAGCATTAAACACTCTATAAGCCTTGCTAGTAGTGCTATAACCAAGAAAGAAAGCCTTGTAAGATTTCAGATCAAACTTGCTGAGAGAATATTTTGTATGCAAAACAAAACAAGGACATCCAAAAACATGGAAGTACTCGATAGAAGGATTCCTACCACGCCATATCTCATAGGGGGTTTTCTTCAAAGAAGGATGTGTAGAAACCTAGTTTTGCACAAAACTTGAGGTATTGACGGCTTTAGCCCAAAACTTTTTTGGAGTGTCATACTCTAAAAGCATGGTCCTAGACATCTCTATAATGACCTATTCGTCCTCTCTACAACCCCATTTTGTTGAGGTGTTTGAGGTGAAGTGAAGTTAGGTGCATAGCCAGATTCTTCACAAAAACGTTCAAAAGATCATTTTCAAATTCTCCCCCATGATCACTATGGATGGAAACAATCCGGCAAGAAGTTTCATTCTCAAATCTTTTATAGAAATTAGAGAAAACATCAAGCATATAACTCTTGAAAATGAGAAAGAAGGTCCAAGTATAACTAGAGAAATCATCGACAATAACAAGGCAATACTTGGAACCACGAAGTGATTGAGTTCTCATTGTTCCAAATAGATAAATGTGAAGAAGTTTAAGAGCTCTCTTGGTGCTAATGACTCCTTTGGATTTGAAGGTGGACTTTGTTTGCTTTCCTTGGGTACAAGGTTGGCATTCCTCATCCTTTTTAAAATCTAATTTGGGAAGACCCTTGATCAAGTTTTTTTTGCTAAACTTCTTCAGCTGATGCATATTTACATGGCCAAGCCGACGATACCAAAGAAAAATATGATATGAATTGACTACTAGGCATCTACCAACAACATGTTTAATAGACAAGCACAATTATATAAAGATTGCCTTTTCTAGTTCCCTTATAAATGACTTGATAGGTGAGGGAATCTAGAATCAAGCATTCAAAAGAAGAGCACATGTAACCATTATCACATAATTGACTTACACTAATTAAAGTGTGATGTAGGCCATCCTGAAAGAGGACATTTGATGCGATGATTTTGAGTCGCATTTATAGACTTGTTTGATATGTGTTTTATGCATTTATTAGTCATTTTCATGGTTAATGTTGCATAATTCATTTATTTTGGTCTATGCTACTTCTTTATGTCAAATTTCCCCTATATCAAGCATTTTGAGTATTAATTATCAAAACAATACATTTTTTGTGAACTTATGTGGATTCGTGTGTTAATTTTAGGAAAAACAAGTATCTGCTACCGTCGATACCATCGACGGTGGTCGATACCATCGACCGTACCACAGGTTGCCAGCCGCAAGGACCAGAAGAAAGTCGATACTATCGACAGGGATGTCGATGGTATCGAGATACCATCAGGTTGCTGGCGAGAAGGGAGTCGATACTATCGACCCATATGTCGATACTATCGACTGGTGGAGCTACAACGACACATAAAGACAAAACCGTTGCTATAGGTTCATCGATACCATCAACCCTCATCGATGGTATCGAGATGACATCAGGCACAGAGACAAAAGAAACGAAGAACAGCCGATATCGCGCTAGGTCGATGCCATCGACCCGCGTCGATGGTATCGACACCGTCAGATATGAGTTTGTTTCAGATTAATCTTAATCGGACGGCTGTGATTAATTGGTGACCTAATTCGGGAAATATACCTAATGACGGCGCCCAAGGGGGAGGAGCACGTCATTAGCCACTGCACACATCTCGAGAAGAGGGGGAGAGAAGAACGGAGCACAGAAGCACGCCCCAGCCGATTCGGATGCTGAAGAAGACGATTTCCACCACCGAAAGGTGGGAGAACGCGTATTCCACGCCAAGGATCGCTTGGATCTTCTCCGTTAAGGGGTTTTACCACTCAATCATGTTTTTCTCCTTGTTTTCCTTTTTCTATTCCACGTTTTTCTTTGAGATGAACATGCGAGGCTAATCCCCTTTGTCTTTAGGACCGGGAGTAGCCTGGGAATTCATTGTATGACAATTTTATCATAGTAATTCATATCTTATCTCTTAAATCCGTGGTATAATTTCATTTTCTTCAATATATTGTTATGCTTGATCACCATAATAATAATCTAATGCCCTTAATTTCTTTGAAAGAAGAATTAATGGTTGAAAAGAGACAGAATTTACATTAATTGACAAATCCCTTGAACAAGGTGGTGTAAGGTTAATGGTGGATACCGAGAGATCGTTTTTAATGCACCTAGTTTAGGGTATAGGTTACTACGACGGTGGAACTGACCTAGACATAGGTAGTGAATTGTACCACGACTGTGGGCAATTCTGATTCCAGGCCACTACCCGGATAGAGAGATAAAATTGAGTGAATGCATAGAATTTAATACAATGAAAAACCCACGGTGAAACCGCAATCCTAAAGATCTCCTTTTGAATTGATTAAACCAAACATTTAATCGGTTGCTTTGGTTTATTTTATTTTTATTTTCTTTTAATTTAGACAACAAATCTCAACTATTTAATCGGCTTAGCTGATCGCGAGTAGTTAATAGGAGTCTCTGACGATTTCACGTATCCCTGTGTTCGACTCGGGACTCACAAAGGCCTGTATTACTTCGACACGTTCACTTACGTTTCTGCGCACGGTAAATTTGCGTCAAGTTTTTGGCGCCGTTGCCGGGGATACATCAAATTTTCGGCACTACGAGTGCTACAAGCGGCCACTCTAGGCCACATTTTTTTAAATTTAAAAAATTCATAATCTATTTTCTAAATATTTGCAATCATCAAGCACTATACTAAATTTAATTTTTCTATTTGCAGGTACTGTGCATGGTGCAGACGCGTAGTACAAACTACACGAGGCATGCACCAGAGGTTTCGCTGCCAGGATCGGAAGACGAGAACGAGTATAATCAAGACCAACTGGAGGATATAGTTTCTGAACCTGAACAAGAAGAGATGGACGAGCCACAGACAATATGGGAGAAGATCAAGGCTTCTTCCTCATCCGCTTCTAAGGGGCCGATCAAGAAGAAAGAGGTGAATATTCTGACATACAAGATTGATCTGGCTTTAATCAACTTGGTGAAGTCGAATGCTTTTCATGGGCTCAAGAATGAAGATCCCGTTGCGCATATAAGTCAATTTGTAGAGAATTGTGATATGATAAAAATCGACAGATTTCCACAAGATGTGCTCTACTTGAAGCTTTTCCCGAGTTCTCTAGCGGGAAATGCGTGCGAATGGCTACACAACTTGGATGATGAATACGTGGAGTCTTGGGACCACATGGTGGAGGTTTTCTTCAAGAGGTTCTTTCCGCCCGAGAAGACCAATGACATGATCAGAAAGATCCATAACTTCACCCAACAAGCAGGAGAGACCTATTCTGAGACCTGGGAAAGGATTCAGATCATGCTCAGACGATGCCCGCATCACAGGCTTGATAAGGAGACACAAGTCAAGATCTTCTATTTTGCTCTCTCCGAGCATGATAGAAGCAACCTTGATTCAGTCGGCTCTGGATTTTTCTTGAATAACACGGACACAAGATGTTGGGAAATCCTAAAGAACATGGCTAAGAAACAATCGTGGGGCGAAATAGGCGCCGTGGAGCAGGTTCGAGTGGTAGGTGAATCTAAAGCAATCAAGGAGCTGAATGAGAAGATGGATCTTCTCACAAATAAACTGCTCGCAAAGGAGGATACTGAGTCCGAGGATGAGGCTCAAGTTAAATTCATGAGGCAGCAGCAAGGCTACATGAATAACGACTATTCATGGAGGAAAGACAAGAAGTTCTCCTGGAAGGATCCAAATAACTTCTTGCAGGATCCAGACGCTAAACCCCAGCCAGTACCGGAGGATAAGAGCACAGAGCTGCTCAATCAAGTGATAAAACAAAATCAAGAACTCATGACTACTTTCGGCCAACAAATAAAGCAACAAGGGGAGTTTATGAACCAATTTGGGCAGACACTGCAGAGCCATGGGGCTGAAATGAGGACAATAGAGACATACATGGCACAAATGACAGCAGAGATAGCCAATTTGAAGAAGCCGACACACCCAGGTTTTCCGGGTAATACTAATGTTCTAGGAGGAAACCAGTAGGCGAAAGCCATCTTGATAAGAAATGGCAAGAAACTATTAAATCCCAGAGCCGATGAACCAAGCAAACCCCAAGCAGAAATTGAAGGTGAGGCCACTGAGGAGCTGCCCATACCGGTCACCGAACCAGTCACTGACATAGCGGTGGATGCTACTCAAGATCCTATTTCAGAGGAGGAGGAGCCTCAGAAAAGGACACCCTATGTGCCACCACATCAAAGAGCACAGGCTGTCCCAGTCCCTTATCCAAATAGTGCTAAGGCAAGGAAGGTAGACGCCCAATTTAAAAAGTTTTTAGACAGTTTCAGAAAGCTTTCAGTCAACATCCCTTTATTGGAAGCTATTGAGCAAATCCCTTCTTACGGGAAATTTCTGAAAGACATCATCACCAAGAAGAGAAAAATCCCGGACACTGAGGTTGTTGTGCTTAAGGAGCAGGTGAGTGCCTTTATCATGGGCACATTGCCACCAAAGAGGCAAGATCTAGGCTGTTTTAACATCTCTTGTTACATCGGGAAAGTCAAATTTGTTGAAGCACTATGTGACTCAGGGGCGAGCATTAATTTGATGCCCCTTTCTACATTCAAAAAGCTAGGATTAAAAGAGTCACGGCCAAGCAACATGACTATCCAATTGGCAGACAATTCAGTGGTAAAGCCATATGGGATTTGTGAAGATGTGCTAGTGAAAGTGGATCGATTCATATTTCCAGCATATTTTGTCGTCATGGAGATGCAGGATGAACAAGGCAATGAGCTGCTACTCAGATGACCTTTCCAAGCTACAGCCGACATGATACTTGAGATGGGGAGAGGCTGATTGACCTTAGGTATAGCCGATGACCGATTTGAAATGGTCATGCCTTCCAGTGTCACTTCACCTAAATCCAAGGAGCAATGCCACATGGTAAAACATTTTGATAACAATATCTCACTTTGTCTAGGGAAGCCATTTCTAGATATGGCTCATGTAATGACCAAGGTGGAAAAAGGGACTTTGGCTGTGAACATCATGGAGAAGACCAAAGTGGTATCCCTTTGCAAGGCTGTGGGGTTCCCGAATGATGAGGATGAGGACATTCCTCCCTCTACGGAAGATGATGTTATAGCAAATTCAGTTTTTGATGCATATCCGAAATTACCACTCGAGGCTTGTTTAGTCAATATCACTCATGATTGGATGAGAAGCAAATCACTCAAGGAGTGCGCCAAGATGCTTTAGATGTTGCCATGCTTCTATGTGAGGTATTATGAAGATTTAGGCGAACTACCACCTCCACTTCAATCATCCTTAATCAGCCCGCCGGAATTGGAATTGAAGCTGCTGCCACTGCACCTCAAGTATGCCTTTCTAGCTGAGGAAGACAAGTTGCCTATGATTATTTCTGCTTATCTGAGTGCTGAAGAGGAGGAACAGTTGTTGATAGTGCTGAAGAACCACCGGGGAGCATTTGGGTGGTCTGTTGCAGATATCAAGGGGATTTCCCCTACTTTGTGTCAGCATAAGATTCGGCTCGAGGAGGGAGCCAAGCATGTGATTCAACCACAACTTCGACTGAATCCGAGCATGATGGAGGTGGTGAAGAAGGAGGTGATTAAGCTTCTTTCCGCAGGTATCATCTATGCAATTTCAGACTCGACATGGGTGAGTCCCACACAGGTAGTCCCTAAAAAGGGGGGAATAACTGTCACTCAAAATATTTTAAATGAACATGTCACCACCCGCTTGGTAATCGGGTGGTGAGTTTGTATAGATTACTGACGTTTGAATGCCGCTACGCTAAAGGATCATTTTCCTCTTCCGTTTATTGATCAAATTCTAGAGCGGTTAGCCGGCCGATCACATTTCTATTTTCTGGACGGGTATTGGGGGTACAATCAAATTTCGATTGATCCTAAGGACCTAGAGAAATCTACTTTCACTTGTCTCTATGGAACTTTCACGTATCGCCGCATGCCCTTTGGATTATACAATGTACCAGTGACTTTTTAGCGTTGTATGCTCGCCATTTTTTCTGATATGGTAGAACGCTGTCTAGAGGTCTTTATGGATGATTTTTCAGTTTATGGTGCTTCTTTTGATGAATGCCTTTATAATTTGGATAAGGTTTTACAAAGATGCGAGGACACACATTTGGTCCTCAACTGGGAGAAATGTCACATGATGGTGAGTGAAGGGATAGTGCTGGGACATAAGGTGTCCAACAAAGGTTTGGAGGTAGATCCGGTAAAAATTGAAGTAATTTCTAAATTACCCCCACCAAATTCGGTAAAAGGGGTAAGAAGCTTCTTAGGCCACGCCGGATTTTATCGTCGGTTCATAAAAGATTTTTCAAAAATCTCCAAACCTCTATCCGAGCTTCTCGAAAAGGATGCCATTTTTTATTTCAATGACAAATGTTTACACGCGTTCAACATGCTGAAGGAGAAATTGATTTCCGCACCGGTTGTTCAAACACCGGATTGGACTAAGCCGTTTGAGCTCATGTGTGATGCATCTGATTTTGTTGTAGGAGCTGTGGTGGGATAGAGGGTGGACAATAAACCCGCCGTGATTTTTTATGCCTCTAAGACTCTGAATGATTCCCAACTAAATTACACGACCACTGAAAAAGAATTGCTTGTTGTTGTTTTCGCTTCTGAAAAATTTCGGCAGTATTTAGTTGGATCGAAAGTAGTAGATTGGACTGACCACGCCGCTATTAAATATTTGATGGAGAAAAAAGATGCCAAACCTAGATTGATTAGGTGGATCTTGCTCTTACAAGAATTTGATATCGAAATCAAAGACAAGGCGGGGATTGAAAATGTTGTAGCGGATCATTTGTCTAGGTTAGAGAGGGTAGATGAAAAAGATATACACATACCCATAACCGAGACATTTTCGGATGAACAAATTTTGAAAGTCAATTCTAAAGATCCGTGGTTTTCATATATCGTGAATTATCTTGCTTGCAGGATCATCCCGGATGATTGGACATATCAAGAGAAGAAGAATTTTTTCCATTCTCTACGATATTATTTTTGGGATGACCCCATTCTTTTGAAGCAATGTAGGGATGGTGTCCTATGCAGGTGTGTACCTGAGGTGGAATACGAGAGTGTTCTTCGTCATTGCCACACTCTACCTACGGGCGGACACCATGCGAGCTCTCGTACGGCAACCAAAGTACTAGAAAGTGGCCTATATTGGCCTACTTTGTTTAGGGACGCTTACGAGTTCGTGAGACAATGTCATTCCTGCCAAAGGGCGGGTAACATTTCAAAGAGACAAGAGATGCCCTTAAATGTTTTCTAAGAGGTTGAGGTATTTGATTTATGGGGTATAGATTTCATGGGACCCTTTGTGTCCTCAAATTCGAATTTGTATATCCTTTTAGCCGTTGACTATGTGTCAGAATGGGTAGAAGCAATACCCACAAGGACTAACGATTCTACTATAGTGTGCAGGTTCATTAAGGAAAATATCTTCTCCAGGTTTGGAGTGCCCCGAATGATCATTAGTGATGGGGGTACGCACTTCCGGAATCAAAAGTTCTCGACACTATTGAGGAAATACGGGGTCAAACATAACATTGGTACCCCGTATCACCTGCAAACTCAAGGACAAGTGGAGGTCTCCAATCGTGATATTAAGAAGATCCTGGAGTGTATTGTGGCTTCCACGAGGAAGAATTGGAGTGCCTTACTACCGGATGCATTGTGGGCATACAGGACGGCATACAAGACACCTATAGGCACCATGCCTTTTAGGTTGGCGTACGGTCGGGCCTGTCACTTACCGGTGGAGTTAGAGCACAAAGCACATTGGGCACTGAGAAAGCTCAACTTGAGTTATGATGAAGTGGGGAAGAAGAGATTACTTGAATTAAATGAACTGGATGAGCTACGAATGACTGCATATGAGAACTCTCGGATATACAAGGAGCGCACAAAGTTGATCCACGATCGCCACATTCAGATGCACATCTTCAAGAAAGGAAATCATGTGCTTTTATTTAATTCCAGGATGAAGTTGCATCCTGGGAAGCTAAAATCCTGATGGAGTGGACCATTTACGGTGGAAGAGGTCAAACCACATGGCGCAATCATGGTGCGCGATGGCGAGACTACATTTTTGGTGAATGGCCAGAGGTTGAAGTTATATTTTGGTGAAGATTACACGAGGAAGGTGAATGAGGTCAAACTCATTTCACTTTCGGATGCATGACAACCTTCAAGTCGTCTAGCCTAAGACGTTAAATAAGGGCGCTTGTTGGGAGGCAACCCAACCATTGGTACTTTAGTTTAGTTCCTTTACATTCATAGTTTGATTTGTTTTAACTTAGTTTGTAGTGTAAAAAATATACCGTGATCGTTTGCTACATGTGCAGGGTTGAGGCAGAGTCGATACCATCGACACTTGTGTCGATGGTATCGACCATGGTACAAGTTTGCGACTGCAGGAATCGCACTGCGTCGATACCATCGACGGCCTCGTCGATGGTATCGACATACCAACAGGCAGATCACAAGCAGAGGTCTATAGTATCGACATGCCAGTCGATACCATCAAGATCTATGGAGATATTCAGAAGAAATCGTCTCAGTGAAGTCGATACCATCGACGGGCCTATCGATGGTATCAACACATTCACACACAGAAGGCGGCGGCCGGGCCTCGCGAGGGTTTGCCCTAATAAGAGAGTCGATACTATCGACTCACGTCGATAGTATCGACACGCCACGTCAACGATCCGCGAGGAAAGATCAACGGCGATCGCAACAACAAGGAAGTCGATCCGGGGGACGGGTTGATACCATCGACTTGCGTCGATAGTATCGACGCGTCAGCAATCCGGGCCCCGCAGATCTAGCCATCGACAACCTTCGATACTCACGGAGGTACCGATCGTGCTACCCATGTCGATACCATCGACTCGCGTCGATGGTATCGACGGACATACAGTAGCGCCGGCCACGGCTATATATGAGGAGTATTTGCATCAGATGACATCACAACTCCAGTGCAATTCTCCTTGACTTGTGCCGAGCGTGTTCTAGAGCTATCCAAGCCCGACGACAAGCAACACCGAGCAAGTTCTTCATCGAGCGGAGATTCACTTCTACGATCTTCACTGAGCTCCCTTTCTATTCCTCTTTCTGTCACAATCATGGTGCATGTAGCTGGTGCATCGTCTTCACACGCGAACCCGATGGACATCGCAGAGTTCGTGCCGCCTCCGACCGCGTCAATGTCACGCCCGCGGCTGATCCATCCATCTACGGAGGTCAAGAAGATATACGAGGAGATTCTAAAGAGGAAGATCGAGCCGACCCGTTATGTTGAACGGGAAACTATCCGCAACCTGGGATTCGATGCCAACCTTGCCTATGTCTTGAAGGGGCAGGTGCATCACACGAGCAGAAGACCTGAGGAACTAGAATATCATGCAGATGGCCAGCCATTCTTTGGCGAGTGGCCTACTTACAAGGAGTTGGTGGCTGAGTTCATGGCGTCACTGGACGTCTGTGTCGTACCCAACAACGTCATAGCCACCGACCGCGAGTGGATCAAGGGCCGGGCGTCTTTTCGACTGTACAACAACGACTACACCATTACACTCCGGCAGTTCAACGAGATTTTCAACTAGAATCACTCGCAGTCTGACTACCGGAAACCGGACAACCGCACCGACTATGATGCAATCTTTGCCGAGCTGGTGACGGTGCCGCCGGGCAAGTCAGTGAGCTACCATAATGCTGCGGTAGCTGATTTCGAGCACCCCTTCGTCCGGATACTTCACCGGATGCTGAGTTCGACGTTGTTTGCTAGGGGTGATTTGGCCCTCAGCAAGTTTCAGGAGACGAACTTATTCTTCTTGTATAAACTCCTGAAACGCCAAGAATGCAATTGGGGCGCCTTCTTTTTGCAGCGGGTTTTGGCGGTGAAGAGGAGTACACGGAAAGCGCCGATTCACTTTGGCGGGCATATCACCAAGCTGGATTCATACCTCGGGCTGAATTTCTCTACTTTGATTCCTCTCTCCACCAGGAGCAAGGTGAACTTGCAACATCTGCACCTCTCCAACCTCATCCTTCTTCGATATGGTTTGGCATATGTGCACTGCCACGTCAACCATGCTTACCAAGAATGCTCGCTTCCTGATCCAGTATTCAACATCGAAGGGGCACAACACTTCCGATGGCCTATCATAGCCATTGCTGACTCCGATGAAGACGGCAGCAACGACGACAATAACAACAATGACGATGAGGCTGAAGAGGAAGAGGAGGCCTACACCCCTCTTCGGGCACGAGTGGCACCACGGAAGCGTCCTCGCATGCATCTGGGTGCATATTCATCATCATAGCCTCCACCACCACCACCGCCCTCACAGCCAAGCGAGGATGCTTACTCAATGCAAGGCATGTATGCTATGCTGCAAGATATACAGCAGACGCAGTAGCATCACACGACGATGTATACCGGTGTTCAGGACACTACAAACCAGTTACTAGACAATCAAAGGGCAATCTTCGAGAACGAGCGTCTTCTCCTCGACAACCAACAACAGATTCATGACCAGTTGCATAGGATGGAGATGCAACAACAGCCCTTTTACGATCACTATTGGAGCCAAAATTACTTTGGAGGCTATCCACAACCTCCACCTAGGGCCCAGTTTGATCCGAGCTTCCAGGGGGAGTATCCTTCTTGGGACCCTACGGCTCCGCAGTACCAGCCTCCACCTGAAGAGTAAAGCGGTATCTCTGTTCCAACATTTAAGATTATTTTTAACTATGAGGCCATAGTCGAATTCAAGCTTAGGGGGGTGTTGGAACAACTCTATCATTTATTTTCTCTGTTTTCAGTTTTATTGCTTTTGTTTCTTGTCATTTGTTTCTGGCAATCTTAGTTTGTTTATAGGATCCACATTCTATCTAGTGTAATCGTGGATGTCTTAAAATTTTGTGTCATCTCAGTTGCATGTGCATGGAATTAAGGGGAAAACTAAAAAATTTTGAGTGTTCGCAAGCTTGAGTGTTGTTCAACTTTGATCACTTAACTTAGAAAATGATTGGTTTTGTCAACTTTAAAATAGAAAATCACAAATGTATAATCCTAATGATTCATGAAAGTGGACGAAATTGGTTGTTTGAGCCTAAAATGACCAAATGATAATGAGGCTCTAATTTGAAGTAAGAGAGAGAGACCTCTTAACTACTACACAGGTCAGTAAGGAGGGACACATAATACTTTTCAAAGGTTCAGTCAATTAGTCTTGTGATCTGTCCACCTCATTGTTTTTACAATCCACCACAAGACTTGGAAGTAAAGTATAGTTTTAACCTTTTTGATTGCATATCATGTAGATAGGTCTTGGATTGCAACCATTTTCATATGTTTTGCATGAAAAATGAAAAAACTAGAATAGGTTTACATGCCCATTACCTTTAGGTGCATGTCATTTAGTTGCATTCATAACTATTATGCATAGAGTATATCATGTACCTCATTTGTTCTTTAATGGTGAATTAAATTGTTCCATACCTTCTAAAGAGTGCAAATATCGAGTTATGCAGAAGAAATAAGCCCAATAAAGCATTCATTGTCAATTATGGATATAAGGGTTTAGAGAAAAAAAAGAAAAAAAAAGAAAAAAAATCTGAAATTGAAAAAAAAAGTTATTTAGAAGCAACTAGAATAAGAAGGAGAAAGGGACATAATCTCACCTGCATTTTAAGATGAGTGAGTACATGATGTAGCTTAATTAGATATCCATCTCATTTTGAGATGGATTGTTAGTGCATGCATCATTCCACCTAATCTTAGGCATTAGGGCATTTTTCATGTGCATTTGCATCATTTAGGGCATTTTTGTTTTATGCATGTGCAACCGTATAATACTTCCACTTCTTCCATGAGCCACCCATTCCATCCACCCGTTTCTCGGATTGGTAGGCCACCGTGAATTTCTCCTCACTAGTGAATATCAGGAGAACTGTTTCGTTGTAGATGGTAGTTAGGGCGAGCAACGTAGTATAGGAGATCACAAGATGCACTAAGTCTGGACCGGCGAATTCTATTATGTTAACTGCCTTATGTGACAGTGTTCATCAGTTTTGAGGTTGATATCTTTTATGGATGATTACTGTCGCCTTTAGGGTAATTATCATTCTGTGGATAGCGAGGGCCGGTATGTGAATGTCCGGTGGGAGTCATATGGGATGTCCGTTGTGATGATTTGTTCTTTTGTTGACTCTGGCAATTCTATTCTAAGGTTTAGTTGCTCGAGGGCGAGCAAGGTTCAAGCTTAGGGGAGTTTGATGCGATGATTTTGAGTCGCATTTATAGACTTGTTTGATATGTGTTTTATGCATTTATTAGTCATTTTCATGGTTAATGTTGCATAATTCATTTATTTTGGTCTATGCTACTTCTTTATGTCAAATTTCCCCTATTTCAAGCATTTTGAGTATTAATTATCAAAAGAATACGTTTTGTGTGAATTTATATGGTTTCGTGTGTTAATTTCAGGAAAAACAAGTATCTGCTACCGTCGATACCATCAACGGTGGTCGATACCATCGACCGTACCACAGGTTGCCAGCCGCAAGGACCAGAAGAAAGTCGATACTATCGACAAGGATGTCGATGGTATCGAGATACCATCAGGTTGATGGAGAGAAGGGAGTCGATACTATCGACCCATATGTCGATACTATCGACTGGTGGAGCTACAACGACACATAAAGACAAAACCGTCGCTATAGGTTCGTCGATACCATCGACCCTCGTCGATGGTATCGAGATGACATCAGGCATAGAGACAAAAGAAAAGAAGAACAACCAATATCGCGCTAGGTCGATACCATCGACCCGCGTCGATGGTATCGACACCGTCAGATATGAGTTTGTTTCAGATTAATCTTAATCGGACGGCTGTGATTAATTGGCGACCTAATTCGGGAAATATACCTAATGACGGCGCCCAAGGGGGAGGAGCACGTCATTAGCCGCTGCACACATCTCGAGAAGAGGGGGAGAGAAGAACGGAGCCCAGAAGCACGCCCCAGCCGATCCGGACGCTGAAGAAGATGATTTCCACCACCGAAAGGTGGGAGAACGCGTATTCCATGCCAAGGATCGCTTGGATCTTCTCCATTCAGGGGTTTCACCACTCAATCACGTTTTTCTCCATGTTTTCCTTTTTCTATTCCACATTTTTCTTTGAGATGAACATGCGGGGCTAATCCCCTTTGTCTTTAGGACCGGGAGTAGCCCGTGAATTCATTGTATGACAATTTTATCATAGTAATTCATATCTTATCTCTTAAATCCATGGTATAATTTCGTTTTCTCCAATATATTGTTATGCTTGATCACCATAATAATAATCTAATGCCCTCAATTGCTTTGAAAGAAGAATTAATGGTTGAAAAGAGACAAAATTTACATTAATTGACAAATCCCTTGAACAAGGTGGTGTAAGGTTAATGGTGGATACCGAGAGATCATTTTTAATGCACCTAGTTTAGGGTATAGGTTACTATGACGGTGGAACCGACCTAGACATAGGTAGTGAATTGCACCACGACTGTGGGCAATTCTGATTCCAGGCCACTAACCGGATAGAGAGATAAAATTGAGTGAATGCATAGAATTTAATACAATGAAAAACCCGCGGTGAAACCGCAATCCTAAAGATCTCCTTTTGAATTGATTAAGCCAAACATTTAATCGGTTGCTTTGTTTTGTTTTGTTTTTATTTTTTTTTAATTTAGACAACAACTCTCAACTATTTAATCGGCTTAGCTGATCACGAGTAGTTAGTAGGAGTCTCCGATGATTTCACGTATCCCTGTGTTTGACTCGGGCCTCACAAAGGCTTGTATTACTTCGACGCGTTCACTTGCGTTTCTGCGCACGGTAAATTTGCGTCAACATTCTTGATACACAAGAATTCACCTACATCACCCTCACCTTTAACCTTACCTTTCTTGTAACATCCCTGACCTGGGTTATGAGTTAACCCTAGGTGTTTTGCCTAAATATGTAATTAAATCTTTGTGATTAACTCTGAGCATGTAATTAAGTTTCTCAGAAACATATATTTCAATATTTGCTCCTTTTTATTTAAAGTTATAGAATTATTTTGATATACAGGGACCTATGTGCAATTTACCCAGTTGAAAGGGGTAGCTTGCAATTTGCACATGATGAGATGTTCCTCTGATGTTGAGACATCATGAGAAATCTTTTTGGCAAAGTTTGAGGGATTTCCCAAACTTGGGCACCAAGGTGCAGCTGTGGAAGCAATCCCGGTGCTTGAAACCCTAATTTGGGGTAAAATGCAATTTACCCAAATTAAGGGATGCAATTTGTAAAATATATCATCTAATGTATCTTTATAGATTCTTGCCATCATTTAGAGAAGAAATGATGAGGAAGTCACCTCAATTGAATTATCAAGTTATGAAATATACCTTGTGATTGAATAATCAGGGTATATGTACAATATCCCTTTAATGTATGTACCTTAGTATTAGATTGATCTTCTTTGCCCTCTTTTTCTAGACCTTAAGAGAAGTTTTGTCCTTAGAATAAAGAGGAAGGGACGAGCAAGTAATGAAGGAAGGACC
The DNA here is from genome assembly GCA_963693085.1 of Alisma plantago-aquatica. Taxonomy (NCBI): domain Eukaryota; kingdom Viridiplantae; phylum Streptophyta; class Magnoliopsida; order Alismatales; family Alismataceae; genus Alisma; species Alisma plantago-aquatica. The sequence goes on along the minus strand of OY856411.1, from coordinate 71,525,566 downwards.
TAGTTGGATTTATGGGAAACTTATGGGCCTTTAATGAAACCTCACCCATGTATATATACACTTTACCTCTCAAGCAAAGGAACCTTTCCTTCGTGCATATCACTGTTTCCCCTTGCTTGGCCGACTAAGGACTGTCTTGGAGCTCAAAGAGGAATGACCAAGGGTGCAAGGTAGGTTTGAATCCCTCTTCTTGCCTAATTCCATGGTTAGAACTCGAATTCAAGGTCAATTTGGTGACTAACTCACGAAACCCTATCTTTCTAGCCATCTCTTTTCGTCTTTCCTTGGAGTTTTCACCTTGGCCAACCTGTGGGAACTCAAGGACGCCATTAGAGCTTGGATCTTGAAAGCTTGGAGCTCAAGGAGCAAGCTTTAGGCGGGTTTTATAACTCTAAACCCATGCTTTACTATATACATATTGCTCTCTTTGAAGGTTGCCCATCTTCATAATCACCCATATTCTCCTACTTGTGGAAGTATGCTTGGAGAAGACCCGCTCTGATACCAATTGTTGGATCCTAGATGGGTGATTAGATGCTCTAGAGGGGGGGGGTGAATAGAGCTGAAAGCACTTAAACAAAACTCATTAAACCTTCAAGATATATGACAAGATAAGGTTGCTAAATAGGTAATTTGTGTGCAACTAAAACATACATAGCAAGGGAGAGAGAGATTGAACATGCACCAATTAGACAAGCTATTTAGAGTGGTTCCAGACTTCAAACTAGAAGTGTGTCAGTCCACTTGTCTAGAGAGGTCAACCTCTAGGACTTCCAAACAATTGCACTCTTATATTCATTCATAAGACATACAATGCAAGACCAAACAAAAGACTTACCTATCCAATACAAAAAGTCTTCAACCTTACCAAGGACTTACCCACTTTGCAAGAGTCTTCGGCCTTCTCCAAGGACTTACCCACTCTAGCACAAGTCTTCAGCCTTGTAGGGATTACCCACTCTTCTTGGATCTTCATCTTTTGACTTCACCTTCACTCGGAGAAGCTTCCACCAAGGACTTACCTACTTGAGCAAGGAGTCTTCTGCCTTCACCAAGGGCTTACCCACTCTAGCTCCAAGTCTTCAGCCTTGATCTTCACCAAGGGACTCCTTCCCTTGTTCTTCTTCACCTCTCTTGGACAAGAGAGAGAACCTTCATCTTCATGATAGAAATGAGAGATATGGAGGTGGTGGAAGTGAGAGCCTCACAAGATATACATATAGGACTAGCTCTCTTACAGATTTCCTACTCACTCTAATGGATGTAGCAAGTGATTAAGCTTAGAGAGAGAGAGGAGGTTGTAGGAAGCACTCAACTATAGAATAGGAACCTCACATAGAGTTTGCAATGAATGCTCAACCTTGGAATGAAGCCCAAGGGGTCCTATTTATAGATGGGGATGCCTCTTAGCCTTTGGGAACACTTGTGAACGAAAACTAGCCGTTTTGTGGCTTGCAACAGATCTATTTTCACTTGTTGCAACTCCAGAATGGCTAGAAACACTTTTCTGCACTTTTCCGTACAGTGCAATCGGTCGAGCTTCTATAAGGGTAACTCGACCGATAGAGTAAAAGACAAAGCCGATATTCAGACCATCGGTCGAGTTTGTCCTGAGGAAACTTGACCGACCAATGAAAATCGATTTGGTCAATTAATCCATCGGTCGAGTTCTGTGTAAACACAACTCGACCGATGCAATCTTCAGAAAATTGATCAAGGATGATCGGTCGAGTTTTCAGACTGGGAAACTCAACCGACAAAGTGCATGTAATCAATTTTCAAAGTTGCATCTAAAGTGCTCTAATATTTGATCTAAGTGCTCCTGATATTTTTCTAAGCTTAACTACAAGTCATACAATCATTACAAGTGATTTACAACATGGTTCTAATGGATATACATCATATTACAAAAATGTGCACTTGTATGACTTTGACTTGTCTTTTCTCCAATTTGATATGCACAAGTTAGGGCATTAGGAGTGTTTCTATACTTAATCTGAAATCACTCAAGTAGAAGCATTAGAAGCCAATATGTGGAATGGTTAGTCATCATCAAAACACGGGTTTAGTCAATTTAGACGTGAGTCAACATTGACCTAATTGACCTTGAGTCAACAATCTCCCCCTTTTTGAAGATGACAAACCATTCCATAAATGTATTGAAAGCTTTTAAGTAAATTCATACCTTTGGAGAAACCTAGGGGTTTCCAGAATTTAGTTCATATGCTCCCCCTCAATTGATGTGTATGGAGTTTTTATACTCCCCCTCAATTGATGCTATTTCTCCTGCATGGTTAGCATTCACAACATTTATAGAATACTATGTCTTCTACTCATATATGTTCTACACATATATGTCTTCTCCCATTTACCTTCTCCCCTTTACATGGACATACTTCTCCTCTTCATGTAAGACACGCCTTCTTCCTCTTTTAAAAGAAGACATACCTTTCTCCCCCTTTGTCATTTCAAAAAGTGGGGTTATGAAGAAAGTAAGAAACATCACTTGTTAAAGAGAAAGGAGATAACAAAAATATATATAAGGAGAGTAGAAGAGAACAGATAGGGGCTTGTCCAATCATAGAAAAAAAAAGCAAGTTAAATCATATACTTGAACAACCCAAAAACCAAGATAAAGTGCTGCAGAAAAATAATAAATTGCAATTTTGACCCTCAAGATGACGGAATTTGACAAAAAACCATCAGAGCTCATCGCGAAGCATGAGTCTTGCTTAGAAGGTCGTTTCTGCATGAAAAGCACTAGTCTTGCACCAAAAACTGAAACTGGAGCAAAATCTGCATAAAATCCAAAAAGAACTCCAATTTCTACATACAATGTAGATCTATGTACCCTGCATCACAATGTTATGCAAGCAACTCAAGATAGTAGATATGCAATTCAAGGAACAAACTTTAGCATGTATGAGACAAGATACAAGCATAGCATATAGATGAGAAAAGATACCAATTATTGACAGGGTTAGAACTACATGTATGTGAACTACTAGTAGATGATATCACAAGTTAGGACTACTAGTAGGATCTAGATCATAGCAAGAGATACCAAAAGATACACAAGATAAAGCAAGCTATGAGTAGATGTAGAGATATATCCAAACAAAGAGATATGCAATTTTAGACGCATGAAAGGATATAACTCACTAGATATGCATCCTTACCATAAGATGATTACCCCTAAGAACCTCAAGGTTGTATCAAAACAAGATATACACCTAGATAGATGTAGCAAGTTAGAGCACAACAGAAGAAATTTAAGACACAACCAAGAGATCCAAAGAGATCATCATCAAAACCTGCAAAACAACTCAAAGCAAGTAATTGCAATATATAGATATACCAATTTAGAGAAATTAGAGAGATAGAGTTGTAAACAAGATAGGAAATTTAGAACATGGCAATATGCATATATAAAGGTACCAAATGAGGGTGCCAAAGAATAAGGCTATTGGTTGAGAAAAACTAGTAGAGAGGGAAATTCTCATTCAATAAGCCAACTGTGTATTCTGTGCACAGTGTTATCGGTCGAGTTCTGTGTATTGAAAACTCGACCGATGACAACTGTTGGCAACACCCATTGGTGCCTATCGGTCGAGTTTCTATCAGGACAAACTCGACCGACAGACCAGCTATCAAAAAGCACATATATTTCATGAAAACATATTTAAGGCATGCTAAAAATACAAACCATATCCAAACATGTCTAAGCAAGTTAGTAATGCACTATAGAAGCATTAGAAACAATTTTTGAGCAAGAGTGTGAAGAGAATCACAAAATGCCACTTTTGACTCAAAAACCATATGTATAGTGCACACTATCTTGACAAAAACAAGTTAGAAATGGTTATAAGCAATAAAACCTTTACCTTTGTGCTTACCATTGCTTTTTCCACTTGTTGTCACCCTCTACACATCTCACCTTTCTTTTTTTATGTGGATTGATAAGTCAATTTGCAATTCAATAGCTCAAGTCAATCCATTTGCAAGTACCTACAAGAAGAAAGATGAAATGGTACCCAATCATGTTTTTGGGTCCGGAGGGATTAGTTTAGCAACCCAAGTCCTATTGCTCTTGGGTGCTTTCCTAAAAAGACAATAGTTAGAATAATGACCAAAATCATTGCAATAGTTACATGTACCCATAGTCTTGGAACTAGAGGATTCTCCATGGAATATTGGAGGTCCTTTATCTTTGTTGTTCACTTGACTACAATCAAGTCCAATGCGATCTCTACCCATTTGTTTGGTAGTATGGTCTAGGATTTGATTAAGATTCTTTTTATCACCTAAGAATCTTTGCAAAGAAGATATCAAACTATGATTGTCATGCATAAGAGAAGTAAAGGTAAAACACAATAGATTCATATCATCTCTAGCATGCACAAAATAGATTTCTAAGCAAACATCTTTAGTCATATAAGAATCTTTATCACAAGATAGAGCATCAAAAACTTTCTCTCTATAAGAAAAGATAGTATGAGGGTCAAGAGCAATTACACTACTATGCAAAGAAGCAAGTTCATATACAAGACAAGTAATCTTTGAAGGATAAACATTATCTACACATTCTATTCCTTGCAAAGTAAGCTCTTGACTCTCATAAGCACATTTAAGAGCATAAGAAACAATAGAGAGAGAAACAATAGTGGTAGCAAGCTCTATATATGAAATAGTCATAGAAGGTTGAGATTCTAAAAACTTAATCTTATCAAGCAAGCTAGAATTCACAAATTTAAGAGCATTTAGTTGACTAAGATAAGCATTTGTTTTAATCTCAACACTTGAATTTACCTCATTTAAATCTTTAGTTGAGCTTGTCATGAGGGCGCAATGGCATCTTCCATCCTCACATTCACTAGATCTTCCACTAGTGCTTTCATTTGTTGATGGAGCCTTTGTGATCCCTTTTTCACTCTTGTTTCCTTCTATTGCTCTCTTTGAAGGTTGCCCATCTTCATAATCACCCATATTCTCTTACTTGTGGAAGTATTCTTGGAGAAGACCCGCTCTGATACCAATTGTTGGATCCTAGATGGGTGATTAGATGCTCTAGAGGGGGGTGAATAGAGTTGAAAGCACTTAAACAAAACTCATTAAACCTTCAAGATATATGACAAGATAAGGTTGCTAAATAGGTAATTTGTGTGCAACTAAAACATACATAGCAAGGGATAGAGAGATTGAACATGCACCAATTAGACAAGCTATTTAGAGTGGTTCCACACTTCAAACAAGAAGTGTGTCAGTCCACTTGCCTAGAGAGGTCAACCTCTAGGACTTCCAAACAATTGCACTCTTATATTCATTCATAAGACATACAATGCAAGACCAAACAAAAGACTTACCTATCCAATACAAAGAGTCTTCAACCTTACCAAGGACTTACCCACTTTGCAAGAGTCTTCGGCCTTCTCCAAGGACTTACCCACTCTAGCACAAGTCTTCAGCCTTACAGGGATTACCCACTCTTCTTGGATCTTCATCTTTTGACTTCACCTTCACTCGGAGAAGCTTCCACCAAGGACTTACCTACTTGAGCAAGGAGTCTTCTGCCTTCACCAAGGGCTTACCCACTCTAGCTCCAAGTCTTCAGCCTTGATCTTCACCAAGGGACTCCTTCCCTTGTTCTTCTTCACCTCTCTTGGACAAGAGGGAGAACCTTCATCTTCATGATAGAAATGAGAGATATGGAGGTGGTGGAAGTGAGAGCCTCACAAGATATACATATAGGACTAGCTCTCTTACAGATTTCCTACTCACTCTAATGGATGTAGCAAGTGATTAAGCTTAGAGAGAGAGAAGAGGTTGTAGGAAGCACTCAACTATAAAATAGGAACCTCACATAGAGTTTTCAATGAATGCTCAACCTTGGAATGAAGCCCAAGGGGTCCTATTTATAGCTGGGGATGCCTCTTAGCTTTTGAGAACACTTGTGAACGAAAACTAGCCGTTTTGTGGCTTGCAACGGATCTATTTTCACTTTTTGCAACTCCATAACGGCTAGAAACACTTTTCTACACTTTTCCGTACATTGCAATCAGTCGAGTTTCTATAAGGGTAACTCGACCGATAGAGTAAAAGACAAAGCCGATATTCAGACCATCGGTCGAGTTTGTCCTAAGGAAACTCGACCGACCAATGAAAATCGATTTGGTCAGTTAATCCATCGGTCGAGTTCTGTGTAAACACAACTCGACCGATGCAATCTTCAGAAAATTGATCAAGGATGATCGGTCGAGTTTTCAGGCTGGGAAACTCGACCGACAAAGTGCATGTAATCAATTTTCAAAGTTGCATCTAAAGTGCTCTAATATTTGATCTAAGTGCTCTTGATATTTTTCTAAGCTTAATTACAAGTCATACAATCATTACAAGTGATTTACAACATGATTCTAATGGATATACATCATATTACAAAAATGTGCACTTGTATGACTTTGACTTGTCTTTTCTCCAATTTGATATGCGCAAGTTAGGGCATTAGGAGTGTGTCTATACTTAATCTGAAATCACTCAAGTAGAAGCATTAGAAGCCAATATGTGGAATGGTTAGTCATCATCAAAACACGGGTTTAGTCAATTTAGACGTGAGTCAACATTGACCTAATTGACCTTGAGTCAACAATCTCCCCCTTTTTGAAGATGAAAAACCATTCCATAAATGTATTGAATGCTTTTAAGTAAATTCATACCTTTGGAGAAACCTAGGGGTTTCCAGAATTGAGTTCATATGCTCCCCCTCAATTGATGTGTATGGAGTTTTTATACTCCCCCTCAATTAATGCTATTTCTCCTGCATGGTTAGCATTCACAACATTTATAGAATACTATGTCTTCTACTCATATATGTTCTACACATATATGTCTTCTCCCATTTACCTTCTCCCCTTTACATGGACATACTTCTCCTCTTCATGTAAGACATGCCTTCTTCCTCTTTTAAAAGAAGACATACCTTTCTCCCCCTTTGTCATTTCAAAAAGTGGGGTTATGAAGAAAGTAAGAAACATCACTTGTTAAAGAGAAAGGAGATAACACAAATATATATAAGGAGAGTAGAAGAGCACAGATAGGGGCTTGTCCAAGCATAGAAAGAAAAGCAAGTTAAAGCATATACTTGAACAACCCAAAAACCAAGATAAAGTGCTGCAGAAAAATAATAAATTGCAATTTTGACCCTCAAGATGACAGAATTTGACAAAAAACCATCAGAGCTCATCGCGAAGCATGAGTCTTGCTTAGAAGGTCGTTTTTGCATGAAAAGCACTAGTCTTGCACCAAAAACTGAAACTGGAGCAAAATCTGCATAAAATCCAAAAAGAACTCCAATTTCTACATACAATGTAGATCTATGTACCCTGCATCACAATGTTATGCAAGCAACTCAAGATAGTAGATATGCAATTCAAGGAACAAACTTTAGCATGTATGAGACAAGATACAAGCATAGCATATAGATGAGCAAAGATACCAATTATTGACAGGGTTAGAACTACATGTATGTGAACTACTAGTAGATGATATCACAAGTTAGGACTACTAGTAGGATCTAGATCATAGCAAGAGATACCAAAAGATACACAAGATAAAGCAAGCTATGAGTAGATGTAGAGATATATCCAAACAAAGAGATATGCAATTTTAGACGCATGAAAGGATATAACTCACTAGATATGCATCCTTACCATAAGATGATTACCCCTAAGAACCTCAAGGTTGTATCAAAACAATATATACACCTAGATAGATGTAGCAAGTTAGAGCACAATGGAAGCAATTTAAGACACAACCAAGAGATCCAAAGAGATCATCATCAAAACCTGCAAAACAACTCAAAGCAAGTAATTGCAATATATAGATATACCAATTTAGAGCAATTAGAGAGATAGAGTTGTAAGCAAGATAGGCAATTTAGAACATGGCAATATGCATATATAAAGGTACCAAATGAGGGTGCCAAATAATAAGGCTATTGGTTGAGAAAAACTAGTAGAGAGGGAAATTCTCATTCAATAAGCCAACTGTGTATTCTGTGCACAGTGTTATCGGTCGAGTTCTGTGCATTGACAACTCGACCGATGACAACTGCAGGAAACACCCATTGGTGCCTATCGGTCGAGTTTCTATCAGGACAAACTTGACCGACAGACCAGCTGTCAAAAAGCACATATATTTCATGAAAACATATTTAAGGCATGCTAAAAATACAAACCATATCCAAACATGTCTAAGCAAGTTAGTAATGCACTATAGAAGCATTAGAAATAGTTTTTGAGAAAGTGTGTGAAGAGAATCACAAAATACCACTTTTGACTCAAAAACCATATGTATAGTGCACACTATCTTGACAAAAACAAGTTAGAAATGGTTATAAGCAATAAAACATTTACCTTTGTGCTTACCATTGCTTTTTCCACTTGTTGTCACCCTCTACACATCTCACCTTTGTTCTTTTATGTGGATTGACAAGTCAATTTGGAATTCAATAGCTCAAGTCAGTCCATTTGCAAGTACCTACAAGAAGAAAGATGAAATGGTCCCCAATCATGTTTTTGGGTCCGGAGGGATTAGTTTAGCAACCCAAGTCCTATTGCTCTTGGGTGCTTTCCTAAAAGGACAACAATTAGAATAATGACCAAAATCATTGCAATAGTTACATGTACCCATTGTCTTGGAACTAGAGGATTCTCCATGGAATATTGTAGGTCCTTTATCTTTGTTGTTCCCTTGACTACAATCAAGTCCAATGCCATCTCTACCCATTTGTTTGGTAGTATGGTCTAGGATTTGATTAAGATTCTTTTTATCACCTAAGAATCTTTGCAAAGAAGATCTCAAACTATGATTGTCATGCATAAGAGAAGTAAAGGTAAAACACAATAGATTCATATAATCTCTAGCATGCACAAGATAGATTTCTAAGCAAACATCTTTAGTCATATAAGAATCTTTATCACAAGATATAGCATCAAAAACTTTCTCTCTATAAGAAAAGATAGTATGAGGGTCAAGAGCAATTACACTACTATGCAAGGAAGCAAGTTCATATACAAGACAAGTAATCTTTGAAGGATAAACTTTATCTACACATTCTATTCCTTGCAAAGTAAGCTCTTGACTCTCATAAGCACATTTAAGAACATAAGAAACAATAGAGAGAGAAACAATAGTGGTAGCAAACTCTATATATGAAATAGTCATAGAAGGTTGAGATTCTAAAAACTTAATCTTATCAAGCAAGCTAGAATTCACAAATTTAAGAGCATTTAGTTGACTAAGATAAGCATTTGTTTGAATCTCAACACTTGAATTTACCTCATTTAAATCTTTAGTTGAGCTTGTCATGAGGGCGCAATGGCATCTTCCATCTTCACATTCACTAGATCTTCCACTAGTGCTTTCATTTGTTGATGGAGCCTTTGTGATCCCTTTTTCACTCTTGTTTCCTTCTATTGCTCTCTTTGAAGGTTGCCCATCTTCATAATCACCCATATTCTCTTACTTGTGGAAGTATGCTTGGAGAAGACCCGCTCTGATACCAATTGTTGGATCCTAGATGGGTGATTAGATGCTCTAGAGGGGGGTGAATAGAGTTGAAAGCACTTAAACAAAACTCATTAAACCTTCAAGATATATGACAAGATAAGGTTGCTAAATAGGTAATTTGTGTGCAACTAAAACATACATAGCAAGGGAGAGAGAGATTGAACATGCACCAATTAGAAAAGCTATTTAGAGTGGTTCCACACTTCAAACTAGAAGTGTGTCAGGCCACTTCCCTAGAGAGGTCAACCTCTAGGACTTCCAAACAATTGTACTCTTATATTCATTCATAAGACATACAATGCAAGACCAAACAAAAGACTTACCTATCCAATACAAAGAGTCTTCAACCTTACCAAGGACTTACCCACTTTACAAGAGTCTTCGGCCTTCTCCAAGGACTTACCCACTCTAGCACAAGTCTTCAGCCTTGCAGGGATTACCCACTCTTCTTGGATCTTCAGCTTTTGACTTCACCTTCACTCGGAGAAGCTTCCACCAAGGACTTACCTACTTGAGCAAGGAGTCTTCTGGCTTCACCAAGGGCTTACCCACTCTAGCTCCAAGTCTTCAGCCTTGATCTTCACCAAGGGACTCCTTCCTTTGTTCTTCTTCACCTCTCTTGGATAAGAGAGAGAACCTTCATCTTCATGATAGAAATGAGAGATATGGAGGTGGTAGAAGTGAGAGCCTCACAAGATATACATAGAGGACTAGCTCTCTTACAGATTTCCTACTCACACTAATGGATGTAGCAAGTGATTAAGCTTAGAGAGAAAGAGGAGGCTGTAGGAAGCACTCAACTATAGAATAGGAACCTCACATAGAGTTTGCAATGAACGCTCAACCTTGGAATGAAGCCCTTTGGGAACACTTGTGAACGAAAACTAGCCATTTTGTGGCTTGCAACGGATCTATTTTCACTTGTTGCAACTCCATAACGGCTAGAAACATTGTTGTGCACTTTTCCGTACAATGCAATCGGTCGAGTTTCTATATGGGTAACTCGACCGATATAGTAAAAGACAAAGCAGATATTCAGACCATCGGTCGAGTTTGTCCTGAGGAAACTCGACCGACCAATGAAAATCGATTTGGTCAGTTAATCCATCGGTCGAGTTCTGTGTAAACACAACTCGACCGATGCAATCTTTAGAAAATTGATCAAGGATGATCGATCGAGTTTTCAGGCTGGGAAACTCGACTGACAAAGTGCATGTAATCAATTTTCAAATTTGCATCTAAAGTGCTCTAATATTCGATCTAAGTGCTCCTGATATTTTTCTAAGCTTAATTACAAGTCATACAATCATTACAAGTGATTTACAACATGATTCTAATGGATATACATCATATTACAAAAATGTGCACTTGAATGACTTTGACTTGTCTTTTCTCCAATTTGATATGCGCAAGTTAGGGCATTAGGAGTGTGTCTATACTTTATCAGAAATCACTCAAGTAGAAGCATTAGACACCAATATGTGGAATGGTTAGTCATCATCAAAACACGGGTTTAGTCAATTTAGACGTGAGTCAACATTGACCTAATTGACCTTGAGTCAAAAAATGACAGAACAGATTGAATGTCTAGAGAATGACAATACTCAATGACGTATGCCTTCGTGTTGAGGACCTGAACGATGAGATCATACGGATGCTAAGAGTTCATACGTTCTTGTTATGTCCCTAGTCGGATGTCATTGTGGAAGGTTGATAGACAACATTGACACATCAAGACTAGATTGTGTGTTGGTTGATGACAGAATCTCATTAGTCACGATATAGTGATATCAAACCAAGCACATAGATACTTGTTAGAGAACAAGTGTATCAGACATACCCACCATGAGAGTGACACGTGGAACCATGAAATTGTAGTCACAATCATCTCACACAGTGATGGTGGTGATTGTGATTCTTTGACCTAAAATCACTACACTCAACACATGTCGTTGGGTCCACTTTGACATTATCAAACGTAGTCCCGAAATATTGATTGTTATAAAGGTGATGATTGGGTGGCTTTGACACATGGGGCTTTTGAGGGGTGAGTGATAGATATGGTATTTGTCCCTCCTGAGGGAGTATGATGTCCATGGCCACTTGATAAGTGAAACTGAGAAATGCATGCATGATTGTGTGAATTAATATGTGATATTGATTTCCCACATATCTCTTACAATCTACTTTGAGATCAAGAAAGTTAACGAACGTTGACAGGATGACGGATCCATGCCTCGAGTTCATTCGGGATATCAGTGACAAAGGAATTATACATTCACTGTAACACCAGTCACAGATTGTAGGATTAAAAATTGTTCTCCAACTTTCCTTTTCACTCGGGTAGCACTGATGTGCGACTAGGAACCGCTCTTTGCTTGTGAAGTCATAAGTGTTATGGACTTTCACTGTCAATGTGAAATGGGCATGTAGGATCACACACATAGGATTTAACCTGGAAGAGTAGTTTATCCACGAATGATGTTAAGATTGTTTACTAAATGTGTTTAGTAGTTGAATTAAACATTCAATCAATTGACTTGACTCAGAATCACCAAGTTCAAGTCTTGGATTAACTGATTTGGGTGTCAGATTGATTGAGAACTGCATTGACCGATTTTTGCACAACCTGTACTGCCAACCGACCGATTCAAACTGTTGAACCGATTGGCTCAGGGTTAAGTGAGACGTCCGGTTCAAGTGTTGAATCGATCGGTTCAGCTGGACCAAACGAGCCAGTTTGGGAAAGTTAGGTTGGTGAGAAAATATTTTCATTTCACTTGTACAATTCGATTGGGGCAAGTATTGATCTTTAGATTAATTGGAAACAGAAAGAGGAAAGTCAATTGGGAACTACCCTGGGAAGTGAAACGACCGGTTCATGAATGAACCGATCGGTTCAGCTCCCTAAATGATCGGTTCGTTTGTGAAATGACCGGTTCACTTCCCGCAGTGTATCAAATTCGTGGAAATTTTGGACCCTTCTACTCCCACTTTAGTCCTGCATTACCCAAGGCTGAGAGCCCTGACCCTGACCCCTTCTATATATAGAGAGGTAATGGGGGCTTCTCATAAGAACAACTTAGAACATTAGTTTCTCTACAAAGTTGACCTCTCTGGTTGTGGTAACCGAGAGAGCCTAAGCAAGTGCTACCCGACTAGGGAGGCACAACGAGGGAAAGACAACTGCAGGATGACAACTGGTGGAGGGAGAGAATATCGGTGACTAGTACGCCAATAGAAGGGGATGACTCCTTCCAATGTCATGTAGGATAGGACGACTGGAGTTCCCAGTGGTCCGTGTGGACTACTACAGAGATGGGAGATTTCTGCCGCTCAGAGGACAGCCATCAATCTGACAGTCTGGGTACGACCATGAGCTCTACAGATGCCGTCCAAGACCGAAGGTGAAGACCGCACTGACTGTGAGGTTACGCCACCGAGAAAGCCTCGGGACAAGGTACACCTCTACAAACCATCCTTCCTACCATATAGATGTTGACGAGATCTCTTTGGGTTCTGGGTTTGGGGAGAATTTTTTTTCCACTACCATTTATGCCTCCCCTAAAACCCAACAAAACACCAGTCAACTGATAAGCGATCAGGTCACTTGACTCATCGAGGAGAAAATTAGGATATGAAGGCCATCAACTGGGTAATTGGAAGACCCGGACAGTTGATTCACCTTGGGGTTAAGGTGGAGATGGAGGCGGAGGCACGACCTAGTTGTTATGTTGTTGTCGTGGTGGTCAATAGAGCATGGTGCAAATAGGAGGTGTTGTAGGTTGTCACTATCAATGGAGTAATTGTTTTTGTCATGGACAGGTGAACAAGGATCACTACAGTGTGAGTTGACATACACATCGATCATTACATCTAGACAAGCACTACATGAGGCAGAAAAAAAAGATGGCGGGTTGGGTTGTCAATCGGCCGACTCCTCAGGGTTATTGTTTGCAAGAGGCGGCACAACAGATGAGTACGAGGTGCAAGGTGGATGAAAAAGGTAGGTGTGTGCTAGAATCCCACTATCAGTGAGTCCACCTACTCATCAATCATCATGTTGTGGCAGTGGAGGATAAAGATGAACGCACACTTGGGGTGGGGTAAAGCTAGGGTTTGAGATATCGCTGACCCCCTCAAGTGGGTAGCCCTTATAATCACATCACATCTTGCCATTTGATTGACAGGTGAACCTAGTTGCTCAACTTGGCGATCGGGCAGAAAAAGCATTTCAAATCTCATTCCCAACCACCGACCCAATCAACTAGTTGGGCATCCAACTAATTGATTCACTCTTTCTCCATGATTGTCCCTACAACATGAAAGGAAATACTAAATAGGAAAGGAAGGATGAATTGAATGAAAAAGTAAAAATGAAGAAAGAGAGAGAAGGTAAAAGAAAATAAAGGGTTGGGTTGTCTCCCAACAAGCGACCTACTTAACATTGAAGGCTCAATGCCTGAAATAGAGTTGTGTATGATTCAGGTTGAAAGAGGAGAAAGGGTTAACGTTCCCTTTTCTCTACATCTATTGTGTGAGGGTAAGTCTTACTCCTTATGCTATAGAATCTTATGAAGTATGATAGCTCTTGAATTTGTGTCCATTCATTGTGAAGTCACCTTTGAATTTGTCCCATAAGATGAATGCTCTATGGTGATAAGCATGCTTCACAAGATACAACCCGTACTACTTGGACTTGAGTTTTTTGGGGAACAATTTCAATATGGAGTTGTATACTAAGACTTGGTCACCCACTTGAATGTCTTTCCTTCGAAGACAGCCATTGTACCACATTTTTGTGTCTTTGTAAATCTTGTAACTTTTATAAGCTATCATAAGGAGTTCTTCATGCTCCTGAAGTTGGAGGAGCATTCTTCTCTAGCTGTAGATATGTCAATATTAAGAGTTTGAATAGCCCAAATGTCTTTATGCTCCATTTATATGGATAAGTGGCATAATTTCCCACATTTGAGGCCGAAGGGTGTAGTTCCTAAAGGTGTCTTAAAGGCAATATGATATGCCCACAAAGTATCATTGAGATTCAAAGCCCAATCCTTTCATGTGCTATTCACAGTCTTCTCCAAGATTAATTTAATATGTCAGTTGGAGACTTTGACATGGTCATTGGTCTGAGGATGGTAGGGAGAGGGTGCATTATGGCAAACACCATATCTTCTAAGCAATGCCTCAAAATATTTCTCTAAGAAATGTGATCTTCCATCTGTAATTATAGTGCTAGGGACTCTAAACTAGGGGAAGATTGTGTCTTTAAAAAGTTTCAGTACTGATTTAGAGTCATAAGTTTTGGTGGGAACGACCTCCACCCACATAGACACATAGTCCACAACAATGAGAATATACTCAAATATGCAAGAAGAGGGGAAATGTTGCATGTAGGCATCTCCCCATATATCAAAAGTTTCCAACTCTTTCCATGAAGTCATTGACATTTGATCTCTCTTGGAAATGTTTCCTAATCTTTGAGACTGGTCATAGGCAAGCACAAAATCATAGGCATCTTTGAAATGGTGTGCCATTAAAATCCAGATTGGAGACGTTTCCTGGCTATTTTTTGAGAACTCAAATGTCCACCAGTTGGGACGAAACAACATTTCTTGAAGATATCATGAGCTTCTTTGTTTATGAGGCATTTTCAGAAAAGGTCATTTGCTCATATCTTAAAAAGATCTGGTTCATCCCAATAAAAATTTCTAACAACATACAAGTATTGCCTTTGAGTGTCCCTTGTATGCTGGATGTTGGACACCATCCAGTAGGTAATTTACATATTTGCAAACCAAGGGAAGTGAGATTATGATTTAAGAAATTGGCATTGTGCTAATGAATTGTCTATTGGGATCCCATCATCATCTTGACTGCTATGACGACTGAGATGATCAACAACAACATCTTATGCACCCTTTTATCATGGATGTCCAGTTCAAATTCTTAAAGTATCAATACCCACCAAATGAGTATGGGCTTTGCATCTTTCTTGGTCATTAGATACTAGACAAAAGTGTGGTCTATGTAAACCACCACCTTAGATCCCATAAAGTATGAATGGAAATTTTTGAAAGCATAGACTATCGCCAGCATCTCCTTCTCTTTGATGTTGTAGTTTTGTTAGGCAACACTGAGGGTCATTGAGGTTTAGTATATGACATGATGGTTCTTTTCGATTCTCTGTCCAAGAATAGCTCCTACAACATAGTCACTAGTGTCGCACATGGCCTTGAAGGGTAGTGACCAATCCGGTGTGTGGAAGATGGGGGTAAAAGTAACAACTATTTTGAGGTTATTGTGGCTAGATATGCAAGTCTGGTCAAAGTTGAAGGTGGCATCTCTCAATAGGAGGTTGGTAAGGGTTTTTGCCATTTTTTAAAAATCACAAACAAATCTTCTATAGAAACCAGTGTGTCCAAAGAAATCATGAGCATATCTACCAGATGTATGACTTGTGAGCTTGGTGATGACTTTGATATTGGCATGGTCAACATCAACCCCTCCAGTTACTTACTCTATGGCCAAGGACGATGGCTTCCCTCACCATAAAATGGCTCTTCTCCTAGTTCACATGTGCCTCTTCACATCTTTTGTGTGCCAGAGATAGATGCCAAAGATAGGATTCAAAGCAATCTCTATAGATGGGGAAGTTATCCAAAAAGACCTCCATGATAGTTTCTTTCAAATCAGGGAAGATTGTGGTGATGCATTGCTGGAAGGTGGTGGGCCATTGTAAAGGTCAAAAGAAAGTGTATATGAAGGTAGTTTTTCTTTGTCAGTGGGATGGATGGGGATTTGATAGAATCCTGAGTAGTCATCCAGGTAATAGAAACAATCCTAGTAATCAAGCGCTCTAGCATAGAATCAAGGAAGGGAAGTGGGAAGTGATCCTTTATGGTAGCCTTGTTTGACTTGTGATAGTGAGTACACATCCTCCACCCAATAAAAGTGAGGGTGGGGATGAGTTCATTATTTTTGTTCCTTATCACAATAGTGTCACCTATCTTGGGAACAACTTGGATGGGACTCACCCATGGTGAGTCGAAGATCAGATATATAATTCCTACATTAGGAAGCTTGATGACCTCAATATGGACAACCACCTTCATGTTTGGAATCAACTTTTGTTGGGAGTCTCTTGAAGGCTTGTATTCATCCACCATGACAATTTTGTGCATAAAAATGGATTGACTAACCCCCATTAGGTCAGTCATATTATATCCCAAAGCAACCCTTTGTTTTCAAGCCTCAATCATGAGCTTATCTTCTTGCACATATGTAAGGTCAAAATTTATTATGACAAGGAATGTCTCTTTTTCATCAATGAAAACATAATTGAGTTCTTCTAGTAAGGTCTTCATATCATGATCCTTTGGTGGATTGACCTTCTTTTCTAAAATAGAGACCATCGTGAGGTCTTCAAACGCATCTTGAATGTCTTCTTCAAAATTTTCCAGATGGGATCGACACTTATCATCATCAAAATTGGACTTAGTTAGACCTATGAGGTTTGTTTGCAATGAATCTTTAGAAATCTCCCACTCTTTTCTAAGATGGGAGAGTTTGTCCATGCAATCAAGCAGATAGACTTTCACCTAAAACCTTGGGTCTCTCATACTTTCAAAGACTCAAAATTCTTGAGTTTTCCTTCATATACACAAAAGGATGGTATCCACCTCTGCATCTATCAAGGCACGAGAAGTAACAAGAAAAGGTTGACTAAAAATAAGGGGGTAACAAAGATCTACCTTAATGTCCATGATAACGAAATCACAAGGGACATATGCTTCCTTGCCATCCTCCACTATGACATCCTCGATGATGCCCGTGGGTTTTTGTCATAGATGATTCTACCAACTAGTTAGTCATCACTGTGAGAAGAAGATCTACAAAACCCAACCTTTTATATAGATTATAAGGAATGATCAGTAATATTAGTGTCTAAGTCTGCACACCCCTTTCTGCAAGTATTGTTGCCTAGATAACACCCAATTCCAAAGGAGCCAAGGTCCTTTTACTTTTTAGGAATCTTGTTAAGAACCATGTTAGAGGTTGTTCTTGCAAGTTGTATAGTCTTGTACTCTTCAATGGTGTACTTCTAGGTCAATAAGGTTTTCAGACACTTGGACCATGACGACATCTCAAAAAATGCATCCAAAAAGGGGATGCCCACATGAAGTATTTTCATAGCATCTTTAAACTTCATGAATCTGGTGGCCAACCTCATCTTCTTG
Source organism: Alisma plantago-aquatica (assembly GCA_963693085.1). Taxonomy (NCBI): domain Eukaryota; kingdom Viridiplantae; phylum Streptophyta; class Magnoliopsida; order Alismatales; family Alismataceae; genus Alisma; species Alisma plantago-aquatica. The sequence continues at coordinate 71,507,759 of OY856411.1, read as the reverse complement.
AGGAATGCTTGGTATGGGGGACATGACTTATAAATTGACATGTCAGGCACATCAGCCTCTACTAGTGAAGCTTTGAAAATGGGAGGCTTCTCTACACTAGGATTGGAAACTACTTATGGAAGTTGGTCTTCTTCTTCTATAATCATAGTATCATCTTCATTGAAGTCAATAGGAGTGATTGGGGGTTTCTCAAGAATATGAGGAGGATCATACATGTTCCAAAAAATTCAAAAATGACTTTCATTTGCTTGGGATGATTAGGATTATTTTTTAGTTTGACTAGGAAGGTTTTGTTGGGAGCACATTGGTTGGAAACAAAATGGGCCACCTCCGAATCAGTCGCTTTGAGAGGCACCATCTAGGATAGGATCAATTATTCTAATTCATCTAATTGTTCTTCAGTGGAGGAAATGGTACTGGGTTGTTACATCTGAGGTGCTTCATTGAGGTTTTGAAAATCCTTCCCATGGTCTTGGAAATTACCTCAATAATTACATTGGTTTCTATAGTTTTTTTTATTTTTATACTAGAAAACTAGAGGTGTACGGTCTTGGTAGTTCATTTGAGGTCGTAGTTGTGCTACATTTTTTGCTCCGTATGGGTTATCATATTGGAAACTAGGGTAATTATTTGTTTGATTTGGGTTGTAAAAGGCTTGGCCAGGAATTCTATGGGTGGAGTTGAGATCATCCATATGTTGCCCATCTTCATGTTGTATGGGAGTGTTGTACAGTAGTTGGCACTACTGTGTGAAGTGATTATAGAACTGGCATATACCACAATGAAATTTTATAGATTTCACTTATTGTTGCAGATTTATATTGAGATTCTTATGATTTTCCTCTTCTTTCATAAGCACTAAATGAGGACTCCAGACAGTCTTGTTTCAAGGAATGCATCTTGATACTTTCAATAACAGATTTAAGCTCAGAGCTATCTTCAAACTTGGAGAACTCCCCCTTGCCCTTGACTAGATTGGGATTGGGTCTCAACACTTCTTTATATGACTTCCCAAGAACTGTCAAAATTTTGAAAATGAAGTTACCTTCAGATGAGATATCAAGGAAAGTCTTGGTAGCTTTTTTGACACCCTAATAGAATTTTCACTTGGAAAGGCCATGGTGTTGGAAACATCAGACAAGTTCTTTGAATCTCTCCCAAGCTTCACCCAAGTTTTCTCCTAGAATCATGTTGAATTTGGAGATTGTCCCCTGAATTTGGTAGGTGAGGGATGGAGGTAGTACTTTTCTAGGAACTTTTCTTGAAGAGATTCCCATGTGGTGATGTCATCACCTTCGCTAGCATTATACCAGCTATAGGCTAGATCAAACATGGAATATTTTAAGTGTTTTCGTTTGAGGGTGTCAACTGAGAACCTGGAATTTTGTATAAGGCACATTGGTCGATGAAGTATTGGAGGTTATCTTAACAATTTCCCCCATTCTCTCAGTAAAAAGAATTCCTTGGATGAGGTGATCCATTTTGTGCGGACCCCAAATTGAGGAGCAGTCATAGATAGGTGCATCGTAGGATGTAGTGCATAAATAGTTGTAGGGAATGAAAGGTCCTTGATTTATAATGTCATTTTGCTTCATTAAGGGTGGTAGTTCAAGTTTCTAACTCAAAGATAGCCACATTCTTTGAATCGATTGTGATGCCTCTCTGTATGTAGTGAAGGCTTACTCTATCTGTCAGTTGCACTCTTCTTGATCCATCATGTACTGATGGGATCGGTTCAGATGGTAGAAGGTCCTATCAATCTTAGGGTTGATGATGAAAGGGTGTATTGTCAATGCCTTTGGAGTGCCACATATATTGTTAATTCCTGAGAGAAAAGTCAGATGCTGGAAGATTCAAGAAGATAAGAGCGAATGTAAAAAAATCAAGGGGAGTGCTAATTATTCAAAGAAATTGGGTTCACAATTAACTATGTTTCTGTCCCCGAAAATGATGCCAAAATTTGATGTGTGATGAACAATAAATTCATTAGGGAATTTATCCCTATAGTTTAACCTTTTAGTGGCTATCAATTCCCTTGTAAACAAGTAAATGGATTTTATAATAGAAGGAGTGGTCCCAAGAAATGGCTTATCAGTGGTGAATTCAAACCAATCACGATGACCAATATGGAGATACTAGAATTGAAGTGTGATTAAACTAAAACAAGAAACTAAATTTATAGAAGTAGAGTAAACTATCAATATAAAAACTAAACCAGAAAGTAAACCTGCAAAAGTGGAAACTAAGTTATCAATAACTAAAACAAGAAGTAGGAAAAAAGAGAACAATTTATCAAATATTAATTTTAGTTAATGGGATTCGTTGGAAGTCTAGGTTTCACCACCATGAGCCTTTGTAGTTATCTTAACTACTTTTAAATAAATTTTAGATTAGGATCATGTAGATATGTTCCTTTTGGATATATATCTCATGGAAAAAGCTACCCATAGACCCAAGGTCTAGAAGTTCTGTGAGTCATGGTTCAATCATCCAACGAGTTTCCATTTCAGTTCTCATCAGGAAACTTGTGAGTCTCATTCAATGTTTTGGTACATAAATCTAGGGTCTCATCCTCATGGTTCATAATAGTCATCAAGAACAAACAATTCATAAGTCACATTTTTAAATGAATGAAGACACGTCTTTTATTTATTTGATGGAATCAAATTTTGCTAAGATAAGTTATGGGCTCATGGGGATACTCCCCATGTCCATCAAAGGGAAGACTACTCCAAATCTAATTTGGACAGAAGAAAAATAATAGGAATAATAGAGATCATATTGCTAACAACACTTGCAGACTCCATATCTCCTTTCTTTGCTTTGTTTCTCTCCGACAGAGTTCTAGATGATATGGGGGTTGATATTGATTCAACACCCCTCCTTTTATAGTAGATGAATCACCGTTGAAGCCCTAAAAGGGGGTCTGGAGGAGGCTTGAATTTACTAGAATGGGTGCCTAGTTGGTCGAATGGATTAATTCTTGTGTAACTTTTAAGTGGGGAAGGTCTGAATGGTTGACTTGATGATTTGTCTCTAAGGAATTCAGTCGACCGGCTGAAGGTGGGTCGACCATTTTAAGCATGAGAATTCACCTTCCTTGATGGGGTTGATTCGATCGAGTGGGACTGTTCGTCGACTGGTTGGTATTTGTGGCTCCTTCCAATTCTTCTATTTAGTCGATCAACCAAAGGGGGTGAGTTGACCGAGTGGGACTCCTAGGAAGTTGGAACCTCCTCTAATTCTTTGGGAAATGATGTGCATTCTTGGATTGTGGTTGTAGGGGTTATAAGGAGCATAAAACCAAAAAAATGGGAACAAAAATAATAAGAAATATAATTAAAGAGAGAAAAATAAGGAAATGCAATTAGTTCCAAAAATGAACAAAAAGGAACATAATGTCCTAAATATTTGACCTAAAAGATGGGATATAGAGAGATGAATATGTATTCATTAGTTTGCACCATTTCCATTCCACCCTTTCATACAACAACTCGACCCAAACAACTCACCATTACAATAAGAGATGCTAGTGATAATTACAACGTCAAAAAGAGCTAAAGAAGCCAAAAAGTAAAATTATTCCTCTTGGTGCTTCCCTTAGCACCATCATACCTACTATCCAACACATCTAGAAATTCCCTACCATAAGGGATCATTTTTATCCCTTTCCAAAGTATTTTAACACCCATAACTTTTTGTGATTATCATCTCACCAAAGGGTAGAAAATTGCATCATATTTGTCTCTCAATTATGATTTGCAAGGTCAGATTGAATTAGGGTAGGTTGATATGGTCATTCCTGAGGATACACCATCATCATCCAACATATAGACTCCATCACCATGGTTGAGGATCTTGTTACAAGACCAATCTTCCCTGAAGAAAACCCTCAATAATTGGTGTAAAAACATAAAATATTATTTTTGTTGTCTAAGAAATGAAGACCATGATCCCTGGGAGCATATGACGAGTGGCACATCCATGATAGAATTTTGATCGGTTTGGGTACTAGAAGTACCATAATGATCCATTATCACACTAGTCATCATATTATGACTATCTGTGGCCCAATTAGTAGTGCTAGTGGTAGTAATGCCAACTCAAAGAAAGGTAAATGATAGGATATACCTATCCCTCCACTAGTATGATTTGTGGACCAATCCCTCAGTGGAGACTCCTTTGTCCCTAGATAAGGGGAAAATTTATGATCTACAAAAGGGGTCCTTATGAATTCTTTGATAACTGACAACTGAAGAACCATTATCAGAATCCTCATTCCAATAGTCAACACTAAGCAAGTACCTCCACCCTAGAGCATTTAGTTCTTGAATGAGCCTGAAGGAAAAAAGTCATTTAGTTCTTGAATGAGCCTGAAGGAGAAATATCATTGAAAAAATGATGCACAATTCCATCATGCATTGAGAATCTATAAGGAAGACCCTCAAAGGATCCTACATCTCCAAATAAGTTATCCTAGAGGCACTGTCTTCTACCATCAGATGCATCACAACTCCACAGTTGGTATCTTTTTTAAAGATAATATACCTAAAGGAAGGAACCTCAATACGCCACTACTTATCATCATTATATAAGAGGTCTCAAGATCCCATCATTCTAAATGGACATTGAGCAATACTTAATGTATGTCCTCTTAAAACACCTATCAATCTCGGGAGAGACCCCACTTACCTATAACCAACAATGAAGAAAGTACCTTTCTTTGATAGTGAACTAAAAGATACCTTAAGTGAGATCTTGGTAGAACTTCAGATTGGAAAACAAACATTCTCATTTTTTTCAGTGGTAATGGATCTAAGCCCGTATTTTAACCTTCTCTGAGGCAAACCATGGATCTATCAGATTTGGGTAGTCCTATCATTGCGGCATAAAAAGCTCAATTTTTTGTTGGGGCATGCTATTGATACCATCAATATATATGAATCAAGTTGTAATGTAGCCTATATAGAGGAAGATGATCTCGAACTCAGATTTGAGATGCTCCATGATGCCACTATTGGATATATACCCCCATGGATACACAAATTGTTCCATCTACCATATGGCTAATCACAATATGCTTAAAGATTATGATAAATGAACATCTTCCCATAGTAATACATGGGACCCAAACACCAGGGAGTAAGGATATTATACAAATTCCATAGAAATCAAAGAATATGGGAATTTGGCTCAATCATGCATCCTACTATCTCCCTCTCTTCTCAAGACATTAACCATGTTGTAAATTGACCTTGTTATGGTGCACTCTAGATGGTCTAATAAATTGAGGTTACCTCATTGTCTATTGACTTCCCAAATTCTAACTAGAAGATCGTAAAATAGGCCTTGATGAAGAGTGTCATATTAGGGTATTGTGCAAATGGGACCTAGGCCCAAGTGCATGGGTTCGCATTGTGTTTTACTTGTACTTTTGCCATAATAGAGGGCACTTCTGACTATATCAGATCCATCGTATCTTTAATGATACCTTTTCTTAAGAGGTTGACGATGAAGATCAGGATGACCACCCCTACATGATTGCCAGCGTCGTGGAAATCAACCTTATTATTTAAGTTCCATGTGGCATTTGGGTTTCCTTAAACAACCAATAGTCTAAGGACATGATCATTTCTCCATATCAAACCTAGACTCACCCCTATAGTTGTCTTATGATGTGGTACATTATCACATAATAAGTTCACCCAGGAGAAGTCCCTACGTTTTTACCTAAAGTAACATGCAATAATCACATACACAAGTGGATGGATTATATTACAGTACAGCTTCATTATCAAACCCAAAGGAAAATGTTATTATAAAAAAATGGATATATGGCCTAATAAAACTAGTAGTTAACAAGGATGATTGGTTGAAGGTTTGCTTAATTAACTTTATAAATGAAACAAGAAAGATAAATTAAACAAAGTAAGAATTAATTTTTAATAATGATAAAATTACCAAGACCAAGGGTTTTACCACCATTGTCTATGTTATCTACTTTCTCACATTTCATAATTCACTTATTTGACTATTTTATTGGGGCTAATGGAATTATATATCCTTTCATATTATAAAATCTCACCAAAACATTTTTCCCTATAGGCTCGAGGTCTCATTACATGTGGATCTAGAATTTTTTACCCTAGAGAACACCATTGCACGCTCATATTTAGGATTCAGCAATGACTAATTGGTATTCTAATCCTAGGTTTCAATGTCTCTACGTTTAGGATTTTAATAGACATGCAAGATGGGTAGATAATTCATAAAATATACATTAAATAATTAATAAAAAAATCTAATAGATCAAACAAGTAGTGGTTCACAATGCAAGATTATCCATACGGGAAACAGGGTTAATCGCCATGTCATAGTAAAATGAACTATTCTCTACATATATCCAATATACAAAATAAAAAGTGGAAGAAGAATCTCATGGAGAAAGTAGAATCCTAGAGTACAAGCTCAGTTGTGTCATCAAAACTCCCTATATGATGGATCGAATCTCTGTTGACGTCCTACAGAGGAGAGCATCTCCATGTCAACCCTTTAACTTCTGTCTCCGGATATCCTTAGTGGTGACTAGGTCTATATATGGGAAATGTATGGAATAATATGCCCTCTCTAGATGTCCCTTTGGTGATTTAATAGCATGCCTCAAGCATTTAAGTTGATCTAACATAATCCAGCGGATGTGAGCATTTTTTTATAGATCTGTGAATCTCAAAAAAGAGCAACTTAAGGATTTTTCCTCTGAATGAAAGTGGTTATTTAATATACCCATTGCATATATAATAAAATTATGCATCCAAGCCTAATTGAGTTGTCCAATTTCAACATAGGATGTGAAATATAGAGTCATTTTACTCACTGGATACACATTGATAATCCTCTTTCCAATTAATTGATTTGGGGAATGGGGATTTAACGTTTTGACTTATTTGTGAAAATGTGTAGAGTGTTTATGACTTCTCCTCTTCTTGCATCAATCTTGCAACTTCTTTATTGAAAATTAGAAAAGAGTTCATGACTTCTCATCCTCTCCTTGAATTAACCTACAAATTAAACATAAAAATTGATGAAATACCAAATAAATTACATAACCAACTAAAAATCTACAAATAGTGAAATCTCAAGTAAAATGTTAGTAAAATATGCAAAACTAAATCCAATACCCAAAAAATATGATGAATAGACATAGATCATAACCTCAAGATTGAATGTTGCTCTTCCTCTAGTAACACAAAGTTTAAAACACTCTAGAAATAAATACTTTCAATCAATGCACATGCCTAATATTGATATCATGTTTCGATCCCTACTACCAAGCATGACCAAGCAACCTAGAATTCCTTAAATCACATAAGAAAAACTTCCTATATACTTTTTCCCGACTTCTCTTCGCACACCATCATTCATGACAAAAGTCTATGATGTAAACAAGATGCAATATTCTTGATGTTTCAGATGAGCCCTCAAATTCCTATGAGATTTTTGCATAAGAACAATATTCTGGATATCGAAGGTTGTTTTGTTTCCCCTGGGTGGAAAATAGAGTGAATGGGGGTATGAAAGACGAATTGTGAATCTCTCCTCTATTCGACTCGCATTTTCTTTTTATAGTGTGAATACATATATTACACTTTTTTTCTTTTGTGGACATTGAAATCTTTTTTTATTTTTTATTATAGGTTCCTATTACATAAAGAGGGATGTGGAAGAATAAATTATAGAGGGAAAAGGAGAGTGGGTCTCACCAAGCATAGATTTTTGAAAACCTTATGCATTTTTTATTATTTGGTGAATGGTGGGGTATTATTGGTAAGAGAAGAAATGTAGACGAGGGTTGAACTTGTACATCCCATATCCTAGAATTCAGAGCATAGGGACAATCTTACACAACAATTTATTCACATCATGTCACATGCAATATTAAGACATTTCTACAAGAATGTAATGCTAATACATAAGGAGAAATGTTGCATTTGATTCCAATCTATCCCATCTGACTTGTTATCAATTCAAGGGAAAACTACACTTATATTCATTGGCTACAAAGTGTGATTTCCAAACATTAGCATGTTTTCATAAATATACTTAACATCAAGAACTTATTTCTAACAAGGATGTTGTATGACAATCACTATATGGATTGTAAACATGAATGCAAATTAAGTCGGCTAGATAATGTCTTCAACTAACATTGCAAGAACTATGAACAAAAAGGAAAATTGTTTTAGGCTAAATGAAACTCAGGTAAACTGAATACAATGAAAACATGCAAAGATAAAAATTATTGAAATAAAATAATATCATAATAGAGATAGGTGTGGGTGGAAAGGAGTACATACCACCCACCCTGCACCCCAAGCACATAAATTTGGTCCTCCCTTAGAAAATAATAAACCCAACACACAGGGGAAGAAATCATCGATGTTCATCTAGGAGGCCCCAACAACTCAAAGATGATCCAGGTGAAGGGAATATGGATAGGGACTGGCACCTTGAGCATGTGAGCTCCATGGTGAAAAATGTGATTAGGTGGTTATGGTAACTCAAATAGACTTTGTGGATGCTTAAATTGATGTATCTTTCTCCCTTCAAACCATCTAACAACATCCACAAATACTCCTCTTCCAGTATAGGTAATGTAGTAGCAGTATGTGGATTATAGGAAAAGGAAAAAAGTAGGAGTGGTTCCTCTCCGTTGGCTTTAGGATCTGCTCATATGTGAAGACTAGATGTGAACTGCCCTCTTCTGTTTCTAAGGTATAATTAAGTAAATATTCAAGAGGTGTTGTCAACATTGCCAAGTCATGTGGAGGATCTGACTCTCGCTTCACCTTATCATCAATAACTGCATGTAGAAGATGTAGTGATTTCATAGCAAGAGTTGTCTTATTTATGAAATCGTCTTGGAAGGTATTGTTAAGTGTTTGTACGACCTCCTGGTCTACCATTCAATCAACAACAATATAAATAAAAATAGTGGGGTCCTTCATAATGTCAATGTGTACCTTTGAATTCTCCATGTGTAACACAACCAACTCCCTAATGGGATTTGTAGCAAATAGAACTGAAGAGGAGATATCAACGTGAAGTGGTAATGGAAAGTATATCTCCTATTGGTTTTGGAACCAATCATAAAAAACAACCAGATATACAATAAAAATAGGTTGTTCAGCTTCCAGGATAGACTCAACTGATATTGTTTGATCATCAAAACTATATGCATCCTGGCCTACAATAGCAAAGAGTGGTGGAGCCTCAAGCTATAGGAATATGAGTTCTTTCATATGGGAAAGTTGTACCTCCATTCTTTCACCCCAGGCTTCTCCACAACTAGCATTACTTGTTGGTAAACTAATATCTTCTAGAGGGCCTCCATCCTTTCATGTTTGGTAGGTGGATATTGATATGTATAGTAAGGCACTTGACCATAACTCTCATAATATTTCTTATTATAGTCCAGATCGTCTAAAAAATCATCTTCATAGAATGGGTCCTCATGGTATCCCCCAAAATATTGTTGGTTGCACTCTACTTTGTATCTTCTTTTATATGTGAATTGGGAGAAGTCTCATATATCACAATACAATGAGCCACATCTTCTATATTGTATAGTTTGTGGTGTTAACCACTCCTTTTAAATAAGGTACCTAAAAATAGAGAGATTTGGGTATCAATATCAAGAGAAAAATTGTCCAATGAATGGTATTTTTTCTTTACAAAAGAATAGAAAAAACAAATTACACAAATATAAGATAGAAAGAGAAATTTCTAATATAAAAAATTATGAAACCAAACTAAGACACAAGTTGAAAATTACAAAAAAAAGAGTTAAATCACATAACAAACTAAAAAATTACAAAATAAAACTAAAAATTAAAAAACCAAACTAAAATTACAATAAAAGATAAAAAATTGTTAAACAAAACTAAAAATGTAAAACCAAGCTATAAAAAACAAACTAAGACAAAAAAATCCTAACTTTATCCCAATAGACATCCAGGACACATAGGGTATGATTTTTTATTAGACATCCAGGATGCACAATGTATGGTGTTTGCATATAGTACACTGATTGAAAACAGATTTCCATCACAAGAAAGTTTTGCATGGCCTGGGGGATTGACACAACACGACTGAGGACCCCTGCTAGCCAGGTGCATCTTTCCTCGAATGTTAAATGGGTTATATGGCAACACAAATATGGTAACTCTACTTTGACATGCTTATTATATTTTCTACCCATCAGGTACCATGTTAAACTTGCGATTGTAATCAACAACCGACATGAGAAAATAGAACTGAAGAGGAGATAGAAAGGTGAAGCGGTGGTGGAAAGTATATCTCCTATTGGTGTTGGAACCCATCATAAGAAATAGCAGATACACAATAAAAGTTGGTTGTTCATCTTCCAGGCTAGACTCAAATAACATTGGTTGATCATCAAAATTGTATGGATCTTGGCCTACAATAGCAAAGTGTGGTGGAGCCTCAAGTTGTTGGAATATTTGTTCTTTTAGATAGGCAAGTTGTACCTTAATTCTTTCACCCCATGCTTCTCCAAAACTAGTGTTGCTTGTTGGTACACTAATATCTTCCAGAGGTCCTCCATCCTTTGATCCCTGCTAGGTGGATATTGATATTCATACTAAGGCACTTCACTTTAACTCTCAAAATATTACTGAATGTCGTCCGACTCATTTGGAAAATCATCTTCATAAAATGATCCTCACAGTATCCCCCAAAATATTGTTGGTTGCAGTCCACTTTGTATCTTCTTTTAAGGAGCGAATTTGGGGAAGTATCACCTATCATGATATAACAAGCCACATCTCTTTTATATTGTAGGGTGGTCTTTACCACTTCATTTAAATACGGTAATAGAAAATAGAGAGATTTGGGTATCAAAATCAAGAGAAAAATTGTTCAATGAATGAAGTTGTTTTTCTTTACAAAAGAATAGAAAAATAAATTACACAAATACAAAATAGAAAGGGAAATTTCTAAGATTAAAAAAGTATGAAACCAAACTAAAAAAATAAAAATTACAAAAAAGGAGTTAAATTACAATACAAACTTAAAAATAATAAAATAAAACCAAAAATTTGAATAACAAACTAAATTACAATAAAAACTAAGAGATTATTAAACAAAACTAAAAATACAAAACCAAACTATACAATAACAAACTGAGAAAAAAATCTTAACTTTATCCCAATAGATTGAACATCCAAAAAGTCCCCTAGTCCCTGGAAATGGAGCTAAAATTTGATGTGGTAGATTATTGCAAAAGAAATTTACCTAGGGAAAGTTCAATGTGTTTTTATCTATAGAAACATGAAATAATCACCACCAGCAAGAGGACAAATCTTATCATAGTAAAGATTTAGGATCAAATACAAGGGACCATGTTATCCAAAATGTAATGGACTTATGACCAAATTAAGAAAAAAGTAATAAATAGGGATGATTGATTGAAGGTTTGTTTAATTAACTAACTTAACGATTCAAGAAAGATAAATTAAATTAAACAAGATATTTTAGAAATGATTAAATTATATATAAAGATCTAAGAACTAAGGAGTTAATTAGATTCATAGAATGAGCAACATCTAGAAGTAAAGTATAATGTGGGATTTGAATGTATTAAGACATGATATATTTTCAATATAAGGGCCCTACTATGAGTGTATTGTACTTTTAGTTTATGATGATAGATATAAGATTATGATGCATTAAGTCATGTTTAAGTTTTAAGGTACAATTGTATAAGATTCCTACTGTAAGACTTAAGGTTTAATACATAAGTTCATGTGAAGACATTAAGATTCAAGGCAAGATCTATTATAATGAGTTGTTGTAGAGATTGAATCATCTTGTCAGATGGTATGTTTATAGATATTCTATGCTTAAATTACTCTCACATACTTTATTAAAGTTATTATTTGTATCCTTAGTATATATATTCAGATAAGATCATCCTTCCTAAGCCTTGAGACTCAGTTGTTATGTTTAGTATCAATGAAGTTATACTATCAAATTATAGATTCAAAATAAGGTTTATCCAGATAATAATAATAATATTAGATTTAGATTCAGACTTAGACTACGCATGGTGTGAGTAGCCGGATTTTGAATAAAGATACATGATAAGGGTTTTAGACCCAATCTCAATTGTGAAGCAATTGAGATCCATATTCACATTAAGTTGTAGATTCAATTTATCACTTAAGAATAAAAGAGTCAGATTTAGATTCAAAATTCAGTACATGCTCAGTACTCAGTAAATCCGTTTCATAAAAGTTCAGTTATCGGTGTTCAGTTTTAATATAAGATAAGTTCAGATTCAAAATTTAGTAAAGCAATCAGTATTCAGCTTCAGTTCATATTGAGAATTAAGTTAATTTAGACTAAAGATAGATAAGTCAAAACCTTCACATAAGACATTATATGATAAGTCCTCATCCAGTAGTCCCAGGATGAATCAGAGGCATCTGTTGCCAATTCAGAGGAGAGTTTACTCCAATTCAGAGGTGTTGCGACACCAATTCAGGGTGTAGCCACACCAATTCAGAGACACCTCGGTGTCATTCAAAGGCATGTAGTGCCAATACAGCGGTACCTTGGTACCAATTTAGGACATAGATATGCCAATTCAGGAGGACTTATTGTATATTGGTGGCCACAATTAGAAAAAAAAAATTACCAGTAAAAGATACATTAGGCTAGAGTATGACCATAATCTCATCCATAAGTATGATGAGAGGGAATTAGATAAGATAAGTATGACCCATGCACTGTGGTGCAGGTCTTGAGATCCATGTACTAGGGTACATGTCTCCAGAGAAAGATAAGGTAGAAAGATAGAATTCAAATTAAGTAATAAGAGAGTATGTTACAGATTTTACTCAGAGTTTGATATTAGTTTCATGTTTATAATATCTAATTTCAGTTGTATAGCAATGTATATTTTAGAATTCTCATGCCACTTATTGTAACGACTGTTATTTTCCCAATGCATGGCTGGTGATGTGATGTCTGTAGGTTTTGGAGAAATTGAAGAACAAAAAGGGCAAGCAAAGGAGTAGGATATTTCAAGCTCAGCCTAGTAGGGTGCCATTTACCTAGACGATCCAGAGTTCTGACATTTTTTATTATTATAATCTTATGGATGAACGTGATGTAGTTTTTTGTTGACAAGAACTATGTATGAATCATTTTCAAATTTACGCAAAAGTGTTTCATTTACTTTAATTGCAATGATAATCATGTTTGCGACATTTTTGGTAAAAAAAATGCTTCCGCTCATGTGATATAAAGATCAGGGTGTTACAATATAGTATCAGAGCAGTTTGGTAAATGGCCACTAGGCAAATATGATTCTCATAGTCACCCTAGGATGAAGATAAGAGATTAGGGTTTAGGGATAGGTTCCCATAGAAGGATACATTGACCTAGAATGACTACTAGTTTTCACCTTAGAAGAAATAGAGATGTCTATAATATATGTTTACCTATTCTAGATCTCAAGTTTCAACCTAACCCTAGCTAATGACGTTGCTTCTCCATTCTCAATGGTTATGGCCAGCCAATTGAGAATTGAAAAGTAATGTCATAAGCACTAGACTTTGATGCATCTCTCATTTCTTACTGGTCCTTGTGGTATGGGACACATATATTATTTGGTTAATGAGAGATAGCATGTCAGGATCTCACATATTTGGCTATGTGCTTGAATGTCATAAGCACTAGACTTTGATGCATCTCTCATTTCTTACTGGTCCTTGTGGTATGGGACACATATATTATTTGGTTAATGAGAGATAGCATGTCAGGATCTCACATATTTGGCTATGTGCTTAATCTATATCTAAAAATGTAGGAGGTATCTGGAAGACCTAAGATTAGACGGTCAACTATACCTAATGTTAGATAGTAATGAAAAGGTTGAGGTAGTTACCCTAAGTATAATGCCAAGTTTGGTTCTACAAACCCTAAGGATGAGTTGATCAGTAGACCAAGATAAAGATTAATGCTCACATAAATATCTTATGAAATACACTACATGTCTCTTTTCATGCAAATTTTTAACATAATTGTACCTTAATATGTTGACTATTAGTTAATGAAGAGGTAAGAAAAACCCAAAGGTGGGGTAGTCTCCTATAATTTAACTGAATTTCGAGGATGAAATTTTCAAAAAGGTGGGTAGTATTGTCACACCCTGATCTTTGAAACCTAGAAAGTACATGATTAAGTTATTGATGACATCAATATGGGATACAGTTATGTTTACAATAAAGTTTATTCAATTTTCATAATATTTGTATTCTATGGAAAAAGAATGCAGAGAGGTATTTTACGCACTCAGGACAATTTTGTAGTATCCTAAAAGTCTAGGAACCTGATATTTAATTTGATAATAAAAGATGAAATATAAAGTTGAACTATGAAGGCAACACGATGACTGTAGTTGATGGTTTAAGCCCTATACCTAGTTGAGTTCTACAGATTAAGTAAGTGAATTCATAATCATCAAAGGTATCATAAGGAACCTATAATTGAGGAATGATGTATATTCAAAAGTTTAATGTTGTAATTGAGGAAATGATTAATAGTATGAATTCTTTTGGAAATCAAGAGAAGAGCCATTGGCCCTAGGATCCAAATTTATCCTAGTAAGGCAAATTAAGGATTTCACATGGGTCCTTGGAGTACAAATTTGAGTATGGAATATTTTTGTGTCATAATAAATACTCAAGATATTTTTGTTGAAAGCATAATTCTTTTTTTTTGGGAAGTCAGGAGATTATCTTATTCATCCCGCTCTCCTCGTGCAGGAAAAATCAAATTATTACATAGAATACCTACTGGAAAGGAAAACTTGGTAGGACTCCTACCATTACATATAAGAAAGGGGAGGGGGTGACCCACCGGGTCGAGAGGAGGATCGATATACATATGATCATCCTGATAGTTTTTGAAATGGTGCTTGGCTAGACCATCCACCAAATGGAGATTAGTTCTACTAACATTCTTGAGCACGACATCCTCCATACCATCCATGAACTTCTGAGCTCTCGCTATCCAATGTTTAATAGCAGGAGCATCGTCTGCATGGTTCCTCAAAGCTTTGACGGCCATAGCACTATCTGTAGCAAAGGTAATGCGGCTGTGACCGTTAACTCTACTGACATTAGCCGCGAGCTCAATAGCTCGGACTTCAGCTTCAAGGACGGAGTTCACCTTGATCTTTCTAGCACACCCACCGATCCAGTGACCGTTCAGGTCATACGCAACAGCAGCTATAGCTGCCAAGTTCCCATGAACCGATGCATCACTCATCCATGTAACTCTACCCTCTTCATGAACAGCCTGGGCACTGTCTTGGGTCGTGTCCTCCTGGTGAAGCCGGGATTGAGTATCCCAGGCTTGTGAAGTTGCATGCTGAAGACCCGCTATCTGGATAACTTGACGGCTCACCAGAGTGCTAATATTGTCAAACACCAGCTCATTTCTTGCCTTCCATATCACCCAGCAGGTCGTGGCAAACCTGATTTGCGTATTGGTATCTTCCTTCAACATCGGCGAAAGCCAGTTTTTGAACCTCTCCATTGTTGCTCAGAAGTTGTTGCTGGATACCGCTCCGAGTCCATACCTCCATTGCTTGAGGGCAGTCATGTAAAGCATGGAGAGTGGTTTCATCGCCATTGTGACATC
This sequence comes from Alisma plantago-aquatica, assembly GCA_963693085.1. Classification (NCBI taxonomy): domain Eukaryota; kingdom Viridiplantae; phylum Streptophyta; class Magnoliopsida; order Alismatales; family Alismataceae; genus Alisma; species Alisma plantago-aquatica. Next base: position 71,492,027 of record OY856411.1, on the reverse strand, counting down.
TAGGGCAGATCGAAGAATCAGAGAAGGTGTGTTGTTTCCCGCGCACATTCGTCATGATCGCCTCATGCGCAGATAGCCATAAGAACATGCGTATTTTAGATGGGGCAGCAATGGTCCAGAGCTTGCTCCACACCCCGTCCGGTTGTACAGTATCGTCTGAATGCAAGGCATCATAGGCTGTGATTGTGGAATATCTACCGGTAGGATCATGTTTCCATCTCCAAAGATCAATACCATTGTTCCGGTGGGGGGTAGGTAAATTAGTGATCTTCTCCACGCACTATGGAGGGAGGTAAAGCTTCAGGAAGTCTGTATCCCAAGCATTCTCAAAATTAACCATGCTAGCTACCTTCATGTCGTTGATCGCTTCGGATATAGGTTCGATGACAATTTCAGCTAGCCTCCCCTGGTGAGGTACCCAGTGGTCGTACCACACAGAAGTATTCTGACCATCTCCAATAACTCTAGAGATATTGGCAACAATGAATTCTTTCCCTTCATAGAGTGCTTTCCAGAAAGGGGTAGCTCGACAACCCTTCTGGTTGTTGTAGTTCTTGTACTTGTTCAAAAGACCCTCCTTCCAAAGTGTATCTTTCTCATTCATCAAGTTCCAGGTATTTTTCCATAGAAGAGATTTGTTCCTATCTGACATGCTTTTGATACCCAGTCCTCCCTTCTCCATGCTTTTGGTGACCGTCTTCCAAGAAACAAGCGATGTTGGCCTCTCTTTCCGTCCACCTCCCCAGATGAACTGCCTTATGTTCTTGTCCAAATTTTGACAGGTAGACATCGGTAGACTAGTAGTTTGCATAGCATAAGTCGGAATAGCAGTAAGCACAGACTTGGCTAAGCAAATTCTCCCCGCAAGGGACAGGGTCTTCGCTGCCCAACCATTAACCCTCGAAGTGATGCTATCAGTGAGATAGGCATATGTTCTCTTATCAACTTTCTTATGAAGAAGGGGGACCCCGAGATATTTTGATATATGTATAAGATTGTGGGAGAAATCTCACATGATTTTGATATATATAGTGGCCTAGGTAATTAAATTATTAATTATCATGTTCTCATTTAAAAGACAAGTTTGAAGTGTTTATCCAGAAAGTTTTTACTTGATATCTTGTTGATATATAGGTGATAACCATGGAGTGTTGCTCCCAAAATTTGGGATCAAACAAAGCTCGGATATGGAATCTATAAATATTTCTCTAATCTGAACTTTATTCAAAAGAAAATAAAAATAAAAATAAAAAGGGGGACTCGAGTCCATGCGGACTAGAGAGTCCCGACCCCTGTTTTACAGAACACAAACAGAGACTTAAGGGGATGGATCTTGTATCTATTTTGAGCCATCAAGGCTATAAAAGCCTTGTTTTGTAGAACTAGGCGGTTGGACGAGTTCATATCTAGGGTTTTGGTCAAAATCCTGGGTTGGCAAAGGAGATCAACGAAGAAGTAGAAAGAAAGAGCTGCCGGCGGAGGCCATGTTGGTTGTAGGTCAAGATCTTCAATCTACATCATTCCTTGGATCAATGATGTGCTTTCCTAGTCATTGACACACAAGGGAAGCTATGGAAGGCCCGATCACAGGTTGATGCAGCTTGAGCGGCGAGATCGAACTCCCTAGCCAAAACCCAGGCGGCGGCGGCGACACGCGCTAGGAGACGTAGGGGGCCTTTTCCCCTTTGGGTCCATCGGTGAAGAGGAAGCCAGGTCCAGTTGGATCCACGAACAACTAAGGAACAGAAGAGAAGGAGCACCACCACCTATGCCCTTTGGATTGCAAATCGACGACTGATATTGATCCAAACATATGTATTTTTCTAAATTCATATCTTGAGATTGGAAGTTTAGTTTTTATCAAACAAGATACCGACAAAAAGGTCATGATGAGTACTATCATTAAAAATATTTACTGATTATGATATTGATACTTGATATTTATTAAATATAATGTATTCAAAACTATATGATTTTGATGTTTTGTCAATTAAAAATAGCAAATGACTTTAGAAATTTATGAATCATTTATAATAATCTTATTTTGGTATGCCTAGTCTAATTCCAAAGCCTGATCTTTCTTATTTGATATTTCTACTTCAGTTTTGATGCTAAACCTAATAAGGACATTTTGGGTATTTCACCCATGTCTGATTATGAAATGACCTGATATTTTAATACATGACCTTACTACATTGTATGGTTACTTTTTTGGAGTTTGATGGATTTTATTGTGTTATTACATTAGTATTTAGTTGTGCACATGAGTGGCCATTATGTAAGAATAATAGATGATTATCTTGACACAATAAGTGATATATGTATGGCTAATTACACCTAATATTAGTAATGTGATGGTATTCTACTTTGATTTCCTAATTGAGTCAGTAAGCTTAGAATATGTGACTATGTTTGATAATTATTCTCATTATATGAAGTATATGTTCATATTAGTGCATAAGATTATTTATATCTTATTTTAGAAAAAAAATATATAGTAACTATATAATAGGAGTTTTACTTAATTTCCACGCCAAGATTTTATGATGATTTTAGATTAAAGTTATGTTTATTCTAAATAACAACCCTAGGTTGGTATATAAAGTTAGGAAGATGGGGTTTTGAGATTTAGAAATAGGAAGTGGGAACATACACTTGGACTAATAGAACTATGATGATATCCATGGTATTAAAGTTACGGAAGTTGGAATCAGGACTTCCTTATAGATACCCAAAGTACAAGAGATAAGTGGTTCATGCCCATGAGTATTTCAATTTATCAAATCTAGTACATTTATATGCATCTTAAATGAGAACTTCATATCCAATGTTCTAATCAGATATGTAGGTAAAATTTTCAATAATTTATGATTGTGATATTTCATATGCTCAATGTAGAAATTAGAGATGTGTCATGAGATGGTGATGAATTAACAAGGATAGAAGGGTAAATTGCTCTCATGTTTCTTAATGTTGTTCTATATGAATGCTCAAGACCATAAGACAAGAAATACAAGTTAAGACTGACATACATCCATGGTAATGAGATATAACCATGTGTTAAGATTTTTTTTAAGTATGAACATACTATTAGGGTTCCTCACTTTTATGCATATAATTGAGTATTAAGATTTCAAGTAGAGACACGTTATCAAGATCTATTTTATATATAAATATCTAAGAACTAAGGAGTTAATCAGATTCATAGAATGAGCAACATCTAGAATTAAAGTACAAAGTGGGATTTGAATGTATTAAGACATGATCTATTTTCAATATAAGGGCCCTACTAGAGTGTATTGTAATTTGAGTTTATGATGATAGATATAAGATTATGATGCATTAAGTCATGTTTAAGTTTTAAGGTACAATTGTATAAGATTCCTACTATTAGACTTAAGGCTTAATACATAAGTTCATGGGAAGACATTAAGATTCAAGGCAAGATCTATTATAATGAGTTTTTGGAGTGATTGAATCATCCTATCAGATGGTATGTTTGTAAATATTCTATGCTTAAATTACTCTCACATACTTTATTAAAGTTACTATTTGTATCCTTAGTATATATATTTAGATAAGATCGTCCTTCCTAAGCCTTGAGACTCAGTTGTTATGTTCAGTATCTGTGAAGTTATACTATCAAATCAGAGATTCAAAATAAGGTTTATCCAGATAATAATAATAAGGGAAAAAAACCCAAATAGCACACTTTTACAAAAATATTTACCCAAATAGCACATTCTCCAACTTATTTCCTGAAGTAGCACACTTTCGCTCAAAAACGCCACATGACTTGGCGTTTTTCTGTTGCAAGGACTGAAAATACCACATAACTTGGCGTTTTATGGTATTGTGAAGCTAAAGCGCCACATGAATTGGCGTTTCGTTGTTTTGTGAAGCAAAAACGCCAGTTTATGTGGCATGTATACCTAAAACGCCACATAACTTGGCGTCTCTTATCAATTCACTACCCCACTTTAAGAAAAGCGCCAATATATTTGGCATTTTCTACTTCACTTTGTCCTTTACTGCTCGCCTACTCTGCCTCCTCTCCTGCATTCCTTCTTCTCGGCCTCCTCTCCTCTCTTCTTCTCTACCTCCTTTCCTAAGGTGAACTGGATATTTACGAGCATAAGGCATTATATTTGGGTTTTTTTTCATAAGGCATTACGAGCGACAAGCCAGTACGTAAACTGGGTAGGATGAACCCTGTCCCAGAACATCCATCTATCTCTGTCACGACAGACAAAGCCAGACTAGCCAACCGTGGGGGTGCACGCATCACCGGCGTTCAGCCTCCTGGAACTGCAGCAAGCTTGACGGAGCTCCGTAAAGTCGAAGCTGTCGAGCCTCGCGATGGCGTCGAACACCACCTTGTAAGTATCGACAAAGGAGAAGCGCATCCCATCAAGTCTGGACGCGATCTCCCTGAGCACGGCAAGAATAGCGGCATTGAGCTTCGACGACATATCGTTGAGGTCCACAACGCAGTCCCCGGTAGGCGTGAGGGATCTGATCGCGGGAACGCAGCCTAGCGGTGCTATACCAACTAAAACGAACCTCCGAGCTCCCATGGAGTAGAGGGCCTGAACCCGGTGTTGTTAAGTGGAGGCAAGGAGTTGGATGAACTGGTCTTTGTGAGTGGGGTTTGAGGCTGGGCGGGTGGGAACAGGGCTGAACTGGCGGAAGTAGCTAAATAGGTCGTTGTTACCCGCGGAGAAGACGTACATGGAGCGGGCAACTACGGCGTCGGCTTGGTCACGACCAGATGGTACTTCACGCTATGAAACCAAAGCCCCGACGGTGAAAGATAATAGACGCCAACTGATGTGGCGTTTTAGGCATACACGCCACATAATCTTGCACTTTTGCTATGCAAAACAATGAAACGCCAATTCATATGGCGTTTTAGCTTCGCAATACCATAAAACGCCAAGTTATGTGGCGCTTTCAGTCCCTGCAACAGAAAAACGCCAAGTCATTTGGCATTTTTGAGCAAAAGTGTGCTACTTCGGGAAATAAGTTGGAGAAGGTGCTATTTGGGTAAATATTTTTGTAAAAGTGTGCTATTTGGGTTTTTTCCCTAATAATAATATTAGATTTAGATTCAAACTTAGAGTACCCATGGTGGGAGTACCCAGATTTTGAATAAAGATACATGATAAGGGTTTTAAACCCAATCTCAATTGTGAAGCAATTGAGATCCATATTCACATTAAGTTGTAGATTCAATTTATCACTTAAGAATAAAAGATTCAGATTCAGATCCAGATTCAGATTTAGAATTCAGTACCTACTCAGTACTCAGTAATCAATTTCAGATAAATTTAGTTATCAGTGTTCAGTTTTGATATAAGATAAGTTCAGATTCAAAATTTAGTAAAGAAATCAATATTCAGCTTCAGTTCAGATTAAGAATTAAGTAAGTTTAGACTTAAGATAAATAAGTCGAAACCTTCAAATAAGACATAATATGATAAGTCATCATTCAGTAGTCCCGGGATGATTCAGAGGCATCTGTTGCCAATTTAGAGGAGTGTTTACGCCAATTCAGAGGTGTTGTGATACCAATTCAGGGCGTAGCCATGCCAATTCAGAGACACCTCAGTGTCATTCAGAGGCATGTAGTGCCAATTCAGCGGTACCTTGGTACCAATTCAGGGCGTAGATTCGCCAATTCAGGAGGACTTATTGTATAATGGTGGCCACAATCAGAAAAAAAAATTGTAAGTAAAAGATACCTTAGGCTAGAGTATGCCCATAATCTCATCCATAAGTATGATGAGAGGAAATTAGATAAGATATATATGGCCCATGCACTGTGGTACAGGTCTTGAGATCTATGTACCAGGGTACATGTCTCCAGAGAAAGATAAGGTACAAAGATAAGAATTCAGATTAAGTAATAACAGAGAATATGTTACATATTTTACTCAAAGTTTGATGTTAGTTTCATATTTATAATATCTAATTTTAGTTGTATGGCAATGCATATTTTAGAATACTCCAGCTATTTATTCTAACGACTGTTATTTTCCCAATGCATGGCTGGGGACGTGATGTATGTAGGTTTTGGAGCAATTGAAGAACAAAAAGGGAAAGCAAAGGACCGGGATATTTCAAGCTCAGCCTAGTGGGGTGCCATTTATCTAGACGATCTAGAGTTCTAACATTTTTTATTATTATAATCTTATGGATGAACGTGATGTAGTTTTTTGTTGACAAGAACTATGTATGAATCAATCAAATATATGCAAAAGTGTTTCATTTACTTTAATTGCAATGATAATCACATTTGTGACATCCCCAGTAAAAAAAATGCTTCCGCTCATGTGATATAAAAATTAGGGTGTTATAGGATTAATGCTTCATACACACTTAAAACTTAACAACTACACTACATATGTCTTAAGATAGAAACCTAATTCAATGTGGGCATTCTGTCAAAATCCTTGAAGGACATATTGTGTGGAATTTAGGTTTCATTCACACTCGTGAGAGTGAATAGGATGACTTTAAATAGATATCTCACATCATGTGAAGTGTTGTACTAGTTAGTATGTGAAATTAGGTTTTTTTTCCCCATGTGGGTCAAAATAGATGACTTTCCCAATAGTGTATAACTCTAGTATAGATCTCCTTTACTCTTTCTTTTATAATTCATTTTAGTTTTATTTCTATTTTACTTCTATTTTGATACGTAGTATTGGTTAGATATCCCTTCATATATCATTATCAACTTTAGGGGTGTAAACGGTGCGGGTACGGTGTGGGTTTGGCCATACCCATACCCATACCCATCTAATTTAGCGGGTCCGGTTCCGGTTCTAGACCCGCATAATACAAAACATGGACCTGCACCATACTCGTACCCGCAATAATAGCGGGTATGCGGTGCGGGTATGCGGGTAAGCGGTTCTATAAAACATCATATTGTTTATGTAAGAGAAATGACTATGTTATATATATTTAACACAACAAGATATTGTTATCATATAGTATATTAACATGTAATAGTTATATTAGACAATGCTATATTCTATACAATAAAATTAATTGAGTAATTTTTTACATATTTGTAGTCATGATCATAACATTTAATTTATGTAGAAAGTAATGTAGATTAGTAGACATTTTGATTTTAAGTTTACATATGATGTTCGTTATTGTAACTAGAATAGTTAATTCTTAGTTATATGAGTAGTCTCAACCTTAGAGTAGGATATAATCTCAATAATTATATTAATTAGACTAGTAAAGTATGATATATATAACATATTATTTTAGTAGTTACATATGTGTAGCGGGTACACGGGTCTAGCGGGTCTGGGTCCAAGCATACCCATTATTGGACCCGCTTATATGCGGGTCCAAAGGTATACGGGTCCAAGGGTATGCGGGTATAAAAAATTAGACCCGTGACAGGTTTTTTAAGGGTCCGGATTTGCGGGTCCGCGGGTCTACCTGTACCCATTTACAGCCCTAATCAACTTGAGGACCAAATTTTTCATACTTTGATCCCTCACTCCTCATATTCGACTTTGTTACTATAGTTGAATCTATACATTTGTGGGATTCTGATTACTATCTTGTTTTACAAATTGAAAACTTGATATGGAAAGTAGGTTTTCGATCCTATATTCTCATATTCATGGATCTATAACCATTTGATCAAGATCAACTTCAACGCCATGCCAATAATTTTTGTCAACACATTGGCATTAGGCAGTGTGAACCCTTTTCTCTGTATGTGTTTGTGATTGCAATATAAAAGTTTACATTTATATTGAATTTTGTATGATATATCAAATTTTCTTATTCCTTTCTTTTCTTCAAAAGAAATCTTCAAGTTATGATTATTTTAATGATAATGATCTTATTTTCTCCAAAAAATATAAGGAATAAAAATAAATTCCAAAGTCTTCTAATAAACTTGCATGCTGATCTAATGTATTTATTAGTATTTTAAAGAGACCAAGTTTATATAATAGAAAAGCTGATGATATTGATATTTCTAAAACCTTGTAGGTATCTACAAATATCATTCATACAATGTTCTTAGGTTTGTCATTTTCTATGAAAAAACTCAAGAAAACTTGTTTCATATATATTATTGAAAATTATACATAGATTGCATGATTGGATCCTTTGTTGGTGAGAAGGATTGGCATTTTCTTCATTTCCATATCTACATTATATTGGTCAATTAGTTTTCCAATACCATCTCATGTCATGAAGAAACTAGAAGGATCTATGGTAACTATACTGCAAGGTATATATCTCAAAAAGAAGATCATTATATTTCATGAAAATCTATTTTTCTACCAAAAAGTGAAGGTAGTTTGATTCCAAAAAATAAATTATGTGATATGAGCTTATTTGATTGATATATATATAAATGAATTCTAAGAAAGATACAAATCCTAAGTAGATTAATCAAAATATCTCAAAGGAAGTTCCTTATGAATTATAGAACATAATTAAAATAGCACTTGGATGTGTAGACAACTAACTCCATTTTAATATTTCTTGACTAAGTTACAATAAATTTGAATATGGTTCTGTTAGTTATATTTAGGGATAATAGTATTCACCAAATGATAGATTCCTCATCAATGATTATTTAACAACAACATTGTTACATGGCTCTGGTAGAATATGGAAATTATAAATGAACATTACAAATTGTAATGGTAGTTTTCATTATTCCTAGAAATTTAATGGGCTATATGAAATTTTAGAAACCATTCCCATTCCTTAGAATGCTTATGATAACGTATATATATTTATAGGCTCATCTTCTGTATTTTCTGTGGCTATTCATCTTCACTTTGTCTAGTAAATTGCAATGGTAGGCTCTTAGTAGAACCACTACTATTATGTAATATTGCATCGATTTTCTTTGAAAAAAATACAATATCTTGATTCAAACCATTATTCATCATTTCTATTTCGGAAAAGATATTGGAATATCTGGAGAAATAATGAGACCTCAAAGTGAATTATTGAGTTTCACTAGTTTTGAAAATGATTTTTTTATATTTAGATTATTCTATCTGTAGTCCAATTGTACATGTATAAATATTATCTATTTTGCCTCCTCATTTTCCCACAACTATTGTATAAATCCTATCATATCGGCAGAAAACTAACGAAACAAGGAAATAATATTTATAGGGAGAAACATTATGTATGTTGTAACCATTAATACTTATAAAGCGCATACACAAATTGAGTTATTATTTTGAAAGAAAGATCTATCCAGTATTTTTTGTCATATGATGTATAGAAATGATTTCAATTACATTAATAAGATAAATAACAAAATCAAAATCTTCCTGTTCTTGAGAACCAAGATTTTACCAAATAAAAGCATACATATAAGGTTGGTAATGTTGTTGGCCCATTATGTAACTTATCTTGAGAGGTCCATAAACCTAAAACATACTAAAGGATGATGATATATTGTTGTATAAGATTATATATGTAGGACCTTCTTATGTCTTTTATTTATAGAGTAGAATGAATAAACCAACTATGACGATTCCATGATTAAATCCCATTTTTTGTTATGTAAGATCCCTCAAACAATTAATTAGCATTTCATTTGTATTAATTGCATATATGCTAGTTTACATATACAACTCAAAAATATCTTTTCCTTCTTCAACTAATATAATTTGTAATCCACTAAAATCTTTATTCATGATTATTGTGTTTTGTAAATTGCATAAATTTAAAAATTAGATAAGAAATGAAATGTCTTAAGTAATATAATTTACTTCCTCAAGTTGAACTCTAATTGTAATTTATACACGTTTTGGTGAATGAACAAATATAATGTGTCATACAATATTTGATAATCAAATTAGTTGCATATGAATCACAACAATAATTTAGTTAAAGTAATGGTTAAATGGGAATGTCATTCAACGTAGTAGAGATATCATATATTTTAGAAATAGTCATAAGTCCCTTCCATGATGGTAGTTTAAGAATTTTTATGATTTAATTACATGTGTTATACCTTTAGAAGCCTTTGGCTAATTATTTTTTTTCCAGTATATCAAAATATGGGTCAAGTATTTTCTTATAAATATCATGCTTCTAGGGGACATACTAATCAATTATGGTATTATTTGGATTTCATTTTTATTAGAACACAAATATTTACATGATAACAAAAAATCTTTATAGCTTTTATTTGATACCAAATTATATTTACCCTTTGAACATAAGTTTTCATTACAAAATATTTTCTTCTACACTTATTAATCAAACTTAAATGGTGTTCCTCTTAACCATTGGATTTCTTTATTGACGTGTATGAGTCTTAGATGAGGTAGGTCACTATCTAATGTAGTCTCACTTAGATTCCCAACAACCAAATTTATGCAACATCATCTCACTCACCTACCAATTGATTATAAGCATTTATTTCTACTAGATTTATTATCTCATCTTCAAATTAAGGACCCAATACTTGTATCATATTGTAAAAACAACTTCTTTATGCAATGTATATACTTTCTCATCTATCATTTCATCTAGGGATAAAATCCACTTATATTGATTTTATTTGGAAGTATTGTTTCCAATTTTATTTGGGTTGTAAGTATTTTATGGACTCAAGTTCTAATCAACGACTTCCTGAAATTAGTAAACCAAATTTAGGTAAGAGGACAAATTTATAGTTAAGTGTCCATATCATGGATATAATGAAACCCCTCTATGTCATAATGACCATAGTAATGATCTGAATTACATATGCTACCCATGTAGGGGTCAACTGAACTTTCCCATTATGGGAGGACTACATTTTCTAGCAACCATGATTATCATACACTTCTTATTAATAGTTGAACTTATGGAATAAATTTAAGAAGAAGACTACAATGAAGTCAATCTCCCACATTTCTATCATACAATTTTTTTTGGTCCATTTAAGGTGGCTTTACTAGGAAATACACCACTTGTCACATTAGTGAATGGTGCATATAGGAAGGTGTGGATTTACCTATTGAAGATTGATGATATTGTTCGTTATTATTATAAGTTCCATGCCATGGTGAAGTAGGACATGAAGAAAAAGGGAACTTTCTCAACATGCGATGGAGGAGAGTACACCTCTAAGGATTTCAACGAGTACCCAACATCGCATACAAAATGAAATTACATATATTCACACCTTATCAAAGTAGTACAACTAGAGGATGAATCATACAATTTTTCTTAGCAATTTAGATGCTATTTAAGGATTGAACAATTTCCAAGTAACCCTAGGGTAAGATGATCATGATTGTATCTTACATGATGAATAGATATTCATTGTTCACTTGGGATGTTAGATTCCTAATATGATATGGAAAACAAAGGATACATTTTGTTCTTATTTGTGAGTGTTTTGGTAGAAATAGCATGCCCACATTCCCAAGGAAGGTGAAAAATGCTTGCTAATAAAGTAGTGCAACACATATGCATGGTTGTGAATAATAAGAGTTTGGATATAAATTATGGGATACAATGAGAAAACATTGGATATGAATATAGATGGGATTTGATGTGAAAGTCTAACATATCTAGTCTTGAGATGATAGTTGTTTTATGATGATTTTGAGAATACTTCACTTCTATATAGGTGTAACCTATAAATGTTGAGGAGAAACAACACGATCTATGTGAGCAACATAAAGCTAACATATAAAGAAGTTGTGCTCCATATATATAAATGAGTGATTAAAAGACCTAGTTAGATCATTAAGGACATTAGGAAGGTGGTCATAACCAAGTAGACAATTTTTCTCTATAAAACATCTCATACAGGTCATCATCCTTTGCAAATTATATAATCTCAATATATGAAGCTTACTGACCAAGCGGATCCATATACATTCTAGGAGGAACAAACTCATAGAGAAATACACATTGTCAGTAGGGAATACTAGGGCAGATGAATTAAATGAATAAGAATGAAACCTATTAGCTTGTAGAACTTTATAGAAGACCAAAAATTACTAAAAAATCACCATAATTTTCAAGTGTATTACCTATCATTTGATTAGTCACCTACCTAAATGGTGATCAATTGGTTGATTGACACTCAACCAATTAGTTGAACCCAAACCATCCTGCCAACTGATAGCCTGTTGGGTCGAATGTGTGGGTATAAATTAGCATGTAAATGGTTCAAAACCATTCTTATCATATGTTTACATTTGAACTTCAATTCCATTGTGCTTTGTTATGTGTTTTACCCCATAGGTTCGATATTTTGTTTCTAGAATGTCAAAGACCTCAACAACAAAGGGAGATGTCTAGAAACACGTCATTGCCACCGAAGTAGTTGGAATAAGTTGAGAAAAACTTTAAACTTTAAGCTAGTAATGTTATCGTGTATGTATAATACCCTTTTCACAAATATCCAAATTGAAATTGAGGCCTAGTGTTATCATCCTCTTAACATTCAATCTTTATATCTTGAACCAGAGAAGACTATTGAATTGTGTTAACTCAAATGAGCATGTTCATGCATTTCATAGTCTCACTTATCAAGTGTCTAGGATATCACTATATGGAGGGACAAATTCCATATACATCACTCATAATAACCCACATGTGTTGTAGTGCACCCAATTGATGCATGTATAGTAACTCATATTTAGAGTCACATTAGGTAGTGTCAAAGTACACAAAACAACATGTGATCATCATAGTGACTTCATGTATAAGGATCATGGTTTCCAGTGTCACATTGAGATATGACTCTAACTACCATGACATGGATTCCACGTGTCAGTCTCAAAATGGTTCTGCCTAGTGTAACTTGTTCTCTAACAAGTACCCATGTATCTAAATTGATATCTAATATCATGAATAAGGATACATAGTCATCAACATAATAATAGTCTTATGTATTATTATTGTCGTATAATACCCACAATAGTAACTTACTAGGGACACAACAAGAATGAATTTTCTTGAGTGTACATATTTCTCATGTTTAAGTCCTCAACTCAAATTGTATATTATTGAGTCAAAACATTCTTAGGACATAATCACATCTATTCATTATCTATATACTAAAACAAACATAGTAAGGGGAATTTCTTTTTATTAATAATAAATCATATACAACATATATCAATTATAATCATCACATGATTGCTCTAAGGACATACAACCAACAATCTCCCACTTGCAATAGAGACAATCACTCATGAATCAAATTCCATGCGATTTACAATCATGCTTCATTCATAAAAGTAGTTTTGTTAAGGGATCCTCAACATTATTTTCAGTTGTTTCTATGCAAATATTTACATCTCCTCATTGTACTCTCTTGTATGATGTGATATCGTCATAGTATGTGCTTGCAATACTGATGTGATTTATGTTCCTTAGTATGTGCAATGGCTCCATTGTTGTCACAATGTAGTTGTACTAAATCCTCAATGGTTGGAACCACCTAAAGTTCACTAATGAACGTCTTGATTCATACTTCTTGTTTTGCTGTTTTGGATGTAGAAATATATCCAACTTCTATTATACATAACCATTATCTCTGACTTGGAACTTTTCTCTCTTTTAGCTCTTTCATTTAGGCAAAAAACAAGTCCTAATTGTGATATGTAATCATCCTTGTCAGTTTGGAAGCATGCATCAATGTTACCCTTTACAAATAGCTCTTCTTCACCATTTAATATCCTTAATTTATCATGTGTTATTCCCAATTCTTCAAGATATTCTTCACGACCATCCTAAGACCTTCTCTAGGATAAGACAGGTACCTTCTTGTCATGTCAAATCATATGATACATATGGTCATGTACATAACATTTGTATACTTGATGGATTCAATTGCAGATTCATATGGAATATTACTCATGCATGCCCTCTATTATAAGGAATTGGGATGTTAGAAACTAGAGAGACTTATTCCATGAGAAATGTATAAGTTATCTCTCTTAGAATCCTACAACTTGAACCTATTCAACACCTTGTCAAAGCACGTACTCTAGCTTAGGCCAAAAAGCCTTTTAGAACTATCTTTATAGATCTTGCTTCGTAGGATAAATGGCAATTCACCTTAATCCTTGATTGGGAAGGTATTTCCCAACCAAGTCTTAATTAATTGTAGACTAGGTATGTCATTTCCTATCAATAATATGTCATCCAAATATAATATCAGAAATTTAACTATGCTTCCACTATCATTCTTGTAAACAATATTCCTTTTTGACAAAGTCAAAATCTTTGATTATGTCATCAAAATGAATAGTTCCATATTCTAGTTGCTTTATTCAATCCATACATTGAAGTTTGTAAATTACAATTTTTGTCTTCATTTGTTGTGATAAAATCTTCAATCTGTGTCTTGTACACATCATTAAGAAGATTCCCATTAAGGAAAACATTCTTAATATCTATTTGCCAAATCTTATAGTCATGATAAGTTGTAATGGTAAGCATGATCTTGATCTATTTAACTATAGAAACTGGTGAAGAAGTTTCATAATAGTCAACACCTTGAATTTGTCAAGAAATACTTGCAACCAATTTTGCTTCATAGATTTTTAGATTACCATACATTTCAGTCTTCTTCTTGAAGACCCATTTGCACCCTATGGGTTTTACCATTTTAGATGTGTCTACCAAAGTCCATACTTTTTTGGCGTACATGAAGTCCATCTCATATATCATGGTGTCCGTCCATTTACTAGAATTTTTGCCCTCAATAGACTCATTGTATATTGTTGGCTCATCATCTGTCTGACTAATTCATGAGAAATCCAAATCTCTATGGCTCCATAGACATCCTACTAACCTTTGAGGTTCTTATTCTACATGAGGAATATGAGATTCTGAAATGACATGTGATTCTGTTTGTTCCTCATCTGCCTCCATAGTTTCATTGTTATATTGTTTGCATCTAACTTCTTTGAGATCTATTTTCCTCCCATTGGTCTAATAAATAATTTCCTTTTTCAAGGATTACAACTATTTGGAAAACAAACATTTTGTTGTCTGATGGGATATATAACTATAACACTTAGTTTCCTTAAGGTATCCAACAAAGAATCATTTATCATATTTGGGCTTTAAGATTTTTAGAGAACTATTTCTTAGGCATAATATATACAACCCTTGATCTTCATAAAAGACATGTTTGGACATTTCTCAATGCATATCTCATATGGTGTCTTTTGAACCTATTTTAAAGAAAATTGGTTAAGTGTAAATGTGACATTTTTAAGAGCATATCCTTATAAAGAATTTAGAATACTAGTTAATCTCATCATTGATTGTACAATGCCTAATTGGGTACAATTCCTTATTTCTAATACACCATCATGATGTGATTTTCTAGGTGGAGTTAACTGCAAAGCAATAACATAGCCTCTTAGAAGGGCCTCAAACTCTTGGCTTAAATATTCTCTAGAAAATTAGATCCTAGTGCTTTGAAAATATTTGGAATTTAGGTTCTTTACTTCATTGATGAATTTCTATAAACTATTCAAAGAGGTTATCATTTGTGTTTAATAAGATACACATATCCATATCTACAAAAGTCATCAATAAATGTGATGAAGTATTGATATCCACCTCTATCACTTGTGCTAAAAGGTCAACATACGTTAGTATATATGAGTTCTAATAAGTCACTTTCCCTCAATTGTTACTAGCGAACGGTGCTTTTGTAATCTTAACTCATAAATAAGATTCACATATCCCAATGGATTCAAAAGTAAAATAGAATGAAGTAACCATATTTGTGGAGTCTAGAGATGCATTTCTCACTTAAGTACCATAGATTATAGTGCCAAAGGTACATTTTTTTGATGTCATAGTGTTTTAACTTATTGGTATTTAAGTCATACACAATTGCCTCAAGATCCAATAAATAAAGACCATAAGACATTGGGATACTTCCATACATACCTCATCTCTTGAAATAGAAATTTTACCATTATTTCTTAGGAATTCAAAAATTGTTCTTGTCCAAACAAGATACTTAAATATTGTTTCTATTTATGGCAGGTACTAATAATAGTTAATTAACTCTATTACAAGCCCACAGGGATGAGATAAACTATAGGTCCCTACATATATGGTAGTAACTCTTACTCCATTATCAACTCATAGATCCACCTCTCCCTTCATTAAGGGTTTACTTCTTTTCAAATCATGTATGTTAGAGTATATGTGAGATCCACATCTGGTATCCAATACCCAAGATGAATAAGTAGATAATTTTATCTCTATAGCATATATACCTGAAGTGGAGATATTTATTCCCTCCTTTAGTTCCTCCAGATAAATAGGGCAACTTCTTTTCAATTGTCCATCCTGGTGACAATGGTGGTAATTTCCTTCCTTGCTTACTCCTCCTTTATCTTTAAGTGTAAAAGACTTGGGATTTTGTCTAAATCTAGAAATATTATAGATTTTCCTTTGGTCTTCGACTTACCTTTACCTTGTCGACCAAAAACATGGACTCTGACTTGTCTTTCTTAATCTAAGGTTCAATACTTCTCAACATGACAAGAAACTCTAACAACATTTAAGTTAAGTTTTTCATGTTGTAGTTCATGAAATTTTGACTATAATGTTTTGGCATGAATTGCAAGATTACATTAGTGGCCAACTCATGACATAAGGGGAATCCCAATCTCTCTACAATTTTCTCTTACCTAATCAACTTGAGTACATCGGGCCCAACTAGATCATCTTTAATCATGTTGCACTCAAAATAGGCCTAGATACATCATAACTCTCCTATCTTTCTTATTCTTGAAACGTATTCCTTAGATGTGTTACTATCTGTAGAACTCCCATATTCACATGTTGCTTGTTGTCAATAGAATCATATGTATGTTTATGAGAGGCTTCTCTTTATACTCTAGGCACATTTGGAGGTGGTTCTTTTGGTTTTAGTGTTTGATGACACAGATGGAATTCTCATGAGTTGGAACAATTCTCAACATCCTATACCGCTCGTGAAATTTTATTTATGTTCTACTTTCCTTTCTCTAGGATTGATCACAATGAGAAGTCATTTTACGTGTTTTCAGTTACATCTATAACAAAGAATATTTGTAGGGGCCAACATTTGATTTTAGGATATTAGTTTGTCTTTCAATAAATAAATACCCCACAATAATGGTGAATTAATAGTGAGCATCACTATTAATTCAAAAGATTACAATGGGAATTTTTTTTTTGATCCAAATCTATAACGGATTAAGTTATGAGCCAACTTTGGCAAACCACTCATAGTTTAACTATGTAGATCTGATCCAATGAAACTCTTGGATAGATGGTTTCGCAACTCCTTGTCAACATATGAAGTATATGCCATCTTTATGCCTCCATATGCTTAATCCTATTAAGATCACCTTCGTTAAGTCAATGTAAAGGACCATACAATAAGATATGCACCCTTCTTTGGCAAACCAACGTATTTTTTATCACACCTCTCCAAGATAGACAGAGTAGCATGTTTTAGTGTGTCGAAATGTAGTCAATCGAGGATTGCATGTGTATTGCATACTAGAAGGCATATTAAAATTGACATTAAACTGAGGGATTTTATATATATTCATATGTTTCGAATCACCATTAAATATACATAATTATACATATCATATACTATAGCTATGAACTAAAGTGATAAAATAGGATATGAAAACTAGTACAAAATCTTGAGCCAACAAGTGTTGTAAACAAACAACTGATCAAAACACATCCCATGTAACCCTAAATCTACCTTTATAATGATTTCTTGTTTATTGTTTGGCAGGAAAATTGATGGGTTAGATTCCATGATAAAGTAGTTATTTGGTTGTTGATGGATTCGTTTCTTTATCTTCATCACAAATTTTCCAAGGACCTTCTTCATGAGTGCGAGATTCTGATCATGTCCTTCTCTCCACCATGGTCCATTGATGATATCAATACATCATCCTAATCTAATCAGAAGAAATGAATTTTACATGAAGAATTTAGAGAGGGGGAAATGCATGTAATCCATATATATGTTACATATTTTGATCACAAACAAAACTAAGATTCTACATAGTTTAGACCACAAAAACCACAACAACTTAGTTTCCATATCCACATCCACCAAAAAAATGATTTCAAAGTAGTTGAATTAGTTTATTTAAAATAGATATATCATATCATATATTATATATAATGATTAATGTGGACACACATTGTGCAATGATTTTTTTATCAATGAAATATGTCTTAAAACCCAAACTGGAGTTAAAGTGTACAGTGTCCACTTTGATAGAACTTTAAGATTTTGAAGGAAGGGGCGTAGAAGAAACAATTTTTGTCACAACAAAATGCTTAGCCAACAGATCCGTCATAGTCATAAAATGTTGGTATATTAAATAAATAGAAGGGCTATGAAGTATTCCTTGTCACATACTAGTTTTCTAGCGACTAGACATCTCTTATGTTAGTGTAGAACTTTCTCTTCCTGATCCAAACCTAAAGTCATTATTGTTTTCACCGCCTTATTATTGAAACAATACCTTATCTTCTCCTTGGAGAAGTATATAGTCCTCAAGTATCCACCTAATGGCCTTGGCCTTTACATGTCCAACTAAATGCAAGAGTTATTGGTGCACCACCTATGTCACAAAAAGGAAGCGACACAAGGAGTTGATGTGCTATCATAACTTTCTTTCTTTTTCCTCCAATTGCAGACTATCATTCTTGGGATGAACTATTATCTCTCCTACAAGAAGAACACAGATACATTTGTCGAATTGTGTGTCAAGGTATGCCTTTACCCTTAGATATTCATTCCTTTATATTGGAGATTCATGTTTGCATTTATAAAAATCCAATTTCATTTCTAATTGCTATTAAAAAACAAAATAAAATGAGAATTCCCTTGTTAGGACATCTAGTTGGTCGTTGGACCATAAAATTGATCAATTGGCATGTATATGAAAAGTTGTTGTCTGATCGAATCGAGCCAATTGCATTCCAACTAGACCAAGCCATCTGATTATAACTGATCCCTAATTTCATTGTATCGACCAGATGTCTTTGTAGTCAGATGAATGGTTACCTACATAAATGGTGATCAGTTGGTCAATTGACGTTCAATCGATCAACTAATACAACCAACCATTTGACCGACTAGTTTGCCCAATTGACATATTGGTTGGAAATCAGTATCTACATGATTCTAAACCATTCTAATCATACGTGTGAATGTAAACTTCCATTCTCATATGAATCCTTATGTATGTAACCCTATAGGTTCCACATTATGTTGGTAGTGATGTGAAAGACCTCATAATCAAAGAGCGGTATGTAGAACCACGTCGTTTCCACTCAAGTAATTGTACTAATTTGAGAACAATTTTATCATGTAAGTGGCAAATGTTACCATGATTGTATAATCCCTTTGTCATAGATATTAGATTGAAACTAAGGCATGGATTTGTCAACCTCATGATATTCAATCTTTTTTTTCTTGAAATAGATTAAAATATTGAGATTGCATGAGCTCAACTTGAAACGAGGATGTGCCTGTACTGAGGGAACATGATGAATAATATGCTTCCCTTTTCTTAAAAAAAGAAAAAAAAATTGCATATTGACTCACATGATCATGGGCATGCGTTTTATAGTCTCACTTAGAAAGTGGCTCGCAATAACTCCAATGCAAGGAAAGATTCCATCTACATAACTCACAGCAATCCACAAGTATAATAGAGGACCCAATCACTACTTGTATGGCATCCCTGATCCATAGTCACATTAGGTAGTGTTAAAGTACACAAAACAACATGTGATCGTTGTAGTGACTTCAGTTCTAAGGTTCAAAATCATCATTGTCACATTGAGATATGAATTTGACTACCATTACATGGCTACCATGTAAGTTGTTCTCTAACAGGTACCCATGAATCCAAATTTAGATACAATATTATGACTTAAAAGACATAGACATCATTCATAATATACACTAGCTTATTTTTTATTATTGTCCTATAATATCGACAATATTAACTGAGTAGACACATAACAAGAATGTATACTCTTGAGTATACATATTATCTCATATTTAGGTTCTCAACCTGAACTATATGTGATAGAGTCAATAAAATCTTAGGAGGTTATTACATTTATTCATTATCACAATATGTAAATAAATAAATTAAGTGGAATTTCCATCTATTAAAAATTCAATCGTATAAAATGTAAACTCGTTACAATCATCACATGATGGCTCTCATTGCATACAAAAAACAACGATGACTAAGTTATCGTATTGCATACTCATGGTTGTACCCAACAGGAATATTGGAGGAGTGACCACTAAATGAATTGTAGCCCTATTTCCATCGCCTATGTTGAAGGTTAGGGATGCTTTTGGTATGCCCTTCTAGATTCTAGAAGAAGTAAACTTTGTAGATAAAATTAGGTGATTTTGAATTGTTTCTTCAAGATGCTAAATTTGGTGATATGGTCCAACATTGGTTTTGATGACATTTTCAATTTTATATAATAAGGTTTTTGAACTAAATCTTTTTTCCATTGTAGTACCATCTATACCAAATAGAAAATAATCTGGATTTCACCGAAGGGTTTCTAGACCAAGTGTAACATACTAAATTCTAGACATTTTGTCTTTTGTCCCTCTTTCCCATCTTTTCCTTTCAATTATATCCTCTTTGGCCTTTCTATTTAATTTGTGGAGAATATGATGGTTTAGTGAACATTTGTTCACCTTTTATACCAATAAAGGATTTTATGCACAAATACCTCAGTAGATATTTTTTAAATAAGGGTCTAATATGCAAATTTACCACATATATGAGATAATGACAAAATAATTTGTTCTACATCATTCCTTATCCTTATGGATCAAGGAAGAGAAAAAGGAATGAATAATGTTGCTTTAAACATGCTCATGTGATATGAAATTAATTAGTATGAGAAATATTGGTAATATTGGATAATGGGATAAAATTCATAAAGGAACACTAATTGGGTAAAAATAAGTTGATTCATTTTCCTTGGGTTTGGTTTGGCTTGTAGGCCAAGTTTCATAGTTTTGAGACAATAATAAATATCTCTCTTTTATTTTGAAAAGAAAAGATGAGTTTCCCTCAAAATATTAAATAAAATATTAAATGACTCCAAAAGTGGAAACTAACCTTAGATTCGTGATCTACATATTAAAAATAGCCTTTGGGTGAATTTTCATGTAATTTGGATAATATTTAATATACATGTTAATTTAGGAGAGAGAAAGTGAGTAGAGCATTCAATTTAAGAATTAATTAAATAAATGGCATAAACATGATCCAACATAATGGAAAAATCATATCTAAGACATTATTTGGGGCAATTCAGTGAAATTTGATCATATTTGGATAATCTTAGAGTCATAAATGAAGGAGGAAAGAGAAATGAGTTTTTAATTATTTAACCCATTAAACATTATCAAAAGTCAAAACTAATTCCATATGCAAATTCTACACCTCAAAATCAATCAGGGTGTCAATTTTTAGTAAATTTGGAGATTGTTTGAGCTCTCAAAAGAAGAGAGAGAAATTCATTAAATAATGTGTATATCACTTTATTTGATTTATAATGCAATTAGAAATACATGTGTCACACGCCTAATATAACTAATGCACATGATCCAACAGCTGAGAGCAATCTGTGGACCCACATCCACTAATCGAATTTGTCCGGGTTGTCTCCTACCTTGGTTCGGGCAAGGACAGCAGTAAACATAGTTGCGAAATTTCGTTTGGCATTATCTGAATGTATACTCAAACCAATTTGAATAATTTTTGATGTTATGAATTCCTCTTGAGATTTCACACATGATTATCCCAATTTTTGTGTTTTGGTGAAGATTCGAGAAACATCCAAAGTCAGCTGCAACCCACCTCTCACCTCAGGTACCAAAACCCTACCCCATACTCCCTTGCCTATATATACCCATACCCAGAGCATCCCCTTCATCTTTGCAACCCAACACAAGACAACCTTCAACTATTTGTTTTGTTGTTGTTTTTACCCCCACCAAGTGATCTATGGTGCTGAGCTTGCGGTGCTCCTCTCTCCCTCATCTCTTCGTCTCTGGCCAAATAAAAGGTACCATCTTGTTCGATTTCTTGTGCTCTTCATTTTGAGTACTTGTGTGTCGATTTTCGTTGAGTATAGCTCTTTTGCCCAAAATCCCACACAAGTTGCTTCTTGCGGCTCGGTGTCGTAGTGCATGAGCAAGGGAAGAAGATGAGGCCGCACGTTTTTACCGTTTTACCCCGTTGTTGCTCCCTCTTCTCTCTCTATTTTTGCACAAGGGAAAATTGGCCTTTTTGCTTTTGGTTTGTCCGCGGTTGACCAGCCTTGAACGACACCACTTTGGCAGCCAACAGGCACGGCCCATTGACTTGGCCTGCAGTGATTGGGCCAAGCAGTAAGCCTGACTCCTCTCTCTCGCCCTCTCTGTGTTTTTAAATCGAAATTTGATTTTTCTAATTTCCTATTGGTCAGACTTAATTAATTCATAACTATTAATTCCTTGGGCCAAAATTAAAACTAAAATATGCTCTAGACTCAAAAAAGATTATCTATCTAATAAAAATAATTTAGATGCATGATTTTGAGTTTTCAAGAAATTATTTTTGGGGATGATTTAATTAACTAAAAATCACTAAAAAATTCCTAAAAGTCCATATCTTCAAAATACATAATATTATATGTCATTTTTATTAGAAAACCCTAACTAAGACTGGTGATGTTTTCAAAACCTAAATTGGTGTTTTGTAGAAAAAGTTAATAACTTTAGGGTTTTGAGTTCTTAATGAATACATATAATGCTAATACATGAACATGGTTATGATAATAGGACAAGTGGACTCTAATCTTTCTTAGGATTTTGGAAAGTGGTTTCTCGGGCTCTAATGAAGAGGTATGTGCATATAACACACTTTAGTTGGGAAATTTTATGCCTTAACCTTTTTTTCTATAATGAGGCTTTATTAAACCCTATTTCATATACTCTTGAATCTTTTGCTAAACTTGCCTCATAAATGAGTTTTGGAACATTATTATTAGGTCTTGGTACCCCACTGCCATGCTTATTGATTCATATGATTATTCTTTCCTTGACTACTTTTTCTAGCATGTAGATTTTATGTTCTATTTAATCTAAAAGTAGTTGTACTTATGTACAACCACCCACAGAGGGCATGTAAATAATCACCCTGGGGAATGTCTTATTCTCCCCATAATATTGTAGGTGAATGGGAATGTTTTATTCTCCCCTCATCTAAGGTTAGAGGTCTAGTAGGTGTCTCAACCCTACTTAGTTAGGTACACATAATTATCTTACATGCAAATCCCTTTTTACTATAATTGTTAATGGCAAGCTTCTTTTGAATGTGGCCTCATTCTATTGTTATCTTCATCTTATGATGAATCCTAGCCCATTTTTACATGATTTGCTTATCTTGTTATCCAAGAATAGTTTTGTGACACATACGTTTTCTTTTCCCTTTTGTTGGGTGCCTTCTTAACCACCCAAGTGCTGAGCATGGAGATGGATAATACAAGGAGAACATAGCTCTGGCTTGGACCTAGTTGATAAAGATGTTGCTTGGAGACAATATTGTAGTAGTTAGACTTCCCTCTATCTAGATCCTATTTGTGTGTGTTGATGTAACCCTAAAGGGAAATTTTGATGATTTTGTATAATCTTTTATGACTAATCGATCATAGTCAGAAATTTTTATTCCGCTACTTTCCAATGGTGTTTTGTATACAAATTTTTAATAAATTTGGAAAATTTAATCCCATTCCATCATATACCTTTGACTGTATTTGAAATGGATGTCAATTCTTCAAATTTTTAGTAAAGGAATGATTTCACTCTTTTACAACATGGTATCAGAGCCCATGGTAGTCGAAATTTGACTATATCAGTTTTGTCTCCCGAGTAGAATCCTTGCCTTACATAGTTTTCTTTAAGTGACATGGTTACCCTAGATTTGATCTATGATGATGAAAGGTTGATTTAGGACCCTATAGTTCCACAGTAGAATCTTGATCGATAAAACCCTAAAATACTCATAACTAAAACATGCATAACTTGATGTTGTCCTTTAGGCAACTATTACGACATGAAGTTGAAGCAAAGGTGTCTAGAAAGGATCAGGTTCTAGGGGCTGGAAATATTTTCCTCTGTGCCACTAGCTTGGTTTATGAGGTCTCCTAGATCCATATGATACTGGCCTAGCCTGAGCTAATATGAATTTTCCAAAATAGTCTGACTTGATAGGTCGAACCCTTTAAGAGGTGGAGTATAGTTTGTTTGATGATGCTTGGGTAGTTAGATTTTGAGGAAAAAATCCTCTTATGGGGGATGGAACCCTGTGTCACATCGAGATCTAGCTATGTGACTTTAGAAACCCTAACTCCATGAATAGGAGGTTAGTATGCTTGGAACCTTGCGTTTGACCAAACATGTTCTAGTTATAACCTCACACGCTTGTTAATATGATTATGAATATATAATGGTCATTTAATGAATAATTCATATGTTCAAACCCTAATGAATATCCTATGCACATAATAAGAGTAACTCACATATTAATATTAATTATGGGTACACATGATGCTAATAATGTCATGAACCGACAAACCTTAATGATATGATGAAAAAGATAAATGTAACCTAATATGGGACTTAATATATACTAACAAGTTGTAAGTGAAATATAATGATCATGACTCTAAGATGTAATCCTCTAACCTTAATCTATGCATCCTTAATGTCATTGATGAAACATTAGTGGCATTAGGTGTCATAATTAGATAATATACTTTGATGCACATAAATGATATATAATCACCTGATCACAGATTAATGAAGATATCAATATGAAATGCATATCACCTTGTTACCTAGTACTCACCTAATCATGACTTGGTATGTGAATCAAATCATTAACATGTAATATGTCCAACCTGGTTCACTAAAATACAGATAATGACTTCAATATGGATAAGAAGTAATTGGATTCACATAAATGCACATGATCAATATTAAGAAATGAATAAATATGAGAAAATGATTAATGATGACATTAATGTAAGCAAGAAAGATAATATGACAATGTGACAATGTTTAATTTAGATATAAGTAATTAATGTGACATAATTTGGATTAATATTAGACTTAATAAAATATTGAATAAAATGTCCTATCACATGAAAGATAATTTGTTATAATTAAAATGATGAGAATTAAGTTTAAATCTACAGTATAAAAGATAATGATCAAATATTTTGAGATAATTGAGTAACCTATAATTGTGCATATTAATGAAATATAATACTATGGCAACAAAGCGAATATGACATGACATAATTAAAATAATGATGATAATGTGATATCCTAATAGATACAATGCAAATGAGCCAAAAAATGTTAACAATGTTAAATCTCATAAAAATAAACTAAATAGTGGAACCATGGGCGATCCTTGAGAACCTAACCTATGATGAGTTGCTTGTGAAGTATATGTTGATGAGTCGTTTGGTGGAAATTATGTTTGGGGAACAACCTGAAGTTAGTGTTGGGATGTTGCACACTCACCCTTCCCTCCTTGCTTGTGATTTCGGGGACGAAATCCTCTTTAAGGGGTGGAGTGCTATAACATACTGGATTCTAGACATTTTGTCTTTTGGCCCACTTTCCCATCTTTTCCTTTCATTTCTATCCTCTGTCCTTTCTATTTAATTTGTGGAGAATATGATGGTTTAGTGAACATTTGTTCACCTTTTATACCAATAAAAGGTTTTATGCACAAATACCTCACTAGATATTTTTTTAATAAGGGTTTAATATGAAAATTTAACACATATATGAGATATTAATAAAATAATTTTTTCTAGATCATTCCTTATCCTTATGGAGCAAGGAAGAGAAAAAGGAATGAATGATGTTGCTTTAAACATGTTAATGTGATATGAAATTAATTAATATGAGAAATATTGGTAATACTGGATAATGGGATAAAATTCAAAAAAGGAACATGAATTGGGCAAAAATAAGTTGAGATTCATTTTTCTTGGGTTTGGTTTGGCTTGTAGGCCACGTTTCATAATTTTGGGATAATAATAAATATATCTCTTTTATTTTGAATTGGAAAGATGAGTTTCCATCAAAATATTAAATAAAATATTACATGCCTCTAAAAGTGGAAACTAACCTTAGATTCATGATCTACATATTAAAAATAGCCTTTGGGTGAATTTTCATGTAATTTAGATAATCTTTAATATACATGTTAATTTAGGAGAAAGTGTGTAGAACCTTCAATTTGAGAATTAATTAAATAAATGGGATAAAGATGATCAAATAATGGCAAAATCATAACTAAGACATTAATTGGGATAATTGGGTGAAATTTGATAATATTTGGATAATCTTAGAGTCATAAATGAAGGAGGAAAGAGAAATGAGTTTTGAATTATTTAACCCATTAAAGTTCTCAAAAGGCAAAAATAATTCCATATTTGGATTCTACACCTCAAAATCAGTCACGTTGTTAATTTTTATTAAATTTGGGGATTGTTTGAGCCCTCAAAAGAAGAGAAAGAAATTCATTAAATAATGTGTATATCACTTTATTCGATTTATAATGCAATTAGAAATACATGTGCCACGCACCTAATATAACTAACGTGTGTGATCCAATGGCTGAGAGTGATCTGTGGACCCACATCCATAGATCGGACGGGTCTGGGTTGTCTCCTACCTTGGTTCGGGCAAGGAAAGTAGTAAACATAGTTGCAAAATTTCGTTTGACATTATCTCGATGTATACTCAATCAAATTGAATAATTTTTAGTGTTAGGAATTCCTCTTGAGATTCCACACACGATTATCCCAAATTTTCCATGTTTTTGTGAAGATTAAAGAAACCCTCAAAGTTGTCCGCAATCCACCTCTCACCTTGAGTATCAAAACCCTACCCCATACTCCCTTGCCTATATATACCCATACCTGGAGCATCCCCTTCATCTTTGCAACCTAATGTAGCCTTCAATTGTTTGTTTTGTCATCGCTTTTACCTCTACCAAGCGATCGATGGTGTTGAGCTTGCGATGCTCCTCTCTCCCTCATCTCTTCATCTCTAGCCAAATAAAAGGTACCATCTTGTTCGATTTCTTGTGCTCTTCATTTTGAGTACTTGTGTGTTAATTTTCATTGAGTATAGTTATTTTGCCCAAAATCCCATGCAAGTTGCTACTTGCGGCTCGGTGCCATGGTGCATGACCAAGGGAAGAACATGAGGCCTCACGTTTTTACCATTTTACCCCGCCGATGCTCCCTCTTCTCTCTCTATTTTCGCGCAAGGGCAAACTGGCCTTTTTGCTTTTGGTTTGTCCGCGGTTGACCAGCCTTAACCAACGCCACATTGGAAGCCAGCAGGAATGGGCCGCTAACTTGGCCCATGGTGATTGGGTCAAGTAGCGGGCCTGACTCCTCTCTCTCGCCCTCTCTATGTTTTTAAATCGAAAATTGAATTTTCTAATTTCCTTTGTCCAGAATTAATTAATTCATAACTATTAATTCCTTAGGCCAAAATTAAAACTAAAATATCTTCTAGACTCAAAAAAGATTATGTATATAATAGAAATAAATTTGATGCCTAGTTTTGAGTTTTTGATGAAAGTATTTTTGGGGATGATTTAATTAACTAAAAATCACTAAAAATAAACCTAAAAGTCCATATCTTCAAAATACATAATATTATATGTTATTTTTATCAAAAAAACCCTAACTAAGATAGTGGTGATATTTTCAAGACCTAAATCGATAGTTTGTAGAAAAAGTTAATAACTTTAGGGTTTTGAGTTCTTAATGAATACATATAATGCTAATACATGAACATGGTTATGATAATAGGACAAGTGGACTCTAATCTTGCTTAGGATTTTGGAAAGTGATTTCTAGGGCTATAAGGAAGAGGTATGTGCATCTAACACACTTTAGTTGGGAAATTTTATGCCTTAACCTATTTTTTTCTATAATGAGGCTTTATTAAACCCTATTTCATATACTCTTGAATCTTTTGCTAAACTTACCTCATAAATCAGCTTTGGAACATTATTCTTGGGTCTTAGTACCCCACTGCCATGTTTATTGATTCCTATGATTATTCTTACCATGAGAACTGTTTCTAGCATGTAGATTTATGTTCTATTTAATCTAAAAGTAGTTGTACTTATGTACAACAACCCACACAGTGCATGTAAATAATCGCCCTGTGGAATGTCTTATTCTCCCCATAATATTGTAGGTGACTGGTAATGTCTTATTCTCCCCTCACCTAAGGTTAGAGGTCCGATAGGTGCCTCAACCCTACTTAGTTACGTAGACATAATTATATTACATGAAAATCCCTTTTTAATATAACTGTTAATGGCAAGCTTCTTTTGAATGCAACCTCATTCTCTTGTTATCTTCATCTTATGATGAATCCTAGCCCATTTTTACATGTTTTGCTTATCTTGTTATCCTAGAATAGTTTTGTGACACGTACTTTTTCTTTTCCCTTTCCCTTTTGTTGGGTGCCTTCCCAACCACCCAGGTGTTGAGCATGGAGATGGATAATACAAGGAGAACATAGCTCTCCAGTTATATCTTCATACAAGTTTGGATTTGAATGATTGCGCAGATTCGAGTAGTGACGGTGAAATCCAGTTCCACCCTAGTGTTTCCATCCATTAATAACTAGAACCTTAATCTAAATCTTTTTATTCTTGCAACCTTTGATAAACAAACCAATGTCAACTTTGTGATAAATACTAGCTCTTGTTATGTTAATTTGATTAGATAATTCTTAAAGAAGTTATCCTTTGTGATTCGATCCTCAATTGTACTACGATAAGACCGATCTTCTTACGGGCGACATTATTGCACGTTAGTTTTGGTAAACTCTAGGAATTACATGCCTAGTTAATTTATAGTGAGATAATCTCCACGTCAATGAGTCAGTCTTCTATCACATTGTCAACTAAACTAAAGCCCACTCTCTATGGAGGAATCTTGAGTCCTTATACGAGAGGAAGTGTGACGACCCGACAGCCCGAGCCGCCACAATGGTAATTACGCTGAATAACCATTAGCAGCAGATTAATGAAAATCACTAAAAATTAAAACAATTTTTTTACAAAGAGATCCATTGTCAGGAAACTCTTAAAGAAAGAACCAAGGAAATATATACATCATGGTTCACATTGTACATACAGATATTTGTTAATATGATAAGCCCCAACCTGCTCTAACCTTCACATATTTGTTAATTAGCGAGATGATAACTTAAGACAAGCATAAATTAGCTATTAATACCATTTATGACATGTTGATATGTTGTTTCAAAGTGTTTTAGATTAGAATCCATCAGAATTCGGAGGTTTTGGTAGGGTGATTTGATATGTTTCGTAAATGAGGCATGAATGGAATTTTTATCCACCTAATAAGACATGTATATTAACAGATTAGAAGTTTGAAAACAAAACCTAAGTTGTCTTGAAGTTCTAGGTTTTTGAGATAGTTAAAACTCCCCCAAAATAAGCCAAATTGACTAAATTGACACAAAATGGATCCTTGTTAGTCAAATTTTATGATGTTGATTGGGCAAGAGATGTGATATATAGACGATCTACATTTGACCCTTGTGCATTCCTTCTTGGACACTTTGGTAACAAGCGAAGAAGTAAAAAACAACATGGAGTTGCTTGATCCAACACTGAGATAGATTATCGAGAAATGCCCCATGCTTATTGCAAACTTCGATGACTGCAAACCATCCTAAATGAGTTGGGAATCCCTGCATACTACCTAACCTATGAAGCACGGATACTCCAAAACAGATGTCGTACCCGTATCCGATACGTATCGGATACCAATACTCCGTGGATACTCCCGGATATGTATCGGATACTCCTAATCTGTATCCATCCGTATCCAAGCCGTATCTAGTCAGTAAAAATTAGAAGGAAAAAATATTTGGGCATGACATTGCTTGATTAGCATTTGACACCAGCTCATGTCTCAAGACTCTCAACCCTCTCTACTAAGTAGTAGCTTGCAACAAGGTTGTCATAGTTTCTTCCTTGAAGTAGTTCAAGGTTAGTCACCATTCCTCTTGTTAAATGCCAATCTTCCTTCTCTTTATTGTTTGTACCTCATCTTTTCTTTCGATTTTACTTTTCAAAGAACTTCCAAGCACCGATACTCCAAAATAGGTGTCCTACCAGTACTGAATGCATATTTGATATAAATACTCCCTAGATCACTATATTGTTTGTAACATTTTAGCTAGTTGGACCACAATTACTACAGAAATAAGGGCTTCCTCATATAATCAAACATTTATGAAAAGGTAA
This sequence comes from Alisma plantago-aquatica, assembly GCA_963693085.1. Taxonomy (NCBI): domain Eukaryota; kingdom Viridiplantae; phylum Streptophyta; class Magnoliopsida; order Alismatales; family Alismataceae; genus Alisma; species Alisma plantago-aquatica. The sequence goes on along the minus strand of OY856411.1, from coordinate 71,461,569 downwards.
AAGTAAGTCATGTCCATGTGCACCTTGTGGTAACGTAGAGATAAGACATAAAGTTGATATACAGTATTAGACTTGTTACGACTTTAACACGTTTGGTAATGACAACAGATTATGTACATTTTTTCAGCTCACTTGAATTGTTTTTCATTTAGTTTTTAAGGTTATTTTACTATGGTAACTTGTGTGATTTTTCTCAAACTACACAAGCAGGCCCAAGGAAGGAGCCATTGATATATTTAGTATTTTAAAGAGAAAGAAAAACAGATTAGGATAAACAAGTTCGATCCTATGCATAGTTTATGCAGGCCACATTGAGTGTATAAACAGGGTATAATATTGATACAACGAAAATCTTAATATCATAGGGGAGAGTACTTATTGCCCAAACCCGTACATAGTAACATTTTAGCTAGCTGGACCATAAGCACTACACAAGTAAGGGCTTCGTCATATAATCAAGAATTTATTAAAAGGTAAACATAAGTCTTGTCCATTGTGCAGCTTGTGGTAAATAGAGATTAAAAAAAAGTCTATATACAGTATTAGTCTTGTTAATCACACTACTTTAACACGTTTGTGGATGACAACAAATTATCTAAATGTTTCCAGTTCACTTGAATTGGTTTTCATTTAATTTTTAAGGCTACTTTGCGATGGCAACTTGTGGAATTTTTCCCAAAGTACACAAGCAGGCCGAAGTTTAGTAAAATAGAGAGAGAGAGAGAGAGAGAGAGAGAGAGAAATAGATTGGGACGAACAAGTTGGATCGTATGCATATTTTATGCAGGTCGCGGTGAGTGTATATTCAGGGTATAATATCGATACGAGGAAGATCTTACTATCATAGGGGAGAGTACTTATTGCCCAAAAACTTATAAACAGGGTATCATATATTAATACCAAGACAACTGCACTATATAAGCTTGGTTTACTAATCATCAATTTGACACTGCAGTCGATCAACAAATACAGCAAATGATGAGAGATGTCATACACTCCAGTGTCTAATTCTGGCCATACATGAACACCCAAAACAAATTCGCAGGTTGCACTTTACACACCTTAATCTAGAGTAGAAAGCTCAACATACAGAGTTGCTCTAGCATGCAACGGATTTAGTCACCAACCTTCCTACTCAAGCAATCAAGGCCACGACGGACAGTGGAGTGGAGCTTCTTGTCGTTCACGGAACTAAAAGAGCGGAAGGAGACAGTATTGCCGTGCTAACACCTAAACCGAGAAACCAAAACAGGGCAAAGGAAGACGTGTCGAGGGGGTGGCGGCAGTTTTTAGAGTGTTGATGAGTTTGGGGTATTATACCGAGGGAGACTGATCAGCACCTATAATGGACTTTGAGACTGAAACAGAGGAGTTCAATCGTGGGGTTACTATCTTTTCTTTTCAGCTAGCTTTTTCGCCTTCTTTATTCCCGTGATTTCCCTAGAAAAAGAGGTGATGATCATTTACGTGGCGGGCTTGGTACCTGGCGGGCAACGACGAGTACGGTTGCAGAGACGTCGACGATAGGTTCGGGCGACGACACGCCTGAGTGTGTGGGCTGCTGATGGGGCTGATAGATATTTGTATGGAATCGTGGCCAGAAAGTCAAAAGGAGGCTATCAGTGTTCGCATTTCATGACACAACATGCGTGCAAACAGACGGGAGGAACAAGATTTCTTAAGAAGTAAGTTAACTATTATTTTCTCATTAAAAGAAGATGCGGTTTTTATTTACTGATATTTATTTATATATATTTCAGTACTTCAGTCCTGGCCTCCTCTTGGTGGGCTCACATGGCAGATTAATTTCAGAAAAGGTTTGTGGTTTTATATTTTATTTGGTGATACAAAATAACTTCATATCGTGGTTTAGAAACAGGCGCACTGTGCACCACCATATCAGGGAATTCACGGGATGTCAACCAAGTCCAAGGGTTTTGCTTTCACTCCAGGTCGGAGAATTGACGGTACTGAAGTGGCAATGCGAAGGTAATAAACGGGGTAATACAGACTATAGAAGGAGCGAGAGCAGGAGATCTTAGATGGAGGGAGCGATACCTGCGGAGGAGGGACGCTGCACCATGAAGAGAAGGAGCAGCAGCAGCAAAGGGGGTCGTTGAAACTTCCAGCACGCTTGCTACCATCACGCCGTCGGCGCGGTGACCAGACTGCGTCCTTGGTTCCCGACGCCCAACCTGTTGCTGTCGTCTGGCAGAGAACCGAGAAGGGATTGCGAAGACTGCTCCAATTGATCAAGCCTGCTTCTTCGTCCGTCCAAGGGATGACAAATCGCTCCCACTTCCCAGGTTGCAGTCGGCCACTCACCCGCTGTTATCTGGCTTGTACCGTAATGGGGGCGTGAGGGTGGAGAGACGGACAGGTGAAGAGGGGAGGGATTTGAGAAGCGGCAATCCGTAGGGGAAAGCTATGTAAAGGGGAGAGGAGAAAGCGAGAATCAAAGGGATGCTGGCGAATCTACAACTAATAAAAATCAAAAGAGAAGATTTTTGCTTTTCGCCGCTACATGTTCTGTTGACTGCAGGTGTACTGCAGCAACATGGACTTAGTTTATGGGACTCGCGGGAAGGGTAGACGCGGCCAAGACGCGCTGCAAAACCACCCCTTCCAGCGCAGGTCCCGGTTTTACTTTTTTTTTTACTTTTTTTCTTTTCATTTTTTAGGGGATAATAAAAAAGGAGAATATGTTGTTTTGTTAATAACTTTTACTCCGTAATGAATTTTTAGACGAAATAAAATCTACTAAATTTGTTACAAAAAATACATTTGATCAAAACTAATATTAAAATTAGAACCGAGCATTGAACCACTCTGGTGACTTGTTGGGTAAGCGTAGTACTGGTCCTTGTTGACTTGTTGGGCGAAATCAATCAAAACTTACGCCCAAGAAGTCTTGTGCAAAATCAGTCAGTCTTGTACGAAAGTTTTGATTGAATTTGCCCAACAAGTCAACAAAGACCAGTACTACGCTTGCCCAACAAGTCACCAGACTGGTTCAATGCTCGGTTCTAATTTTAATATTAGTTTTGTTCAAATGTATTTTTTGTAACAAATTCAGTAGATTTTGTTTCGTCAAAAAATTCATTACGGAGTAAAAGTTATTAACAAAACAACATATTCTCCTTTTTTATCATCCCCTAAAAAATGAAAAGAAAAAAAAGTATATATATAAAAAAAGCAAAACCGGGACCCGCGCTGGGAGGGGTGGTTTTGCAGTGCGACTTGGCCGCGTCTACCCTTCCCGCGAGTCACATAAACTAAGTCCATGTTGCTGCAGGACAGTTGCAGTCAGCAGAACATGTAGCGGCGAAAAGCAAAAATCTTCTCTTTTGATTTTTATTAGTTGTAGATTCGCCAGCATCCCTTTGATTCTCGCTTTCTCCTCTCCCCTTTACATAGCTTTCCCCTACGGATTTCCGCTTCTCAAATCCCTCCCCTCTTGACCTGTCCGTCTCTCCACCCTCACGCCCCCATTACGGTACAAGCCAGATAACAGCGGGTCAGCGGCCGGCTGCAACCTGGGAAGTGGGAGCTATTTGTCATCCCTTGGACGGAGGAAGAAGCAGGCTCGCTCGATTGGAGCAATCTTCGCAATCCTTCCTCGGTTCTCTGCCAGACGGCAGCAACAGGATGGGCGCCGGGAACCAAGGACGTCGTCTGGTCACCGCGTCGGCGGCATGATGGTAGCAAGCGTGCTGGAAGTTTCAACGACCCCCTTTGTTGTTGCTGCTCCTCCTCTTCATGATGTAGCGCCCCTCCTGTTCTCGCTCCTTTTATAGTCTGTATTACCCCGTTTATTACCTTCGCACTGCCACTTCAATACCGTCGGTTCTCCGACCTAGAGCGAAAGCAAAACCCTTGGACTTAGTTGACCTCCCGTGATTTCCCTGATATGGTGGTGCGCGGTGCGCCTGTTTCTAAACCACGATATGAAGTTATTTTGTATCACCAAACAAAATATAAAATAGCAAACCTTTTCTGAAATTAATCTGCCATGTGAGCCCACCAAGAGGAGGCCAGGACTGAAGTACTGAAATATATATAAATAAAAATCAGTAAATAAAAACCGCATCTTCTTTTAATGAGAAAATAATAGTGAACTTACTTCTTAAGAAATCTTGTTGCTCCCGTCTGTTTGCACGCATGTTGTGTCATGAAATGCGAACACTGATAGCCTCCTTTTGACTTTCTGGCCACGATTCCATACAAATATCTATCAGCCCCATCAGCAGCCCACACACTCAGGTGAGTCGTCGCCCGAACCTATCGTCGACGTCTCTGCAACCGTACTCGTTGCTGCCCGCCACGTAAATGATCAACACCTCTTTTTCAGGGGAATCACGGGAATAAAGTAGGCGAAAAAGCCGACTGAAAAGAAAAGATAGTAACCCCACAATTGAACTCCTTTGTTTCAGTCTCAAAGTCCATTATAGCTGTTGATCAGTCTCCCTCGGTATAATACCCCAAACTTGTCAACACTCTAAAAACTACCGCCACCCCCTCTACACGTCTTCCTTTGCCCTGTATTGGTTTCTCGGTTTAGGTGTTAGCACGACAATACCATGTTTATACACTCATCGTGGCCTGCATAAACTATGCATAGGTTCGAACTTGCTTATCTAATATGTTTTTCTTTCTCTTTAAAGTACTAAATATATCAAGGACTCCTTCCTTGGGCCTGCTTATGTACTTTGAGAAAAATCCCACAAGTTACCATCATAAAATAACCTTAAAAACTAAATGAAAAACAAATCAAGTGAGATGGAAAAATATAGATAATCTGTTGTCATTACCAAACGTGTTAGGGTGATTAACAAGTCTAATATTGTATATCGACTTTCTTGTCTCTATGTTACAACAAGCTGCATATGGACAAGACTTACTTTTACCTTTTCATAAATGCTTGATTATATGATGAAGCCCTTATTTCTGTGGTGATTGTGGTCCAGCTAGCTAAAATGTGACTATGTATTGTAGATGCTTCGATTTGATTTGGTGGTATCTTGATGGTAGTCATAAGCATATAGCTGTGATGACTGGAAGTCTATATCAATGTTGATGTGTTTGTAACTTTGTATGTTACTTTTTGTGGCATTCCAATGAGTTGTAGATCTAAGTGCTACGTGCAGCTCATTGCTGCCTATAAGTATATATGCATTAAGTGTGGGGACCTGTTGCTAGTTTGGGAATAAATACCTACTAAGGTGAGACTAAACATTTGTCCTGAAAACTAACACAAGTCACTCAACACACCCCCTTAAGCTAGAGTACTCACATCAAGCAGGGCTAGCTTGCTACTTATATTCTGAAAAAGAGATGGAGGTAGAGGCTCAGTAAGAAAATTGTGCCATTTGAGTCATGTGAACATATTTAGTTATCTTCCTAGACATGATAAAGATTTCTTACAAAATGATAGCTTCGCTCAATATGTTTAGTCCACTGTGGAACACATGATTATGGGCTTTATGACTTGCAACTTAATTATCCACATCATGATTGTTAGGTACTAGGAAGCACATATACGGATACGTATCTGATACGGGTACGGGTACGGATATGGGGATACAACAATTTTTGAAAATATAGGATACGGGTACGTCATGGATACGACAGTTTTTTTATATTTATTTTAATATTTTAAAAATAAACAAAATATTTATTTTAAAAATAGATGAAGACAATCAAATTTCATTCAAAAATCACAATATTTCTAAAGAAAATGGAAACCAATACCATAATATCAAACAATGATTTAAAATGGGGTCTTTCATTCATATTAATGTGAGACAGAAGTTACAAAAAGACATGATAATATCATATTATAAAGCTTATTCATTTCATGTATCATGTAATGTTTTGTAAAGTGAGTTGTGTCATCTGTGATACCAAACTATCTTCTTTCATGTATGGCTAGCTACTATGAAGCATAGATATAGATACAGAAATGGATACAGGTACGGTACGGGGATATGCCAATTTTTGAAAATATAAGATACAGTTACATGGATACAACAATTTGTCAAATGTTTATTTTAAAATTTTGACAAGAAATACCAATTTCATTCTCAAATCACAATACAATAGGGGGAGTCTAGAGTTGGAAGTCACATGGTTTTGGGATTTTGAGGGATCACACGAGTGGGGTGCTCTCTTGGATGCTAAATGGGTTGGTTGTATCTTGGCTGCATTGAGGTCTTATCCTGCTAATAAAAAAAGGAATATGGTTTAAGAAGTATTTGGTATGTATTAGAGAGTATCTAGGGAGTATTTAAATCAAATATGCATTCAGTACTGGTAGGACACCTATTTTGGAGTATCGGTGCTTGGAAGTTCTTTGAAAAGTGAAATCGAAAGAAAAGACGTGGTACAAACAATAAAGAGAAGAAGATTGGCATTTAGCAAGAGGAATGGTGATTAACCTTGAACTACTTCAAGGAAGAAACTATGACAACCTTGCTGCAAGCTACTTCTTAGTAGAGAGGGTTGAGAGTCTTGAGACATGAGCTGGTGTCAAATGCTAATCAAGCAATGTTATGCCCAAATATTTTTTTTCTTCTAATTTTTACTGACTGGAAACGGCTTGGAAACGGATGGATACAAATTAGGAGTATTTGATACGTATCAAGGAGCATCCACGGAGTATTGGTATCCAATATGTATCGGATACGGGTACGACATCTGTTTTGGAGTATCTGTGCTTCATAGGTTAGGTAGTATGCAGGGATTCCCAACTCACTTAGGATGGTTTGCAGTCATCGAAGTTTGCAATAACCATGGGGCATTTCTCGATAATCTATCTCAGTGTTGGATCAAGCAACTACATGTTGTTTTTTACTTCTTTGCTTGTTACCAAAGTGTCCAAGAAGGAATGCACAAGGGTCAGATGTATATCGTCTATATATCACATCTCTTGCCCAATCAACATCATAAAATTTGACTAACAAGGATCCATTTTGTGTCAATTTAGTCAATTTGGCTTATTTTGAGGGAATTTTAACTATCTCAAAAACCTAGAACTTCAAGACAACTTATGTTTTGCTTTCAAACTTATAATCTGTTAAAATATATGTCTTATTAGGTGGATAAAAATTCCATTCATGCCTCATTTACAAAACATATCAAATCACCCTCCCAAAAGCTCTGAATTCTTATGAATTCTAATCTAAAACACTTTGAAACAACATATCAACATGTCACAAATGGTATTAATAGATAATTTATGCTTTTCTTAAGTTATCATCTCGCTAATTAACAAATATGTGAAGGTTAGAGCAGGTTGGGGTTTATCATATTAACAAATATGTGTATGTACAATGTGAACCATGATGTATATATTTCCTTGATTCTTTCTTTAAGAGTTTCCTGACAATGGATCTCTTTGTAAAAAAAATTGTTTTAATTTTTAGTGATTTTTATTAATCTGCTGCTAATTGTTATTCTGCGTAATTACCATTGTGGCGGCTCGGGCTGTCGGGTCGTCACACTTCCTCTCGTATAAGGACTCAAGATTCCTCCATAGAGAGTGGGCTTTAGTTTAGTTGGCAATGTGATAGAAGACTGACTCATTGACGTGGAGATTATCTCACTATAAATTAACTAGGCATGTAATTCCTAGAGTTTACCAAAACTAACGTGCAATAATGTCATCCGCAAGCGGATCGGTCTTATTGTAGTACAATTGAGGATCGAATCACAAAGGACAACTTCTTTAAGAATTATCTAATCAAAGTATCTTAACAATCCAAAAGACATAATAAGTCGCGTAAAGCTAGTGATCAATCCACAAGACATGTGATAAATGATTAGCCATGAATTTAATGAGTTCATACAAGAGTTGGAACATGAATGAAATTGCAAGAAATGAGTAGTAGAGCTAGTACCCACACCCCAGCGAAAATACTACTCCTTTGACATGGCGAGATTAATATCACAAGAAGAGGAAAAGGACACCATCATGGTTATGATGGTAGAAAAAGTGGTTCAACGTGGTGTGCATCGATGGACTTCCTTTCTTCTTTCTCCTTCAGGTATTAACCCTGACTTGCAGCAAAAGTAGGTGGATGGACAACGGCTCATAGGAGAGACTAATCGCCCGGAGAGGGAGATTGACGACCTGGAGTTGTTGATGAAAGAGATATGTTGATCAATATTAGAGGTTAATGGATGTATCCAAGCTAGGTCGATAGAACTAGCTTGGTCGATAGGTCTTGTCCTTTCTATGATCTCAGCAGAAGCCTTTCGGCATGTTCTCTCTCCAGAATTCTGAGATGATTTGAACTTCTGCGTTGGGGTGATATTTATGGGGTCGTGGCTATCGACCACTTTCTATCGGTGTCGATCAATGGGTCTATCGAGCTTCTGGTCATCGGTCTTGGAGATCGATAGGTTATCGGCCTTGAGGGTCGACGGGACTGTCGAGCGGTTGTGGTCGTCGATAAGAGTGTCAACGAGATTGTCGACTGATGGGTAATAATGTTGTTTGTCGGTCGTTTGATTGTCGAAATCTTGGATGTCGACCAGGGAGGTCGACGGATCTGTCGATCATCAATGTGAATGAGATCTATTGTCTATGCTTGATATTTATCGAAAATTAAAGGTCGATTGGTATGTCGACTAATGGGTTAATTTTTTTTCTCAAACACAAAATCTATTCATCGATCTGCCTTCTGGGAGTGCTCAAAATCTGTTTCGATCTGGAGTACTGTCCCAACCCCTGAGAGGCGTCCTCCTCTCAACTCTTGTCCGCTGAAGGCAGTGGGACCCCTAAGAAAACTTGTTGAAGAATGATAGAATTCAAAACTTGCAAAGGGAGTCAAGAAAAGTGTCAAATTCCTACAAATTATCATAAAACCCTAAGTAGATTAAAAAAAGCTATTTCTAAGAAAAATTAAGCTATATGAGTGCTAAATTAGACTAAAAATGCAACTAAAACTGGGATAAGTATGCATACATCACTCATCAACCCAACGACGGATGAGTCTGATACATTTCCTATCTATCTTTTTTCAGTCATCATCTTTCGTGATTGTAGACTTATTTGCATCTCCTTTGACCGATTCATAATCGCTGCAATAAAGAAGATCCTCCATCTTGATCTTCCACGTCGGTCAATTAGACGCCATCAATTTTATCATATTGCTTACGTTTTCCAGAGTCCACGTAACTTAATAAGACTCGGATACCACTTGTATGAGTGAAACTGAGGGGGAACGTCCGACCCGATATATAATCCAGTTGGAGTTCCATCCCAAAATCAATTGACAATAAGTGGAGTATTCCAATGTCTAATATTTGGGGACACATCTCCACACACACACAATGTGGAACTAATTTCATTCACACATGACTTAACAAGAACGTGATATAGATTCACAAGGATTTAAAACTTTGAAGGGTAGACCACCACTTCGTCCATGTGGACCACAGAATAGTTTATCTGCGCTCATGCGTCCTGAATTTGAATTTGATAAGTTGATTTATGAACAAAAGAAGATTTATCGCATCACATCTCTGCCGCTTTGTAGTTCCGTCTGAACTTGTTTGGTGCCTCGTTCACCAATAGTTACATTACACAACTGATTTTGTGTCCTTGCTAATCTATCCAAAAGAATAATGCTAAAAAATGGGACACCGTTTGGGACAAATTTTAAACTTTCACATGCTAAAGAATAAAAATAAGGATGAAAATGTTTCTCTTTATTTTATTCTTTAACATTGTTAAAGTCTAAATTTCGTGCCAAATGATGTCTTATTTTGACTCAACATAGAAGATCGCTATCCAAAATAGGAATGTTACCGATTTGTCAACATCAATCAACTTATATCCTTCATACAATAGCCAAGAGTAATTAGAGAGGAAAAGACAAAAATAAGAAAGAAAGTATAAAATTAAAGAAGACTGAATTAGAAGAAAAGATAATCTTAAAAGAGAAGAGGTGCGGGAAAACGATGATGGTAATAGAAAATATATGAGAAAAGCTTAAAAAATTGGGAAGTATATTTCACTACAGTTAAAAATAAAGGGATGTGGGAAAACATATGAAGAAAAAAGCTTATTAGTATCATACTGATTTGTATACTTTTGGTAATGTATAGATTTATATTTTAGTATTGTACTGATTTCTACATTTTTATACTAATATCAAAAAGTATTCATAACAACCAATTAAATGCATATAATATTAAAAGAAATATTTCTATTTTTATCTTATAAATTGATAATAAGTACCATCCACAGTAATATGGTACTAATTTTGTTTGAGGATAGTAGTACTAGTACATATTTTGTTTTGTAATACATAAACTACACTATTTTTTTGGGATAATATTAAATAAACTTCCCTCCTCTCGTATACTTTCACTTTTTCTTTTTTTACTTCTCTCATCTCTCTTGTCTACTTCCCTTTTCTTCTTTTTATAGCTACATGTTGTATTTGTCTAAATTTCTCATTTTCTTTTTACCTCTTTCCTCTTTTCAATGGATAGAATACATTATTGCATAGAGAGAATATTCTTTTACAATCATAATAGCTTGGAGCACCGACAAAGAGTTGCTCAAGTGGTCAAGTACAGAGTCTCCTCATGAAGGGACCCAGGTTCGAATCCCAGTTGCCGCATTGATTTACGACCCTCCCGGACGTTCGACCTCCGCCACGGACATGGGAGAGGGGAGAGAAATCTTTCTCTCTTAATCTCATAATAGCTTGGGGCGTGACAAGAGCGGATGTACCAACGGAAACAAGGAGTATTTTATGAAGAATTTTTCTTTAACGATACAAACTAATGCAGCATTAGCTTTTTGTGTGGAGAACGCACTAGCTTTTCGCAAGATTCTGGCGCGCAAGTGCATTCTGGCATATGGCAGTAAATAATCAGTGATGCACTACATCCAACTCCGATCTTGGAGCATCCATGAGCTGGACCCTTGGGTTCGTTTCTTCAAAACAGCGTTTTTATCTTTGTTAATTTGTGCCGGCGGGCATATTATATTCATCCTTTTGCAGCCTAAGTGCTCCATAATCGACATAATGCTAATTAAAGACCAACAACAGTTCCAAGACTAACACAGAAACAGCTCAGAACCACTTTCTGATGGAGCACTATAAAGGTCAACCACTTGGTCAAACTTAACTTAGCAACAAGTCTTAAATACCATCGTAAACTTTGGAAAGATTCCCCCCAATATTAATTTTAATTATTGTTACATGTAGTGGGTAACCTTACATCTCTGTGATTCTCGAAAAGGCCACAAAGATGTGACCAGGAGAGTTCTACAAAAATAAATCTCTCAAAGAAGAGACTAAAAAATGCAGCACATCTATGTTGACAGTAAACGTTACCGTGAAGATATTAGTCGAAGCCCACATTTCTACACAGACGGTACTTTAGGCTTTAAGGTTCCTCCTCCCTGCAAGCTCCAGGCCTCTTTTCCTTCTTTGCTATGGAATCATCAAGGTAGTGTTGGTATATGTAAGAAACAAACCCCCAGAGTGCAAGAAGCAACGACATGACCTTCACTCCACCCATTTTATCATGGAAGAAGATCACAGCAAAGATTGGCACGACAGGCAGTGCCAAGGTGCTAATCACATTGGAGAAGAGCGATGACACCACAAAGATCAACCCTACCACCCCGACAGAAGCAATCTGCCAGGAGATTGCCGTCCAAGCAAGTATCATTACATAGGAGACACCTCCCTTTGCAAAACCGTGCATCTCTGCATCTAGAGTCTTCCATTCACCACTAGCAAATAATCCTAAAACTGATACACAAGATGCAACAGCTGAAGTAAAGATCTGCATCTCTAACACTACAGTAAACGTTTCTTTTCTTATAACTTTCTGAAAAGAGAGTTGCATTAGTGAAAGTATTAGGGAGTACGTGGTTGATGCCCCTAATGTTAATATGAAACCGAGAGGGTATTTGTCCTTTGGGATGTTGGGAGACCCTTCTGCATTAGCATTAACACCGAGGAGGGCAGATGAGAAAGTAAGAATCATGACAGAGTTGAAAACTGGAGCAGTGAACTTTTGTGAATTGAGGAAATAGGAGAAGACAGCATTTGAGGCCAGCTGACTAGCACAAATGAGAGAGTAAGTGGAGACTGGGAGGTACAAGAGGCCATATGAATACATAAGGTTGTCGGCAGCTACAAGTAGGCCAATAGATATGTATACAGAAGCAAGCTTTGCAATAGAAGGTGAGTCAGAAGTGTAGGGAGTGGCACTGGTTATGGTGGTTGAGGAAGATCGTTTACTGAAGAGGATTATGGGAATGAGAAATGGAAAGGCTGCAGATTGCACTAAGGTAGCCATCCACTTGCTGTTGCCCCCACGATCGTAGTAGAGCCTGCCAAGTAGTGTCGCAGCAGTCTGACCAGCAAGTAGAAAAATGATATTAAGTATAACTAGGAACCACCATTTTCGGTTACTAGATCCTGATGTTGCAAGTGCTGATCTCTCATCCTCCTTTTGTCCTTGGTCGTTTTCTGTTTGATCCATTAGAGCAACGTAATCTGGGAGAAAAGGGAGAACAAAAGCATAAGCTACAATTCAAGATTCACCCACAAATCAATAACATTAATAAATTGTTGTAAGACTTTATAAATGAAGAGAATAACATAATACTAAAGTACAGTGCATATGGCACCGAAATGAATGACAGGTTTGCATAATATATAAAGTAGTTGCGTAAGCGCGATCAATTAGAAGGAACTAAGGATATCACAAGCACATGGCAAGGTTGGCTTCAATGACTCAATCAGCAAGTAATGTCAGTCAATTGTAGACCACAATTACGATTTGAGTTGATTGGACAAATTATTTTAAAAAATTAGGTCTAAATCTGCCAATTTAAGATTTCAAAATACTATTAAAAAATCAAGCTTGAGCAACCAATATAGGGTCAGGTCCAGATATACTGATGAATACTATAACTTAGTTTGAGTGTATATATGTATTTGTGTGTATGTACATGCATATATGTGTGTGTATGTAAGTAATATATGTATATGTATATGTAAGTAATAGTTATAGATATATGTATGCAATATATATGTGCATATAAATGTGCAGAACATATATACACATACATTTGTATGCACTATATGTATATATCCTCCGATATTTTCCCGACTTTTTCCCGAATAGCTGACTGTACTTTTGTCGTACGTTGACCACTTTTTATCTGATTTTCCCGTAGAATTGCCGAATTCCGAACTTTTCAACTCAACCGAACGTATCCCGTTTACCGAATTTGTGACTATGCTACTAAGTAGCAACTAGCAGCAAGGTTGTTGCAGCTTCTCCCCTGAGGTCAGTTTGGAGGTTAGTCATCATTCCCCTTGCTAAATGGCATCTTCCTTCTTCTATTTATTGTTTCTACCTCCCTCATTTTCTGGAGTTTCTCTTCTCAAACGAATTTCCCCATATAATCATAGATTTTTACTGGATCTTTATTGCAAACCAATTCATTCACCTTTACTCGGTACTTGTAGATGCTTTCCCATGTTGAGGTGCATCTTTTATGCACGTTGATGTCCTCCACGTTCTCTAAAAGGCTTCAATTTGGTACTGTTGGTTAATGGGCCTCTTGTTCTAGTGACTAAATCCATTGTGGTTTATTCAAGATTTCTATCTTGACAATATCCATTTCATCTCTTTTAAAGGTAAGCAATGTGTCCTCAGCCTTTTGTCTCCCCAACCTTGTCTTTCTTACCATTTTATTTTTCTATTCTATCAATTTATCTTACTCTCTCGCAATTTGTATACACTTGTATGTAGATTCTGAAATACTCCTAGTAACTTGTTCTTCATATAAGTTCCAGTTTCAGTTCTAAATGTACAATAGACATGGCTCCAAAATATAATTTCAAACTATATCTGAAATCGTTGGTCAATTACAGTGTGTGCTAATTATTAGCTACAATATACCTATAAACTAAGTTTGATTTTAATAAACCTTTTGGTCAACGTTCTTATGTTTATCGTTAATAAAATTATAGACTGCTTAATCTTCTACTTTATGAATAAATGTATTGGTTTTTAATTGAATTTATAAATAAACACTAAAAATTGTCGTATCCATGTCGTACCCATATTCTACATTTACAAAAGTTGTTGTATCCCATACCCGCACATGTTTCTGTACCGTGCTTCATAACTTGAAAACTATGAAAACCAGAAAAAGAAAGCTCGAGATGCTATGCTCCTTCCTATATTGGAAGTAATGGTTATATATATCCAAATTACCAATTTTAGGCCAGAAAATCAACTGACAATAATCAGCATCAGCACAGCATTCTAAAGGCAAAAATGAAGAATGCTAATGGAAGGCAGCAACAAAAAAGATGTCCATGCTTTGAAGAATTAATGACCTTTGGTTAAGGATAAGGATAACTTTAGATGTTCATATATCATGTTAACACATTCAGCCAAAGGGCATACCAATCATCATACATTCATATAAATTTCACCAGGCCTGATTTCAAGTTGTATTTTGTGGAAAATTATTGTAAGTTGATTTCACCAGGCCTGATAAAAAAGGAGAATATGTTGTTTTGTTAATAACTTTTACTCCGTAATGAATTTTTTGACGAAACAAAATTTACTGAATTTGTTACAAAAAATACATTTGAACAAAATTAATATTAAAATTAAAACCGAGCATTAAACCAGTCTGGTGACTTGTTGGGCAAGCGTAGTAGTGGTCCTTGTTGACTTGTTGGGCTATGTGGAAAAGAAGCAGAACGCCTGTCAGAACACATGTTGCTGCGAAAATCTTAATCTGACGCGCTGGTCAGGTTACGTGCTGCAAACGCGGGGGTGAGGGGGTGGTTTTGGGTTGGGTGGGGTTGTTTTGGAGAGAGGGTAGGTAGTTTTGGGATCAAAAATCGTAACCTGACGCGCTGGTCAGGTTACGCGCTGCAAACACGGGGGTGAGTGGGTGGTTTTGGGTTGGGTGGGGTGGTTTTGGAGAGAGGGTAGGTAGTTTTGGGATGAGGAGGTAGGTGGGGAAAGGAAGAGAGAGAAAAGAAAAAAAAGGTAGCGAAAATTTTATTCCGCGCATAACTTTTAACTCGTAATGAGTTTTTTGATAAAATAAACACCGTTGGATTCGTTACAAAAAATACAATCCAACAAGACTAATATTCATATATTTTAAAAAATATATTTTTATGCAATATCACCATAATTGGGCTTTTTAATACAAATATTGGGGTCATTGTGTTAAAATTTGTGCTATTTTTTTATTTATACACAACATTTAAGATGTATGTGCATTCACACTATAATTGAGCGTATTCAATCAAAAGTTAGTGCATTGATGGTGTATTTGCACCATAATTGGGCGCATTCAATCAAAAGTGGGCAAAATCAATCAAAACTTGTGCATTCATTACAATAATTGGGCACATTCAATCAAAAGTGGGTGAAATCAATCAAAACGTGTGCATTCATGATTGACATCATAAGTGGGCGCACTCACACCATAAGTAGGCACATTGACACCATAAGTAGGCACATTGACACCATAAGTGGACGCATTCACACCAGCGCATCCTAACCCATTTTTGAACGTGTGACCACACTAGCTAACACATACTAATTTCTTAATTCTAACAAAAATCGGGCAGCATTCCCCCCCCCCCCGCGTTCTCCAAATACACCCCGATGTAGAGTTATAAATAACTCTACATGTTTATCCAGAGTACGAGTAGGGAAATGCTGCCGGATTTTTGTAGTAAATGGAACGAGTAGGGAAATGTGTTATAGTAGCAAAACAGATTAGCATGCATCTAGCTAACCAAAAGACATTTTTAGTTGGCAGTAAATGGAACTAACACAGTTAATGAACCCAGGCATTTTCAGTTGGCAGTAAATGGAAAATGGCACTCATTTCAAAAGCATTAACAGTTGTAGTTATAAAAAAACATTATGAATAGTGTTATAGTAGCAAAACAGATTAGCATGCATCTAGCTAACCAAAAGACATTTTTAGTTGGCAGTAAATGGAACCAACACAGTTACTGAACCCAGGCATTTTCAGTTGGCAGTAAATGGAACCAACACATGGCAGTAAATGGAACCAACACACTTACTGAACAAATGGCATTCATTTCAAAAGCATTAACAGTTGTAGTTATAAAAAACATTATGAATAGCGTTATAGTAGCAAAACAGATTAGCATGCATCTAGCTAACCAAAAGACATTTTTAGTTGGCAGTAAATGGAACCAACACAGTTAATGAGCCCATGCATTTCAGTTGGCAGTAAATGGAACCAACATAGTTACTGAACAAATAGCATTTAAAAGGAAAAATTCTACACACAACACCCCACATACCCGGCCACCTACCCGGACATTGGGACTCACCAACTCCTGCTCCCACCAGCTGCTGCGTCAGCCCACTGCCACGCCCACTAACCTCTGCTGCCGCATGCACAATTAAATGGATATCTGCAGCAACGATTCTGCATGTTTTTACATGCAAAAATGATGCATGAAATAATTATCTCGCCATCTACTCCATGCAACAGTCATGCAAATGGCAGATATCAATCCATTATAGCTTACAAAAAATTCTATTGCATATTTATCTCCACTGCAGATTACGTAAGTACTGTACCTACAATAAATACATATACATTCACAAATGAATTTGAGAGGTATTGTACTTATATTTGACAAACTGGGTTGAAAATTAATAATTAGGTACAATACTTATAGATGTATTTTATAGTTGATTATGGACCAGATGTGCACTACATTTTTGTAAAAAATTATGTCCAGGCGAAAAATGTTGTTATTGGATTTCGTAGGTACTGTACTTATGCTTCCAGATCAGTTATACAATTATGCTTGATTTTGTAATTTGTTAAGTACTGTACTTATGCTTGGTTTTATAATTTGGTAAGTAATGTACTTATGTTTGAAAAAACTGAGTTGGAATTAACAAGTGGGTGTTATACTTATTTTGCATGGATTCCGTAGGTACTGTACTTATGTCCATATGACAAATGTTACTACTAGATTTCGTAGGTATTGTACTTATGCTTCCAGATCAATGTTGTTATTGGATTCCGTAGGTACTGTACTAATACGGGAATGCAGGTGGGTGGATTAGAACGGGAGAGAATAATTACAAGAGAAAAAACGAATTAATACACTTTGCATGGACTTTGAATGGACTTTGCATGAGTATTAATACTCTGGAGAGAAGAGTGGAGAGACATGTTGCATGGACTTTGCATGAGTATTAATACAAAGACACATGCAAATGTTGCAGATGTATTTTCCCAAAAAACGGGTGGGAACCCGGGGGTAAGGGGGACTGTGTGTAGCGTAATTCTTTAAAAGAGTGTCAATAATTTAAGAAGGGGATGAAGATCACAAAGGTCAATAACACGAGGAACATGAGGAGGGCGTGGAGAGAGAATGGAAAGGAAGAGCCAAGCAGGTCAGAGATGAGACCAAATATGAACAGCTGCAAAATTCCAGATCAGATAATGGAAAGGAAGAGCCAAGCAGGTTCACCTCGTCGGAGCGTTCCAGGTGTTCTCACAACCTCTATTCGAGTTCGTTGAGGCGTGGTGTGCAGGGAGGTGCCCAACTCTAAGTTTATCAACAAGGATATTAAAGTGCCCTTTTTTAAGACGTTTACCGTCAACAGGGAGATGCTCATGCCCTTTTTCAATGACGTTGTGGGGATCCAAGACGCTATGGGGTTCTGGCCACTTATGGTGTACTACCTTGTTGAAATGTATATTGTCCTGAAAGGGATACCCAAGTGGAGTACGAGGTGGGTGTGCTTGGAGCTATTGAGGGGTTTTAAAGCAGGGATAATAGATATAGACCATCTCCGTCGTTGCCGGGATCAGGTCCGTCGCCGGAGTCATACAGGATCGGGCCTAAAATCGAGAGGGGAGAGAGAGAGAGCGAAGAGGGTGACCGGGGAGGCAAAGAGGCGACCAACCTGGCAACCGGAGATGGCGATATGCGTGGAGGAAGGCTTCTGCTTGCCGATCTCGAACCGTCGCGTCGACCAACCCGACAACTTGGTATCCTCAGGAAGCACACCACCGATCCCAACTCGACTTGCCGTGCCGCTGGTCGCGTCGTCGTCCCTCTCTCGAGCCCTCCGCTGGGTCGCAGTCACGGTCCTCGGCTCCTCGCAGTCGCAGATCTAGCTCCGCTGCTCCAGCCTCCAAGACACCAAGTGGGCGACTGCGCCGACTTCGCAAAGTAGCCAACTAGGGTTCGGAGACGACAGATGAGAGACGAGAGGCGAGAGACGAGAGGCGAGAGCCGAGAGGAGTACTGTGAAGGCAAGCTGGGGCACCCAAATCGTAACTAAAGTTACTAAGTAGCGGAAGCGGGCCAGCGGGCAACGGCCCAGCGCTGTGTACCCGATCCGGGTCTGCACGAGTTGGACCCAGACCCTATTTTAAATTTTAAAAACTCAAATTTCGAGTCCGGTCGGGTTGGGCCGGGTCGGGTTGCAGTATTTTTGCCAGCCCTACTTCCTCGTATCGATATTATACCCTGAATATACACTCACCGCGACCTGCATAAAATATGCATACGATCCAACTTGTTCGTCCCAATTTGTTTCTCTCTCTCTCTCTTTATATTACTAAACTTGGGCCTACTTGTGTACTTTGGGAAAAATTCCACAAGTTGCCATCGCAAAGTAACCTTAAAAATTAAATGAAAAACAATTCAAGTGAACTGGAAACATTTAGATAATCTGTTGTCATCCACAAACGTGTTAAAGTAGTGTGATTAACAAGACTAATACTGTATATCGAGTTTTTTTTTAATCTCTATTTACCACAAGCTGCACATTGGACAAGACTTATGTTTACCTTTTAATAAATGCTTGATTATATGACGAAGCCCTTACTTGTGTAGTGATTATGGTCCAGCTAGTTAAAATGTTACTATGTATGAGTTTGGGTAATAAGTACTCTCCCCTATGATATTAAGATTTTCGTTGTATCAATATTATACCCTGTTTATACGCTCATTGTGGCCTGCGTAAACTATGCATAGGATCAAACTTGTTTATCCTAATCTGTTTTTCTTTCTCTTTAAAATACTAAATATATCAATGGCTCCTTCCTTGGGCCTGCTTGTGTAGTTTGAGAAAAATCACACAAGTTACCATAGTAAAATAACCTTAAAAACTAAATGAAAAACAATTCAAGTGAGCTGAAAAAATGTACATAATCTGTTGTCATTACCAAACGTGTTAAAGTCGTAACAAGTCTAATACTGTATATCAACTTTATGTCTTATCTCTACGTTACCACAAGGTGCACATGGACATGACTTACTTTTACCTTTTCATAAATGTTTGATTATATGAGGAAGCCCTTATTTCTGTAGTAATATACGAGTTTCCTTGTACCTTAATCATTCATAATCATAATTGAAGGTTTCATCTAACATTAAATGTTTTAGATATGGATATAGATGTAAACATGAATTAACACTGATAAAGAATGATTACTAACACCTCGGAACATGGCATTATGATTCTAGTAGTATGTCTCTTTCTTCATATGGTGACAAATTAATGATTCAAATTACTTAGTCCAAAATCATCATCTAATTAACATTGCTCGAACACTGCTTGTCTTTCACATGCTCCCAAATAGTATTTCTTAGAGGCCATTCTTACTGTTTGTTTTTTATGAAACGGCCACCTTCGGTTTGCGAAGGGAGCTAGTCTATTTTCCATTTCTTATCTCACTCACCATGCGTTTCCTACACCTCTACACATTTGAGTGTACTTCGTTTGTACAATTTTTGACCAAAGGGCCGATAATTGTTAGCTCGAGGCATTAAAACTATTTTCTTGGGATACTCTACTGTGAAGGAGGGGTTCCCGATGTATGGTCGTATATGCTGATGTCATGAGTTGATCACTTTTTTTGACAACATTTCCCTCCACTTTGGGGATCTGTCAATGAGCATGTATTTCACTCTCCCAAAATTGAAAATTGGCCAACTTTTCTAGCATGTAAATCATAGATTACATACTCAGATCCAATAGATTTCTTAAGAGGCTTCCATGCTGTCGCATACCACTAGTATATGTTGATTAGTCTATTTCTCTAAAGCCACTTGCTCTTATGTTATCACTTATCAGGCACCTAGTTCCTCTTTGTTATTCTTTATCACTGTTGTCTTGTCACCAAATCCCTAGACATATGTTGTAGCTCTATACAAGGATGTTTTTCCTCTCCATCACAAAGAGGCCTTATAAGATCGTGGATGAACTTTAGCTATGCTCCTCAACAATAATACATGGGAGCTTGCTGATCTTTTTCAAGAGAAGAAGATGGTCAACTGCAAATGAATCTACACTATCAAATTGAGTTGTAACAATTTTGTCAACACACTCACAGCCCACCTTGCAACCAAATCTTATACTTAAGACATAGATGAAAAAGTATTGTCGTCAGATAGAAGACCATGATACTCTATAATGCATAAGTAAACATTGGAGAAGCTCCAAAGCATAAAATGACCATGGTAGCATAAGCAGATGAGGTATCATAATGAATGAAGTAGCACACATCAATTCAGGAGATGAAGCAAATATCACCACAACAATGAATAAAATAGATAACTTCGTAGCAACAATCGAGGCTAATGAATGATGATGAAGAAGCTCCAAAATTTTAGATGAGCGAGATGATCTAGAAGTCAAATACAAAATCCTTTTATAAATATTATATAATAGAGACGGCAATAGCAACATGCCAACATCTCATTCTATCTTCTCCCCCGTCTCCATCTCATATCTTTCCTTATTCTCCCCCTCATATGAACCAACTTGTTGAGGCACCTGACTAGGCACTGCATAGTCGGCTGGGTGCTTCTGAGGGGACGACTTAGTAGGATGCCCACAAACATGACCTGATTAGCCGTCTTCCTAGGATGTTTGGCATGCCTAGATAGACCATCCAGGCCCTAGGCACCCATCTATTTAGCTGCTAGGCTGAGTTGGTCTAGGCATTGGGCTCAATTATTTTGTTTTTCTTGTTATCCCCCCTCCCACATGACATCAGAACCCAAACCTTGACCTGTAACCTCACCTATCTGCACATGATTGTGAATAGACAATTGGCATCACATACATCTTTGCCTTCGACTATTTACGCATCCACGTCTGGACCTCCCCTCTAACGACCAACTGGAGGCACACTTCTCCTTCTCTTCCTAATTACCTCCTTCCTTATCTTCTCCACCATAGTACTCCCCTATTCTCAACAAATTTGGATCATTATATGTTTACATAAATGCATATATTATATATTATATATAATTCTAGTATATATAAGTGATTATATATGAATAAAATAGCATGTGCTTAGGCGGCCTAGGCACCTGAGAAAGTTGGGTTGCCGTCTGCCTGCCTTGACAACTACGGTACGAATTGCATTGATCATAGAATAGAAGCAACACGGAGTAGTTCGGATGAAGTGTTATAGGTAAAGGTAGAGGTAGTGGATAGGTAGGCTAGTACGTAGAGGAGATGAAATGGTAATGTGGCTCAATGCAATACTTCTTC
Source organism: Alisma plantago-aquatica (assembly GCA_963693085.1). Classification (NCBI taxonomy): domain Eukaryota; kingdom Viridiplantae; phylum Streptophyta; class Magnoliopsida; order Alismatales; family Alismataceae; genus Alisma; species Alisma plantago-aquatica. Next base: position 71,439,966 of record OY856411.1, on the reverse strand, counting down.
TAGTAACACATATTTGGGTATAAAACATTGTATTAAAAAACGGGAAGCGGGAGGCGTGCGGACGGGACCTTGTAGCCGTTCAAGCGGCAGGCGGGTGCTTAAGCGGGTGATTTTTGAAAAAGTGGATGCTTAAACTCTTATATATTTATATACAAAATTACATGTATGTGTATATAAAAAATATTTTTATAAGGAAATAAGTAATACTAACTAGCAGTATCAATTACTAATGAATGAAATCTGCAAGAATATCAGTAAAATCAGTAAAACCATTAGAAGTATAATAGAGTAATATGATATTTACTTGGATATATTACAACAATACCTATTATATACAACATACATACAAAGTTTGCATTCTAAAGTAGGACTAGGTATATCATAGAACATTTAATGTATACAAGCTTCATATATTATACTCAATACTACTTGGATTATATAATTAATTAACATTACATGCTTACAGCAGCATTTTTTTCAAAAAGCGGGAAAAAAGCGAGTGAAACGGGAAAAAAAACTGGCGTTTTTTGAAAACCCGCTCAAGCAGGCGCTTAAGGGCGATATTAGGTGGATGGGCTTTGTTGCCCGCTTAAACGGCCGCTCTAGCGGCCAGGCGGCCGTTTTTTAATTCACTGGTATAAAAATAAATGAATCTTATCACAAAAACACGAGAGTGCCCTTAGGCCCTACAATATGGACATGTCAAATATTAGATCTGATCAAAGATCCAATTAGAATTTGACATGAAATACATGTCAAACGGTGAAAGGATTGAGAAGGAAATGCTATTAGTATGCTTAAAAGCCTAGAAGGAGGTAAAAAGGTTAACCAAAAAAATGATAGCTACTAGAAACGAAAGATGATTTTTGGCGGTATTGGAGCCTTGTCGCAAAGTAGTAATCAAAGTTACATGATGAGCGTCAAAACCTTGCATTGTATCTGGAAAAACAACAGACAAAAACGCCATGTGGTGTACCCACAAACCATGTGATTATACGATCAGGGTGATGATGAAGTCACACTATGTGATCCAACATTAAGTTGAAGACAACATGCGACATACCGTGTTGCTAACTACATGGCGTGTCATAGTCAGAGCAACAACAATGACACATGTTGTGTGAATCACTACAAGGCGTGTCATAGTTGGGGCAATACATATAGAAAAAGGATGGCTACACGTCGTGTTAACAACATGCCATGCCAAAGTTGGAGAAGTAAGAACCTGATCACATGCCATGTGGTCTTATAACACACTCTGTGATCCGATTACACACCATGTGATCTTACTACACATTGTGTGATCTCAACATGAATTGTTTCATATGATAGAATGCAGCGATGCGAGCAACGAACTGGCATCACCGCACACACGCTATGTCGTGTAGATACACACTATATGACATGGAAGATTAAAATAAGAAAACGCCATGACTATTGGAATAGTATAGAATCAATATGGATCTCCAACATAGAAATATAGATATTTATTATCCCCAATAGCACTAGGAAAGTAGATAATTTGCAATGATTTTCCTAGAGAAAAGAAGCTAAAAAACAGCTCAAACGTGCGACATGGCATTAGATCTTGACTACGAAGAAACATTAGCAGCGATGACAACATTGATGATGGAGGAAACAATAACATATCTTCTTGATGGTAGTAGTAGTGGATGGTAGACGAATGAGGGGACAACAACACCACCAAAGTAACATCATAGAAAATAATGGTGTTGTTTAAGATAAAGCCATGGAGGCTGGAGAGATGCTTGGTGTGTGTACAAGCCAAGAAGGGGGCAACATTTGCCTCCAAATAGATGCAATCATTTTTCTCTCCACGAGGACTAGGATTGGCTCACTACTCCAATACTAGTAAAAAATGAGATCATAGGGTAATCGCAGATTTTTGTTATATTATTTTGGCATACCCCTTCCCGATATATAGGAGAAGGGACTAGGACTACAAGACAAACCCAATGAACTAGGAGTTTGAATACTATAATGAGCCAAACAAACTTGTTCCATATACAAAATTAACCCAATTAACCAAATGCTCATACTCTATTAAGGACAAGGTAGAGTCTGTTGAGAGTGTGTTATACTCTCAAGAAAAGCTTCATTTGATAGTCCGAACATCTGCACCAAGTCTCGCCATCTTCGAGGTGCATATCGGTATCTCTAGGACAAAATATAGTCACCATATGACCATTTACAACCAAGATTTGGCTGACCATATATTGCATACAACATATACGGTTACTGTGTCTGATCATTTATGGCATCAACACCATATACAACTAGAGCGCTTTGATTGTACACAATCCAACATAACCATATCGTTACCTAGGTTGAGTCCTGGTCCAAATGAAATATAGGTGATGACCCATCTTTAATAAATAGATCCACTGACCTCGTCCTAGACATGAAGAGACCTAAATCCAAGGACAGTCCTAGAATTTAACCTATGGGGTTTCATGCCTCTTTGAGCTCCAACTCGAGCAATTGTTTTCTATGGTTGGCTTTCGGGTGTAACACGGATTGGATTATGCTCTCTCTGATCATCTTCTTTGTAACTCTCCATCAGTAATGATATCATATCAGTCAGTGGACGTAGGTTTCCTCATTGGCAATTGGGAAATACTATAAATTTGGTATTGTGGTTGCTTGCTTTTCATCTTTTTTGCTCATCCTATGTATCCGATTAATTTATTCTCTCCCGCTTCCGCATCATCGCCTCAAGCTCATCGTGGCTTATAATTAAGGCTGCTCTCAAATTTTATCCCCAACACGTTTACTAGTAGTTATAGTCACAAATTCCGTATCCAGGATACGTACGGTCGAGTTGAAAATTTCGGAATTCGGGAAATATGTGGAAAATTCGGCCATAAAAGGTCAACGTACGGTAAAAGTATAGTCAACTATTCGGGAAAAAGTCGGAAAAAAATGGATGTATATATATAATATGTATATGTACATATTTGTAAGAATATATAAATTAGGCAAGAAACTTGAGATATTGAGTGCAAATTAAGGTGCTACATATGAAAATCAAAGTTTGCCACATCTTGGCTTACAAAAAAGAAGACAACTTAGGACCAAGGAATACTAGTCGATTACATTAACATCACACACTAATTTTTTTAATTCTATTACATCATTGAGACAGAAAATCAAAGTTGAAGGAGTCTGAATCAAATTCAACATTTCACATTCTCAGCTTGATGGTTATCTCGTACTTCCACAACTTGAGTTGGTTCATCATCATCTGTATTTTAAGAACCATCATTGATGTCAGCTATAAAAACATCTATATTCTCCAACTCTATAGGCAATGTGTCTTCTTCCTCCTTTGCAGCAGTAGCCTTCATCAAATGTGAATTTATCCTAATGAAGACCAATGTTTCCAACCTTTTGGGATCAAGGTGGTTGCACTTTTTGGTATGTGCAACATCAAAAGCACTCCAATTGCACTCACAAGGAGAAGCACTACAAGGTTGGCCTAAGATTCTAATGGCCAACTTTTTCAAGGAGCTGAGGTTTCCACCCCACATATCCCACCAAACTCCTAACAAAATGAAACAAAATTGGTCAACCACTCATTCTCATACTAAAACATTAAGAATCAACATTAAGAAGTAAATCAAAGGGATGTTTGAGTCTTGGGTGAGTAGTAGTAAGACAATCAATTGCCAAAGGAGAGAAGATCTGAGCAGACTTGGCATGATAATCACGAAGCTCCTTCAATATCAAAATCCTAGTACTCGCATCAGGCACCATCTTCATCACAATAGTTTCAACACCTTGTTTTACCTCAACATCCATTGTGACTCTCTTTTGATAGTGCAATAGAGGATTCAAGTAAGAAACAACAACTTGAAGGGGATTATGCAAGTTTCTATCCCATCTATAATCAATTATCTTCCAGAAGGGCATGTATTTATCTGCAACTCCCTCAAAGATGTCTTTTATTGCCTCTTTTGCTCTATCCAGTCCTTCATAAATGTATCCAATGGTAGAACGTTCACTATCCACCATTCTTAGAATTCTGATCAATGGCTCTACAACACGAATGACCTTCCTTCCAGACTCCCAAAAATGATTATCTTGAATAGTGTCACATATTTCAATTCCATCATCACTCTTAGATTGTGGCAAATCTCTTCAACTGGGGGATGCGACCATGAACCTCAAACCCTGCTCCTGTGCAAGTACAAATTGCAAGCACAAAAAATAAGTATCAAAGCGAGTGGCACCAGGTTTCTTCAATTCTCTACCCTCTGTGTGTTTTCTCATCAAATCTAAGACATGTTGATACTTATACATGAATTTCACAATCGTCTTGGCATTATCAAGTACAGGAGAAATAGTAGGAAGACCACTAAGGTCCCCTAAAATTAAATTCATGCCATGTGTTGCGCAATTTGTTTTGAAGATCTGAGGATATTTCACTTCTAACAATGCTCCTGCACTACTATAGTTACTTGCATTATTAGACACAAAATGCACAACATTTTGGACACCAATCTCCTCAATACATGATGAGATGAAATCAAATATATAGGGCCCGTCTTTATATAGACCGTCTGTGCATAAAGATTTATAGAACATCACCCCTTTTAGGTTTTGAACCAACAAGTTCAAATGAGATCTACTCTTCATGTCTTTCCACCCGTCAGACATGACTGTACAACCAGAAAATTGCCAACTCTCTTTCACTGAGCTGACATATGCATCCACATCACCCTTCACCTCATCTAGAAGGCGTGTCCTAGCTGTTTCACTGCTAGGTGGTTCATAACCAGGACTTGCATTTGCAATAGCAGCATAAGTCTCCTTGAATTCAGGAGTTCTAAGAACATTGAATGCAATATTACTAGAAACTAAAAACTTCAGGATAGCTTTATCCGCTTCCTTCTTCTCCCCTTTCTTCACCACTCGATATAAAGTTTGTTGACCAAACATATCTTTCTTGTACCTATCAACATCAACAACATCCACAACTACAGACCCACCTGCCAGGCTAGAACTTTGAGAACTACCTGCTCTCCAAAAATCTGTCACCTTCTATTTTTTTTGACTTGGCATTCAACTCCTCAATTGATTGAAGAGCCATGGCTCTCACATCGTCTGGCACAGAAGGGCAAGGTCTAATATCCTTTCCAAGATACTTGCCAAAGTGAAAGCGCAGACGTGTGATCCCTGCACTGAAAATTTCATGACAAAATTTGCACTTGTTTTTGCCATCACTATTTTGCTCCACATGCTCCCAAATAGGATCTTTGCGCTTGGCATGTTGATCCTGTGAAAAATAAGATTGAATGCAATGGGATTAGATGAGTACAAGACTGGACACCCCTGTCCTATATATAGGAGCAAGGGAGAAACCCTGAGACTTGTGTCCCAAGTAATCTAAACGGACCAAGACACTAAAGACCCACTAACTAACTAATTAACCTATTAACTAAATATGCTAATATATCATCTCTAACACTCCCCCTCAAGCTGGAGCATGGGTGAAACTTATGTCCAAAGCTTGGAGGTTACAAGACTCCATAAAATGATAAAAGAAATGATAAATGAAAGATAAAAGATAAATATCACTCCCATACAAAAGATGTTACTCCTCCTTAATCAATAATCCCCCCGAATCATATAGTGATGATGACTCTGCAGGCTGAAAATACTCGAGCTTTGATGAAGGTCTTTTGGAGTGCATCTGGAATGAAGACATCTGAAATGGAACCTAAATACTACAACAATAATTCACCACTTGGAGCAGGCGATCATCAATACCATGACTGTGACAACTTCACTGGAATACGTACTTAACGTGACATGAACGCGGATCTCTCAATGATAAAGTAGTAGTAGTGGTGTCTTCAAAATGTCTGAGAAGACATGCATAACGTGGCACGAACACGGACGGACGATATGTTGGTAATACGATGCAGGTACCATAAATCTGTAGCGTGAACCTTGGGGGCTTGATAGGAAAGGAGATATCATCCATCAAGGAAAGTCCCAAGAAGATCAACAACAGGTGATGTCGAAATAGCAGATGCACCTCGGAAAGACTTGACGAAGCAGCTCGGTGAAGATAAACTCTGAGCTTCTGAAAATTTGAAGAAGCACTCATCTGTCTCATATGAATGCAGCTGAAGAAATATATCATCAATACCTAACGTACATAACGCGGTACGAACGCAGATAAGGTGTCGACGCTGAATGAAGCTGGTTGGAGGTGGAGAACAGACGTGCTAAAAAATGTGAAGCTCCAAGAAGATAATAGCCTGGAACATATATAACCTGAATACATATATCATCACCTCATCTCATACTCTCTCTCTCATGTTGGCTCTCTCTTCTCATCTCTTCCTCTCCTCTCTATCCCCCCCGCACACCAAATATGACGAGAGTGAGTGTTTGGTGTGGAGAAATGGACATATGACCCTCCCGGCACTGTGGAAAGGGATACACACATGATATGGGTGGGTGGGAAAGAAATTGGTGGATTTGAGAGAATTTTGTGTATATGGAGATGTGTAATATGTGGAGAATGAGACCGAAAACTGGAGAGAATATGCTAAATGGGTCAATGTAAATAATGAATATGGGGGGAATTAATAACTGGGAGTAGACATAGATGGTGGAGTGATGAAGATAGCCGGGAAGGTGATGACGTTAGGATAGCAACAATGAGGACTCAATGACGATGGCAATGGATAATGGATGTTAGCAGCAGCAGGATGGAGCAGAAGCCAGGGGGCCTGGATGATGGCAACGTCGACTGAAGAGTGTGATCGTCGGCAGGGGATACAGTTGCTGGATAATGAGGCAGCAACTCAGCAACGGATGAACACAAAATATGGCGATGATTGTGTTGCTCGGCAGATGTAGCACTTAGCCGCAACAAAAGAGATGATACTTGTCTCTTCCACGGCTCCAGACATATTGCATGTCATGAGGCTGCATGCGGAGTCAAGTGTGGAGCCTCTCCTTGAGCGGCGGTGAAGGCAGATTCTGAGGACGATGACGGGATGTGGCGGTAGAGACAATGGCTGCTGTGATTTGTGACGGTGCTGCTGCTTGTTGTTGGCCACGGTTGATTGTTGCTGGATACAGCGGCAGAGGCGGATGGATAAGACGACACGGATTACTGCTGTAGGCGGCCACGTTGGTTGCCGACGGCAGCGTGATGCTGTTGAAGCGACAGCGTGATGTGGCAGAGGCGACGATGGCTGCTGGCCGGCGGAGGTGATGATGGCACTGCGAAGATGATGGTGTCGGCGCACGGAACGAAAATTAGATTGTTTGAGAAAGAGAAAGATATGTCATGGAGGTCGGGATGTGCCTAGCGGGTGGTCGGCCTAAGCCATGGCTACGGTGGTCGCCGCCCGTAGGCAGGGGGGTTCTTCCCCTCAGTTGCTCTCTGGAAAAGACGAGCGGCGGCGGCTAGGGCTGCGTGCGTGCCAGAAAGGAGAGGGAGGAGGGGCGGCGGCTAGGTTTCCCTCAGGAGCAAACACACTCTATTCACGTAGAAATTACTATTCACTATGCAGCATTGTTCCCGCCAGAGGTACTGTTCACACCTCAATGTTCACCACCGGAATTACTGTTCACCGATGGAATTACTGTTCACGCCACCGTTACTGTTCACCACTTTGATACCATGTGAAAAATAAGATTAGATTGAATGCAATGAGATTAGATGAGTACAAGACTGGACACCCCTGTCCTATATATAGGAGTAAGGGAGAAACCCTGAGACTTGTGTCCCAAGTAATCTAAACGGGCTGAGACACGAAAGGCCCACTAACTAACTAATTAACCTATTAACTAAATAGGCTAATATATAATCTCTAACAGATCCTAATAAAATAGCCAACCAAATATTAATTAGATGTAACCCTATAAAAATTGCTAGTTTGTTATATGCATGATGCATCTTGCAATTAGTCAAGTCCATCAATAACATTCATAGTCACAACATTTACCCAAGCATTTACTTAATGATTGTATAAATATAACACATAAGAATTTCATCCAAATTATAATAATTACTCATCACTCGATAATAAGAAGAAGGGCTAAATAATAGCTTATAGACTTACAATAAGTTCAGCACGAAGAAAATAGCATGCAACTTCAATAGACACCTTTAATAGCAGTAGTAGGCACCTCCTATAGAAGCATAAGACACGTCTAACAGAAGCAAACTCCTTGAGCTGCAAAAAAAAACAAGAGAAAAAGGAAGTAGACTTAGTTGCTAGAAAATTGCAGCGGATTGGTGCGCTAGAAAGGGCTGCTAGGGGAGGGTGACTACTGAAATATTGATTGTGGAGAACAGGGGAAGGAGGAAGAGGGGGAAGGTGAAGTCATTGAAGGAGGGACCCCAGAACTGGACCAATGGAGGGGGGGGGGGGGGGACGTGATGGGGGGAGGGTGACTGGGTGTAGGGGAGTATAAGAGGGGGGTGATTGTGGCCAGAGTTGCTGATTTCCACGACCACAACAACTTGGAGTTGGAGATGGCGGCATCAGCTTCCGTGGTTGCTGACTGTGGCCTGAATAAAAAGGTGATGGGGGCGAGAACATATGATGTGAAGGTGGAGGTGAATGGGGAATGGAGGATGAAGGGGGGACGAATGAGGGGAATGAGGGGAAGGAGAAATAACACAAACAAAAATAAAGAGAGGAGGAGACATACTTGAGAAGCGGCACCAGCCGTATGAGCTTGGAGACACCTTCTGTGCTCCACGTCAGCAGCAGCTGCTCCACACTGGCGGATCCACGCCGCAGGGTGCTGCTCTCTAGTGGTGCTCCTTGCTGGTGCGGCTTCTTGCCGGTGCTGCTCCTTGGCGGCACCCTGTGCCATCGGCTCTCCGTTGGGCGCAAGGGGGGCGGGTCTTAGATAAGGGTACAAAGGGGAGTCGGGGTTTAGCGAAAGGGATTGAGGGTTTTGCCAAAACTCGGCTGTGAGGGGCAATAACTCAAACGTAAAAAAAAGGTACTGAATAGTATTGATTAAAATGACAAAAAAACGACGAAAAACACATAAAAAACGTCGAACACAAATAAAATGTGTTTAAAATGTGATTAAAACGTAAAAAACGTTTAGGAGTATAAAACGACCGTAACATACGCCAGCTCAAAAATACATGTTTTAAACGCCTTTTTTCCAAAAAAAAAAAAGGCCGAATGTTGTGACTATGCTAGCAGTAATATGTACAATGGGAAGAAGTTTATTTTGTATTTAATTACTTACAATAATTTTCCACAAAATACAACTTGAAATTAGGCCTGGTGAAATTTATATGGATGTATGATGATTGGTATGCCCTTTGGCTGAATGTGTTAACATGATATATGAACATCTAGAGTTATCCTTATCCTTAACCAAAGGTCATTAATTCTTCAAGGCATTGACATATTTTTGTTGCTGCCTTCCATTAGCATGCTTCATTTTTGCCTTTCGCATGCTGTGTTGATGCTGATTATTGTCAGTTGATTTTCTGGCCTAAAATTGGTAATTTGGATATATATAACCATTACTTCCAATATAGGAAGGAGCATAGCATCTCGAGCTTTCTTTTTTTGGTTTTCATAGTTTTCAAGTTATGAAGCGCGGATACGGAAATAGGTGCGGGTATGGGATACAACAACTTTTGAAAATGTAGAATATGGATACGACATGGATACAACAATTTTTAGTGTTTATTTATAAATTCGATTAAAAACCAATACATTTATTCATAAAGTAGAAAATTAAGCAGTCTATAATTTCATTAACGATAAACATAAGAACGTTGACCAAAAGGTTTATTAAAATCAAACTGAGTTTATAGGTATATTGCAGCTAATAATTAGCACACACTCTAATTGACCAACGATTTCAGATATAGTTTGAAATTATATTTTAGAGCCATGTCTATTGTACATTTAGAATTGAAACTGGAACTTCTATGAAGAACAAGTTACTAAGAGTATTTCAGAATCTACATACAAGTGTATACAAACTGCAAGAGAGTAAGATAAATTGATAGAATAGAAAAATAGAATGGTAAGAAAGACAAGGTTGGGGAGACAAAAGGCTAAGGACACATTGCTTACCTTTAAAAGAGATGAAATGGATATTGTCAAGATAGAAATCCTGAATAAACCACAATGGATTTAGTCACTAGAACAAGAGGCCCATTAACCAACAATACCAAATTGAAGCCTTTTAGAGAACGTGTAGGACATCAACGTGCATAAAAGATGCACCTCAACATGGGAAAGCATCTACTAGTACCGAGTAAAGGTGAATGAATTGGTTTGCAATAAAGATCCAGTAAAAATCTATGATTATATAGGGAAATTTGTTTGAGAAGAGAAACTCCAGAAAATGAGGGAGGTAGAAACAATAAATAGAAGAAGGAAGATGCCATTTAGCAAGGGGAATGATGACTAACCTCCAAACTGACCTCAGGGGAGAAGCTACAACAACCTTGCTGCTAGTTGCTACTTAGTAGCATAGTCACAAATTCGGTAAACGGGATACGTTCGGTTGAGTTGAAAAGTTCGGAATTCGGCAATTATGTGGGAAAATCGGATAAAAAGTGGTCAACGTACGGCAAAAGTACGGTCAACTATTCGGGAAAAAGTCGGGAAAATATCGGAGGATATATACACATAGTGCATACAAATGTATGCGTATATACGTTCTGCACATATACATGCACATATATATTGCATACATATATCTATAACTATTACTTACATATACATATACATATATTACTTACATACACACACATATATGCATGTACATACACATAAACACATATATACACTCAAACTAAGTTATAGTATTCATCAGTATAATACGGGAAAAGAATGTATAGAGCGGGGAAAAAATTAAACGTGATTAATTCGCAAAAAATATGGGAATAATACGTAATATTCGAAAATTGAGATTTATTCGGGAGTTTCATATGTACAGGGAAAAATTCGCATTTTAAACGCGACTTTTTCAAAAAGTCAGAGTATATTGTGACTAAGGGCTGAGAGAGGAGGTAGTGTCTTGGGTGCTAATTGGGCCAGACTACTTCCAGATTTTCCTTCTATTTCTTACTAGCTGGATACAGACTTGATATGGCTTAAGAATATCCGCTATGTATCCTGGAGTATCCATGAAGTATTGGTGTCCAATATGTATCTGATACGGGTACGACACCTATTTTGGAGTATCCGTGCTTTCATAGTTTACAAGATATGGGGTTGTAGGCATTTTAGATTTCAAAGATTTGCATTATTTTTTTAGAAAACATTGTCCTGGAAAACAGAAACACTGGTCAATCACAAGCACATCATAAACATATTTCGATCTTAAAGAAGTGGAAAGCCATTTTCATAGAGTAGCCCTTGGTATTCCTATCAGCTTGAGTTTCAAGCTATTTAGCTGTCGATCTATATGTTTGGATACAAATGGAGCATGAAAGTCTCTATCTCTGTGCAAGCCGAGTAGAGTCTTGCATTCTTGTGCTAGTTATTTGGTATACCTCACATGTTAACGAGCGGCCTTTGTGGAATTCCGCCATGTGCTCGGTATTAGCCATGAGATATATTGTAGTAGCAGGTACCTACATTTGAGCGTGTCCCTACCTGCAACTAGCCTTGTTGTCGGGGATTCTGGTGGTGGTTGTGTGTGTGTTGGGGGGGATAGAATAAAGCATGTGCTCACTTGAAGAGCCATCTTTTCTTAATGCAACACGTATCTTTGTTGGGCCTTACTTCTGTATTAAAATAAACATGTGTAAGTCACCCGTGCTACTCCAATTGTATTGACAATCAACTACCTAATGAGAATTAGTATTTTTAGCATACTTTTTCATGCCCAAATTTTAAGAAAAATTGAAAGCAATATTCCCTCTCTGTGGAATTCAGCTTTTCTGAACCTAGCTGTAGAATATGTCTTTTCTTCTGTTACATGCGAACCACATTATTCTCTAGGTCTAGACTCTAGACAAAGTAGCATGTATGTTGAATAAATGTTGAAAAACTAAGTTATATGCCTTGTACTATTTTACTGCAATTAAACTCATTCTTACTCCAGACTTGTTGATGGAGGAGCAATGACACAAAAGATGTAGAGGGTTTCTATTTACTTGTTCAGAATGTAGACTGATTACTTTTTGTGATAGATGCTTTGACACACACCCATGCTGTGTATGACTGAAACAAACTGAGTCATCAGACCTTGCTCATTCCACCTTGGATCTAGTGTGCCAGTGTTCATTCAAAATATGTCCTTAATAGTACATCTCTCAACATTAGAGATTGAACGAGGTACCGCAAAAAATAATGGGCTGTTTTAACTCATGAAATACCCCCCCTACAACAACACACACACAAAAAAAAGAAAAAAAAGAAAAAAGAAAAAAAACCTCTATGTATTGTCTCACTCCACATAGGCAGCACAAGTGACAAACAATGTTATGGTCATTGCAATTGCCTCTCTGCCCATCATCCCGTATTGCTGCATCACCACTGTGCCATTGCTACCACTTCCCATGCTCTCATTGACGTTATAGCTGGCTGCAATGACTCTGTTGCAATGCCCGTGATGTGTGATGAAAATGATAACAACAACATGAAGTGCTGACTGGATGGTGGTAGTGGGCAGTGGTGGCTAGCAAGAGTATTACAATTGCTTTAGTGGTGGGTAGCAATGATATTGCTGTTGCGCTTGTAACAGAAGTGTAGGAAGCACATAGGAGGGTGCAATTTTATCTGCCATGAGCGCCTAAACTAAAAATGACTGCGCTGGGGCCTGGGTGCCACATTCAATTTTCCATTTTGTAAGTACAGTGTTGTTGTGTTACTACTAAGATATCGGTGTAAATGTATTATTGGAGCAAAAGAATGGGAATTTAACTTTATTTTTTTGTTGATAAAGTGGTTTTCTTATATGGAGTTGAGTCCTATACTGGGGAACTAGCAGTGGATTGCACTAACTTCAATATAAACATGTACTGTGATGTATTCTGTTTTAATCATCTAATAACAATTTGTTCATGATTGATGTTTAACATGGTATCAGAGCAGGACAAGGGTTAAGAAAACCCCTTAAAGAGCCATCTTTTTTTACTATCCCGCAACACAATTTGTTGGGACTTACAGATGTATAAAAAAATAAAAAAGTGTTAGTAACATGTGCTACTGCAATCATATCTACAATCAAGTACCTAATGAGAATTGGTATCATTAGCATGCTCCTTGATGTCCAAATTTATAGAAAAATTTAAAGCAGATGTCTCTGTGGAGTTCAGCTTAGCTGAACCTGGTAAAGAATATGGTGTTGCATATATTTCTTCAACTTATTGTGCTTTTGGCCTTCCTCTACCACAAGCATAACCATGCCTTAGGAGCAGCAAAATGTCAAATTCAACCACTTTGTTCTTGGACAAGGCTCTTGATCATTGTGAGCTCATCTAACTTTAAAATTCACTTACTGATTGACTCAAATCTGACCCAGGTTAAGCTTCAACTATATCTGGACCTGACCCTATATTGGTTGCTCAAGCTTGATTTTTTAATAGTATTCTGAAATCTTAAATTGGCAGATTTAGACCTACTTTTTTAAAATAATTTGTCCAATCAACTCAAATCGTAATTGTGGTCTACAATTGACTGACATTACTTGCTGATTGAGTCATTGAAGCCAACCTTGCCATGTGCTTGTGATATCCTTAGTTCCTTCTAATTGATCGGGCTTACGCAGCTACTTTATATATTATGCAAACATGTATTCATTTTGGTGCAATATGCATTGTACTTTAGTATTCTGTTATTCTCTTCATTTATAAAGTCTTACAACAATTTATTAATGGTATTGATTTGTGGGTGAATCTTGAATTGAGGAACTTGAATTGTGGCTTATGCTTTTATTCTCCCTTTTCTCCCAGATTACGTTGCTCTAATGGATCAAACAGCAAACAACCAAGGACAAAAGGAGGATGAGAGATCATCACTAGCAACATCAGGATCCAGTAACAAAAAATGGTGGTTCCTAGTTATACTTAATATCATTTTCCTACTTGCTGGTCAGACTGCTGCGACACTACTTGGCATGCTCTACTACGATCGTGGGGGCAACAACAAGTGGATGGCTACCTTAGTGCAATCTGCAGCCTTCCCATTTCTCATTCCCATAATCCTCTTCAGTAAACGATCTTCCTCAACCACCATAACCAGTGCCACTCCCTACACTTTTGACTCACCTTCTATTGCAGAGCTTGCTTCTGTATACATATCTATTGGCCTACTTGTAGATGCCGACAACCTTATGTATTCATATGGCCTCTTGTACCTCCCAGTCTCCACTTACTCTCTCATTTGTGCTAGTCACCTGGCCTCAAATGTTGTCTTCTCGTATTTCCTCAATTCACAAAAGTTTACTACTCCAATTTTCAACTCTGTCATGATTCTTACTTTCTCATCTGCCCTCCTTGGTGTTAATGCTAATGCAGAAGGGTCTCCCAACATCCCAAAGGACAAATACCCTCTCAGTTTCATATTAACATTAGGGGCATCAACCACGTACTCCCTAATACTTTCACTAATGCAACTCTCTTTTCAGAAAGTTATAAGAAAAGAAACGTTTACTGTAGTGTTAGAGATGCAGATATTTACTTCAGCTGTTGCATCTTGTGTATCAGTTTTAGTGTTATTTGCTAGTGGTGAATGGAAGACTCTGGATGCAAAGATGTAGGGTTTTGCAAAGGGAGGTGTCTCCTATGTAATGATACTTGCTTGGACGGCAATCTCCTGGCAGATTGCTTCTGTCGGGGTGGTAGGGTTGATCTTTGTGGTGTCATCGCTCTTCTCCAATGTGATTAGCACGTTGGCACTACCTGTCGTGCCAATATTTGCTGTGATCTTCTTCCATGATAAAATGGGTGGAGTGAAGGTCATGTCGTTGCTTTTTGCACTCTGGGGGTTTGTTTCTTACATATACCAACACTATCTTGATGATTCCATAGCAAAGAAGGAAAAGAGGCATGGAGCTTGCAAGGAGGAGGAACCTTGAAGCCTAAAGTACCGTCTGTGTAGAAATGTGAGCTTCGACTAATATCTTCACGGTAACGTTTACTGTCAACATAGATATGCTGCATCATTTAGTCTCTTCTTTGAGAGATTTATTTTTGTAGAACTCTCCTGGTCACATCTTTGTGGCCTTTTCGAGAATCACAGAGATGTAAGGTTACCCACTACATGTAACAATAATTAAAATTAATATTGGGGGAAATATTTCCAAAGTTTACGATGGTATTTAAGACTTGTTGCTAAGTTAAGTTTGACCAAGTGGTTGACCTTTATAGTGCTCCATCAGAAAGTGGTTCTGAGCTATTTCTGTGCTAGTCTTGGAACTGTTGTTGGTCTTTAATTAGCATTATGTCGATTATGGAGCACTTAGGCTATAAAAGGATGAATATAATAAGCCCTCTAGCACAAATTAGCAAAGATAAAAATACTGTTTTGAAGAAACGAACCCAAGGGTCCAGCTCATGGAAGCTCCAAGATCAGAGTTGCATGTAGTGCATCACTGATTATTTACTGCCATATTCCAGAATGCGCTTGCGCGCCAGAATCTTGCGAAAAGCTAGTGCATTCTCCACACAAAAAGCTAATGCTGCATAAGTTTGTATCGTTAAAAGAAAAATTCTTCACAACATACTCCTTGTTTCCGTTGGTACATCCGCTCTTGTCACACCCCAAGCTATTATGGGATTAAGAGAGAAAGATTTCTCTCCCCCTCTCCCATGCCCGTGGCGGAGGCCGAACGTTCGGGAGGGTGGTAAATCAATGCGGCAACTGGGATTCGAACCTGAGTCCCTTCATGAGGAGACTGTAGACAATCAGGGTTTCAGAGAGCATAGGGTTGCACAAAGTGTGCACCCTCATATATATAACACTGTGACAATTACAGAGAGGTCCATACAGAATAAACAAATAACAAAATAAATAACAGAATATAGAAAACATATATTGTAACACTCCCCCTCAAGTTGGAGCATAGATATCAATCATGCCCAACTTGTCCACCAGTGTGCAGAAATGCTTCTTAGCCAGAAGTTTCGTGAAGACATCAGCAACTTGATCTTCAGATCTCGTGAAAGGAGTGCAGATTTTCCCAGCCAGAACAGACTCTCGAATAAAATGGCAATCCACCTCAATATGCTTGGTGCGCTCATGATAAACAGGATTATTGGCAATGAAAATAGCAGCTCGATTGTCGCAGTGCATCGGAATCGCATAAGAAGATTCAATCCCAAGTTCATGCAAAAGAGAGCGCACCCAGAGAAGTTCACAAGCAGTATGGGCCATAGCCCTGTATTCAGCTTCAGCACTGGAGCGAGCTACAACATTTTGTTTCTTGCTCCTCCAAGTCACCAAGTTACCCCCTACATAGGTACAGTAGCCAGAAGTGGATTTCCTATCAATCCTGCTGCCCGCATAATCTGAATCAGAATAGCCTTCAAGTTTACAGTGTCCAGATTTCTTATAATGCAAACCTTTGCCAGGAGCCCCTTTTAAGTATCTCAGAATGTGACATACAGCATCCCAATGACACTGTCTGGGCTTGTCTAAGTACCTGCTCAGAAGACCCACAGCAGTAGTAATATCAGGACGAGTAACAGTCAGATAAATCAATTTCCCAATAAGTCTCCTGTATTTCTTTGGCTCAGAAAACATAGGTGAATTATCATCGTCCCAATCAACATTGGGATCCATAGGAGTATCTGAAGGTCTTGCTCCCATCATACCAGTTTCCTGCAAGATATCAAGTACATATTTCCGCTGGGACAATACAAGAGCACTAGAATTCCTGGAAACCTCTATACCCAGAAAGTATCGTAATCTGCCCAAGTCTTTGGTAGCAAAATGCTTACCCAAATGAGTTTTTGTGGCCTGAACACCTGCAGAATCACTGCCTGAAATAATGATATCATCTACATAGACAATCAGAATAATAATCCCTGCAGACGTTTTCTTTGTGAAGACAGAATGATCCACTTGAGATCGTAGAAAGCCAAAATCAGAAAGAATCCTGCTTAATTTATCGAACCAGGCACGTGGACTTTGCTTAAGCCCATAAATAGATTTTTTAAGCCGACAAACTTTATGAGACTCCCCCTGAGCAACAAACCCAGGAGGTTGCTCCATGTAAACCTCTTCCTGCAGATCACCATATAAGAAAGCATTCTTCACATCAAGCTGTAGAAGAGGCCAGTCAGAATTTACAGCCACAGATAACAATATTCGAACAGAATTCAAGCGAGCAACAGGAGAAAACGTCTCAAAATAGTCAATGCCGTAGGTCTGAGTATATCCTTTGGCAACCAATCTAGCTTTCAACCGTTCAACAGTACCGTCCGGTTGATATTTGACAGTGTAAACCCAGCGACAACCAACAGGCTTACACTGAGGAGGAGGATCCACCAGCTCCCAAGTGTTTCTATCAGTCAAAGCTGTCATCTCATCCTGCATAGCAGAAGTCCATGTTGTACTCCGCAGAGCATCCTGAATAGACTTAGGAACAGTAATAGCAGATAAGGCATGTACAAAATCACGCGCCTGAGCAGTGAGGTGGTCAGTAGATACAAAATGAGCAATACTATGAGACGTGCAGGAACGAGTTCCTTTGCGAAGTGCAATAGGAATGTGTAAATCAGATTGTACCTCAGGAGTAGCAGAACCTTCTGGAGGTGAAGATTGGTCGGCTGGGGGGGGTACATGGGAAGAAGGTGCCTTGTTCCTGCGCTGATAAACACGAAGCTGGGGACGAACCGGTATCTCAGTATCAACAGTCTCAGGTACACAATCAGACAGAATCGGCAATGGTGGTGCAATGATATCTGGTTGCAAATTCTCCCCCGCAGATGAATAAAAAGGAGTGTCCTCAAAAAACACCACATCACTACTGGTCAACCACTTTCTCGTAGTAGGATTATAACAGCGATAGCCTTTTTGAGTCCTCGAATACCCCAAGAAAATACATTTAGTTGCACGAGGCGAGAGCTTATCAGAAGACGGGCCAAGAAGACGGACAAAACACGTGCAACCAAAAATCCGTGGAGGAACAGAAAACAGGGGTGCCTCCGGATGTAAAACTTGGAATGGGATTTTGTTACCAATAACCGAGGAGGGCATACGATTAATAAGAAAACAAGCAGTCATAATCGCTTCTGGCCAATAAGAACGAGGAACATGTGAATGTAACATAATAGTGCGGGCCACCTCTAATAAATGACGATTCTTTCTTTCTGCAACACCATTCTGTTGTGGTGTATAGGCACAAGAGGTTTGATGTAAAGTTCCAACAGTTTTACAAAAACAGTCCACATCTTTTTGAACAAACTCCAAAGCATTATCAGTTCTAAAAATTTTAATAGGCACACCAAACTGAGTTTTAATTTCAGCAAAAAAGAACTTTATTGTGGATAGTACCTCGGATCTACTTTTCAACAGAAAAAGCCAAGTAGTCCGTGAAAAATCATCAATGAACAAAATAAAGTATCTATAACCAGACACACTTGGTACATTACATGGTCCCCACACATCAGAATGGACAATATCAAAAATATGCCTGCTGCTCATAGAACTGCGCCGCGGATATACCGATCTAGTCTGTTTACCCAGTTGACAAGACTCACACTGAAGACTACAGCTACTCATATCAGGAAATAAATGGCGCAGTTTGTCAGAAGAAGGATGTCCCAGTCGGTAATGCCACTGTAAAGTAGAAACTGATGCAGATAGAGCTGAAGCTTTAGTAGACTTTGGCATCTCGTCCAAGTAGTAGAGACCGTCAGCACCTTCATACCCCCCACCAATCTTCATCCTCGTGAGAAGGTCCTGAAAAATACAAGAGCCAGGACGGAATGTCAGGCTACAGTTTAGATTCTTGACAAGTTTGCTCACAGATAATAAATTCATAGGAAAGTTAGGCACATATAAGGCAGATTTGATAAAAGACTGAGAAATAATGTCCCCAATGCCAGAAACAGAAGATCTAGATCCATCAGCAACCATAACTGTAGATTTATGAGCAGGTGTAGAGATAAACTTAAACAAAGCCCGATTTCCAGAAATATGGGAGGATGCACCAGAGTCAATCACCCATTTATTATTACCAGATGAAGGTGGCAAATGTGAACTCAAAAAAGCAGTATCATAACCGGTATGAGCAGCATGAGCTCCACTCGTGGATGCGTCAGAAGAGGAACCACCACGCTCCAAAAGAAGACGTTCGACTTCAGCCCGGATGTAGTCAGCAGTAGTAGTGTCCGCAGTGTCTAAAGTAGGAGGATGTGTAGCACCCTCAGAAGCAGCAGTGGAAGAATCAGTAACATTGTTTGCCCATTCAGGCTTCCCATACTTCTCCCAGCATTTTTCTTCAATGTGGTTCGTCCGACCACAGTAAGAACACAAACGGGATCCAGGCGAAGGTCTCGCAGCAGCAGTGGTAGCAGGAGGGGCCCCACGCCCAGCAGTAGTAGAACGACCACGCCCCGCACCAAGAGGAGGACGTCCCTCAGAAGAGCGGCCACGACCACGACCGCGACCACGGCCACGACCACCCCAGGCAGCTAAGGCAGTAGATTCCCCAACATCTGGTGTCGGGGAGGAAAGACGCAGAAGACGCTGGTAGGCACTCCGAAGGGAAGGCAGTGGATCACCAGCCAGAATCTGATCCACAACTCCAGTATAGGAGTCAGGCAAGCCACTCAAAAACTGAACCAGCTGTAGCTCATCGCGCTGTTTGCGCATAGTCGCCAAATCCGTGGACAAGGGATGATACGTCTCCAGTTCACCCCACAACCCGGTGAACGTAGAGAAGTAATCTGCGATATCAGTACCAGTGAAGGTGAGACGACTAAGCTGCTTGTTGATATCAAACACTTTCTTCGGATTCTGGCTGTGAGAGAAGGTGCCAGCAAGTTCATCCCACATCTTCTTCGCCGTAGGTAATCGGAGAAGAGTCACACTAATCTTCTCAACCGAGCTGTTGAGAATCCAAGTCATCACTGTTGAGTCATCACGGACCCAATCATCATAGGCTTTGACGTCCTTCAAATCAGCATCTTCAGCAGGCTGTGGTGGACCGGCCCGAATGAGATGGGAATATTTCCCTTGTGATTTAGCATAAATCACAAAGGAACAGACCCACAGCTGGTAGTTGCGCCCGTCAAGTTTGACCGTAGTAACTTGACGACGCAGATCATCAGTCGAGGACGCCATCATGAAGGCAGGCACAGCAGGCAGGCAGGACAGGCAGGTAGAAGATCACACGGGACCTCTCACATACAGACTACACCAAGGTGTAGTAGAAGACCCGGAGGCCGAAGCCTGCACGGGCAGGCAGGTACAAACAAACACGAACCGACGAAGGCTCTAGCCGAACAACGTACCGATCTCCCCCGGAAGACGAAACTAGGCCAGATCTACCAACCCGGCAGCGCACCTGCTGTGCGAACAACACCAACGGTTGCTCAAGCACTAGCGGAGCACCAAGCCAGGAGAGTAGACGGACCGGGACCCGGCGGGAGACGGTAGGCTAGGCCAGGGAGGGAGCCAGCCGGCGGGCTGACCTGCCCCGGCGGCGGCGGCGGAGACCGCCTCTGCTGCCGGCGGCGGCGCCTGGTGCTGCTGCCCCCGGCGGCTGCGGCGCGGCTGCTGGCCTGTGCCGGCGGCGGCGGCGCCTGGAGCTGCTGCCCCCGGCGGCGGCGGCGCTGCTGCTGGCCTGTGCCGGCGGCGGGCTGCTGCGCCTGGGCGGGCGGCGGCCGCTGCTGGCCTGCCGGCGGCGGGCGCGGGGGGAGGGGGGGGGGGGCGGCGCCGGAGAGGGAGGGAGGGAGAGAGAGGCCCTAGGGCGGGACCTGCTCTGGTACCATGTAGACAATCAGGGTTTCAGAGAGCATAGGGTTGCACAAAGTGTGCACCCTCATATATATAACACTGTGACAATTACAGAGAGGTCCATACAGAATAAACAAATAACAAAATAAATAACAGAATATAGAAAACATATATTGTAACAGAGACACCGTACTTGACCACTTGAGCAACTCTTTGTCGGTGCTCCAAGCTATTATGATTGTAAAAGAATATTCTCTCTATGCAATAATGTATTCTCTCCATTGAAAAGAGGAAAGAGGTAAAAAGAAAATGAGAGATTTAGACAAATACAACATGTAGCTATAAAAAGAAGAAAAGGGAAGTAGACAAGAGAGATGAGAGAAGTAAAAAAAGAAAAAGTGAAAGTATACGAGAGGAGGGAAGTTAATTTAATATTATCCCAAAAAATAGTGTAGTTTATGTATTACAAAACAAAATATGTACTAGTACTACTATCCTCAAACAAAATTAGTACCATATTATTGTGGAAGGTACTTATTATCAATTTATAAGATAAAAACAGAAATATTTATTTTAATATAATATGCGTTTAACTGGTTGTTATGAATACTTTTTGATATTAGTATAAAAATGTACAAATCAGTACAATACCAAAATATAAATCTATACATTACCAAAAGTATACAAATCTGTATAATACTAATAAGCTACTTTCTTCATATGTTTTCCCACATCCCTTTATTTTTAACTGTAGTGAAATATACTTCCCAAATTTTTTAGCTTTTCTCATATATTTTCTATTACCATCATCATTTTCCCACACCTCTTCTCTTTTAAGATTAACTTTTCTTCTACTTCGCTCTTCTTTTACTTTATACTTTCTTTCTTATTTTTTTGTCTTTTCCTCTCTAATTACTCTTGCCTATTGTATGAAGGATATAAGTTGATTGATGTTGACAAATCGGTACCATTCCTATTTTGGATATGGATCTTCTATGTCGAGGCAAAATAAGAGATCATTTGGGACGGATTTTAGACTTTAACAATGTTAAAGAATAAAATAAAGAGAAACATTTTCGTCCTTATTTTTATTCTTTAGCATGTGAAAGTTTAAAATTTGTCCTAAACGGTGTCCCATTTTTTAGCATTATTCTTTTGGATAGATTAGCAAGGACACAACATCAGTTGTGTAATGTAACTATTGGCGAATGAGGCACCAAACAAGTTCTGATGGAACTACAAAGCGGCAGAGATGTGATGCGATAAATCTTCTTTTGTCCATAAATCAACTTATCAAATTCAAATTCAGGACGTAGGAGCGCAGAGAAACTATTTTGCGGTCCACATGGACGAAGTGGTGGTCTACCCTTCAAAGTTTTAAAGCCTTGTGAATCTATATCACGTTCTTGTTAAGTCATGTGTGAATGAAATTAGTTCCACATTGTGTGTGTGTGGAGATGTGTCCCCAAATATTAGACATTGGAATACTCCACTTATTGTCAATTGGTTTTGGGATGGAACTCCAACTGGATTATATATCGGGTCGGACGTTCCCCCTCAGTTTCACTCATACAAGTGGTATCCGAGTGTTATTGAGTTATGTGGATTCTGGAAAACGTAAGCAACATGATAAAATTGATGGCGTCTAATTGACTGCCGTGGAAGATAAAGATGGAGGATCTTCTTTATTGCAGCGATCTATATGAATCGGTCAAGGGAGATGCAAATAAGTCTACAAACACGAAACATGATGACTGAAAAAAGATAGATAGGAAATGTATCAGAATCATTCGTCGTTGGGTTGATGAGTGATGAATGCATACTTATCCCAGTTTTAGTTGCATTTTTAGTCTAATTTAGCATTCATATAGCTTAATTTTTCTTAGAAATAGCATTTTTTTAATCTACTTAGGGTTTTATGATAATTTGTAGGAATTTGATACTTTTCTTGACTCCCTTTGCAGGTTTTGAATTCTATCATTCTTCAACAAGTTTTCTTAGGGGGTCCCGCTGCCCTTCAGCGGACAGGAGTTGAGAGGAGGACGCCTCTCAGGGGTCGGGGCAGTACTCCAGATCGAAACGGATTTTGAGCACTCCCAGAAGGCAGATCGATGAATAGATTTTGTGTTTGAGAAAAAAAAATCAACCCATTAGTCGAAATACCAACCGACCATTAATTTTTGATAAATATCAAGCATAGACAATAGATCTCATTGACATTGATGATCGACAGATCCGTCGACCTCCCTGGTCAACATCCAAGATTTCGACAATCAAACGATCGACAAACAACATTATTACCCATCAGTCGACAATCCCGTTGACACTCTTATCGACGACCACAACCGCTCGACAGTCCCGTCGACCATCAAGGCCGATAACCTATCGATCTCCAAGACCGATGACCAGAAGCCCAATAAACCCATCGATCGACACCGATTGAAAGTGGTCGATAGCCACGACCCTATAAATAGCCCCCCAACGCAGAAGTTCAAATCATCTCAGAATTCTAGAGAGAGAACATGCCTAAAAGCTTCTGCTGAGATCAATTGATCAACATATCTCTTTCATCAACAACTCCAGGTCGTCAATCTCCCTCTCTGGGCGATTAGTCTCTCCTATGAGCCACTGTCCATCCACCTACTTTTGCTGCAAGTCAGGGTTAATACCTAAAGGAGAAAAAAGAAAGGAAGTCCATCGATGCACACCACGTTGAACCACTTTTTCTACCATCATGACCATGATGGTGTCCTCTTCCTCTTCTTGTGATATTAATCTCGCCATGTCAAAGGAGTAGTATTTTCAATGGGGTGTGGGTACTAGCTCTACTACTCATTTCTTGCAATTTCATCCATGTTCCAACTCTTGTATGAACTCATTAAATTCATGGATAATCATTTATCGCATGTCTTGTGGATTGATCACTAGCTATACATGACTTATTATAATCTTTTATTGCGAGAACTTCAACGTTTAAGATTTAAATACTGATTAGATTTGATTGATGGCCTGACAAGAACTTCTGCCAGGAAGTCTCCGGAGTAGTGGATATATGATCTGTAAGTAATGAGACATCGAACTATAGAGATATCTACTCATATAAGTTTCTAACACCGAAAGGGGAAACTTGCATAACTCCAGTTATATCTTCATACAAGTTTGGATTTGAATGATTGTGCAGATTTGAGTAGTGACGGTGAAATCCAGTTCCACCCTAGTGTTTCCATCCATTAATAACTAGAACCTTAATCTAAATCTTTTTATTCTTGCAACCTTAGATAAACAAACCAATGTCAACTTTGTGATAAATACTAGTTCTTGTTAAGTTACTTTAATTAGATAATTCTTAAAGAAGTTGTCCTTTGTGATTCGATCCTCAATTGTACTACAATAAGACCGGTCCGCTTGCGGGTGACATTATTGCACGTTAGTTTTGGTAAACTCTAGGAATTACATGCCTAGTTAATTTATAGTGAGATAATCTCCACGTCAATGAGTTTGTCTTCTATCACATTGCCAACTAAACTAAAGCCCACTCTCTATGGATGAATCTTGAGTCCTTATACGAGAGGAAGTGTGACGACCCGATAGCCCGAGCCGCCACAATGGTAATTACACAGAATAACCATTAGCAGCAGATTAATGAAAATCACTAAAAATTAAAACAATTTTTTTACAAAGAGATCCATTGTCAGGAAACTCTTAAAGAAAGAATCAAGGAAATATATACATCATGGTTCACATTGTACATACACATATTTGTTAATATGATAAACCTCAACCTGCTCTAACCTTCACATATTTGTTAATTAGCGAGATGATAACTTAAGACAAGCATAAATTAGCTATTAATACCATTTGTGACATGTTGATATGTTGTTTCAAAGTGTTTTAGATTATAATTCATCAGAATTCGGAGCTTTTGGGAGGGTGATTTGATATGTTTCGTAAATGAGGCATGAATGGAATTTTTATCCACCTAATAAGACATGTATTTTAACAGATTAGAAGTTTGAAAACAAAACCTAAGTTGTCTTGAAGTTCTAGGTTTTTGAGATAGTTAAAATTCCCCCAAAATAAGCCAAATTGACTATAATGACACAAAATGGATCCTTGTTAGTCAAATTTTATGATGTTGATTGTGCAAGAGATGTGATATATAGATGATCTATATCTGACCCTTGTGCATTCCTTCTTGGACACTTTGGTAACAAGCAAAGAAGTAAAAAACAACATGTAGTTGCTTGATCCAACACTGAGATAGATTATCGAGAAATGCCCCATGCTTATTGCAAACTTCAATGACTGCAAACCATCCTAAGTGAGTTGGGAATCCCTGCATACTACCTAACCTATGAAGCACGGATACTCCAAAATAGATGTCGTACACGTATCCGATACGTATCGGATACCAATACTCCGTGGATACTCCTGGATACGTATCAGATACTCCTAATTTGTATCCATCTGTATCCAAGCCGTATCGAGTCAGTAAAAATTAGAAGAAGAAAAATATTTGGGCATGACATTGCTTGATTAGCATTTGACACCAGCTCATGTCTCAAGACTCTCAACCCTCTCTACTAAGTAGTAGCTTGCAGCAAGGTTGTCATAGTTTCTTCCTTGAAGTAGTTCAAGGTTAGTCACCATTCCTCTTGCTAAATACCAATCTTCCTTCTCTAAATGGTTTGTACCTCGTCTTTTCTTTCGATTTTACTTTTCAAAGAACTTCCAAGCACCGATACTCCAAAATAGGTGTCCTACCAGTACTGAATTCATATTTGATATAAATACTCCCTAGATACTGTCTAATACATACCAAATACTTCTTAAGCCGTATTCCTTTTTTTATTAGCAGGATATGACCTCAATGCAGCCAGGATACAACCAACCCATTTAGCATCCAAGAGAGCACCCCACTCGTGTGATCCCTCAAAATCCCAAAACCATGTGACTTCCAACTCTAGACTCCCCCTATTGTATTGTGATTTGAGAATGAAATTGGTATTTCTTGTCAAAATTTTAAAATAAACATTTGACAAATTGTTGTATCCATGTACATGTATCTTATATTTTCAAAAATTGGCATATCCCCATACCGTACCCGTATCCATTTCTGTATCTATATCTATGCTTCATAGTAGCTAGCCATACATGAAAGCAGATAGTTTGGTATCACATATGACACAACTCACTTTACAACACAACATTACATGATACATGAAATGAATAAGCTTTAGAATATGATATTATCATGTCTTTTTGTAACTTCTGTCTCACATTAATATGAATGAAAGACCCCATTTTAAATCATTGTTTGATATTATGGTATTGGTTTCCATTTTCTTTAGAAATATTGTGATTTTTGAATGAAATTTGATTGTCTTCATCTATTTATAAAATAAATATTTTGTTTATTTTTAAAATATTAAAATAAATATTAAAAAACTGTTGTATCCATGACGAACCTGTATCTATATTTTCAAAAAATGTTGTATCCCCATATCCGTACCTGTACCCGTATCGGATACGTATCCGTATATGTGCTTCCTAGTACCTAACAATCATGATGTGGATAATTAAGTTGCAAGTCATAAAGCCCATAATCATGTGTTCCACAGTGGACTAAACATATTGAGCCAAGATATCATTTTGTAAGAAATCTTTATCATGTCTAGGAGGATAACTAAATATGTTCACATGACTCAAATGGCACAATTTTCTTACTGAGCCTCTGCCTCCATCTCTTTTTCAGAATATAAGTGGCAAGCTGGCCCTGCTTGATGTGAGTACTCTAGCTTAAGGGGGTGTGTTGAGTGACTTGTGTTAGTTTTCAAGACAAATGTTTAGTCTCACCTTAGTAGGTATTTATTCCCATACTAGCAACATGTCCCCACACTTAATGCATATATACTTATAGGCAGCAATGAGCTGCACGTAGCACTTAGATCTACAACTCCTTGGAATGCCACAAAAAGTAACATACAAAGTTACAAACACATCAACATTGATATAGACTTCCAGTCATCACAGCTATATGCTTATGACTTCCATCAAGATACCACAAAATCAAATCGAAGCATCTACAATACATAGTCACATTTTAGCTAGTTGGACCACAATCACCACAGAAATAAGGGCTTCATCATATAATCAAACATTTATGAAAAGGTAAAAGTAAGTCTTGTCCATGTGCAACTTGTGGTAACATAGAGACAAGAAAGTCGATATACAGTATTAGACTTGTTAATCACACTAACACGTTTGGTAATGACAACAAATTATCCATATTTTTCCAGCTCACTTGATTTGTTTTTCATTTAGTTTTTAAGGTTATTTTATGATGGTAACTTGTGGGATTTTTCTCAAAGTACATAAGCAGGCCCAAGGAAGGAGTCCTTGATATATTTAGTACTTTAAAGAGAAAGAAAAATAGATTAGGATAAGCAAGTTCGATCATATGCATAGTTTATGCAGGCCACAGTGAGTGTATAAATAGGATATAACATTGATACAATGAAAATCTTACTATCATAGGGGAGAGTACTTATTGCCCAAACACCTACATAGTAACATTTTAGCTAGCTGGACCACAATTACTACAGAAATAAGGGCTTCCTCATATAATCAAACATTTATGAAAAGGTAAAAGTAAGTCATGTCCATGTGCAGCTTGTGGTAACGTAGAGATAAGACATAAAGTCGATATACAGTATTAGACTTGTTACTACTTTAAAACGTTTGGTAATGACAACAGATTATGTACATTTTTCCAGCTCACTTGAATTGTTTTTCATTTAGTTTTTAAGGTTATTTTCCTATGGTAACTTGTGTGATTTTTCTCAAACTACACAAGCAGGCCCAAGGAAGGAGCCATTGGTATATTTAGTATTTTAAAGAGAAAGAAAAACAGATTAGGATAAACAAGTTCGATCCTATGCATAGTTTATGCAGGCCACATTGAGTGTATAAACAGGGTATAATATTGATACAACGAAAATCTTAATATCATAGGGGAGAGTACTTATTGCCCAACTCGTACATAGTAACATTTTAGCTAGCTTGACCATAAGCACTACACAAGTAAGGGCTTCGTCATATAATCAAGCATTTATTAAAAGGTAAACATAAGTCTTGTCCAATGTGCAGCTTGTGGTAAATAGAGATTAAAAAAAAAGTCGATATACAATATTAGTCTTGTTAATCACACTACTTTAACACATGTGTGGATGACAACAGATTATCTAAATGTTTCCAGTTTACTTGAATTGTTTTTCATTTAATTTTTAAGGTTACTTTGTTATGGCAACTTGTGGAATTTTTCCCAAAGTACACAAGCATGCCCAAGTTTAGTAATATAAAGAGAGAGAGAGAGAAAAACAGATTGGGACGAACAAGTTGGATCCTATGCATATTTTATGCAGGTCATGGTGAGTGTATATTCAGGGTATAATATCGATACGAGGAAGATATTACTATCATAGGGGAGAGTAATTATTGCCCAAATACTTATAAATAGGGTATCATATATTAATACCAAGACAACTGCACTATATAAGCTTGGTTTACTAATCATCAATTTGACACTGCAGTCGATCAACAAAAACAGCAAATGATGAGAGATGTCATACACTCCGGTGTCTAATTCTGGCCATACGGGAACACCCAAAACAAATTTGCGGGTTGCACTTTACATACCTTAATCTAGAGAAGAAAGCTCAACATACAGAGTTGCTCTCGCATGCAACAAATTTAGTCACCAACCTTCCTACTCAAGCAATCAAGGCCACGACGGACAGTGGAGTGGAGCTTCTTGCCATTCACAGAACTAAAAGAGCGGAAGGAGACAGTATTGCCGTGCTAACACCTAAACTGAGAAACCAAAACAGGGCAAAGGAAGACGTGTCGAGGGGGTGGCGGCAGTTTTTAGAGTGTTGATGAGTTTGGGGTATTATACCGAGGGAGACTGATCAGCACCTATAATGGACTTTGAAACTGAAACTGATCAGCCGGCTTTTTTGCCTTCTTTATTCCCGTGATTTCCCTGAAAAAGAGGTGCTGATCATTTACGTGGCGGGCTTGGTACCTGGCGGGCAGCGACGAGTACGGTTGCAGAGACGACGACGATAGGTTCGGGCGACGACTCGCCCGAGTGTGTGGGCTGCTGATGGGGCTGATAGATATTTGTATGGAATCGTGGCCAGAAAGTCAAAAGGAGGCTATCAGTGGTCGCATTTCATGACACAACATGCGTGCAAACAGACGGGAGCAACAAGATTTCTTAAGAAGTAATTTAACTATTATTTTCTCATTAAAAGAAGATGCGGTTTTTATTTACTGCTTTTTATTTATATATATTTCAGTACTTCAGTCCTGGCCTCCTCTTGGTGGGCTCACATGGCAGATTAACTTCAGAAAAGGTATGTTGTTTTATATTTTGTTTGGTGATACAAAATAACTTCATATCGTGGTTTAGAAACAGGCGCACTGTGCACCACCATATCAGGGAATTCACGGGAGGTCAACCAAGTCCAAGGGTTTTGCTTTCGCTCCAGGTCAGAGAACCGACGGTACTGAAGTGGCAGTGTGAAGGTAATAAACGGGGTAATACAGACTATAGAAGGAGCGAGAGCAGGAGATCTTAGATGGAGGGAGCGATACCTGCGGAGGAGGGGCGCTGCACCATGAAGAGGAGGAGCAACAGCAGCAAAGGGGGTCGTTGAAACTTCCAGCACGCTTGCTACCATCACGCCGCCGGCGCGGTGACCAGACGACATCCTTGGTTCCCGGCGCCCATCTTGTTGCTGCCGTCTGGCAGAGAACTGAGGAGGGATTGCGAAGACTACTCCAATTGATCGAGCCTACTTCTTCCTCCGTCTAAGGGATGACAAATCCCTCCCACTTCCCAGGGTCCAGCCGGCCGCTCACCCGCTGTTCTCTGGCTTGTACCGTAATGGGGGCGTGAGGGTGGAGAGACGGACAGGTCAAGAGGGGAGGGATTTGAGAAGCGGCAATCCATAGGAGAAAGCTATGTAAAGGGGAGAGGAGAAAGCGAGAATCAAAGGGATGTTGGCGAATCTACAACTAATAAAAATCAAAAGAGAAGGTTTTCGCTTTTCGCCGCTACATGTTCTGCTGACTGCAACTGTACTGCAACAACATGGACTTAGTTTATGGGAACGAAAATGATGGGGTCACACGCAGCCCCCCTCACGCGCGGGTGCTACGCGCGCCCCTTGGTGGTTTCGTGTGGGGAAGGCGGTTTGGTTGGGGGAAGGCTGAAGTGGGGTGATGAGGTGTCATGTTTTAATTGGATGGGCTGGTAGGTGTTGTGTAATATGCAAATAAATGCGTTTTGTTTATAACTTTTGAACCATAATGAATTTTTTAATAAAACAAAAACCATTGGATTTGTTATGAAAAATGCATTCAAACAAGACTAATATTGATATATTTTTAACAAAAAATATAAAAATGATATGAATATGTTATTCTGGGTGTCAATTAATCATTTTTTGATGTCATTAGGCATTTATGTGTGTTATTAGGCATTTGTGGGTGTCGTTATAATTTTAGATGTAAGTGAACCATTTTAGGCATCAAATAGTCATATTTTGGTGTCATTAGCCATTTATGGGTGTCTTTGGGTGTCATTAGCTATTTTTGGGTGCCAATAAGTTATTTGGGTGTCGTTATGTTGTTTTGGTTGTCGATACCTTATTTGGGCGTCATTTTAAACTTATGGGTGTCAATGAACCATTTTGGGCGTCAATTACCTTATTAGGGCGTCATTTTTATACTTCTGGGTGTCAATTAACCATTTTTTGGTGTCAATAGTCATTTATGGGCGTCATAGTATCTAAAATGTCTTATGTGGGCGTCATTTTAAACTTCTGGGTGTCAATACACAATTTTGGGCATCAATTACCTTATTTTTGGGCGTCATCTTCATATTTGTGGGTGTCAACGAATCATTTTGTCGTCGACTAACTATTTTTTGGGTGTCAATAACCATTTATGGGCGCCATAACATCCAATATCTTATTTTAGCGTCATTTTAAACTTCTAAGTGTCAATGAATCATTTTGGGCGTTTTTAGGTGTCAATAATCATTTATGGGCGCTATAGTTAGTTGTCAATTAAACTATATATATTATTTTTGTATTTTTTTCTCAAAAATATGTCAATATTAGACTTGTTAGATTGCATTTTTCGTAACGAAACCAACGGTTTTTATTTTATTAAAAAATTCTTTACAGTTCAAAAGTTATAAGCGAAACAAATTTATTTGCCTATTGCATAATTTCAAAAAGTCCAACCAATTACCATCCGCCACGTGGTGCGGCTGAGAGGGGCTGATTTCATGGCTGGTTTCCCAGCGCGTAAAACCGCTCACGCGCGGGCGTGAGCGTGATAGAATATTAGTCCTTATGGGAATGCAACAACATGGACTTAGTTTATGGGACTCGCGGGAAGGGTAGATGCGGCCAAGACACGCTGCAAAACCACCCCTCCCAGCGTGGGTCCCAATTTTGTTTTTTTTTCTACTTTTTTCTTTTCATTTTTTAGGGGATAATAAAAAAAAGGAGAATATGTTGTTTTTTTAATAACTTTTACTCCGTAATAAATTTTTTGACGAAACAAAATCTACTGAATTTGTTACAAAAAATACATTTTAACAAAACTAATATTAAAATTAGAACCGAGCATTGAACCAGTCTGGTGACTTGTTGGGCAAGCGTAGTACTGGTCCTTATTGACTTGTTGGGCAAGGTGGAAAAGAAGTAGAACGCCTGTCAGAACACATGTTGCTGCAAAAATTGTTACCTGACGCGCTGGTCAGGTTACGCGCTGCAAACACGGGGGTGAGGGGTGGTTTTAGGTTGGGTGGGGTGGTTTTGGAGAGAGGGTAGGTAGTTTTGGGATCAAAAATCGTAACCTGATGCGTTGGTCAGGTTACGCACTGCAAACGCGGGGGTGAGGGGTGGTTTTGGGTTGGGTGAGGTGGTTTTGGAGAGAGGGTAGGTAGTTTTGGGATGAGGTGGCAGGTGGGGAAAGGAAGAGAGAGAAAAGGAAAAAAGGTAGTGAAAATTTTATTTCGCGCATAACTTTTAACTCGTAATGAGTTTTTTGATAAAATAAACACCGTTGGATTCGTTACAAAAAATACAATCCAAAAAGACTAATATTCCTATATTTAAAAAATATATTTTATGTAATATCACCAAAATTGGGCATTTTAATACAAATATTGAGGTCATTATGTTAAAATTTGTGCTATTTTTTGTTTATACACAACATCTAAGATGTATGCGCATTCACACTATAATTGGGCACATTCAATCAAAAGTGGGTGCATTGATGGTGCATTTGTACCATAATTGGGCGCTTTCAATCAAAAGTGGGTGAAATCAAACAAAAGGTGTACATTCATTACAATAATTGGGCACATTCAATCAAAAGTGGGTGAAATCAATCAAAACTTATGCATTCATGATTGACACCATAAGTGGGCGCACTCACACCATAAGTGGGCACATTCACACCATAAGTGGACGCATTCACACCATAACTAGGCGCATTCACACATTCACACCATAAGTGGGCGCGTTCACACTATAAGTGGGTGTATTTGTGCGCTTAACACTGCCAACCTTGTCCCTATGTTCGACCTCGATAGCTACATTGGACCCCATTTATCGTTTCGAGGGCCTGAGAGTCGTGTTATCTCTTTAAAAGTCTGACTACACTGAATCCACTCCTTTTGGACATGCGATTTAGGCTGTTCATTGATCCATAGCAAAAATAACATGTACATCCCAAACACAAGGGTTCAAGCCTAAAGCAATACACCTCCCTTCAATTTGGGCCAAGTGATAAGTATGCCCCCAACCTAGAGAAAATAGACTGGGCTTTCTCTCCTCAACTTGATGCCCAATCCTTCTTTCTAGACACACCACTAGTGTAGCATGAACCTTTATATAATCTCCCTCAGCTCCTCTATTTTCCTAGATGATAAGCACCTCTCAAATTCCATGTGAGGATGCACATTACATCCTATTGCAATGACCTCCACCCCCATCTAGGGGTAGTCCACCTCTACTTTTCCTTCTAAAGTGATGCATGTGGTCTAGGGTCTACCACTGTGTCCATCACCTCCTCACTATCAAGACTCTCAAGAAGGGAGAACATGTTGCTGGACTCGAGGGGAGCCTCCCCTTATTATGCTACACTACTCGATCTCATTGTGTTCCTATTGCCTTTTACTCTAGTAGCATGTGAGACTCTTAGTCATAGCCATTTCCTTAGCAACCTGGTGTGCACCATCCACTATGGCATTCATCATATCTGTGGAATCCCTAGAAATCTCAGATAGTGCTATTACTTCAACATCAAAAATGGAAACCACAACAACATCATGAACACCAACTGCAATGATAGGAGGGATAATCACCTCTTCACTAGGGTTTCCTTGATCAACATCATTGCTACAGTTTATAGGGGTTTGGATATGACTTGCACCATTCTTTTTTTGCCTTCTCTTAGTAGGTATTTTTCTCAGCTCTCTACTGCAAAGGATTAAAGACTCCTCGTATGCCATCCTCTTCCTTTGGCAATGACTACAAACATGCCCAAAGACCTTGCAACAATCACACCTATCAGTGGGGCATCTGTAATGACCTTACTTTTCAACATACCCAATCAAGGAAGGACCTTAAAGTTGAGAGTCATTACCTAAAATTATCAAGATCTACATTTTAACAAATTATAAATAATTCCATGCAATTTCCATTAATTCAAAATATTATTTACAAGGTATGCAATGATGCTCCTCTAAGGAAATACATGAATTTGAACATGAACTAATACAATTGAGAAGAAGTATCTAAATAGTCCTCCTTTATCTTTAATCTCTTTAGTGAATTTCATCTAGTTAATCATATGTTGATATCTTCATATGTTGCATTTACCTAAAACGACATGAAACAAAATGCAGATCAATATTGTTACATTGTGTATGTGGGTGTATGAAAAAGTGTGCAAGTAAGATAACAACATTTAATCAATCAATTAATTGCAAATATGAACTCAAAATTTCTTATATATTCTAACCCACACTTGATATGCTATCTTGGGTGTGATTACTGTCAGATCAAGGCTCATGTGTATCATCCCTTGATACATGTCATCTTGGGATTCAAAATATATCTTATTTTATGTGATACTCATAGAGAACGAATAGAATGTAAATAAACATCAAATAGTTTATTTCAACAATCCTCAAGAAATCCTCGACAAACATCGGCAATTGATAATTATGATTAGTCATAATCATAGTCACATACCTCAATGTAGAACCATGCAGATCATGCAATCATAGTTTAAGAAAATCATCCAATTAAGCAAGCAAAGAGGAATCCAAGCAATACAACATTTAATCTGCATGTATGTAAATCCTAAAGTGCCACCATCACATTATATAAATTATACCCTACTCGGGTCCTAATCTTGGGTTTAGGGTTATCTTGGGTTTGAATAAGGAATAAGGGTGCAAACCCTAATTCCATCACATGTTAATAATTAGGTGAAACCTTAATTATTAGATCCATCACATCCTTTCATTATGACCAACTAGATTCGATTATGTTCACTAAGATTATCACAAGTTATGATCTTTAATTTCAAAACTCTAATTATACATGTATTTGACTACTGGTCTAGAAATCCTAATTATCCATCATTATCATCATAATCTTAGAACTCATTATATTGAACAAAATTAGATTATAACATGAACTAGAAGTATTAAACTCTTTAATAACCAATTCTAGGGTTTCCATGTATAAATCACCACTTAATTAGGAATTAGCCCTACTTTTGGAATTGGGATCAGAATGAGGTCTCAATTACATTGTATTCATTTTCCTCTCGTTTTCCTTATCAATTTTCATATATAACTTGCTATCTTGTGAGATACCAGTAATTAGTTATGTTAATTGTGAGATAACTAGATCTCAGCCAAATGCAAGGTGCCACATAGGCAAATACTTCCAATTTATCTACTTACTCGGGTCGGGCTATTATCAGAGTGAAAAGAATCCACTACCCTATGCACAGTGGCTTGGATTACCACACGCCCAGGGGAGATCTGGTCAAAAGGCATTACGCCTTCTCCTACCTCGCGATGCGGATGTGTTCCTCCATAGAAGATCTAACCCAACAGTTGACTCCCTTTCTCTAGGGCTCGGGGAAGCTACATGAGATTAAAATAGTTCCTTAACCCTCCGTTAGAATTGAGCCAATCCTTGGGGAGCCATTCAATGGTCTGGGTTGTGGGAGTTAGAGGCCAGGAAACACTACAGTATGAGAGGTTGTAGTACTATGAGTCCTAGGGTTGTGGACATTACCTAGAATCATAGAGTTGGACATGAAGTAACTGTTGGGTTTTACGGGAGGCAGAGAAGCAGCGGAAACAAAAAAAATTCTCCCCAAAACCCAGAACAAAAGGAATCGCATCAACGTCTATACAATAGGAAAGATGGTTTGTGGATGCATACCTTGTCTCGAGGCTTGCTCGGTGATAGTACCTCACGCCTTGCGCGGTCTTCACCTCTGGTCTTGGACGGTGTCTGTGCAGCTCCTGGTCGCACCGGGACTGACGACTCCTGGTCTCACCGGGACTGTCGGGATTGACAGTTGTCCTCTGAGCGATAGAGGTCTCCCGCCTCTACAGTCGTCCACATGGACTGCCTGGAACTCTGATCTCCTTGTCCCACAAGGAATCAGAAGGAGTCGCACCCTCCTGTCGGCGTACTAGTCTCTGACACACTCTCCTGCCACCAGTCTCTTTCTGCAGTTGTCTTTCCCTTGTTGTGCCTCCCTTATCGGGTAGCACATGCTTGGGCTCTCTCGGTTACCAAAACCAGAGAGAATGACAACTTTACAGAGCAACTGGTTGCACTGAGTTGTACTTTGAGAAGCCCCCAATACCCCTATATATAGGAGGGTCATGGAACAGGGTTCTCTATCCCGGGCAATGCGGGACTAAAGCAAGAGTAGAAGGGTTTGAAATTTTCCACAAAAACAACCAACTGCGTAACCTGAACCGATCATTTCACAACTGAAACGGTCGGTTGGGGGTCTGAGCCGATCGGTTGACACCTCAACCGATCGGTTGGGACCCATGAAACGATCGGTTCACTTCTGAACTGGTCGGTTCGTGGTCCTGATTAGTTCCCGATTGACTTCAATCCTTGTTCCAATCAAATTGGGCAAGAAATTTCTCACCAATCTTACTTTCCCAACTTGCTCAGTTGGACCAGTTGAACCGATCGTTTCAACACTTGAACCGATTGTTTCACCCTGTCCATGAGCCGATCGGTTCACCAAGATCATCCGATCGATTCATCACATGAGCCGATCGGTTGGGAGTGCAGATTGTGCAGAATCAGTCAATTGCAGTTTCAATCAATCCGATACTCTAATCAATCAGTCCAACACCTTGAACACTATGATATTGAGCTATCAATTCATTGAGTGTTTAATTGAACTACTAAACTCCTTTAGTAATCAATCTAAACATTGTTTGTGGACAAAATCCTATTCCAGGTTAAATCCTATGTGTGTGACCCTGCATGTCTATTTCACATTGGCAGTTAAAGTCCATAACACTTATGACTTCACAAGCAAAGAGCGGTGCCTAGTCACACATCAGTGCTACCCAAGTGAAATAGAAAGTTGGAGAACAACTTTCAATCCTACAATCTGTGAATGGTGTTATAGTGAATGTATAATTTCTTTATCACTGATATCCTGAATGAACTCGAGGCATGGAACAATCATCCTGTCAATGTTCATTCATTTCCTTGATCTCAGAGCAGACTGGGTGAGATGTGTGAGACATCAATATCACATATTGATTCACACGTGCATGCGCATGCCTTTCTCAATCCTACTCATCAAGTGGCCAAGGACATCAAACTCCCTCAGAAGGGACAAATCCCATATCTATCACTCACCTCAAAAGCCCCATGTGTCAAAGCCACCCAATCATCACCTTTATAACAACCCATGTTTCAGGACTGCGTTTGATGATTTCAAAGTGTACCCAATGACATGTGTTGAGTGTAGTGATTTCAAGTCTAAGAATCACACTCACCACCATCCCTATGAGAGCTGACTGTGATTACCAAGTCATGGTTCCATGTGTCGCTCTCACGGTGGGTCTGTCCGTTACCTTGTTCTCTAACAAGTACCTATGTGCTTGGTTTGATATCACTATATCATGACTAATGAGATTCTATCATCAACCAACACACAATCTAGTCTTCAGTGTTATTGATGTCTATGGTTATTTCCACAATAACAACCGACTAGGGACTAAACAAGAATGTATACTCTTAACATCCGTATGATCTCATCGTTTAGGTCCTTAACCTAAAAGTATACGTCATTGAGTAAAATCATTCTTTAGACATCTATCATGTTACACTATCATCTCAGAAATAGTTTAAACATATAGATCGGAAATTGCCTTTATTATTATTCAAATCATTTACAAAGTATCCCATTACAATCATCATATGACTTGCTCTATGGGCATACATACCAACAGACTCCCACTTGCACTTAGAGCCAGTCACCAAGGAACCTCAGTCCTTGTGACCTAGCATGATCATCATGCTTCTGTTGAGAAAGGGCCTTCGTCAGTGGATCAACTATGTTGTCTTCAGTTGGTACTTTGCAAATCTTCACATCTCCTCGCTGTATGATCTCTCGTATGAGATGGAAGTGCCACAGTATGTGCTTGGACCGCTGATGTGATCTGGGTTCCTTAGCTTGTGCAATA
The DNA here is from genome assembly GCA_963693085.1 of Alisma plantago-aquatica. NCBI lineage: Eukaryota > Viridiplantae > Streptophyta > Magnoliopsida > Alismatales > Alismataceae > Alisma > Alisma plantago-aquatica. The sequence continues at coordinate 71,402,217 of OY856411.1, read as the reverse complement.
GCTCCATTATTTTCACAATAAAGCTCAATTGCATAACAGCTACTAGGAACTACACCAAGTTCAGAAATGAACTTCCTGATCCACACAACCTCCTTTGCTGCATGTGAAGCAGCAATATACTCGGCCTCTGTAGTAGAATCGACAACTGTTTCTTGTTTGGAACTCTTCCAGCTCACAACTCCATTATTAAGGCAAAATACAAATCCTGACTGTGATCTGTAATCATCTTTATCGGTTTAGAAGCTTGCATCGGTGTAACCCTTTACAACCAGCTCTTCCTCGCCGCCGTAAATAAGAAACTGATCCTTAGTCCTTCACAAGTACTTGAGGATGTTCTTTACGGCTGTCCAGTGAGCATCCCCGGGATCTGACTGGTACCTGCTCGTCATGCTGATAGCATACAAGACATCTGGGCGTGTGCACAACATAGCGTACATGATTGATCTAATGGCTGATGCATATGGGATCCCATTCATACGCTCCCTCTCTTCACAAGATTGGGGACATTGAGCTCTAGATATGGTGACTCCATGTAGCATGGGGATGTTGCCTCTCTTTGAGTTCTCCATGCTGAACTGCTTCAGCACTTTGTCAATGTACGTGCTCTGACTTAGTCTGAGAAGCCTTCTAGATCTATCTCTATAGATCTTAATTCCTAGAATGTAGGATGCTTCTCCTAAGTCCTTCATTGAGAAAGTATTCCCAAGCCAAGTCTTTACCTTTTCTAAGGCTAAGACATCATTCCCCATCAATAGTATGTCATCCACATACAATATGAGGAATGTAGTTGAGCTCCCACTAACCTTCTTGTACACACAAGATTCATCTTCATTTTGAATAAAGCCAAACACTTTGACTTCCTCATCAAATCGAAGATTCCAACTCCGAGATGCTTGCTTCAATCCATAGATTGACCTTTGCAGCTTACAGACTTTATTGGCATTCTTTGGATCTACAAAACCTTCAGGCTGTGTCATGTACACATCCTCATTTATATTCCCGTTAAGGAATGCGGTTTTTAACATCCATCTGCCAAATCTCATAGTCATAATAAGCTGCAATAGCAAGCATGATCCTGATGGACTTAATCATGGCAACTGGAGAAAAGCTTTCGTCATAGTCAACACCTTGAACTTGTCGAAATCCCTTCGCAACCAATCTGCCTTTATAAGTTTGCACATTGTCATCCATGTCGGTCTTTTTCTTAAAGACCCACTTGCACCCTATGGGTTTTACCCCTTCGGGTGGTTCCACCAAAGTCCATACTTTGTTGGAGTACATGGATTCCATCTCGGATCTCATGGTTTCAAGCCATTTCTCAGAATCTGGTCCCTCCATAGCCTCTACGTAGGTAGTTGGATCATCATCTATAATCAACTCACCACCTTCCTGAGTCACAAGGTATCAAAACCTCTCAGGTTCAAGGCGGGTCCTACTAGATCTACGAGGTCCTTGTGTTACCAGAGCAGAATGAGATCCCACAACACCTTGTGAATCTCCATATTCCTCTCGTACATCTACTGGTTCAATGTTTTCTTGTTGGGCTTGAACCTCTTCAAGCTCTATTTTCCTCCCACTGCTTCCTTTGAAAATAAATTCCTTCTCTAGGAACACAGCTGTCCTGGCAACAAACACTTTGTTGTCAGTAGGGTGGTATAGATAATATCCCCTCGTTTCCTTGGGGTATCCAATAAAATAACATTTATCGGATTTGGGTCCAAGCTTATCAGGAAACATTTTCCTAACGTAAGCCTCACAACCCCAAATCTTCAGAAAAGACAAATCGGGACGCTTCTCGTACCATATCTCATATGGTGTCTTTTGAACCGATTTAGATGGTACACGGTTAAGTGTAAACGTTGTAGTTTCAAGAGCATGACCCCAAAAGGAAATTGAAAGATCAGCAAAACTCATCATTGATCGCACCATATCCAACAATGTGCGATTCCTTCTTTCAGACACATCATTATACTGTGGTGTTCCAGGTGGAGTCCATTGTGATACAATACCACAGGCTCGCATAAGGTCCTCAAACTCCTGGCTTAAGTATTCTCCACCTCGATCGGATCGAAACTTTTACCAAGTTGGTTCTTTACTTCATTCATGAAATCCTTGAACCTTTCTAGGGTTTTTGACTTATGCTTCATCAGGTACACATAGCCATACCTACTGAAATCATCAGTGAAGGTAATGAAGTACTGACACCCATTTCTGGCATTAGTTCTAAAAGGCCCACATACATCAGTATGTATGAGTCCTAATAGATCACTAGCTCTCTCACCTTTACCTGAAAAGGGAGTCTTGGTCATCTTGCCCAATAAACAAGATTCACATGTCTCTATTGATTCATAATCAAAAGAGTCTAGATAACCATCTTTATGGAGTCTAGAAATGCGCTTCTCATTTATGTGCCCTAGACGACAATGCCAAAGATATGTTTTGTTTGAGTCGTTGAGTTTTTGCTTTTTGGTGTTTACATTGTATACACTTATCTCCAAATCTATCAAGTATAGACCATAAGACATTGGGGCACTGTCATAAAAGATCCCATCTTTAGAAATGGAACAATTTCCATTCTTAATAAGAAATTCAAATCCATCCTTGTCTAAACAAGAGACGGAAATGATATTCCTATTTATGGCAGGTACATAATAGCAGTTCTTTAACTCTATTATTAGCCCACTAGGTAGAGTTAACTCATAGGTTCCTACGGCACTAGCGGCAACTCTTGCCCCATTGGAAACACATAGTTCAACCTCGCCTTTCCCCAAAGGCCTACTTCTCTTAAAATCCTTCACATTTGAACAAATGTGAGATCCGCATCCGGTATCAAGTACCCATGACGAAGAAGTAGTAAAGCTAATCTCTATCATGTATATACCAGAAGTAGAGATCTCTATCTCTGACTTCTTCTTCCATCATTCCTTCCATCCTCTCCATGTAGAAGAAATTGGTTTGGCGAGAGAACCCTTCTCTCCCTTACCTTTCATTTCATTGATCTCTATCAATGAACTTTCTTTCTTCTTCACTAACGCATTAAGCGTACATGGAGTGGATTCAAAGGCTCCTGGTATATCTGGATTGTGCAGAACACTTCTCACAGTCCTCAACTAGTTATGGAATTTGTTCTCAATTAATTTGCCCATTTTAAAAGATGATTCATTTGCCATTCTACAAGAGAAAATTGCATTTGTCAAAACTCCTTTTAATTTGATTTGAATAAAATTTGACGATAGTTAATTAGGCCTTTAATTAATTACCGCTCCCACTATTTTGACTCAAATTGACGGCCCTCACCATCAATTTGGAAGATTGCAGCGTACAATCTTCTAGTGGGTCAAGATCCTGAAATCCTCTGCGCCATGGACTAGCTAGGGTTGTCACCCACAACTCAGATCTCCCAGGTAGGCAACTCTTGCCAATTGCATCATATGCAACTCTTGAAAGATGTCACATGCAACTCCTTGCCATGATCATCTCCATGCCTCAAGGTGCTAGATCCTATCTAGGTCACCTTGTTAAGTCCGACCCAAAGCCAACATGATGAATATGCACCCTACTAGGGCAGACCCACATGTTCATCCTTCACGCTTCCACGAGATAGACGATGCACCACGCTAGGGCGTGCCCACACTTGATCGATCAAGCTTTTCATGTGTGTCGCATTTGGAAGGCATCTAAAACTTTAATATTTAATGAGGGATTTGGTTTTTATATACATATACATATCCAATCACCACAATATATAGTACGTATCATATACATGTTATATCCCACAGAAAAACATGTGACATGATAAAAGCAATGATTATGGCCATCCTATTGTGATTCCTCAAGCCAAGAGGAATCACGGTCATCTAGGTCTACATCACATGCATCCTGTACAAGATGAAATCTGTCCTTGCCTTTCTGGGTTTGATCAGCTCATCTCCATGACTGATCGGCTCGCCATCAAGTTGGTTGTTCGGGTGCCACCAGCCGATCGACTGGCCCCTCCAGCCGATCGGTTCACCAGTCGTCGTGCATCTCCTCAGATCGCCACCCACTCGTCTCGCTACTCGAACCGGTCATCTGGAACGTCAACCGATCAGTTCATGCCTTGAACCGATCGTCTCAGTCATCGTCAGGTCGTCCGCCATTCTTTGACATAACAGGAAATAAAATCTATCATATTTACAATTGAATTGTGAAACCCCGAGTTACATTTGGGTGGAACAAAGGTAGGAAAGAAGTCTCGAATTATTTCAAGTTACATCAGGAATAGGAGAAAGGGAATCGGTGCGCAGACCGAGATGCAAGCAACCACATACAACCACACACAAATATATGGTTTATAGGCCATAACCATGCTACACACCCACCACAAAACTCGTTTAAGGGCGACACGTATCAAGTTCATTAATATTACATATCATATATGTATATACTGGATTTGTGGATTGGACATGCATAAAGCCAATTTTATTCGCATCGTATGCAATAAATAAAGGCGACAAACCAAAATCGATCATATCAATAATCCTAAAATATAGAGCGGTTGACGTGGCTCTGATACCATTGTTGGGTTTTACGGGAGGCAGAGAAGCAGCAGAAACAAACAAATTTCTCCCCAAAACCCAGAACAAAAGGAATCGCGTCAACGTCTATACAATAGGAAAGATGGTTTGTGGATGCATACCTTGTCCCAAGGCTTGCTCGGTGATAGTACCTCACGCCTTGTGCGGTCTTCACCTCCGGTCTTGGACGGTGTCTGTGCAGCTCCTGGTCGCACCAAAACTGACGACTCCTGGTCTCACCGGGACGGTCGGGATTGACAGTTGTCCTCCGAGCGACAGTGGTCTCCCGCCTCTACAGTCGTCCACACGGACTGCCTGGAACTCCGATCTCCTTGTCCCATAAGGAATCAGAATGAGTCGCACCCTCCTGTCGGCGTACTAGTTGCCGACACACTCTCCTACCACCAGTCACTTTCTGTAGTTGTCTTTCCCTTGTTGTGCCTCCCTTATCGGGTATCACTTGCTCAGGCTCTCTCGGTTACCAAAACCAGAGAGAATGACAACTTTACAGAGCAACTGGTTGCACTGAGTTGTACTTTGAGTAGCCCCCAATACCCCTATATATAGGAGGGTCATGGGACAGGGTTCTCTATCCCGGGCAATGCAGGACTAAAGCAGGAGTAGAAGGGTTCAAATTTTTCCACAAAAACAACCAACTGCGTAACCTGAACTGATGGTTTCACAACTGAAATGGTCAGTTGGGGGTATGAGACGATCGGTTGACACCTCAACCGATCGGTTGGGACCCATGAAATGGTCGGTTCACTTCTGAACCAATCGATTCGTGGTCCTGATCAGTTCCCGATTGACTTCAATCCTTGTTCCAATCAAATTGGGCAAGAAATTTCTCCCCAATCTTACTTTCCCAACTTGCTCGGTTGGACCAGTTGAACCGATCGTTTCAACACTTGAACCGATCGATTCACCCTGTCCATGAGCCAATCGACTCACCAGTTGAGCCGATCGGTTCACCAAGCTCAGCCGATCGGTTCATCACATGAGCCGATCGATTGGGAGTGCAGATTGTGCAGAATCAGTCAATTGCAGTTTCAATCAATCTGATACTCTAATCAATCAGTCCAACACCTTGAACACTATGATACTGAGCTATCAATTGATTGAGTGTTTAATTGAACTACTAAACTCCTTTAGTAATCAATCTAAACATTGTTTGTGGACAAACTCCTATTCCAGGTTAAATCCTATGTGTGTGACCCTGCAGGTCCATTTCACGTTGGCAGTGAAAGTCCATAACACTTATGACTTCACAAGCAAAGAGCGGTGCCTAGTCACACATCAGTGCTACCCAAGTGAAATAGAAAGTTAGAGAACAACTTTCAATCCTACAAACCGTGAATGGTGTTATAGTGAATGTATAATTCCTTTGTCATTAATATCCTGAATGAACTCGAGGCATGGAACAATCATCTTGTCAATGTTCATTCATTTCCTTGATCTCAAAGTAGATTGGGTGAGATCTGTGAGACATCAATATCACATATTGATTCACACGTGCATGCGCATGCCTTTCTCAATCTTACTCATCAAGTGGCCATGGACATCAAACTCCCTCAGGAGGGACAAATCCCATATCTATCACTCACCCCTCAAAAGCCCCATGTGTCAAAGCCACCCAATCATCACCTTTATAACAACCCATGTTTCAGGACTGCGTTTGATGATGTCAAAGTGTACCCAATGACATGTGTTGGGTGTAGTGATTTTAGGTCTAAGAATCACACTCACCACCATCACTGTGAGAGATGACTGTGATTACCAAGTCATGGTTCCATGTGTCACTCTCACGGTGGGTCTATCCGGTACCTTGTTCTCTAACAAGTACCTATGTGCTTGGTTTGATATCACTATATCATGACTAATGAGATTTTGTCATCAAATAACATACAATCTAGTCTTCAGTGTTATTGATGTCTATGGTTATTTCCACAATAACAACTGACTAGGGACTAAACAAGAATGTATACTCTTAACATCCGTATGATCTCATCGTTTAGGTCCTTAACCTAAAAACATACATCATTGAGTAAAATCATTCTTTAGACATCTATCATGTTACACTATCATCTCAGAAACAGTTTAAACATATAGATAGGAAACTGCCTTTATTATTATTCAAATCATTTACAAAGTATCCCATTACAATCATCATATGACTTGCTCTATGGGCATACATACCAAAAGTAACAGGGTGCCCTTGTAGATCTTCACATGCCTCGTGGGAGTTTTGGCACTTCTAGCTGAATCTGGAGACAATCCTTACTCCTTGGACTGAAAGTGAGGAAGGACTTTGGCTAGCGGGGTACTATAGAGGTTTTTGGACTCCTCAAGTAACATGTCATGGGACAACTGTAGACAATGGTAGGAGGTGGGGTTTTGTCATCCTGGTGTTTCTCTAAGAACCAAAGAAACACCCACAACCACTTCTCTACTAACCTATCCCACCAGGCACAAGGATGGTATCCCAAGATTTCAAAATACAAGGACCATCTATCGGGATTTTTGTGAACTTCAGAGGCCATGTGCCATGCCTGTTTTGGAGGCAAGGCTCTGTGGTCCTATATATATGTAACATCCCTAGATTTTGGCATCTCGAGACTCAGAAGGTCAGAGAGTACAAATCTGAAAATGTAAGCAAATTGTTACAAAAAGCAATGCGGAAGCATAATACACATACATGAACATACATCCATAACATTTCTCAACAATAAACATGTAAATATGTTGCAAAATGACCTACTACAACATGAGTTACAATTATGCATTAGAAGGATATTTTACATATGTCTGAACATGTATGATAACCAACATCTATACAATAGGTACAACATGTACAACTTGCTCATATCTTGTTCTTTTATTCCATGCTAGCTCTGAACCAAAAAAATACGTGAAACAACAAATCAACATAAAGTTGGTACATTGTTGAAATATACTATACTATGCTGGCATTATTAAAATACCTAAAAAAGAAGAAAGGAAAAGAAAACATTATTTAAGACATGTATTACTATGGTGGACGTAGGACAATCAACACTTATATTTTTGGGCCCTATCCTCGCGTACCTTGTACCATTAGGGGTATCACTACGTACCTTGTACCATTAGGGAGGTGATAGTCAACATTAATAATTTCCCTCTCTAATAGGGAGATTAATGAATCATCAGTAACTACGTACCATTTTCTTTCCTTAGTGTTCTTAGTTTTTAAGGCGGAAAAGTGATAATATGTATAGATATACATCCAACAAGATTATACAACTACATGCAAGCAATTACTCATAATTATATCATCCAACAAAAACTAGTCTTATACTTATGTCCACATACCTGAGTTTAGATATTCTCATTTATCCTTGATCATGTACATATCTTGTCATCACTTGAGTGATAGCAATTAATCATCATTATTACAAGGTTCACCATTAATAATGGTGTTTTAGGTCCATATTAGGTTTAGTTCAAACCTAGGTTCAAAGTGACCTAAACTTGTCTCTTATATTTTTCTACTGATCATAAGGTCATAATTAGGGTCAGGTTCAATTTTCGTAATTTTCTGATGATGGGTCTATTTTCTAGAATTAAAATGAGGCTACAAACATGGAATTGGGTTTTAATGAGAAATGACCTATTATTTATACATAATAGTCAAATTAGAATTCATATTTAGTTTGCACATGATATTAGGGTTCAAGTATATTTTGTTCAGATTTTATGTCCATCATGTTCTAATTATTTGAGGTTAACTAACCCTATAATGGAGCATTATCATCTATATTTGAAACAACCATATAATGTTATTCAAAAGCCTGATTTAGGGATTTAGTAAGAAAGGGGACATTTTTCTGAGTTTGAGGATATTTTGTGGGGATTTACTGGCCTAGGAAGCTATTTACTAAGAATTTAGAAAGATCTAATTATTTTTCTGAGAATCAAAATTGATTTACCTATTGTGATTAAGCTCAACCGTTGAATTTGGCCCCCTTGGAGCTTGGATTAACGTCACGTGGTCCTAGGGGGAAGCGAGTCGGGTGTGAGGTTCCTTGGCATCCACTGGGCCGGACAACACCATTGGTTAAGCCTGCGTTTGGCACGGGACCGAAACCCGGTTTCGTGCTGTCTTTTAGTGCCAACCCTGCCAAACATCTGTCGGTTCAAGGCCGGTTCGCGTTTGGTTCAAAACCCAGAAAATCCTCCGTTATGGGATAACGGAACCCCCAAATCGGGGTTGTCCCAGTCCCACGAGGGGCGGGATTCCGGTTCACAACCCGGTTTATGCGATCCTCTCCTCCCCTCGCCCCACACCCATCCCGACATTTGTCTCCTTTCCCCTCTACCTCCTATCTTCTGCTCCTTCTGCTCTGTTCCTATCCTGTCTTCCCTCCCGATACCTCCTCTCCCGAGACCTCGAGACGAGCTCTGTGGTCTCTCCTTGCCATTACTATTATCTCCAGTAATAAAGCTGAGCCATCGTTTCCATCGGTCGTTCCAGCGGCAGCCATGGCAGGTGACTGGCGTGCCCTAAGCCCTGCCCAGTGGAGTAGGCGGAGTAGCAGGTCAATCAAGCGGCAAAGCTGTGGTGGCTCGTCTGCAAGCTCGTCTGCAAGTGCCGAGCTACTCCCGAGTTGTCAACTCGCATCAAAGCGCCGTGCAGTAAACCCTAGGAAGGGCAACCAGTGTCCTGCCTGTTATATACTTGTGCATTTCATCATCGATCTGGCCGCATTTCACCTTCGAAGCCTCCATACACTCTTCTGTTCCGCCACTGCCGCCGCTGCCGAGCCGCTGTTGTGGGAAGTCACCGAGCTGCTTGCAAGATAGGTATCCGCCGCCCCTTTTCATCGATCTCGTCAGTAACATTGCAAGGTTTTCAGTATAAAAAATGGTATATGTCTCCTCCGACCTGCTATTTAGTAATGATGTTGATTGAATCTGATCTTGATCTTGATCTGATCTGATTTTGAATCTGATCTTGATCTCGTCACCTTGAAAAATGGTTTTCAGTATAACATTAGTTGATTGAATCTGATCTTGATGTTGATGTTGAGGCATCTCTGTGGTAGTTGGTTGAATCTGATCCTTGGTATTTATACAAAATCCCTTCTTGCTTATTTTAGGAAGCAGCCATATTAGCTGCAACAGCTATGTACATATTAGCTCTCCGATTGCAACTACTCTGTATCTAATGCTGTGCTATCCTTAATCCCTTACTTAAGTCCAAAATTTGTATAGTGGATTACAGAATTTATATAAATCTGTTTTGTATATTAGTGGAACCTCAACCCATTATTGCCACATTTACGTCTATGCATACAAAGTGGTCAATTCCCACTCGACTGTCATCTTGTCAAAGTGGTCAACTAAATGGGCTGACAAATGTGGTTGTATCCCTCTTTCTCCCACTTGAAACTATCCTCTATCCATCATGTTTTTATTTGTGATGTATATGGACAGAAATTGCTTTGTAGATCCGAATAGAATGGAGTCATAGAAACTCCTCATATTGTGTTATATGTGACCACGAGTGAAGTTCTTTTATGTAAAGTGAAACCAATCTTAGATTACCATTGAGGTAATTTTGCATTGACTATGGTTTTGGTGTAATTAGAATGGGGTTTGGGTGTAATTAATGATTTCTGTTTTGGTAAATTGTGTAGTTTCAATTAACATTCAGGCTCCATTTTCCTGTAAAATTTCTAGTACCTGACAAAACATTTGAAATCATTCATATAAGTGATTGAGTTATTATGTTCTTTATCATCATTCACTAGTTTTACAGTACAATGTGGTTGCTTGTTCACCACAACAAGTTACCTTCTGATATATAGATAAAAGTAACCATAGTTTGAAAGTTGACACCATGACTATAAATTCCAAAGTTACTGGTTAACACCCAATATACATATGCAATCATAACCAATTGAATGGAAGTATGGCTGGCAATGATACCAGGGAATTCCAGAGCATGGCTGGTGTGTGTCCAGTCCACTGATGTTCAACGAAGAGCAGAGCATCATTAAAACCTTCTGCTCTTGTCTTATGTTTCACTTTTAAACCTACTTTCTCAAGGTGAACGATGGTGGCATTTCCTATATATACTTTAATTTCTAAGCAGCCCAGATTTTTCCTTTTTTGTGTTCTTTATTGAGTGGGGCTGCAGTATGGCTGCTTTACATGTGCTAATGGGGATTTATAATATTTTAAATCCTAAAGAAAGTTATGAAAGATTAAATAAAATATTATTGAAGAAATGTCCCATAATAAGAGACAGATGTAAAATATTATTAGATATCCGTTCATGTGTCTAAATGAGATTCCCCTGAAACTTTCTCAATAAGTATTATGACCTGATGAACCACCAAACAACTACTCAAAATAAAATACAACAAAATGAAACTACTCAACTCATTTTTTTCCTTTTGAGAATTGTTACACACATAACTTTTGCTTTACAATGATGATCTTCTACCCATGAGGGAAATGACTAGCTTTAAACATTTTTATAAATACTACATGATATTGTTGCTCCTCAAGTTATTTGAAAAGTTCATTATTTCTTGGTATTGAAGTACTATGTATGTATCTTATTATTTATTGTTAAACCATACTAAAAGCATGATTTGGACATCCTTCACTTGGTATACATGTAGAATTCTGAATCATATTTGACTCATAAATCCTCTTTATTCAATAAGCATTACATTGTTACATTGTCAATGATCTTATATTTAGCAACAATGTGTAAGTTAGTTTTAGTATTCAATACTTACATTGATGAAATTCTATATATTATTAAGCATTCCTCTAAATTTATACATCCCTAACAATTGCATGTTTGACTAGTAAAAATGGTCCTTGAGATAAAAAAAATGTATTTCTGATGTTGGTGTAATACTTTCCTTATAGTAAATTGTGCCAGAATTTATTCTCATTGAGTAGGATGTCATATCACTTGCAATTTACTATTAGATTGTGTGCCTTTACAGAAGTAATCCATGTACCTTAGTACCCTATAAGCAATAAATAGTGCCTCAGTCAAGTTTAGAGGTATCAGAAATAACATACTTGACTTGGAACTTTTGTTGTTCTGGTTTGCAACCATGGATTGGGATAAAGTAATTGTCTATCACCTAATATGCTTCATATTCTTCAGGTTTGTAGAAACACAATAAACTTAAACATCATTATGTTAGTTAAAGGTGGCACTCATCTACCTTGTGAGGAAGTTCATTTGTTAGGTGTTGATCATGTTGTTTATATTACTTGTCCCCATTTAATGTTTGAATCATCATACCAAAGCAAGAATCTGGCATCTGCTTGCCTAGACAACTTTGTTACTTAAATAGCCACATATTAGATTATTACTGAAATAAAAAACTGTTGTATAGTGGAATGTGGATTTCTAGCTACCCAACATATGATGGATATGCCACACTTGCTACTACTGACTCTTTCATTTCCCACTCCACTGTCATCTTGTCAAAGTGGTCAACTAAATGGGCTGACAAATGTGGTTGTATCCCTCTTTCTCCCACTTGAAACTATTCTCTATCCATCATGTTTATATTTTTCCCTTCTTGCTTATTTTAGGAAGCTTCAAGCAGCCATATTAGCTGCAACAGCTCTGTATATAAGCTGAATATAACCCTAAACTAATGAAAATTATCTACTGAAATAAAAAATTATCTACTGCTGCTATTTAAGCACTGCTATCCTTAATCCCTTACTTAAGTCCAAAACTGCTGTATAGTGGATTACAGAATTTATATAGATCTGTTTTGTATATTAGTGGAACCTCAAATACCCATTATTGCCACATTTACATCTATGCATACAAGTATAACTTTCAAAATTATGTATATAACTTTCATTATTGCCACATTTACGTCTATGCCACATGTACATCTGCTGATTATATTGCAAATAATACCACTATTTCAGCTAATCTGCGTTCCCTCTGAATTTCTTGTATGTACCGTCCCTGACCTTGTCGCTGGCCATGCAACTCTCTTCAACCTTCACTTGGGCTTACCAGGTATATCTCATGAGCAATACGAACACGTTGAATGTGAATGCCATGTTGAATGCTTGCTATTTATGTACTTTTCCTGTAATGAACATATTTGATGATGTGTTTGCTACAACCATTTCAAATTTAACTACAATTTAAATTTTTTTGTACACATTTTGGATCTTATGACTGGTCCGGGTAATGGATCTTGTCTTAGCCTACTTCAATACAAGTTATTGCTTTCAACTGCATAGTCTCATACTAGGTTCGTATGACGGTTTCATTTAAACACCCACACTAAATTGATATATCGCAGTGTCATTGCTACTATGGCTGCACCCGACCCGAGGTTCCGTATTGTATGGTCGAAAGAGTTGGATGAGGCTCTGGTTGCGGCATTGAGGAGACAATATGACATGGGTAGGTGCGTCGATGGAATATTTACTAGGGACACGTGGAGGGAGACGCTACGTGATTGGCATATCAGGATGGGGAGGAACGAGGGTACATTGGATCAGTTAAAAACTCGGTGGAAGAACCTCAGGAGAGACTATGCAAAGATAAAACTGGTAACCAACAAAAGTGGTGTTGGATGGGATGACAACAGGCACAAGCCAATATTGTCTGACACCCCGGAGTGGAGGGAGGCACTTGTGGTATGTATAATAATATATACTCCCTTGACTATTATATATTAAATTAAACTTGTTACTTTTGACCTAATCAGTAGTTGTCCCCTATTTTAGGCAATCAGGGAACTAGCGAGACTGATCAACAGACCATTCTACCACTACCACGACGTCGAGCTGATGGGGGGGAGGAACATAGCTAGGGGCCATCATGCAATGTCCTCAACCGAAAGACAACCTCCTTCTGATGTTGCATCTGAAGATGATGTTGCTGTTGACCTAGATGCATCTGATTCATTTGTCAGCCCAGAACCAACAGGTCCATCCGGTTTCACTGAAGACGTGGTTAATTCTGGGACACAAAGTGAGGACACCAATGGCGGATCACACAACCAAGGTGCTGCTGCAATGACTCCCACCACGATCAGACGTAGGAAGCGAGCATCAAGCTCACATGATAGTTGTGTCCTGTCTAATGATGTTGTGTCTGAATTCACAAAGGTGTTTTCCAAGGTACATGAGATGGGCAGCGGAATTGCTGCTAGGTGTAATGATAAAGACGAATACCAAACCATTTTGCACCACTTTCATGCAACCTACCCTGACACCCCTGTCCCAGTTTTTACCACTCTTGTGCATGCCATAAAAGATCCATCTAACCGTAACATTTACCTAAGCCTTATGGACACCCCACACAAAATTACCATTTGGTTGCAAGACTTGTGGGAAATGAAGAACACAACTTCTGCAGCTTCTGCATCACAATCACCCTTCACGCCACAATCTACACCGTACTTTTGAGGTTGACTAAATTAATAAGTATATCAGTATCCTGCCTTTTATTTGATGAACTTTATCAGAAGTTGTTGTTGTACTATTTTATTCAGTTGTTGTTGTACTATTTTATTCTGTTGGGAACAAGCTCTGAACTATAGTACTATGTAATGGTTTTAATGGAACAAGCCCTAATTTCATATCTGCAATATCTCGATATTTCCCTGATGCGGATAATTGCTTTTAATTATAGACGTGATGGCTGGTATGCATCAATATGAAACAACTGATGACATTCTACAACTACTGCATGTTATGTCTGCTCCGGCTTATGACATTGGTAACGCAATATCCTACCAAATAGCCGACCAAATTTCCCACAATATCATGGGAAATTCAGACGCCTCAACCACACATCAACCAATACCGAGATCGGTTAGTATTAGGAGCGGCCATCAAAAGGTTTTAGAAATAATAACCGGCCATGAAAGGAGGGCGTACGATCTGTATCGTATGCTACCCAACACAGTTTTAGCGTTTGTTGACAAACTTGAGGGCCGAGGTTTGTTGAAAAGTACAAGAGGTGTGTCATCAGTGGAGGCAGTTTGCTACTTCCTTCAGATGGTTGGCCATGGCCATACCAACCGTGTTCTTACTGAGGACTATATTCACAGTGGTGAGACCATAAGTAGAAAGTTTAACAAGGTGTTGGATGCAGTGTGTGCTTTGTGCAGTGAATATATTGTCATGCCAACTGCATCCACAACTCCACACCGCCGCATCGGTGAGAGTCCAAGATTTTACCCTTACTTCAAGGTATGACCATCACTTAGTTGACCATTGTCCATTCCATTGTTAATATAACCACTATCGTCATCGTTGAGTTTGGTATTTACTTGCGTTTTTCTTATATACTTGTCTTAGGATGCCATTGGGGCAATTGACGGGACACACATCCCCGTTTTGGTGAAGCGCGAAAAGCAGAACCGATATAGAAATAGAAAAGGGAATGTTTCCATGAATGTCATGGCTGCAGTCGACTTCTCAATAGAGTTTACATATATCATGACTGGTTGGGAGGGATCTTCTGCTGACCAAAGGGTACTTCAGGCAACTACAACCACAGGCGGGTTCAAAGTACCCGCTGGGAAGTACTATCTTGTTGATGCAGGGTACGCCAACACCAGGCAATTTCTTGCACCATATCGAAACGTTGCTTACCATATAGCAGAGTATCGGGGTAACAGAGGCTCATACACAAGCAAAAAGGAAATGTTCAACCACCGACATGCTCAACTACGTAACGTTGTCGAGCGAGCCTTTGGTGTGTTGAAGAAGAGGTTTTCCTACTTTCGTAAAGGAGCAACTTTTCCCGTGCAGTCTCAGTCTCGGATTGTAATGGCTTGTTGTATCGTTCACAATTTTATCCGGCGCCAAAATGATGGTGATCCTATGATGGATGAAAACTTGGATGAGCCTCATACTACGACATACATCTCGAACGAATTGAGTTCTCTGCAACAAACAAGCCAGGTCGATGCTAGAGAGGGAGATGTCTTGCGCGAAACTATTGCCAATTCTATGTGGGCAAATCAGTGATTTATACATTTGTTTTGTAACTTGCAGACATTGAAACATGTTCTACAACATGTTTCACTTACTCCCTTATTTCTGTAACCTAACGGCCAACTTTTGTTCTCAAACTGTATTGTTCACCGTTTTATTTGCATATTTATAAACAATGTGAAATTATGTCTCATTAGGTTTTCTGTCTAAAAATGGACAAAGACATGCCGTCGTGCCCATGTGGTCTGCAGTGCACCGTACGAGTGTACATGGATGCCACAGATGCGACAAATGGACGGTTTGAAGACAACAATCCCCACAGGCCATATTTTACATGTGGTAGGGGTCTTGTACATACCAGATGCCATATGAGGTTGCCCGCACAGCAAGTACCACCTACAGTGGCTACGCTGACTGCAATTAGGGATGCAATGGTATCACAACTCGCATATGCACGTAGCGAACACAAGTTTTGGTCAGAACATTGTGCCTTTATCTGTTCAACCAGAGCAGACACAACTAGGTTACAAGAAGAAATTTCAAGTATGCGGGAGAGGTGTCGATATCTTCGCCACCGACTTCAAATTACGAGCGATAATGACTCTTCATCAGAAGAAGATGGATACAATACGTCATAGATATACTATATTATGATATGTCTAAATGAACTCCACTTGTCTGTTGCAACAATTAGCTACTCGGTCTTCATATTATCTTTGAAAACTATGTCATGAACCCGATATTTTTCTATTAATCGTCAATTCTGTTTTATTAGATGTCGATGATTCCATCTGAGGTTCCGAGGTGTGATTGTGGGCTAAATGCAGCCTTACGGCTTAACACAGAGGATGCAGGGTTAAATGACTTTGTCATTTTGAGTCAAAGGCCGGGCGAAATGTATTACATATGCCCTACTCGTGAGGTGTGATAGTACATCAATAAACAATATACTATCCTTGTCGAGGCTCCGCATTCTTTGCCATTAACTTGTACCTCGTACTACATTTTAGGGAAAAGACCGATGCAAATACTTCCATTGGGCAGTCGATCTCCCCCAACAATTGATTCATTGAAAGCGGAGATTATGTTACTAACTGTTGAGTGCAAGTCAGTGTGGGGTCAGGCGATGAACATGAAGGACTTTGTTGAAATTCATTACAACTACGATGAATTATACGCTACGAAAAAGTATGAGCATGAGGTTTTAGAACGCAACGTTGCCAGTCTTGAGGAAGATTGTCGTATGCTTCTCGACATCCCTTCACCTCAAATGACTCCATGACGTTGAATGGCAAATGCATTTACATTGTCTTCTCTGTTTAGAATGACTATCAATGGATGTTATGAACATCATACACTTGTTTAATTTAGGCACTTTTATAAACGTCATATTACATTTTAAGCGGTATGAAAATTTTCTTCATGTTGATGAGTGTTTTAGTAATGATGTATATTATTATTCGAATTTTTTCTTAACGTTAGCTCTAACCAAATAATACAATTAATTGTGATATACAACCTTACTTTTTGAAAAATATATTACTTACAGAATCTGTGATATGGCTGGCCAACTGCCGACACCGTCTTTTATCTGGTCGCACGAGCTTGATATGGTTCTCAGAGGTTTGATGAGAACCCAATATCACGTGGGTAGATGTGTGAATGGAGTATACTCTACACAGGCTTGGATGGAGGCATGGCACCAGTTTGTATACATAACAGAAAGCCCTTACATTTCATTACCTGAGTTGCAAATGCGATGGCAATACATCGAGAGAGAGTTTGTAAGAGACAATATGTTCATATTGGCAGATTTATTGCCTCCCCCCACATTGGCCGCGCAACAAGGCATTGAACGCAACTTCTTGACGACGCGTCGCACTTACCCACCAGGGATTTTTTTTAGCACTGACAATTGAAATAAACAAATGAACTTGTAACATTTGTGCTAAATGTAGTTGTGTTTTTGCGTCGAAACAATTTACATTGTCTACTTATGTGTTGCATTATTATATGTTGCTACCATAATGCGATCAAATTTCCTACTTCATTATTATCTTATTGCCACAGTTACTTTACGAATTCTGTTATTTGTTCATACCTTTTTTTTTATTAATTATAGATGTCGACATCGCGTGCAAAGGCAAAGACAAAGGCAAAATTTGAAAAACTTTTGAAGTCACCAAAGAAAATTCATAAATATGTTGAAGATAACCTTGTATGCAAAAAACCATGTTGCAATCACATAAACGAGGAGGGCAAAATTGGGACTGATGATCAAGTCAAGGGCAAAGTCGTCAAGGGTAAAGTCAGTCAGCATGTTCCTCATTTGCCATTGTTGTTTGATTGACCAAAAGACGACATCAAACAACAAAACAAGCAGCCGGTGCAAGAACCATGCCCACTGTCATGGGACGAGTACGATGAGGCCATAACGTTGGCCCAAAGTGCCTTGTCAAAATCTTAGCTTTGGTTTGCCTGTTTATTGCTCCCCTTTTTGTCCTTCTCCCCTGAGGAATATCACCCGTAAACAATTATGTTAATATCAGTGATCATTTATGTTTCACTAATGACGACAATATGATTATTATCAGTTGCTTTTACCGACGATAATGTAATTTACGCCAATTTCATATTTCATGTACCTTGACTGCCAATTTCATATTTCATGTAGCTTGACTGTTACTGACGATAATGTAATTCGTCACACTGATGACGACAATTAACTAGGTTCAACATTACATATATACCACATGCAAAAGTCATTCCAGATGACATTAACGTTTCATTACTTTTTCATTACTTTTTCATCACTACGTTAATATTAGAATTATCATATCTTATTTGCACTATTTTAAATATACAAAATAACACCCACACAACACAAATAAAATATATTTTTAATATATTCTAAACTTAGGTTGAAGTGACATCACAAACACACATTCTGCGTACTTGTTCAAACTGTGATGCAAGAACATGACAGTTAGTTGTTAATCACTACGTAAAAATTAGAATTATCATATCTTATTTGCACTATTATAAATATACAAAATAACACCCACACAACACAAATAAAATATATTTTTAATATATTATAAACTTAGGTTGAAATGACATCACAAATACACATTCAGCGTACTTGTTCAAACAGTGATGCAAGAACATGACAGTTTATTTGTAATCACTACGTAAAAAATTAGAATTATCATATCTTATTTGCAATATTATAAATATACAAAATAACACCCACACAACATAAATAAAATATATTTTTAATATATTCTAAACTTAGGTTGAAGCGACATTAGAAATACACATTCTGCGTACTTGTTCAAACAGTTATGCAAGAACATGACAGAATAAGCTGATACTGACTACGCTGCCAAACAAAATCAGACTTCCAGCCAAACAGATTCAAACTGCAGTCAGACTGAAATCAGACCAACTGACCAGAATCAGACTGCGTTGCCAAACATAATCAGACTGCATCCTGACTGCCCCAACACCGGAATCCTGACTAACCCAGTCAGATTCCTGAATCCCAGTCCTGTGCCAAAGGCAGGCTAATGCCCTATGGACTCTGGAGTCCGACACCGCACGTTGGTAGAACTCTACCCGGGCTTCGCCATAGATCGTGGATAATGACCGACATCTTGGATTCTGCGCTCTAATCTCGATCTCGTCAGGTGGGTGGATCGGGGATCTAGTTCTGCACGACGCAGCGAGGAAAAGGATGTTGTTGTAGATCTCATTTGTCGTGGTGGCAGGAGTTTAGGCGACGGACCTTAGGGCGTGTGCGGCCCCACATCCACATTGTGTTGAGGTGAAGATGGCACGGCGGAATAGCAGGTGATGCATTTTGGGAATTTCCTTGCCAGCACTCGCCGCGTCTCACTGATAAGTCAGGATGCTCATCGGATAACATCTACTAGACCGCTCTCCATCTTTGTAAGGATTTGCAGGTGGTGCTCACTCTCTTAAACTCCTAGGACCCAAGTTCAAACACCAGCTTCACTCCTTCCTCAATTCCTCATCTGTTGTAGAAGGCCATGAAGAGGAGAAGCAGAATGGTAGCATGATATCTCTAAACCCACCACCCAAGGTTTCGTAACCTCTAGAGAATGCCAACCAATTGGAAAATTGGCTTGATACGGGGCATAGCAGTTAGGTGGCACAAGGAACTCGTGACCCGGTACTCTGTTCCAAGGAAATAGGTGGTGGAAGACAGAGTCTCCATCCACTGATGCAAATGGGATCCCTGGCCCTAATATCCACGTAGTCGTCACATAAATGCTGAATGTGTGACATTAGATGAAGAGCGAACAATTTTCCAAATCAAACAATCATTAATAATTTAGGAAAATTTAAAACGTCTCACAAAAGACTCTCTCCAATGCCATGAAAATTGAATCATATGCTTATATTCGTATATCCAACTCCTGATCAAATGTAGACCTAAACCAAGGTCATATGATCACTTAACACGCATCCTCAAGTAGGCTCAATTTAAAACCACATTACTAGAAACAATTACCACGAACACCTCTAATAATTCTCATTTACTTAATTGGAAATGATTACTCATTATGAACCTCAATGCATGATTTAGGTGACCTAATTTATGTATTAGTAACTGCATTAATTCCTCAACTTTAATTATACTCCTTTAGTCACTTTATGTCACGATCCTCATCATTGAACAAAACCATCTCATGTTTCAATATCAGTCATAAAATCACATTCTAGGGTTTCATGTGTTCTTTAGTCCTTGTTTCCACATAGAACTATGGTCTATAAAACCATCAAAATCTAGGATATCACGTTCACCCCACCTTATATGGAATTTCGTCCTCAAAATCTAACTAATCTCATACTCAAGGTACTGTCAAGAAGTTCCTTATGCCTCTAAACCACCACTTCTAGGTGCCAAGGATAGCATAACTCTTAATGGACCCTAAGTCCTCATCTTAGGTTTTGAGCATATTGGGATACAAATCCCCCCTATATGGGTCAACGCATCATTGAGCAACTTATTAATAACAATATTTTTTTACAATATTTGCATCACTTAGTCACCTTAAGACTTGGGGTTCTTTTTTTTTTTGCAATTTCAAAGTTGAGAAGATATTATTCAAGGTTTCATCTTTCACCCTACTCACATATGTAAGGTGATATCAAAATTTCATGTCATTTAGTAATGTATTTCCACACTAACCATCATTATTGTGATTGATGATCAACATCACACTAGGAATTCATTAACATACAAGGTGTTTATCTTCATCTTTGATATAAGGATTTCGTTACTTGAGAAGAGCTTACTTAATTGATAAAACATTAGGGTTTCACCCTATTACGTGAGAGTTTAAACAATAAGCTTAGAAGCATAGATTTGAGGTTAAGAACTATATTTTGTGATCATACAATTTATGATCCAAAGATACCTTAATCCAAGCTCATGATCTAAAACTTGTATCTTTTATGCATGATATAGAGGGAAAGAGAATATACTAAGCCAATCTTATCATGATTTTAGAATTGGATATTACGTGTATGATATAGAAAGGAAATATATAATATATCAAGATTATATGACTGTATATAGATCATTCATATAGCTCAAGTGAGGTTTCTAGTGTCATATATTAAGAAAGAGAAGGGGAAGGCACAACATTTATAAGTATCTCATCCACAAGGTATTTTACTCTCAGAACCAAAGTTCATATATCACCTCACTTGCAGCTAATGATGAGATTCACAAACATGTGTCACTCAATTTAGGACCTGACTCAATCAAAAGGATTGACTTTCTCATTATGAGTCACCTACCCATCATTCTTTGTTTAGCCAACTCTCACATATAGGATTGAACTCATCTACTTAGGAGTAACCCAACTTAGAACACATCATTTCACATATATCTCACATCTATTGTATATTTTAGGGTAGGTGCTATGACCCTCTCCTTGTCAGTCTCACTCTCTGTAGAGTTCACCATGTATCTTTTCCTAACATTGGAGGTCCTCCTTTGTAAAAGAGCTTGAGGCTCATGCATATTCAACTTTTAACTTAGCTCATATTAAGTAAGAACAGAGTGTGTACTTTAATCATCTAGACTTAACTCATAGTTTCAAATTTGGGATCAAAACTCATATACAACATATACCTATACAAAGAAAATTATATAATCAGATGTCAACCTAGGATACAATCATCCATATTTTTCTATTCTCTATCTATCCATGACATATCATGATAAGGCTCTTGACATCTACTCTAGCACTACACACTCTACTAGACTGATGTCACTCCCTTTCACCTAGGTTGTCTGGACACTAACTACTCTCTAATGTGAGGGACACATTTTTATATTTACACATAAATATAATAAAATATTATATAGCTTTTCTTCGAGAAAGCAGTCAGAGAAAATTATCGAGGCTCAAGCCGATTGGAAAACAAAACAAAATCAAAAAAATGAGTGTCCCACACATAGTAGATAGTCCAGTGCCATGTCACCTAGTGAAATGGTGAGAAAAAGGTGTAGACTAGTGTAGATACCCAATACATATGAGCTCTATATGGAAAGGGTTTCACACACTTTTCCAAACCTAGTTCTCAAACATCTAGGTTCTAATATAGAGGCTAGGTTAAACCTTATTCCTATAGAACATCCTACTAAGTTTTTTAGGTTTTAAGTGAAAGGTGAAATTTAGTTTTATGTTTCATGGTGAGCAAATGTCAGGTGTAGCTATTGTTCATGCTCTGATACCTACCTATGCTTGGTTTCACGATATCCTCTAGGACCTAGTTGCACGATACCATCATGGTCCCTGGTTGCACGACATCCTCTTGTGCATGTGTATGTTTTGGTTGTGGCTGATATGTGTGTGGCTAGTGCCCTGACCAATAGAGTTTGGGTGAGGGTTATAACCCTGCCCGATACCTCCTTGGGTGAGGGATAGCGCTACCCGCCACACCTTTAGTGAGGGTAGGCGATACCTTTAGTGAAGGATGCGCTTAGCCCAAAAACCCTAGACGAGTTGTTATCTAGTTATCAAACCTTTTGTTGATGATGAGATATGGAAGATAGGTTGTGACCAGTGACATGTTTGATACCTAAGGTTGGTGATAAGAAGGATGGTAAGATAATGGTAATGTTCATGAGATATAGGGCATCGTGGATGCTCACAGTTTTGTAATGATAACATAAGTTGTTTGATATACCAACTACAACTTATTGCTTCATATGATCATAAAAATGGATGTTATTCCAATCATATGCAACCTAAATTTGAATGGCATGATAATAATAATATGTTCCCTAGAGATTTATGTTTGGTGGTCAAGTTATCTCTCTTTTGATATACATACTAACCATGCAGGTGTATCAGATGAATTCATAACCAGATAAGATCTATGAGGTGTATGTGCTTTATATAACACTGATTCACGATAATCCTTGTTGATGAGATAACATGTATCACCAGTATGATGAGAAAGATCTGTGGACCTGATAAAGGCTGAGTGCCTAGTTGAGGTGTTATCCTCTGATATTGAGATAAGGGATTGCTATCCCAAGATGATGAGGTAAGATGATGATGCCTTGTGTTATGACCCACTCCATGATTAACTAATAAATACCTCGAATTACGTAAAACACCTCAATTAGGGTTGAGTATCAAATTAAACATCATGGATAATCAAGATAAGCTAAGATGTGAATTAATAGCTAAGATTGAATCACCTGAGGCAATTAATAATGTCAATGTTGATTATTTAGTACATTAAGTTGAATCAAGTAATCACAGTTGTAATTAGAGCTTTGATCTAGTGAAATAGTCCTTTTAGCATGTTTTGCACTTTGAGGTTATAGAGAATTCCGTGCTTAAACCGTTGCAAGAAAAATCACTCGAAACCGACTTCCGAGTTAAAAGATATGGACATTTGAGTGTTTAGGGACCTAGTTGTAAATATTGGAAATATATGGGAAATTTGCAGCTGGCCCCCTCCGCGACCTTTCTCCCTTATCCCTTCTCCACCCGACACTTACAGAACAACCGCTTGAAGCGGTGCCCAACGCCCGATCCAGAGCAGTTGAGGGGGGGGGGGCGCGAGAGCGATTTAGGGAGAAATAGCAAACAACCGACCTCCGTCCGTCCTTCCTCCTCCATTCTTCTTCTTCAACCATCTTCCTCCTCGCCCTAGGTGCACAGCACCTTGACCTGCTGGGCGGCGGACTGCAGAAGCAGCAGCTTGGCTGCTGCACGGCACCGGCCATGGGCCGTTCTGGGCGAGCTAAGCACCAAGAAAGGTGCGATTGATTTCGTTCGTGAGGTTCGTGCACCCAACCGCAGCTCCAGCTGCACTTAGCAACTCAATCGAAGCTCACCTAGCTGGCTGAACGTCGGCCAACTTGCAGCTACAACTGCACGGCGCATGACCAAGGAGGAGTCCGTTGGTTGATTTGAAACTCTGGGAAGGTACTTCCTACCTCCTATTCATGGCCATGGATTCGACTTTGCAGTTATAGATGTGCTAATATCAAGCACGGTTCTTCTTTTCAGTTTGTCAGTAAACGTAGAGGTGTCTGTTCTGTATATAGGTTTGAATCAGAACCCTAAGGCATGGTTTTTGCCAAGGGGAAGATGCCCTTGTGCTTGGTCTAGATTTTTAGACAAGAAATTCGTAGTCTTAGCTAGACCTAGTTGTCGTTTGAATTAATTTTAGATTCGTGTATGATACTACTGTTCTATTGCAGGGTCAGCATTCCGATCGGCCGAATTTGGTAAGATTCGGCCGAGTTTCCTTTATAAGGAAATCAAGCAGGGATTTGATCGGCCGAGATTGTAGACTGATCGACCGAGTTGTCAGCCGATCGGCCGAGTTCCCGGTTTGGTCGGCCGAGTTTCAGTACTGTGAGTAGTAGTTCATTCAGTAATCATTATTTAACTCAATTAAAATGTTTAATTGCTTCTGTATCAGTTAGTATAACTTATAAATAGTGTAGTACATACAATAGAGTATGTTAGTTTCATTGGAACTTGAATTACTTAATATGCTTAGTGAAAATGATGAAATTTTCATGTATTATAATTGTTATGTATTTGCTGATTTAAAAATAGATGTTTAGCATCGAAAGTGGATAAATGATACTGAATTATGTTTAATGATGATAAAGGATATATATTTGCTTCATGTGTTATTCAGATTGTGCAATATGCATGAAATGTGATATTCCTGTTTAAATGTTTATTTGTTAATCAATTATTAGACTTAGGTGCCCTAACACCGTAGAACCCCTAAGAGGGAATCTGCAACTTAGGGGTGAAACTTGTGTTGCAACATCATCCGTGCTTGTGTCACGGACAAACGAGGAAAGAGAGGCAGTGTCCAACAACAATCGTGCTGGTGTCACGATGGCACTGGGAAAAAGAAAAACACGGTTATCTAACACCATTCGTGCTTGTGTCACGAAGGTAACCCTGTGAGACTCTCCGCCTGTGTGCTCAGATTAGAGGAGGAGTCTAGAGTACTAGAATACTGCAGAGAGGCCCTTGAGTGCCTAGGACCTGCGGTGAGGCCCTTGAGCGCCTGAGAGTACAGTGAGGCCCTTGAGTGCCTGAGAGTCCTGTGCAGACCAGGACGAGTAGTCAGACTTAGCATTTCCCGGGTGTGTCGCTAAGTCTTGTACGGTGGGATCGTAGCATGAACTTGCTACAGATCTTTATATGCAGAGTACACTGCATATGATTAGGTCATAATAAAATAAGTATGTAATCATATAGGATCACAGTAAATTAAAGTATTCGAACTTGTGTGCTATTTCTTTATATCTGATTATCTGTTCAATTTATGTGCTATTGCATGGAAATGTGATTATATTCTACAAATCTGTTATGTTATTAGAACTGCCTTGCTTAGTTTTGCATTTATGTTAAATTTCAATTTATAAACTTGATGAGTTGTTTAATGATAGCTAAGTGAAATGCTATTCACTGAGCGAGTAGGCTCATACCTCTACTCAAAACATTTTCAGGTTATTATCAGCAGCAGGAAATCTGAAGGATCCTTTCATCCTATCGCTTAGTCTTTAGAAGGTATATGTAGTTAGTAGTTAGAGGTCTCTTAGTCCATTCCCCTCGATCTTCGGGACAAGGTGTGAGTGAGAGAGAGAATGTGTACAGAGATGTAAATTAACTGTTATGCTTTATTTTATGTCGGACAATGTAATATGCTGTAGACTCTATTTATATTGCTAGTCAGTTTATTAAAGATGCTTCCGTAGTTTGTTTAGTTTCATTTTACAGCATAAATCAGATTTTTCTATTAATATCTTTAAAATGTTTTAAAAAAGTGAAGAGTGGTTGGCTTATGTGTAAATCCCATCCTGTTGCGTCCTAATCTTGTGATTTGTGGTTAATGTGAGATTGGGGCGTGACAATTTTGGTATCAGAGCTTTGGTTTGAGTACATAGTTACTCAAGGTCAGGGGACGATAAGAGACCAATAGGATTAAGGTTTAGGTGTCTTTCTTCTATCTGTAATTTTCTAACAGGAAGTGTTCTGTTATATTATTGCAGATAGCAGGAAGAGGATGTGGTCACGAGAATCAAGTAATGAGCTTAAGATGAGTCGTTAAGAATCATTAGGGTCAAAAGATAAGGTTATAAGTAAGACGAATAATGAATGATGTGTTTTAGCTCTGGAAGTTCTGAGTGTTTAGATACACTGGCCAGGTGTCTGAATACTTAGATTGACCAGTATCAAGCTACTCTGTCTGTTCTTCTCTGGATGCCCTGGCCATGTATGCAGAGGAAGGATAGGCTAGAGAGAAAACCCTAGAAATCTTAGGGTTAAGAGATTAGAAATTAATAAAGGAACAAGAGATTACATATAAGATGCGATTCAACTCTTGTTTATCATTGTTTATTTGATTTAAAGATCACTAGAAATGCTTTTATATGCATGAAATGAAATTTTCAGTTTGTAAAGTAAACATGATTCTTTTATATTGTTGTGTCATGAAGTGAATTGTTTAATGTTTGTTTTCTTTGTATTAAAGTAGACCCGAAATTATGTTTAATTGAGTTTTCCCTAAGTGGATATTCTTTCCACATGTTTAAGATTAATAGGGGTTGATTAATCCCGAGTAGCTCTTGGCTTCAGGACTACAGGTTCGGCCTGGTCCGGCTGGCAGGATGCGTTACTGGGATCTAATGACTCCTATTAACAGTAAAATAAGAATAGACTCTGGATGATTTAGACCCGTAATATAGTGAGAATGTATATACACTAGAATGTTTTAACTAAGATAAGAAGTCTAAATGTTCTTTAATCTTGAGAATTAGGGTTTGAGAAGCATAGACCCTAATCGGCCCAAAATAGGGTTTTGATGATACATAAATACAAATTTGATAAGTAAAGTGTCTCATAAATGATTTTTAGTATTTTATGTGTAACTCTGATTTGGCTAAAATTGGGATATGAGTTGGATATATATATGAGCAACATTTGGAAAATATCAGAATTTTTGAAGAATATTCTAACCTGTTTATCGGCCGAGTTTCAAACTCGACCGATCACATTTTCTGAATGATATAGCAGTGTGGTAATTGAATTTTATCTTTTTATTGGTATATCCAATTGATCTCAAATTTTAACTGTGCTTGAAAAATACAATTTTAGACACTCTGTTAAATTGGTGAAATTTTTGGATGACTTTTGACCTCTACAGTAAGGGTGTCGGCCGAGTTTGTAACTCAGCCGAACCTGCTGTAGACTGCAATATAGCAGTGCACTGTTTCATTTTTAATTAATTATTGGTAACTTAAATGATCTGAAATTTTTACTGGAGGTCTGAAACTTCATTAGAAATAACATATAAAATTTCCAGAATTTTTGGAGTTTCTGTTATCCATTTAATAAACGAATTATAGAAACTATTGTGAAAACTGAATTTTCAGCCAAAATAATTAAAGTTGAGTGTTGGGTTAATATGCTATTGACCCAAGCAACTCAAATTGATCTATATGATCGACCACACACACACACAATAATTCTATGTTACTGATATGGACCAAAACCCTAGAATGATTAAAGTTGTGGTAGTTTAAGGGATATCATTAGTGATGTAACCTTGAATACTAGTAACTTTGTAAAATAAGACCTTGAGATTTGATCTATGTAAAGTAAACTGGCTTTGATAGTGACTTAAGGTTTTAAGGCAGTTAATCTGAACGGTATATGAACAACATGAAAATGACTTAGAGAAAAGAGTAAAACATAAACCTAAAATGTAACAATAAGAAAGTAGCATAGAAAGCGGAGTATTACCCGATATATGATATGCAGATAGCTGATGTAGTTCATGTTTTTAAGACATGGTGTCACTATCTTTATGATGTAACAATAGATTATCACCCTGGTAAAGAGAATGTGGTGGATGATGCTTTCAGCAGAAAGTCAAGTTCAACAACTAATGCATTCTCTATGGCAGGTTTCAATAGAGACCTGTTAGTAGAAATGTGGAAGTTGAACTTAGGCTTAGGGGTGACAACACAAAGTGATTTGATTGCATATATGTAAGTTAAGCCTACTTCTTATGATCAAATCAAGGAACTACAAAAGGGTGATAGTGAATTAAGCCAGACCATGCATGACCTGATAGGAGGAAAAGAGACTAGAGTTTAAGTTTTTAGATGATAAGATGTTGTATTAGCATGACATGTTGTGTGTACCTCGAGATAGTGTAAAATTCTTTTAAGGGGAAAAGGCTGAAAGAAAAGATTTTTATGGAAGTGTATGTATTGATGTATGCTATGCTTTCAGGAAATACTAAGATGTATATGAATCTCAAGAAGTTGAAACGGATGGTCAGATATGCAGAAGGATGTAGCTGAGTATGTGCTTAAAAGTAGTGTGTACCAGTAGATTAAGGCTGAACCCTAGAAATCTATAGCTACCTGGTAATCTTTTTCTATGCCTGAATGGGAATGGGAATTTATCACAATGGATTTTATGGTAAGATTACCCAGGACACCTAGAGGTTGTGATTTGATATGAATGACTGTGGATAAATTAATTTAGTCTGCTCACTTTCTTCATATTAAGTCGACCTTTGATGTCTTGAGACTTGACTAAGATATACATGGATAAAATAATTAGGTTACTTGGTAATCCAGTTTCAATCATATCATATTGAGTTTAAAAATACACAACTGATAATGGTACGGTTTGAGTATGAACCCAGAAAACACAGATTTGGTAAATCATTAGATGCATGATTTCAAGCTAGCAAGACAACATTAAAATATGTAAATTAAATCTAATTGCATGCTTCCTGTTATGTTAATGTGTGTGACCTGACATTTTACATGAATTGGCACATTTCTCTAAGATATTAACAGAAATTCTCAAGTACTATTAAATATTTGTGTTATGATACTAAAATAACTCTTAATTGAGTTATGTGATGCATAAATTAGGAATTTGGTTATTATGCACGTACTTCGAGAAATTTCAGATAATTGATAAATATTACATATGGTTTCTTATAAGGTGAAGTAAATTACACTTATTGGTATAATAAGATGTTCAATTACATGAATTTAGTATGTATGTGCCAAAATTGATTTGAGTTTGGAATATTTATGAAATTTTAATCTGTCAACATGCATGATGGAAAGATTACTCAGTAATTACAATGATTTTGAATATACTGCTCTGCCAGTTCCATAATGATACCGTATTGTGATTTGAATTGCAATCAAACAGATGAGATAATGGAAACCCTAAGAGTAGGGTGTTGCCATGTGATTAGTGAATGAGATAACCCTAAGAGTAGGGTGTTGACATGTGATGAATGAACAAGGCAAATGAAACCCTAAGGATAGGGTGTACGATGAATCAAGTATTTTAATATCAATTCTCAGTATGATATGTAGTGATGTTTAACAGTTAAATTGCATGATTTAATTTTAGTACCAAATAGACATGCATTCTGTTTATTTAAAGAATTTTAGTTTGTTTGCATGAATAGTATAATAATTTCTTGGTAATTACCATAAAGTGAGATACTGCTATAACAGTTCTGGAAAGACAATGTTTTGTGGGTCGATCTGGAATCAGATCAGATGTGTCCTAGGTTAAGGGACCTATACAGATGGTTGATCGGAGGATCAAGAAACTCACGAATTGTGAGATACCACTAGTGATAGTTTTGTGGAGAAATCTTAACCTAGAGGGAGCTACGTAGGAATACGAGTCAGAAATGAGTAACACGTTTCCTTTCTCTTTTAGGAATTTTGGGACGAAATTCTTTTAAGGGGAAAAGGTTGTTATGACCCACTCCATGATTAACTAATAAATACCACGAATTACGTAAAACACCTCAATTAGGGTTGAGTATCAAATTAAACATCATGGATAATCAAGATAAGCTAAGATGCGAATTAATAGCTAAGATTGAATCACCTGAGGCAATTAATAATGTCAATGTTGATTATTTAGTACATTAAGTTGAATCAAGTAATCACAGTTGTAATTAGAGCTTTGATCCAGTGAAATAGTCCTTTTAGCATGTTTTGCACTTTGAGGTTATAGAGAATTCCGTGCTTAAACCGTTGCAAGAAAAATCACTCGAAACCGACTTCCGAGTTAAAAGATATGGACATTTGAGTGTTTAGGGACCTAGTTGTAAATATTGGAAATATATGGGAAATTTGCAGCTGGCCCCCTCCGCGACCTTTCTCCCTTATCCCTTCTCCACCCGACACTTACAGAACAACCGCTTGAAGCGGTGCCCAACGCCCGATCCAGAGCAGTTGAGGGGGGGGCCGCGCGAGAGCGATTTAGGGCGAAATAGCAAACAACCGACCTCCGTCCGTCCTTCCTCCTCCATTCTTCTTCTTCAACCATCTTCCTCCTCGCCCTAGGTGCATAACACCTTGACCTGCTGGGCGGAGGACTGCAGAAGCAGCAGCTTGGCTGCTGCACAGCACCGGCCATGGGCCGTTCTGGGCGAGCTAAGCACCAAGGAAGGTGCGATTGATTTCGTTCGTGAGGTTCGTGCACCCAACCGCAGCTCCAGCTGCACTTAGCAACTCAATCGAAGCTCACCTAGCTGGCTGAACGTCGGCCAACTTGCAGCTACTGCTGCACGATGCACGACCAAGGAGGAGTCCGTTGGTTGATTTGAAACTCCGGGAAGGTACTTCCTACCTCCTATTCATGGCCATGGATTCGACTTTGCAGTTATAGATGTGCTAATATCAAGCACGGTTCTTCTTTTCAGTTTGTCAGTAAACGTAGAGGTGTCTGTTCTGTATATAGGTTTGAATCAGAACCCTAAGGCGTGGTTTTTTCCAAGGGGAAGATGCCCTTGTGCTTGGTCTAGATTTTTAGATAAGAAATTCGTAGTCTTAGCTAGACCTAGTTGTCGTTTGAATTAATTTTAGATTCGTGTATGATACTACTATTCTATTGCAGGGTCAGCATTCCGATCGGCCGAATTTGGTAAGATTCGGCCGAGTTTCCTTTATAAGGAAATCAAGCAGGGATTTGATCGGCCGAGATTGTAGACTGATCGGCCGAGTTGTCAGCCGATCGGCCGAGTTGTCAGCCGATCGGCCGAGTTCCCGGTTTGGTCGGCTGAGTTTCAGTACTGTGAGTAGTAGTTCATTCAGTAATCATTATTTAACTCAATTAAAATGTTTAATTGCTTCTGTATCAGTTAGTATAACTTCTAAACAGTGTAGTACATACAATAGAGTATGTTAGTTTCATTGGAACTTGAATTACTTAATATGCTTAGTGAAAATGATGAAATTTTCCTGTATTATAATTGTTATGTATTTGCTGATTTAAAAATAGATGTTTAACATCAAAAGTGGATAAATGATACTGAATTATGTTTAATGATGATAAAGGATATATATTTGCTTCATGTGTTATTCAGATTGTGCAATATGCATGAAATGTGATATTCCTGTTTAAATGTTTATTTGTTAATCAATTATTAGACTTAGGTGCCCTACCACCGTAGAACCCCTAAGAGGGAATCTGCAACTTAGGGGTGAAACTCGTGTTGCAACATCATCCATGCTTGTGTCACGGACAAACGAGGAAAGAGAGGCAGTGTCCAACAACAATCGTGCTGGTGTCACGATGGCACTGGGAAAAAGAAAAACACGGTTATCTAACACCATTCGTGCTTGTGTCACGAAGGTAACCCCGTGAGACTCTCCGCCTGTGTGCTCAGGTTAGAGGAGGAGTCTAGAGTACTAGAATACTGCAGAGAGGCCCTTGAGTGCCTAGGACCTGCGGTGAGGCCCTTGAGCGCCTGAGAGTACAGTGAGGTCCTTGAGTGCCTGAGGCCCTTGAGTGCCTGAGAGTCCTGTGCAGACCAGGACGAGTAGTCAGACTTAGCATTTCCCGGGTGTGTCGCTAAGTCTTGTACGGTGGGATCGTAGCATGAACTTGCTACGGATCTTTATATGCAGAGTACACTACATATGATTAGGGCATAATAAAATAAGTATGTAATCATATAGGATCACAATAAATTAAAGTATTCGAACTTGTGTGCTATTTCTTTATATCTGATTATCTGTTCAATTTATGTGCTATTGCATGGAAATGTGATTACATTCTACAAATCTGTTATGTTATTAGAACTGCCTTGCTTAGTTTTGCATTTATGTTAAATTTCAATTTATAAACTTGATGAGTTGTTTAATGATAGCTAAGTGAAATGCTATTCACTGAGCGAGTAGGCTCATACCTCTACTCAAAACATTTTCAGGTTATTATCAGCAACAGGAAATCTGAAGGATCCTTTCATCCTATCGCTTAGTCTGTAGAAGGTATATGTAGTTAGTAGTTAGAGGTCTCTTAGTCCATTCCCCTCGATCTTCGGGACAAGGTGTGAGTGAGAGAGAGAATGTGTACAGAGATGTAAATTAACTGTTATGCTTTATTTTATGTCAGACAATGTAATATGCTGTAGACTCTGTTTATATTTCTAGTCAGTTTATTAAAGATGCTTCCGTAGTTTGTTTAGTTTCATTTTACAGCATAAATCAGATTTTTCTATTAATATCTTTAAAATGTTTTAAAAAAGTGAAGAGTGGTTGGCTTATGTGTAAATCCCATCCTGTTGCGTCCTAATCTTGTGATTTGTGGTTAATGTGAGATTGGGGCGTGACACCTTGAGAGGCATTAGCATTCTGTGATGAGGGACTGAGATCCCACGGTAATGTGATAATGACAGTAATAATGTGACACAATGTTTTTTATGTTTTATAACTTGGTTCATTCAACAATTTACCTAAAATATAATAATAAATTATAGTGGAACATTTCATGTAGTTTTGCCCTGGCCATAGATCCATAATCGTCAGTAGCTGGTGATGGTGAAATAGGTTTATCCTACGTGATTACCTGGAGTGCATATTGTTGAATATGTGGGGTTTCTCTTAGCCAAAAGTAGGAGGATGAGAGTGAAACTGTGGTTGTAGACTCAAGATGTGTATAAGAGCATGGTGAACAGGCCCATGGCTCAGTGGGATAGAGCATGGATGCGTTCATGGCTCAGGAAGCACGATGAATTGGCCCGTGGCTCAAATATACTAGCGTTGTGACCTGTACCAAGGCGAGCTAGATAAAAAGGGTAGACTGCATGAGCTAAACCTGTGGCTGAGGCCACTCAAGCAAGAGACTGCGGTCCTTCTTTGGTTATCATGCACTAACCATGAAATGGGTGAGGTCGTGGAGTCTGGCTCTTCCATTGACCTTGTATGGCACCAGTTTTGGGCTTCGCAGCCGAAGGTTGGATGTGAGCGGTACGACTCACTTCCTCAGGGCATAATAAATCATAATTCAACCAAATAGTATATACTACTTAGGGCAAAACACAGAACATTGGTTGAAGCCTTGCTTGTATATTTGCTCTAGTTATATCTTATAGTTATTTATATGTTCCTCATATCTTGTGATAAGTTCCTATAAAGCTTATCAATCATGTTTCATAAAGAATATCTGGTTATATACCTCCTGGATATCTTGGTAAGATTGTTAATTAAGTTAGTTCTGCTCACTATGTTGCTCATATGGTCTGCTCATATTAGTTATCTGCTTTATCTGCTTTTATCCTTTTTCTGAAGTTTTATAGTTTTGGCGGGGAGTTATGTTTCTCACTGGGACTATGTGTCACACCCTGTAACATCCCTGACCTAGGTTAGATGAAACTTTTATATTCTGATATGTCTATATCCTGTGATGTATCTGTTCTGATTGATCCGGGTGCTACGCACTCTTTTATCACTCGTGAAACGATTCGTAACTGTAATGTGACTGTTAGTCATAGAGCAGATAGTTTGTTGTTAGAGACTCCGTTGAGTGGGTCTGCCGTTTTGCAGGAGGTATGTTCTCCCTGCATCCTTTTCTTTTCTGACCATCGCATTCAAGTGGACCTTATACCACTTGATATGCAGGGGTTTGATATAATTCTTGGGATGGATACCTTAGAAAGGTATAGAGTTGTCTTGGATTGTGAGTCCAAGTTGGCTGTGTTTGCTGATGAAAGCAACACATGGATCTTTCAAGGTGAAAGAAAGATTCTGCCCACCTGTCTTGTATCAGCTATGGTTGCTGATAAGCTGTTGAGGCAAGGATGTTATGCATTCTTAGCCCATGTGGTAGATGTTACCAAGGAAAGGACCAATCCTGCCGAAGTTCCCATAGTCAGGGAATTCGAAGATGTGTTTCCTGAAGAACTTCCTGGTATACCACCACCTCGGGAGATTGACTTTGAAATCAATCTGATTCCAGATACGAAACCCATAGCTCAAACTCCATATAGAATGGCTCCTTCCGAGATGGCAGAACTCAAGAAACAGCTTCAAGAGTTACTTGAGAGAGGTTTTATCCGACCGAGTACTTCACCTTGGGGTGCTCCGGTCTTGTTTGTTAAAAAGAAAGATGGGTCAATGCGGTTGTGCATCGACTACAGACAACTTAATAAAGTGACAATAAAGAATAAGTATCCTCTGCCGAGGATTGATGATCTCTTTGACCAGTTGCGTGGTGCAACAGTCTTTTCAAAGATAGACTTGAGGTCTGGATATCATCAACTTCGTATTAAGGATAGTGACATATCCAAGTCTGCCTTTAGGACAAGATATGGTCACTATGAGTTCACGGTTATGTCGTTTGGACTAACCAATGCACCAGCTGCATTTATGGAACTCATGAATAGAGTTTTTCGACCTTTCCTTGATCAGTGTGTTGTCGTCTTCATAGATGACATACTGATTTATAGCAAAGATGCTCAGCAGCATGAGCAGCATCTTCGCCAAGCTTTGACCTTGCTAAGAGAACATAAGTTGTATGCTAAGTTTAGCAAGTGTGAGTTCTGGCTGCCGGAGGTATCTTTTCTTGGACATATAATATCCACCTCGGGAATTCGTGTTGACCCTACAAAGGTAGAATCTGTTCTACAATGGGAACAACCGAAAACACCGACGGAGATTCGAAGTTTCTTGGGGTTAGCTGGCTATTATCGAAGGTTCATAAAGAACTTTAGTTCCATAGCTTTACCCTTGACCAAGTTAACCCGGAAAGATGTTCCTTTTTCTTGGAGTGATAAGTGTCAACAATCTTTCCAGTTGCTGAAGGAGAGGTTGACAAGTGCACCTGTATTAGTGCTACCTGAACAAGGAAAAGGATATGTAGTTTTCTGTGATGCTTCCAAAAATGGACTAGGATGTGTGTTGATGCAGGATAAACAAGTGATTTCTTTTGCTTCCCGACAGCTTAAGAAACACGAGGAGAATTATCCAACACACGATCTGGAGTTAGCAGCTGTGGTTCATGCTTTGAAGATCTGGAGACATTATCTCTACGGAGAGACATTCCAGATTTTCACAGACCACAAAAACCTTAAGTATATCTTCTCTCAGCATGAGCTCAACATGAGGCAACGTCGCTGGATGGAGTTAATCAAGGACTACGACTGTACAATTGATTACCATCCAGGTAAGGCCAATGTTGTTGCAGATGCCTTGAGTAGGAAATCAGCAACATCAACCATGAATAGAGCACAACTAAACTCTTTAGTATGCTCTAGAAGAGATATGCTTATCTCTTTGAGGCAAGACAATGTACAGTTGAAGGTGTCATTCCTAGCCGGTTTGTTAGCTGAGATGCATATTAAACCTACCCTAAGAGAGCAGATTAAAGAAGCACAGCTAGATGATGCTGCAGTTCAACAAATAAGATCTGAGTATGGATATGAGAAGCAAGATGGGTTGCATGACTCAAAAGATCAAGTAGCTTGTTATAATGGAAGAATGATAGTGCCGGATGTGGACAACTTAAGGAAGTTAGTCCTGGAAGAAGCCCATTCTTCCATGTATGCTATGCATCCAGGGAGCACCAAGATGTATCGGAATTTGAAGGATCTGTATTGGTGGCCTGGGATGAAGAAGGACGTTGCAGAGTTTGTTCTGAGGTGTCCTGTGTGTCAGCAAGTTAAAGCTGAACACCAGAAGCCTGCAGGGACAATGCAACCTTTACCCATATCACAGTGGAAGTGGGACCATGTGACCATGGACTTTGTTGTTGGCCTACCCAGGACAAGCAAAGGACATGATTCCATTTGGGTAATTGTTGATAGGTTGACTAAGACAGCACATTTCTTACCTGTCAAAACAACCTATTCTGCTGAAAGGTTATCAGAGTTGTATGTTCAAGAGATAGTGCGTTTGCACGGAGTTCCTGTCACAATAGTTTCAGACAGAGGTCCTCAGTTTACAAGTCGTTTTTGGGAACAGTTGCACAGTGCCTTAGGCACTAAGCTAAGATTTAGTACGGCCTTTCATCCACAGACTGATGGACAGTCGGAAAGGACCATACAAACCTTAGAAGACTTGTTGCGAGCATGTGTTCTCCAGTTCACCGGAAGTTGGGATCTACACCTAAGCTTAATAGAGTTTGCCTATAACAATAGCTATCAGCATAGTATTGATATGGCACCTTATGAAGCCTTATATGGTAGACGTTGTAGATCACCCTTGTGTTGGTTTGAGACTGGTGAGCACCAGTTGTTAGGTCCCGACCTGGTGCAGCAAACCACAGAAAAGATTAAAGTAATACAACATAAGATTAAGACTGCTCAAGATAGGCAGAAATCTTATGCTGATAAACGTCGTAGACCTTTAGAGTTCCAGGTTGGAGACAAAGTGTATCTTAAGGTCTCACCTTGGAAAGGGGTCCTTCGTTTTGGAAGGAAGGGGAAGTTAGCTCCTAGATATATGGGGCCTTATCCAATCATTGAACGGATTGGAAAGGTAGCATATAAACTAGAGCTGCCCCCAGAGTTACAAAGATTACATCCTGTGTTTCACATTTCTATGTTGAAGAAATGTCACCCAGACACCGAGTCAGTTCTACGACCTATGGAAGTAGAATTAAATGATGACATATCCTATGAGGAGGGACCAGTGTCAATCCTTGATAAACGAATTAAAAAGTTAAAGAAGAAAGATATAAGTCTTGTGAAAGTCCTCTGGAACCATCGTGGTATTGAAGAAGCCACTTGGGAGTTAGAGGATGAGATGAGAAGGAAGTATCCTGCCCTTTTCTCGTAATATGTTTTATCGATTTCGGGGACGAAATCCTTGTAAGGGGTGGATAATTTGTAACATCTCTGACCTGGGTTATGAGTTAACCCTAGGTGTTTTGCCTAAATATGTAATTAAATCTTTGTGATTAACTCTGAGCATGTAATTAAGCTTCTCAGAAACGTATATTTCAGTATTTGCCCCTTTTTATTTAAAGTTGTAGCATTGTTTTGATATACAGGGACCTATGTGCAATTTACCCAGTTGAAAGGGTTAGCTTGCAATTTGCACATGATGAGATGTTCCTCTGATGTTGAGACATCATGAGAATCTCTTTGGCAAAGTTTGAGGGATTTCCCAAGCTAGAGCACCAATGTGCAGCTGTGGAAGCAATCCCAGGGCTTGAAACCCTAATTTGGGGTAAAATGCAATTTACCCAAATGATGGGATGCAATTTGTAAAGAATGTCATCTAATGTATATTTTTAGACTTTTGCCATCATTTATAGAAGAAATGATGAGGAATTCACCTCAATTGAGTTATCAAGTTAAGAAATAGGCTTTGTGATTGAATAATCAGGGTATATGTGCAATATCCCTTTAAGTATGAACTTTATTATTAGATTGTTCTTCCTTGCCTTCTTTTCTATAACATTAAGATAAGGTTTGTCCTTAGAATAAAGAGGAAGGGACGAGCAAGTAATAAAGGAAGGACTTAGTTGGAATTAAGGGAAACTTATGAACTAATGTTGAAAATCCTACCCCATGTATATAAGCCCTCCTTCCCTTAGTTGCAAGGGAACTTAACCTTCGTTCCCTTACTGTTTCATTTCACCAAAGACGACCAAGGACTTCCTTGGAGCTAAGGAGGACGAACAAGGGGTGCAAGGTAGGTTTAAACCCCTCTTCTTGCCTAATTCCATGGTTAGAATTCGAATTCAAGGTCATCTTCATGGCTAATTCTCGAAACCCTATCTTTCTAGCCGTCTCTTTTCATCCTTCCTTGGAGTTTTCACCTTGGCCAACCTGTGGGAACTCAAGGACGCCATTAGAGCTTGGAGCTTGAAAGCTTGGAGCTCAAGAAGCAAGCTTTAGGCGGGTTTTATAACTCTAAACCTATGCTTTACTATGTGCATCTTTATATGCGATTTGATGATAGCTCTTAGTATTTCCCTACTTTTCCCTGCTATTTTGCAAGCACACCCGTGGGATATCTGTACTGTTCTTGAGCTAGAAGATGAAGGCGTGATTTCCAAGAAAAACCCACCGCTTTTCTTTTCCTTAAACGGTCCTAATAGTTTGCTCTCTCGGACTCAAGACCGCGAGGTGAGCAAACGGTCTCGAGACCGTGAGAGGGCTCGCGGTCTCAAGACCGTTTGGCCCCATTGTCCGAGCATGTACCGTATAAGAAACCTGTTCCTAATTATATAGGCTAATTACCCTCAAAATTTGGGAGACTAACTCCAAAGGAATCGGGAGATATGACCTTTTTAAGTCACAACGTTAAATGAATTAATTGCTGATTTTCAAACGGTCTGAAATTGCCTTTTTGGGCAAACGGTCTCAAGACCGTGTAAGGTCGTTGACTAAGCGTTGACCGTATGAGATTACTGTTCAAAATTATGTTAATTAACAACTCAC
Source organism: Alisma plantago-aquatica (assembly GCA_963693085.1). Lineage (NCBI taxonomy): Eukaryota > Viridiplantae > Streptophyta > Magnoliopsida > Alismatales > Alismataceae > Alisma > Alisma plantago-aquatica. The sequence goes on along the minus strand of OY856411.1, from coordinate 71,363,398 downwards.
CAAGTTTGATGGTCTAATTCCAAACGGGCTAAGAGTTGAAGGGTGAATACTAGGGCTAACCCTAGATAAAATCAGTACTGAAATTATGGTGACCTAATTAGGGTTTTTAGGGTTGATTGACCTAAACGGTCTCAAGACCGTTTGGGGGTCACCAAACGGTCTCAAGACCGTGAGGGAAATCAACCAAGACCGTTTGGAGGTCTGGGGTCAAGGATAGTTGACCAATTGAGGACCCAATTGCAAATAAGTTATCAATTTAATCAAAAATTCTGTTTGTGGTTCAATCATGGTTCAACCCCTATCAAATCACTTTAGACTTTGATAAAATCTTGGTCAAACGGTCTTAAGACCATGTGGGGTCTACCCACATGACCTCAAGATCATTTGGGCCAAGTTTGGGCCCAATTGGAGCTCAATTGAAGGGTTCAACCTTGTGTTGATGCACACTGTTGAGTGTTGATGGGTGAACATTGATAGACCCTAATTGAATCGATTTCAACCATAATTGGTTAACTATTATGGGTCAATTGAATGACCAAGTGATCAACCATAACCTTAATTGACTAAAATCCATGAGTGGTCAACATAGCTTTGACCATTTGAGGGTTTCAACATGGGTTGACATTATCGGTTGCACCTTTGAGCCTTGTTGAAGGACCAAGCGGCTGAGACCATGAGAGCCTCGCGGTCTCAAGACCGTGAGAGGGCTCGCGGTCTCAAGACCGTGAGAGGGCTCACGGTCTCAAGACCGTGAGGGGGCTCACGGTCTCAAGACCGTGAGGGGGCTCACGGTCTCAAGACCGAGAGGAGGCTCACGGTCTCAAGACCGTGAAGGGCCTCGCGGTCCTGAGGTCAAAGAAGGGCAAACGGTCTTCATGACCCTCGCGGTCTCAACTTTAAATTGAACCAATGGGAGGCTTCGCGGTCTTGAACCCTTGAAGAGGCTCACGGTCTTGAAGCCTAAGGGGGCTCGCGGTCTTGGAGCTAGAAAGAGGCTCGTGGTCTTGGAGGGTCAAAGTGGGCAAACGGTCAACACTTTCAACCAATCTCAACCCAATTGATGATTAATGATTGAAATCAATCAATGTGACTCAAGGTTGACCACATTCAATCATTTGATGATGTAAATGGTTCAATGTTACCCAAATCAAACCCTAATGATAATCTAGGATAGTAAGGGGTTATTTGACTAAGGTTTTTGACTATGATGATGATCAATGGGGTGAATTACCAAGATACCCCTGAAGGGTCAATTGAGTTATACCTTGCTCAATTCAAACCCTAATTACATGAGAATGATGTTTTTAGTCATAATGACTCTATCTAACCTGATCTAGTCTAATGTTATCATCAACCATTAGTATGATGAAAGAGAGAGTACTCTAGAGAGAGAAAGTACCCTAGAGAGAGAAAGTAACTCTAACCACTTAATGGTGATGTTTTTGGCTATGTAAGCCTATGATGTCTCAACCCAACCTGCTTTAGAGTGATGTTGACATCACCTAACCTTATGATGAGAGAGAAAGTACTTCTAGAGAGAGAAAGTACTTCTAGAGAGAGAAAGTACCCTTTTTAAATGGAAACTCAATTGAAGCATCCCCAATACACAGAAATGAGCATAATTAGGGTATGATCCACCTGTGTGAGATCATAGAAACCCTAATTATGATAAATGATGAACCTTTAACTAATCCAAGAGCATCAATGAAGATGTTACTCATACATGATGATGTTATGAGTTTAATTCACCTTGATGTGAATAGTAAACCCTAATTCAAGGGTAATGGCATGCTTTTGAGCAATAAACTCTATTTGAATAGAATTAAAGATTTAACTCTTATGACAAAAGTAGGAAGTACATTCCTTATTGTTGTATTACCTTTATCAGATGTATTAACCATGCAGGTTCTGATATCAAGGTAATCATATCCAGGTATGGATGTTGATGTTATATTCATTGAAGGCATGTTGTTAGCCTTATGAATAAGTAAAGTAATTTGATGCCTTGCCAGTGGCATCCTATGCTGATATTGGGCTATGAGAGCCATGAATACCATCAAGGTCATGCCTTAGAGATGACTTGTGATGAGGATAATGAGAAATGATGATTGATATAAGTTAGGCATGTTACATTTAGTATTCTTCTTTTATAGCTGCTATGCTACTGTTATTGTTTGAAGAACAATGTATGCTGTTAAAGAATACTGAATGTACCTAACTAATCAAGTATAATGTAGAGCCCTGATCATAGATCCATCATTGTCAGAAATTAAGTGATGGTGAAACAGGTTTTCCTCAGGAAACTCCTGGAGCACATACTTTTGAGTATGTGGCGAATCCAGCTCTTCCATTGACCTATGTATGGTATCGATTCGACTTTGCAGTGGTCGGTTGGAGTATGAGTGGTATACCTCATCTCCTCAGGGCATAAGTGTGTTTATAAAATGAAATCAACCGTATAGCATGTTTGCTTAAGGATTGAATACTGAAATTCATTGGCTGATGTTACATTTCTGTTATATATTTGTAGTTCATTGATGTTGTTCATATATGTTATATTCATTACAAGTAGATGGATGAACTATGAGTCTACCATGAGTAGATGCAATATTATCCTTGAAAAAGGAGATTACTTCACTTTGTTCATACAAGTGACTTACCTGCTATTGATTAAATATATAAATCCTTCTGCTCAGTTCATTTTAATAAACTGCTATAACAATGTTTTGGCGGAGAGTTATATCTCCCGCTGGGGCAATTTACAATTGTCTCACCCCCGTGAGATCCAACTTTTTAGGTGGACGCGGACAAAGAAGCAGAATCTCATTACAGGAAATAGACAACAACAGTGACAGCAAGGACAACAGTAATATATCAGGTGGAGATACTGCCTATCAAGATATGTAGTTAGAAAGTCCTATGTGTCGTCTCTGTACTCTCAGGTACTCGGAGTTTTTAGTCAGTGTTTTTGATAAATCGATCTAAGGTTTTGGCTTGATGCCTTGAGATTGTATATTGTCTGTATATAATGATTATAAGGCAGCTGATGATGTAGTCTCTAAAAAGAGATGGTACAGGTTATGTACATTGAACCAGAATGTAAATGTTATACAATGGTTCTTAATGGGAAAGATTTCCTATGTATGGATCTCTTTGCAAAAAGTTTTAATTTTCAGTGATTTTTAGTAATCCGCTGCAAATAATTCGCTTCCTCTTAAGTTAATCTTGTTTTTGTGAGTTGGATGCCACAAATTAGTGGTATCAGAGCTCTAGGTTCGCTGAGTCTATAGAGACATAGGACTAAGGTAGTAGAGTCTGTTTTGGTGTCATACAGTGTATCTGATAGTGTCTTTAACCCATATAAGAGAAGAAGAACTCAAAGATGACTGGGTCACATGAGGGGGTTGCTGCTGAAAGCAGCAATGTTGCACCAAGAAGAGGTGCATGGGAACAGGCAAGAGAGAGACAATTGCCTGAGAATCCCCTAGCTGATCCAACTATAATAAGAAAATCCTTCTTTAAGTATTATTGTTGAAAAATTTAGGGCAATAGTAATGTAAATAATGGATCAAGCATTGGCAGTGTAATCTAGAATTACCAGTCCCAATGATGATGTTTTAGATATCAACAGGATTTGCAATTAGCATCAGCAGGTTGAAGCAAAAAGGAAATGGTGAATTTCTGGACTTAAAATTGAGTCTGTGCTCAACCTTATCCTGTTGAATCAACCTTTGAGGCAGAGTTAGCCTGAGGCAGTGAATAATCCATGAATTATGACAAGTTAGACAAGATAATGTCATTCAAATATGTCATCTTATGAATTCCTAGATTAACAAAGAAAGGAATTGATTGAACTTTCCTTGCTTAGTCCTATGAGTACTTATGTTTTGCATAGTAAAACATTATCAATGTTTTATGTTGTTCTTACCTCCTTGAGAAAAGATGAGGTACAGAAGAGATGTCTGAATGAACTTCTGGGATGTTAAGTCTTATGCTTGTGATAATATGAAAAGAAGTAATATGATAGCATACAAAGTGCATACCACTTAATCTCAGTATTTATATACCCTGGCCAGGTATACAACTATTGATGATAAAGTGGGTATGGAAACTCTTAGATTGTTGTCTTTTTTATTGCTCTGATCAAGTAGTCATTCTGAGACAATCTAATGAGTATCATGAAATTAGACATTTGGAATGAATAAATGTGCCATATCCCATGTATAAGAAAGAGAGTCTGATATAATCTTAAATGAGCATGTTGTATGAGGAACTAAAAGTGTACTCCTCATAAGATAAGAATAATAATAAGGGAGATGAACCCTATTCAACAATGTTGCAAGCATAATAAAGATCTTTCCCATAATGAGGAGATGGGAATTGCGATGAGATCATGAGATGATCGAAAACATGCTAGATAATAATAAAGAAAGGGATAATGACATGTAATCATCCTTACAAATTCCTATGCTAAAGGCAAGGAAACTAGGATGAGACAAAGAGCAAATGGTTCATGAATAGTTGAAAATAAATGAATTAATAAGAGGAATATGAATCCTTGTTTTCTTTACTTTCAGGGACATGGCAATCAAGTGGGATTTAGGACACTTGATGTGCATAAGATAAAAATGTGATGTGTTTTTAACACATGTGACAGATACCAATGTGAAAGATTTTGGTATCTGAGAATTATCAGATGGTTTAGGTTGGCTACCTGGAATGGTCAACTATGAAATTAGTCTGATTATATAAAATGATATGAACATCATATGTTAGGGGTTTATGCTCTGCATAAACATGATATTAATAAAAAAAATGTATGATGCTTCTCTGAACAAGAAAAGTGTTATTTGACACAAAGTTGACTCTATAGTCAATGATGAGGGACAGTGGGGCACGTGCCTTGTGTGTTGATTCTATGAGAATCTTGTATGGAAACACCTTGTGTTGATCAAAGTTTTATGGTGTCTCCACAATAAGGAGATGTTATAAAGACTAGATAGTATGACTGACCTGGGTTATAATTTAACCCTAGGTGTTTTGATTAATAAATATGATTAAATGTTTAATATCATCTTGTGAAAAGTAATTAGGCATCAAGAGGAACTTATATTGCAATTCTAGTCCTTTTTGAACATCGTTGAAATCAATGTTTTGTTTGCTTTGGACTAAAGTGCAAATTACCCTAGTTGAGGGGTTAAATTGCAAATGTTGCATGAAAATATGTTCTTCTGATGTTGAGACATCATAAGAATGAATATGATGTAGTGGTATGGTTTTCACAAGCTTGGGCACCAAGATTAAGCTTGTAAAGCAATCCTTGTACATTAGAACCTAGTTTTGGTGTAATGTGCAATTTACCCAAAACATAGGGTTCAATATGCAAATTACCACTTCAACAAGGTCCCTAATTTTTCTTGGCATCTTGTATAGCAAATAAAATGAGAGGGGCGCCTCATTTGAATTAAGTTGGAGGAGAGAGAATCTTGATATTAAAATAATCAAGATTTAATCCTAATTGAAACCCTAATTTGATTTAGGGCAAAAATAAATGTATTAATAAAAGAGCATTCAACCAAAACCAAAATGGTTGGATTCAGATGTGTGTGTGACGTCCTTGAGCCTTGCAAGGACCACGAAAATATCCAAGGGAGTGGATAACTCACACACATATTTATAAGAAAAAGAAATATCCACTCACATATGGATATTAATATAAAATGATTTAAGGTGCTTGATTTGCTTTTCTATAAATCATGGATAATTGAGAGGAATAGGAGGCAAACAAGATAGCCTCGTCCCTAAGGAATATCAGGGGGAAGAGGCGGCCACATTTTGGAATTAATTGGATTTTTGTAAAGTACATTCTCTCTCATTGAATTTTTTTATAAAAGAACCTTTTACAATCCAAATGGAAGGTTTTTTCGACCTCACTTCTTCTCCTTGCTTGGGAAACGACCATGGGAGCTTGAGAGGGTCAGGAGGACGACCCCCAACCTGTTGGTAAGGTTCTTGATCCATTTCACCTTAATTCCATGGTGGAAATCGAAAATAAATTATGGATTTCTTCCCATTTCGATCTCCTCTTCAATTCTAACCATTCCTTCTCACTCAAACCTTGAGGACAAGCCTTGGGATGGTGAAAGGAGTTGCATACACCATTTTTTCCGTGGACATGGAGCTTTGGAGCTCAATTGGAGGTGGGTTTTATAGCTTGAACCCTTGATTTTGTTATTGCATTCAATTCCATACCAAATAATGACCTTTTCTACATTTACAATAATTGATTTGGTTGATGGATGCAATTACCATGGAAACCACATAAGGTTTCGTGAGTTCAGAGGTTTAAGATGATAAGCACACACCTCTCTAAATATATAAGGCAAACAATCTTGTTTGGGATTCTCAAACGGTTTCCCAAACCGTTTCGGAGCAAATGGTTTCAAACTGTTTAGAAGCAAATGGTTACATCAAAATGCGTGAGACCAAACGGTTTCAAAACCATTTGGGGGAGTTGACCAAGGGTTGACCGTTTGAGAATCCTGTTCCTAATTATGTTGGTTGATAACCCACCAAATTTTATGGATTAATTCCAAAGGAATCATGAGTTGAAGGCTAATCAATTAGGCAAACCCTAATTGGATTAAGTGCTGATTTTCAACTTGATTGATTTGACTTCTTGGGTTAATTAGCCCAAACGGTTTCAAGACCATTTGGGAATCACCCAAACGGTCTAAAGACCGTTTGGAGGTCAACAAAGACCGTTTGGAGGTCTGGGGTTTAGTATGGTTAAGTATTTGAAGATCCAAACATATGGTATAAACCCTAATCGGCTAAGTGCTGATTTTGCAATTGAATGAGTTGATGCTTAGGGTTGATTAACCCAAACGGTTTCAAAACCATTTGGGGATCACCCAAACGGTCTCAAGACCGTTTGGGGATCATCCAAGACCGTTTGGAGGTCTAGGGTTAAGCATGCTTGACCAATTGAAGGTCTAAAGGTACCAAATCACTTTGCAATTAAGTGTTGGTTTGATGATCAACTCAATAGACCAAACCCTAATGATTTTTCACTAGAATCCAAGGGTTGGATGAGCCAAACGGTCTCAAGACCGTTTGGAGCTCATACAAAAGGTATCAAGACCGTTTGGAGGTCACCCAAGACCGTTTGGAGGTCTAGGGGTGAGTATGGTTAAGCAATTGATGATCCAATGATACTAAGTTAAAGTGTAATCAATTGCTGATTTGGTGATCAATCCAATGATCCAAACCCTAATTGGTTGACTTGGATTTTGATGATGTGATGGGAAAATGGTCTCAAGACCGTTTGGTGGTCATCCAAACGACCTCAAGACCATTTGGGGTCAGGTCATGTTCATTTTGGATGATGGTTCAATGGTTTCAAAGTGACCAATCTTGCATTGATTAGTGTTGAAGGATCATCGATTCCAAACCCTAATTCAATTGATTCAAACCCTAATTGAGGACTAATTGAGGGTCAATTGAGGGTCAAATAATTTTAAGTCTGACCTATTTAACTCAATTGAAGTATGAGGATAGGTCCAATTGATGATTGGTTCCATGAATTCAATGATTGAAGGAATCAACATTGAGAACCCTAAACCGATTGGTGTAGTTGAGACCATCTTTGGTCCATGCGGTTTTGAGGATGTTTGGACCAAACGGTCTCAAGACCGTTTGGGACCAAACGATCCCAAACCGTTTGTGCCTATGTGGTTTCAAAAGTCAAACTTGGGCAAACGGTCTTCACCTACTTGCTTGGGCAAACAGTCTCAAGCACCACCTTTACCAAACAGTTTCAAATCGTTTGAACCTTGAAGGACCAAGACCATTTGGGGCTCAAGTATTAAAAGTTGATTGAGGACTCAATTGGTTAATCCACTTAGACACTTGTTGTAATTGAGGACTCAATTGATCAATTCAATTGGATACCTTATGTAATGGAGGTCTAAGGTGATTGAATCTCTTGAGAATAGAGATGATGAATGATTCATTGATCCAATGATGATTAGTAATGATAATTAATGAAGGTACAAAGGTTGAAACCCTAATAGTACCTAATTTATTAGTGCCAATTAAGGGATGAACGCTAATTGCTTATAGGATCAATGACTTGGTACACTATGTTAATCATAGTTGTATGTGCTTGATTTAAGGGTTGATATGACCTAATCAAGTTGAGAAATGATAGCATGAATTCATACATGAATATGATTCATGTGGTGATCAAGGGTATGATCCTTAAGTAGAGAGATCATGAAACCCTAATTGATAGGGTTATTGAATTCTAACCCTAATTGAGGGCAATTCTAGATGTAACCCTAATCCAGGGTGAGGATATAACCCTAATCTAGGGTAGTGATGTGTGAAACTCCAATTTAGGGAAATGAGATGCAAAACCCTAATTGGGATGAATAGTGAATCTCTAATTATGGACAATTGCATGAAATCCTAATGGAGATGAATAATAAACCCAAATTGTGGAAAACTATGGTGGAAACCCTAGTTGAGGGTGATTCCATGAGAAACCCTAGTTGAGGGGGATTCCATGTGAAACCCTAGTTGAGGGTGATTCCATGAGAAACCCTAGTTGAGGGTGATTCCATATGAAACCCTAGTTGATGGTGATTCCATGAAAAACCCTGACTAACTATTAACACCACATGATGTACTAATGTTATGTTGTGATGAGAGGCCCTAAGAAGGGTGAAGGCATGGGAGACTCTAATGAGGAGTCATAATACATAAAGCCCTAATCTTGGACAATATGACAATGAGTCATAATTCTAATCTTAAGTAAGGGTATGAAGAAACCCTAATGATGAGATAGAAGGAATGGCCTTATAAAGGTGAAACATTTCATGTGGTTGATTATAAGCAACCTTATTGTAAACAATTTCTTTATCATTAGACAAGTCCATATCATTAAAGATAGTTGGACAATTCTAATGTGTGGCATATGCATTATATGCTATAGGTGAGTGATTAGTGATGGAATGTATTAAGAAGGGAAATACCTTAATACAAGATAAGATGGCTAATTCAGGAGAGTTTGAAGTGATGAGAAAGTGATACATCAAAATATGATAGTTATCACATTCAACACTTCAGGGTTTATATATCTTAATGTACTCCAAATCCAATATAATTGGGTCAGAAACATATGAAGTGTGTTATGCAACTATTACAATGAAATGTAATGAGTTGTTGCACTTGATGAGTGTTAATTAATGTACCTTGAGAATGGGGTTAAGCCCAAATGATGTGTATGATATAATCATACCATGATGAGGATGAGAAATGAACTCATACCTTGAATTGATGATCATTAATGATATATGATGAAAGTAATGTTCTTGAATAATCAAATATGATACCTTTGAATGCCCCAGAGGTATGGATTAATGAATTATGGGTTGGATAGATTATATAATCATGAAACCCTAATTAATGAGAAAAGGGGAACCCTAACCCTGACTTGGGTAAGGGGAATGATAAGACATGTTTGATAGTAAACCCTAATTCCTAGAAAAAGGAATAATGGTGTTACTATTGTATCACATGATGTGATGAATATCTTGTATGACTGTTATCATGCCTAATAACCATGCAGGTATGACGAGATAATGAACATAGCTAGATTTGAGCTATGACATTTATATAATAAATGTTGATTGGCATTATGAGCCTTAATGTTGTTGTTGCTTAGTAAAAGTAACAATGTGTAAGGATTCTATGAGTCATATGAGCAAGTTGTTGCCTAGAAAGAGGTGACAAGATATTTCATGGCCTTGTGAGCCAGGTGTGATGCTTGTCAAGTATCATGAATGCCTTGGTCAGATGACCTGAAGGTGATAGTTACCTAATAAATGGTAATGATGCTCAATGATGAGTTAAGGGTTTGAATACCCAGAACCATATGATTATGGTGATGAGAATGTGAAGGGATGAGAATCCCCAGTTTGAAATGAGGAACTGAGTTCCCAAGGTCTTTGAAAGACTGATAAGTATCTGATGAAAGTAGTACATGTCTCTTTATAGCATTGTTGTAATAAGTCTTGTTTGAGAAACTGGTTGATGCTAAAAGAATATGAAAATGTACTTAATTAATCAAGTGAAATCTATTCATGTAGAGCCCTGACCATAGATCCATCATCGTCAGGAATAGGTGATGGTGAAACGGGTGCCCGCGGCAAAACCCGGAACTCATATTTTGAATATGTGGGGGTAAATGGGTGAAAAATATCCTTACGTCCGATGAAGAGATTTGAGGGAAGGTAAACATCAAACCTCTCAATCCTTCATGCTTCTGGGATGGATGTATCACTAATCTCGTACACATCTCCCAATGATATTTTATGTCGGGTTGAGGAGATAAACATTAAATCTCTCGATGGCCGATGAGAGTGTAGTTGACGATGTAACTCTATAGCGAAGTTCCAGTATACCCTGGAAAGCTATCTTGAGCAGTTAACACATTCCTGCTTGTTGTCCCGCACTGACCGGGATGTGAGAGGTCATGAGAATACAGCTCTTCCATTGACCTATGTATGGTACCGATTTGACTTCGCAGTGGTCGGTTGGAGTATGAGCGGTATACCTCATCTCCTCAGGGCATAAGTGTGTTTGTAAAATGAAATCAACCGTATAGCATGTTTGCTTAAGGATTGAATACGGAAATTCATTGTCTGATGTTACATTTCTGTTAATATCTGTAGTTCATTGATGTTGTTCATATTTGTTGTATTCATTACAAGTAGATGGATGAACTATGAGTCTACCATGAGTAGATGCAATATTATCCTTGAAAAAGGAGATTACTTCACTTTGTTCATACAAGTGACTTACCTGCTATTGATTAAATATATAAATCCTTCTGCTCAGTTCATTTTAATAAAATGCTATAACAATGTTTTGGCGGAGAGTTATATCTCCCGCTGGGGCAATTTACAATTGTCTCACCCTCGTGGGATCCAACTTTTTAGGTGGACACGGACAAAGAAGCAGAATCTCATTACAAGAAATAGACAACAGCAGTGAGAGCAAGGACATCAGTAATATCTCAGGTGGAGATACTGCCTGTCAAGATATGTAGTTAGAAAGTCCTATGTGTCGTCTCTGTACTCTCAGGTCCTCAGAGTTTTTAGTCAGTGTTTTTGATAAATCGATCTGAGGTTTTGGCTTGATGCCTCGAGATTGTATATTGTCTGTATATAATGATTATAAGGCAGCTGATGATGTAGTCTCTGAAAAGAGATGGTACATGTTATGTACATTGAACCAGAATGTAAATGTTATACAATGGTTCTTGATGGGAAAGATTTCCTATGTATGGATCTCTTTGCAAAAAGTTTTAATTTTCAGTGATTTTCAGTAATCTGCTGCAAATAATTCGCTTCCGCTTAAGTTAATCTTGTTTTTGTGAGTTGGATGCCACATTAAATGTCAAAATGCATCATAACTTGCAAAATTACTTAATTGATTTGATTATCAAGGTTTTAATCGAATTTATGTTGGTTTAATGTAGGCCTTGATAAAGATGAACAATCAGATGAGGCCCACATTCACTCACCCTTGGTTCTGACCAAGCGATCTAACCAAGCGATTCCATCCATTCGTTCTGAGCCCATTCGGTGTCAAGACCGTTTGAGCCCATTCGGTCTCAAGACCGTTTGGTCCCATTCGGTCTCAAGTCCGATAGACCACCAGAGACCGATTGGAGGCTTAACCCAGCCGCGAGGGATCGAGCAGTGCATGAATTCAAAACCTCAAAGCAGAATCTACGCCATGACCATTTTGAACATCCACGACCATGTGATGATACCACGGCCGTGATAAAGCATTCGTGGCACACCACCAGCATCTACCCGCCACGCTCATGCGAGGCAGCACGGCCGTGGGGCGGTAGACTCACCACAACTGTGGTGCCTCAACATCGTTGTGGCATGTCGTCTCCTACCTCTGCACCACTGCCAAGCAGCACTTCTTTTCTTCAAATTCATTCGATCCCGATGGTGCCTCGCTCCTAGAACTCCACCCTATCCAGCAGCATCTCTGACTCCGCCACACCTACTGCTGCAGACACCACGCACCCGCCGACTCCCTTGCTACTTGCCTCAGTGCTAGACACACAGCAGCTTGCCCTCTGCCATGATGTTGGTGCACGGTCTCAGACTATTTGGAAGGGTCGTAGCAACGAGAGAAACATTGTTTGGTCTCTTGCTTACATGCAAAACCAAATGGCCAGCAATGTGAAGACTGTTTCGAGGTTTGTTGCCGTGAAGACCGAACGGACCTATCCAGACCGTTTGATATCAAACAGTTTACAAACTGTTTGCCGCTGACGCAAGACCGAATGAACTTGTCCAAACCGTTTGATATCAAATGGTTTAAAAACCGTTTACCTTCTGCCCGAAGACCATTTGAGTCAATTGAAGCGAAGACCGTTTGGGGGAAATGTGAAGACTGTTTGATACTGCTGACTTGAAGACTGTTTGCCCTTTCTGCACAAGATTGTTTGGAGGAAAGCAAACGGTCTGTGAAACCTTTTGGACTTAACAATCCAAGACTGTTTGCTCCTCTAATTCTCAAAACCGTTTGGGCAAAAATCCCCAGACCATTTAAGCACCAAGACCGTTTGGTCAAAATTTTAAGACCGTTTGAGCAAAAATATCCCCCAAACCGTTTGGACTGGAACCACACCAAAAATGTGAAGACCAATCCCGTGCCTTTAAATAGGACCAGTAGGGTCTCCTTTTGAGGCATCGGTTCTGGGACACTGATAGGATACTAGTACACAGGTCTGATCCAGATCCAGTATCATCCACGCCAGTTTCACTCCACCTAGTGCCTGTGTCACAACTAAGGAGGCTGAGAAGAGAAGGAAGACGGAGCGAGGGAGACTTTTCGGTCTGTCTTGGCATCTCCCGTTCCATGTCCAAATCTGCTCCGACACGACGTAGAGGGCCACATCATCTTCACCGAGCTGCGACTGCCTTCTGCACTGAGTTCATGGCAGATTTCTCTCTCTTTCTTATTCTTCTTATTTCTCGCACCATGAGCGAGTAGTACCTTTTTGCTGGGGTGCGGGGACTAGCCCCACTTCCCATGCAATCATGCTCTTTTGTTAAACTTTCCATGGCAATGTATATAACTTTCCATTTCGTTGTTAATTGGTATGTTTGTAGTTGATTATCTACTTGCTTTCATCTTATTCTTTCCTATATTACGAAATCTTCTATATGTGGGATGGAATGGCGGTTTACAAAGTTTGACTCCTTGACAAGAACTTCTGATAGGATTCCTTGAGGTCATAAGTGTATGATCCGTGAGGGGACGAGACATCTAGCCTACGGTGACGCTTCTGTTGTCTAAACATCCCTCAGGGAGGACCACAGGCTTAGTTGGATTTTGTATCATCTTTGTTTATCGTCGATGTTAGTTTGTAGATCTATCACCTGCTTACTTATCGATTAACACAGTTGACACCTTGACTAAAAATAGAAGGGGTTTCCTCGAGGTCGTAAGTGTATGATCCACGAGGGGATGACCCATCTAGCCTTCGGTGACACTTCTGTGTGCCTAACGCCTGTATAGGGGGGCCACAACCTTCGTTTGGATTTTTGTATCATCGTAGCCATTAACTGGCCCATAAGCTGCTGATAGGTAGGGTTTTCAAGAATGGCTGGGTCAAGTTGGGGGACCTCAGGCACCCGATCTTCGTGTGCCTGCACTCTTGCTCCATCAACAGATGCAGCATCACTGCTCTCGACAGCATGTTCTTCGTGACTTCCAGACATCTTTAAGCTTTATCTTCCGTTGAGGGCAGAAGGTTATGGTAAGAAAATATGAAAAACTCATAAGAACAAACACAAACCTAGTCCTAGATCCCTATAGACTCAACGAACCTAGAGATCTGATACCAAAAACTTATTGTGACATCCCGCCATCACACAGACAACAAGACATCACACGAAAACGCGCAGAACTACCATAAACCACATATTACCCAAAAACACGAGTTAATTAAAATTGATTGTGGAAAGCAGATAACAAAGAAACCATTACATTCAGATCCTCATCCTGCAAGGAAACATGTTATATAAATATACATAACCTTGATATATGTCCAGCTTATATGGACCAGTTATCCTGTTAGCACAAGAGTTCATCACCTTTTTATACATAACAGAATAGGCCACATCAGAACAACAGTAGGATACACAAAGCTACAATAGCTATATATCGTGAAATGTCGCCAAAAAACGTCCAAGGACCTGAGAGTACAGGAATGACTCTAGGACTCAACTACAAAACAACCAAAACAACAACACATCCATCTCTTGCCTCCTACTGTTCTCCTTGCTGCTCGATCGCAACCTCACAACCACGACCACGTCTAGCCCGATCACCTAAAAAGGTTGTAAACCAGCAGGGTGTGTGGGCTCTGATCTCCAAACCATGACATAAACACGATTAAAACTTAGCGGAAGTGAATCGGTAATCAGCGGAAGACAAAAATCATGGGAAATTAAAACTTTTCGAGATAAGAACTTGTATCCATAAAAATTCCTTTCATAAAGAGAGGTAACTGTTTACATCTCAGGATAATTACTTCTTGAGTAATTATATACATCAAGATACAAAATCTCAAGATCACATAACACAAGACTCCAAGACCTGAGAGTACAGAGGACACATAGGACTGACTCTAACTACACCACATGGCAGGACAAATCTCCACCTGAGATTACTGCTGCCCCTGGTGCTGCTGCTGTTGAGACTGATCACCTGTAGGCTGGTTCCTTCGTCTCCGACGTCCACCTAAAAAGTTGAAGCCTACGGGGTGAGACAATTATACATAATTGTCCCAGCGAGAGTTATAACTCTTCGCCAGAAGCTTTATTATAACATCAAAGAATATCTTAAACAGTAAAGCCTTCAAAGCATTCTATAGCAGTTGCAGTTATAACAAGATCTCTATAATTTAGGAGATATGGAGAATATCAACATTATTGCAATGTAACATCAACCAACTAACTTGGAGTCATCTCTAACAAGTTATACTACCTGGTTGATTATGTTTTACAAACAACATTATGCCCTGTGGAGATGAGGCTTACCACTCAAACTCCAACTGATCGCTGAGAAGCCGCATCAGTATCATACATAGGTCATTAAGAGAGCCGAATTCTCATGACCTTCACCTTCCTCAGTCAGTAAGAGGATCACTTGTAGGACATCTCATGTCTCTACTATTATAGCTCACCAGGGTAAACTGGTCCTTCGCTATTCTAGAGTCACAGTGGCGTTCTGTACTCTCTTCGTCATCAGGAGGTTTCATATTTACCTACCACTGATACGGATATCTGTGCTTTCTTCGTCATCAGGAGGTTTCATGTTTACCTACCACTGATACGGTATGAAACTATAGTGAAGGATGGATGGATTACACATCTACATCACTTTCCTACACTAGGATGTAAGGTTCTACACATCCATGTACCCCACATACTCAAAAGTATGTGCTCCAGGAGTTTCCTGAGGAAAACCTATTTCACCATCACTTAATTTCTGACAATGATGGATCTATGATCAGGGCTCTACATTATACTTGATTAGTTAGGTACATTCAGTATTCTTTAACAGCATACATTGTTCTTCAAACAATAACAGTAGCATAGCAGCTATAAAAGAAGAATACTAAATGTAACATGCCTAACTTATATCAATCATCATTTCTCATTATCCTCATCACAAGTCATCTCTAAGGCATGACCTTGATGGTATTCATGGCTCTCATAGCCCAATATCAGCATAGGATGCCACTGGCAAGGCATCAGATTACTTTACTTATTCATAAGGCTAACAACATGCCTTCAATGAATATAACATCAACATCCATACCTGGATATGATTACCTTGATATCAGAACCTGCATGGTTAATACATCTGATAAAGGTAATACAACAATAAGGAATGTACTTCCTACTTTTGTCATAAGAGTTAAATCTTTAATTCTATTCAAATAGAGTTTATTGCTCAAAAGCATGCCATTACCCTTGAATTAGGGTTTACTATTCACATCAAGGTGAATTAAACTCATAACATCATCATGTATGAGTAACATCTTCATTGATGCTCTTGGATTAGTTAAAGGTTCATCATTTATCATAATTAGGGTTTCTATGATCTCACACAGGTGGATCATACCCTAATTATGCTCATTTCTGTGTATTGGGGATGCTTCAATTGAGTTTCCATTTAAAAAGGGTACTTTCTCTCTCTAGAAGTACTTTCTCTCTCTAGAAGTACTTTCTCTCTCATCATAAGGTTAGGTGATGTCAACATCACTCTAAAACAGGTTGGGTTGAGACATCATAGGCTTACATAGCCAAAAACATCACCATTAAGTGGTTAGAGTTACTTTCTCTCTCTAGGGTACTTTCTCTCTCTAGAGTACTCTCTCTTTCATCATACTAATGGTTGATGATAACATTAGACTAGATCAGGTTAGATAGAGTCATTATGACTAAAAACATCATTCTCATGTAATTAGGGTTTGAATTGAGCAAGGTATAACTCAATTGACCCTTCAGGGGTATCTTGGTAATTCACCCCATTGATCATCATCATAGTCAAAAACCTTAGTCAAATAACCCCTTACTATCCTAGATTATCATTAGGGTTTGATTTGGGTAACATTGAACCATTTACATCATCAAATGATTGAATGTGGTCAACCTTGAGTCACATTGATTGATTTCAATCATTAATCATCAATTGGGTTGAGATTGGTTGAAAGTGTTGACCGTTTGCCCACTTTGACCCTCCAAGACCGCGAGCCTCTTTCTAGCTCCAAGACCGCGAGCCCCCTTAGGCTTCAAGACCGTGAGCCTCTTCAAGGGTTCAAGACCGCGAAGCCTCCCATTGGTTCAATTTAAAGTTGAGACCGCGAGGGTCATGAAGACCGTTTGCCCTTCTTTGACCTCAGGACCGCGAGGCCCTTCACGGTCTTGAGACCGTGAGCCTCCTCTCGGTCTTGAGACCGTGAGCCCCCTCACGGTCTTGAGACCGTGAGCCCCCTCACGGTCTTGAGACCGTGAGCCCCCTCACGGTCTTGAGACCGTGAGCCCCCTCACGGTCTTGAGACCGTGAGCCCTCTCACGGTCTTGAGACCGCGAGCCCTCTCACGGTCTTGAGACCGCGAGGCTCTCATGGTCTCAGCCGCTTGGTCCTTCAACAAGGCTCAAAGGTGCAACCGATAATGTCAACCCATGTTGAAACCCTCAAATGGTCAAAGCTATGTTGACCACTCATGGATTTTAGTCAATTAAGGTTATGGTTGATCACTTGGTCATTCAATTGACCCATAATAGTTAACCAATTATGGTTGAAATCGATTCAATTAGGGTCTATCAATGTTCACCCATCAACACTCAACAGTGTGCATCAACACAAGGTTGAACCCTTCAATTGAGCTCCAATTGGGCCCAAACTTGGCCCAAATGATCTTGAGGTCATGTGGGTAGACCCCACATGGTCTTAAGACCGTTTGACCAAGATTTTATCAAAGTCTAAAGTGATTTGATAGGGGTTGAACCATGATTGAACCACAAACAGAATTTTTGATTAAATTGATAACTTATTTGCAATTGGGTCCTCAATTGGTCAACTATCCTTGACCCCAGACCTCCAAACGGTCTTGGTTGATTTCCCTCACGGTCTTGAGACCGTTTGGTGACCCCCAAACGGTCTTGAGACCGTTTAGGTCAATCAACCCTAAAAACCCTAATTAGGTCACCATAATTTCAGTACTGATTTTATCTAGGGTTAGCCCTAGTATTCACCCTTCAACTCTTAGCCCGTTTGGAATTAGACCATCAAACTTGGTGAGTTGTTAATTAACATAATTTTGAACAGTAATCTCATACGGTCAACGCTTAGTCAACGACCTTACACGGTCTTGAGACCGTTTGCCCAAAAAGGCAATTTCAGACCGTTTGAAAATCAGCAATTAATTCATTTAACGTTGTGACTTAAAAAGGTCATATCTCCCGATTCCTTTGGAGTTAGTCTCCCAAATTTTGAGGGTAATTAGCCTATATAATTAGGAACAGGTTTCTTATACGGTCCATGCTCGGACAACGGGGCCAAACGGTCTTGAGACCGCGAGCCCTCTCACGGTCTCGAGACCGTTTGCTCACCTCGCGGTCTTGAGTCCGAGAGAGCAAACTATTAGGACCGTTTAAGGAAAAGAAAAGCGGTGGGTTTTTCTTGGAAATCACGCCTTCATCTTCTAGCTCAAGAACAGTACAGATATCCCACGGGTTTGATTGCAAAATAGCAGGGAAAAGTAGGGAAATACTAAGAGCTATCATCAAATCGCATATAAAGATGCACATAGTAAAGCATAGGTTTAGAGTTATAAAACCCGCCTAAAGCTTGCTTCTTGAGCTCCAAGCTTTCAAGCTCCAAGCTCTAATGGCGTCCTTGAGTTCCCACAGGTTGGCCAAGGTGAAAACTCCAAGGAAGGATGAAAAGAGACGGCTAGAAAGACAGGGTTTCGAGAATTAGCCATGAAGATGACCTTGAATTCGAATTCTAACCATGGAATTAGGCAAGAAGAGGGGTTTAAACCTACCTTGCACCCCTTGTTCGTCCTCCTTAGCTCCAAGGAAGTCCTTGGTCGTCTTTGGTGAAATGAAACAGTAAGGGAACGAAGGTTAAGTTCCCTTGCAACTAAGGGAAGGAGGGCTTATATACATGGGGTAGGATTTTCAACATTAGTTCATAAGTTTCCCTTAATTCCAACTAAGTCCTTCCTTTATTACTTGCTCGTCCCTTCCTCTTTATTCTAAGGACAAACCTTATCTTAATGTTATAGAAAAGAAGGCAAGGAAGAACAATCTAATAATAAAGTTCATACTTAAAGGGATATTGCACATATACCCTGATTATTCAATCACAAAGCCTATTTCTTAACTTGATAACTCAATTGAGGTGAATTCCTCATCATTTCTTCTATAAATGATGGCAAAAGTCTAAAAAGATACATTAGATGACATTCTTTACAAATTGCATCCCATCATTTGGGTAAATTGCATTTTACCCCAAATTAGGGTTTCAAGCCCTGGGATTGCTTCCACAGCTGCACATTGGTGCTCTAGCTTGGGAAATCCCTCAAACTTTGCCAAAGAGATTCTCATGATGTCTCAACATCAGAGGAACATCTCATCATGTGCAAATTGCAAGCTAACCCTTTCAACTGGGTAAATTGCACATAGGTCCCTGTATATCAAAACAATGCTACAACTTTAAATAAAAAGGGGCAAATACTGAAATATACGTTTCTGAGAAGCTTAATTACATGCTCAGAGTTAATCACAAAGATTTAATTACATATTTAGGCAAAACACCTAGGGTTAACTCATAACCCAGGTCAGGGATGTTACAAATTATCCACCCCTTACAAGGATTTCGTCCCCGAAATCGATAAAACATATTACGAGAAAAGGGCAGGATACTTCCTTCTCATCTCATCCTCTAACTCCCAAGTGGCTTCTTCAATACCACGATGGTTCCAGAGGACTTTCACAAGACTTATATCTTTCTTCTTTAACTTTTTAATTCGTTTATCAAGGATTGACACTGGTCCCTCCTCATAGGATATGTCATCATTTAATTCTACTTCCATAGGTCGTAGAACTGACTCGGTGTCTGGGTGACATTTCTTCAACATAGAAATGTGAAACACAGGATGTAATCTTTGTAACTCTGGGGGCAGCTCTAGTTTATATGCTACCTTTCCAATCCGTTCAATGATTGGATAAGGCCCCATATATCTAGGAGCTAACTTCCCCTTCCTTCCAAAACGAAGGACCCCTTTCCAAGGTGAGACCTTAAGATACACTTTGTCTCCAACCTGGAACTCTAAAGGTCTACGACGTTTATCAGCATAAGATTTCTGCCTATCTTGAGCAGTCTTAATCTTATGTTGTATTACTTTAATCTTTTCTGTGGTTTGCTGCACCAGGTCGGGACCTAACAACTGGTGCTCACCAGTCTCAAACCAACACAAGGGTGATCTACAACGTCTACCATATAAGGCTTCATAAGGTGCCATATCAATACTATGCTGATAGCTATTGTTATAGGCAAACTCTATTAAGCTTAGGTGTAGATCCCAACTTCCGGTGAACTGGAGAACACATGCTCGCAACAAGTCTTCTAAGGTTTGTATGGTCCTTTCCGACTGTCCATCAGTCTGTGGATGAAAGGCCGTACTAAATCTTAGCTTAGTGCCTAAGGCACTGTGCAACTGTTCCCAAAAACGACTTGTAAACTGAGGACCTCTGTCTGAAACTATTGTGACAGGAACTCCGTGCAAACACACTATCTCTTGAACATACAACTCTGATAACCTTTCAGCAGAATAGGTTGTTTTGACAGGTAAGAAATGTGCTGTCTTAGTCAACCTATCAACAATTACCCAAATGGAATCATGTCCTTTGCTTGTCCTGGGTAGGCCAACAACAAAGTCCATGGTCACATGGTCCCACTTCCACTGTGATATGGGTAAAGGTTGCATTGTCCCTGCAGGCTTCTGGTGTTCAGCTTTAACTTGCTGACACACAGGACACCTCAGAACAAACTCTGCAACGTCCTTCTTCATCCCAGGCCACCAATACAGATCCTTCAAATTCCGATACATCTTGGTGCTCCCTGGATGCATAGCATACATGGAAGAATGGGCTTCTTCCAGGACTAACTTCCTTAAGTTGTCCACATCCGGCACTATCATTCTTCCATTATAACAAGCTACTTGATCTTTTGAGTCATGCAACCCATCTTGCTTCTCATATCCATACTCAGATATTATTTGTTGAACTGCAGCATCATCTAGCTGTGCTTCTTTAATCTGCTCTCTTAGGGTAGGTTTAATATGCATCTCAGCTAACAAACCGGCTAGGAATGACACCTTCAACTGTACATTGTCTTGCCTCAAAGAGATAAGCATATCTCTTCTAGAGCATACTAAAGAGTTTAGTTGTGCTCTATTCATGGTTGATGTTGCTGATTTCCTACTCAAGGCATCTGCAACAACATTGGCCTTACCTGGATGGTAATCAATTGTACAGTCGTAGTCCTTGATTAACTCCATCCAGCGACATTGCCTCATGTTGAGCTCATGCTGAGAGAAGATATACTTAAGGTTTTTGTGGTCTGTGAAAATCTGGAATGTCTCTCCGTAGAGATAATGTCTCCAGATCTTCAAAGCATGAACCACAGCTGCTAACTCCAGATCGTGTGTTGGATAATTCTCCTCGTGTTTCTTAAGCTGTCGGGAAGCAAAAGAAATCACTTGTTTATCCTGCATCAACACACATCCTAGTCCATTTTTGGAAGCATCACAGAAAACTACATATCCTTTTCCTTGTTCAGGTAGCACTAATACAGGTGCACTTGTCAACCTCTCCTTCAGCAACTGGAAAGATTGTTGACACTTATCACTCCAAGAAAAAGGAACATCTTTCCGGGTTAACTTGGTCAAGGGTAAAGCTATGGAACTAAAGTTCTTTATGAACCTTCGATAATAGCCAGCTAACCCCAAGAAACTTCGAATCTCTGTCGGTGTTTTCGGTTGTTCCCATTGTAGAACAGATTCTACCTTTGTAGGGTCAACACGAATTCCCGAGGTGGATATTATATGTCCAAGAAAAGATACCTCCGGCAGCCAGAACTCACACTTGCTAAACTTAGCATACAACTTATGTTCTCTTAGCAAGGTCAAAGCTTGGCGAAGATGCTGCTCATGCTGCTGAGCATCTTTGCTATAAATCAGTATGTCATCTATGAAGACGACAACACACTGATCAAGGAAAGGTCGAAAAACTCTATTCATGAGTTCCATAAATGCAGCTGGTGCATTGGTTAGTCCAAACGACATAACCGTGAACTCATAGTGACCATATCTTGTCCTAAAGGCAGACTTGGATATGTCACTATCCTTAATACGAAGTTGATGATATCCAGACCTCAAGTCTATCTTTGAAAAGACTGTTGCACCACGCAACTGGTCAAAGAGATCATCAATCCTCGGCAGAGGATACTTATTCTTTATTGTCACTTTATTAAGTTGTCTGTAGTCGATGCACAACCGCATTGACCCATCTTTCTTTTTAACAAACAAGACCGGAGCACCCCAAGGTGAAGTACTCGGTCGGATAAAACCTCTCTCAAGTAACTCTTGAAGCTGTTTCTTGAGTTCTGCCATCTCGGCAGGAGCCATTCTATACGGAGTTTGAGCTATGGGTTTCGTATCTGGAATCAGATTGATTTCAAAGTCAATCTCCCGAGGTGGTGGTATACCAGGAAGTTCTTCAGGAAACACATCTTCGAATTCCCTGACTATGGGAACTTCGGTAGGATTGGTCCTTTCCTTGGTAACATCTACCACATGGGCTAAGAATGCATAACATCCTTGCCTCAACAGCTTATCAGCAACCATAGCTGATACAAGACAGGTGGGCAGAATCTTTCTTTCACCTTGAAAGATCCATGTGTTGCTTTCATCAGCAAACACAGCCAACTTGGACTCACAATCCAAGACAACTCTATACCTTTCTAAGGTATCCATCCCAAGGATTATATCAAACCCCTGCATATCAAGTGGTATAAGGTCCACTTGAATGCGATGGTCAGAAAAGAAAAGGATGCAGGGAGAACATACCTCCTGCAAAACGGCAGACCCACTCAACGGAGTCTCTAACAACAAACTATCTGCTCTATGACTAACAGTCACATTACAGTTACGAATCGTTTCACGAGTGATAAAAGAGTGCGTAGCACCCGGATCAATCAGAACAGATACATCACAGGATATAGACATATCAGAATATAAAAGTTTCATCTGACCTGCCACTACCCGTGGATTGACCACTGCCTCAGGTGGGTTCATAGCATAGAACCTCGCAGTCGCCTGGTGTTGAGGTGGTGCTGATGATCCAGCTTGAGACGCTTGTCCACGTCCTCGAGCTGCTCCTTGATGTTGTCTATTCTGAGATCCCTGTTGATTCTGTCTCGGAGGTTGTTGTGTCACACCGATAGGCCTAGAACGGCAATCCTTCATCAAGTGTCCCACCTTACCACAGTTGTAGCAACTCTTCTCCTGTTGCTGTGGTCTGGGTGGTCCAGTAACTGACACTGATGCAGAACTGTGTGTCCCTTGAAGCGGTTGACTCCGCCCTCTACCTCTGCTCGGTGTCCCTTGAGTTTGAAAACTCGATCTGGGTGGTGGAGGGTTAGGTGCAGAGAATCTAGGTCTCTTGGGATCCCTAGATGAAGAACCCTGGAACTGTGGATATCTTTTATGGGTTTGTCTTTTCTCAACCACAGATCTCTCTATCCTTCGGACTGACTCAACGAAGGTAGAGAATCTTTCTCTATTTTCTAAGGCAGACACAGGGGTTGACATATCGGAATTCAAACCCTTTTCAAATCTTCTGATTCTTTCCTCATCCGTAGAGGCCATGTGCGGACAGAACCGCAGCAACTCCATGAACTTAGCTTCATACTCACTAATGTTCATCATACCCTGCCTTAGTTTCTCAAACTGAGAGATCTTCTCATCTAGGAAGGTCTTTGGAAAATATCTATTGATAAATTCCCGACGAAACTCTTCCCATGAGAACTCTACTCCAGGTCTCTTCTGCTCTTCCATGTTCCACCAGTGACCAGCACTGCCTTTGAGAAGATAGACAGCATGTATAACCTTCTCAGCTTCCGGAATCATAAGAATCCTGAAAGCCTTCTCCAACTCTGTCAACCATAAGTCAGCATCTGCAGGGTCGGCAGTTCCGAAGTACTCGGTAGCTCTGACACGACGAAGTCGTTCGAATGTCTTACCGATACCTTGTGCTTCGGGCTGGATAGGTGCCCTAGGTGTAGGAATGGGCATCCTATCGGTTATATGTGTCATGGCAGTCATGAACTGCCCGAACATCGTCTGTACAGCTGGATCACTCATGTCAGCTGGGTCGAACTGGGGTGGCTCTCTTGGCGACTCAGGTGCAGGTTGTTCTATTCTCGGAACTCTTGCACCGCCTCGAGGTGCACTAGTACTACTCTCTGCCACGTGCTCATCGCGATGTTCTGACATTCTTATGTATCTTCTTCTCCTGAGGAGCAGAAGATTCTATTAGATAAGGAAGGAGTACTAAAGGTAGACTCGACATCCTAAGTCCTATGCCTCTGTAGACTCAACTGAACCTGGAGCTCTGATACCACTAATTGTGGGCTCTGATCTCCAAACCATGACATAAACACGATTAAAACTTAGCGGAAGTGAATCGGTAATCAGCGGAAGACAAAAATCACGGGAAATTAAAACTTTTCGAGATAAGAACTTGTATCCATAAAAATTCCTTTCATAAAGAGAGGTAACTGTTTACATCTCAGGATAATTACTTCTTGAGTAATTATATACATCAAGATACAAAATCTCAAGATCACATAACACAAGACTCCAAGACCTGAGAGTACAGAGGACACATATGACTGACTCTAACTACACCACATGGCAGGACAAATCTCCACCTGAGATTACTGCTGCCCCTGGTGCTGCTGCTGTTGAGACTGATCACCTGTAGGCTGGTTCCTTCGTCTCCGACGTCCACCTAAAAAGTTGAAGCCTACGGGGTGAGACAATTATACATAATTGTCCCAGCGAGAGTTATAACTCTTCGCCAGAAGCTTTATTATAACATCAAAGAATATCTTAAACAGTAAAGCCTTCAAAGCATTCTATAGCAGTTGCAGTTATAACAAGATCTCTATAATTTAGGAGATATGGAGAATATCAACATTATTGCAATGTAACATCAACCAACTAACTTGGAGTCATCTCTAACAAGTTATACTACCTGGTTGATTATGTTTTACAAACAACATTATGCCCTGTGGAGATGAGGCTTACCACTCAAACTCCAACTGATCGCTGAGAAGCCGCATCAGTATCATACATAGGTCATTAAGAGAGCCGGATTCTCATGACCTTCACCTTCCTCAGTCAGTAAGAGGATCACTTGTAGGACATCTCGTGTCTCTACTATTATAGCTCACCAGGGTAAACTGGTCCTTCGCTATTCTAGAGTCACAGTGGCGTTCTGTACTCTCTTCGTCATCAGGAGGTTTCATATTTACCTACCACTGATACGGATATCTGTGCTTTCTTCGTCATCAGGAGGTTTCATGTTTACCTACCACTGATACGGTATGAAACTATAGTGAAGGATGGATGTATTTACAATGAATGTGAGATTAATCAAGTGTGTGTAATTATTGATTTATTTCTTAGAATAATGTAGAGTAACTTGCTATTTGTATGTTTCAAGATTACTAGTTTCCTTTGTGATTGGTCAAGAATGTTTAGTGATTGATTTACTCTTTGTAGTCATTCAGAGTAACTTGTCATATATATATATATGTATGTGAATGATTAGTTCCTCAATAATTCATTATTGTTCTACTATTAATTTACTTTCTTAATAATATATCTTTGATATTTAAAGTTACTTATACTATTTATTTGAAGTAATCATTCACTAAGTCAATATTGTGTTGACGTGTACCACGTATAATCTTTTGTTTTAGTTTTGGACATGTGATCTTGAAGAAATAGGATAGTTGAGAGTTGTGTGGCAAGCTGATGTATAGGTGGACATGTTGTTTTAATATCATGTTGTTTAGTGATAGTACGTGTATATGTAAAAGCTTGTTGTTCAATGTGTAATATCAATTTGTAATGATAATTCATTTTGTAATTATATGTTGAATGATGAGATTGTGTTGTTATGGTTTGATTATTGTTCATATGCATGTGGTATTGTTGTTTCCTTCTAACCTCCTCTGATTTTCTTCTTCTTAGCCTAGTGTGTGGTGTTTAAGTTGATTAATTAAGTACATTTTCATATTCTTTTAGCATCATCCAGTTTCTCAAACAAGACTTATTACAACAATGCTATAAAGAGACATGTACTACTTTCATCAGATACTTATCAGTCTTTCAAAGACCTTGGGAACTCAGTTCCTCATTTCAAACTGGGGATTCTCATCCCTTCACATTCTCATTACCATAATCATATGGTTCTGGGTATTCAAACCCTTAACTCATCATTGAGCATCATTACCATTTATTAGGTAACTATCACCTTCAGGTCATCTGACCAAGGCATTCATGATACTTGTTACACAAGCATCACACCTGGCTCACAAGGCCATGAAATATCTTGTCACCTCTTTCTAGGCAACAACTTGCTCATATGACTCATAGAATCCTTACACATTGTTACTTTTACTAAGCAACAACAACATTAAGGCTCATAATGCCAATCAACATTTATTATATAAATGTCACAGCTTAAATCTAGTTATGTTCATTATCTCATCATACCTACATGGTTATTAGGAATGATAACAGTCATACAAGATATTCATCACATCATGTGATACAATAGTAACACCATTATTCCTTTTTCTAGGAATTAGGGTTTACTATCAAACATGGCTTATCATTCCCTTTACCCAAGTTAGGGTTAGGGCTCCCCTTTTCTAATTAATTAGGGTTTCATGATTATGTAATTTATCCAACCCTTAATTCATTAATCCATACCTCTAGGGCATTCAAAGGTATCATATTTGATTATTCAAGAACATTACTTTCATCATATAGCATTAATGATCATCAATTCAAGGTATGAGTTCATTTCTCATCCTCATCATGGAATGATTATATCATACACATCATTTGGGCTTAACCCCATTCACAAGGTACATTAATTAACACTCATCAAGTACAACAACTCATTACATTTCTTTGTAATAGTTGCATAACACACTTCATATGTTTCTTACCCAATTATATTGGATTTGGAGTACATCAAGATATATAAACCCTGAAGTGCTGAATGTGATAACTATCATATTTTGATGTATCACTTTCTCATCACTTCAGACTCTCCTGAATTAGCCATCTTATCTTGTATTAAGGTATTTCCCTTCTTAATACATTCCATCACTAATCACTCACCTATAGCATATAATGCATAGGCCACACATTAGAATTGTCCAACTATATTTAATGATATGGACTTGTCTAATGATAAAGAAATTGTTTACAATAAGGTTGCTTATAATCAACCACATGAAATGTTTCACCTTTATAAGGCCATTCCTTCTATCTCATCATTAGGGTTTCTTTATACCCTTACTTAAGATTAGAATTATGACTCATTGTCATATTGTCCAAGATTAGGGCTTTATGTATTATGACTCCTCATTAGAGTCTCACATGCCTTCACCCTTCTTAGGGCCTCTCATCACAACATAACATTAGTACATCATGTGGTGTTAATACTTAGTCAGGGTTTTTCATGGAATCACCCTCAACTAGGGTTTTACATGGAATCACCCTCAACTAGGGTTTCTCATGGAATCACCCTCAACTAGGGTTTCACATGGAATCTCCCTCAACTAGGGTTTCTCATGGAATCACCCTCAACTAGGGTTTCCACCATAGTTTTCCACAATTTGGGTTTATGATTCATCTCCATTCAGATTTCATGCAATTGTCCATAATTAGAGATTCACTATTCATCCCAATTAGAGTTTTGCATCTCATTTCCCTAAATTGGAGTTTAACACATCACTACCCTAGATTAGGGTTATATCCTCACCCTGGATTAGGGTTACATCTAGAATTGCCCTCAATTAGGGTTAGAATTCAATAACCATGTCAATTAGGGTTTATGTTCATGATTAGGGTTTCATGATCTCTCTACTTAAGGATCATACCCTTGATCACCACATGAATCATATTCATGTATGAATTCATGCTATCATTTCTCAACTTGATTAGGTCATATCAACCCTTAAATCAAGCACATACAACTATGATTAACATAGTGTACCAAGTCATTGATCCTATAAGCAATTAGGGTTCATCCCTTAATTGGAACTAATCACTTAGGTACTATTAGGGTGTCAACCTTTGTACCTTCATTAATTATCATTAATAATCATCATTGGATCAATGAATCATTCATCATCTCTATTCTCAAGAGATTCAATCACCTTGGACCTCCATTACATAAGGTATCCAATTGAATTGATCAATTGAGTCCTCAATTACAACAAGTGTCTAAGTGGATTAACTAATTGAGTCCTCAATCAACTTTGACTACTTGAGGCCCAAACGGTCTTGGTCCTTCAAGGTTCAAATGATTTGAAACCATTTGGTAAAGGTGGTGCATCAGATCGTTTGCCCAAGCAAGTAGGTGAAGACCGTTTGCCCAAGTTTGACTTTTGAAACCGCATGGGCACAAACGGTTTGGGATCGTTTGGTCCCAAATGGTCTTGAGACCGTTTGGTCCAAACCTCCTCAAAATCGCATGGACCAAAGATGGTCTCAACTACACCAATCGGTTTAGGGTTCTCAATATTGATTCCTTCAATCATTGAATTCATGGAACCAATCATCAATTGGACCTATCCTCATACTTCAATTGAGTTAAATAGGTCAAACTTAAACTGATTTGACCCTCAATTGACCCTCAATTAGTCCTCAATTAGGGTTTGAATCAATTGAATTAGGGTTTGGAATCGATGATCCTTCAACACTAATCAATGCAAGATTAGTCACTTTGAAACCATTGAACCATCATCCAAAATGAACATGACCTGACCCCAAACGGTCTTGAGGTCGTTTGGATGACCACCAAACGGTCTTGAGACCGTTTTCCCATCACATCATCAAAATCCAAGTCAACCAATTAGAGTTTGGATCATTGGATTGATCACCAAATCAGCAATTGATTACACTTTAACTTAGTATCATTGGATCATCAATTGCTTATCCATACTCACCCCTAGACCTACAAACGGTCTTAGGTGACCTCCAAATGGTCTTGAGACCATTTGGATGAGCTCCAAATGGTCTTGAGACCGTTTGGATCATCCAACCCTTGGATTCTAGTGAAAAATCATTAGGGTTTGGTCTATTGAGTTGATCATTAAATCAACACTTAATTGCAAAGTGATTTGGTACCTTTAGACCTTCAATTGGTCAACCATGCTTAACCCTAGACCTCCAAACGGTCTTGGATAATCCCCAAACGGTCTTGAGACCGTTTGGGTGATCCCCAAATGGTTTTGAAACCGTTTGGGTCATTCAACCCAAAGCATCAACTCATTCAATTGCAAAATCAGCACTTAGCCGATTAGGGTTTATACCATATGTTTGGATCTTCATATACTTAACCATACTCAACCCTAGACCTACAAATGGTCTTGGTTGACCTCAAAACGGTCTTGAGACCGTTTGGGTGATTCCCAAACGGTCTTGAAACCGTTTGGGCTAATTAACCCAAAAAGTCAAATCAATCAAGTTGAAAATCAGCACTTAATCCAATTAGGGTTTGCCTAATTGATTAGCCTTCAACTCATGATTCCTTTGGAATTAATCCATCAAATTTGGTGGGTTATCAACCAACATAATTAGGAACAGGATTCTCAAACGGTCAACCCTTGGTCAACTCCACCAAATGGTTTTGAAACTGTTTGGTCTCATGCGGTTTGATGAAACCATTTGCTTCTAAATAGTTTGAAACCGTTTGCTCCCAAACAGTTTGGGAAACCGTTTGAGCATCCCAAACAAGATAGTTTGCTTTAGATATTTAGAGAGGTGTGTGATTATCATCTTCAACCTCTGAAATCATGAAACCTGCTGTGGTTTCCATGGTAATTGCATCCATCAACCAAATCAATTATTGTAAATGTAGAAAAGGTCATTATTTGGTATGGAATTGAATGCAATAACAAAATCAAGGGTTCAAGTTATAAAACCCACCTCCAATTGAGCTCCAAAGCTCCATGTACACGGAAACAATGGTGGATGCAACTCCTTTCACCATCCCAAGGCTCGTCCTCAAGGTTTGAGTGAAAAGGAATGGTTAGAATTGAAGATGAGATCGAAATGGGAAGAAATCCATAATTTATTTTTGATTTCCACCATGGAATTAAGGTGAAATGGATCAAGAACCTTACCAACAGGTTGGGGGTCGTCATCCTGACCCTCCCAATCTCCCTTGGTCGTTTCCCAAGCAAGGAGAAGAAGTGAGGTCGAAAAAGCCTTCCATTTGGCCTGTTAAAGGTTCTTTTATAAAAAAATTCATTGAGAGAGAATGTACTTTACAAAAATCCAATTAATCCCAAAATGTGGCTGCCTCTTCCCCCTCATATTCCTTAGGGACGAGGCTATCTTGTTTGCCTCCTATTCTGATCAATTATCCATGATTTATAGAAAAGCAAATCAAGCTCCTTAAATCATTTTATATTAATATCCATATGTGAGTGGATATTTCTTTTTCTTATAAAATTGTGTGTGAGTTATCCACTCCCTTGGATATTTTCGTGGTCCTTGAAAGGATCAAGGACGTCACACACACATCTGAATCCAACCATTTTGGTTTTGGTTGAAGGCCCTTTTATTAATACATTTATTTTTGCCCTAAATCAAATTAGGGTTTCAATTAGGATTAAATCTTGATTATTTTAATATCAAGATTCTCTCTCCTCCAACTTAATTCAAATGAGGCGCCCCTCTCATTTTATTTGCTCTACAAGATTCCAAGAACCATTAGGGACGTTGTTGAAGTTGTAATTTGCATATTGAACCCTAGGTTTTGGGTAAATTGCACATTACACCAAAACTAGGTTCTAATGTACAAGGATTGCTTTACAAGCTTAATCTTGGTGCCCAAGCTTGTGAAAACCATACCACTACATCATATTCATTCTTATGATGTCTCAACATCAGAGGAACATATTTTCATGCAACATTTGCAATTTAACCCCTCAACTAGGGTAATTTGCACTTTAGTCCAAAACAACCAAAACATTGATTTCAACGATGTTCAAAAATGACTAGAATTGCAATATAAGTTCCTCTTGAGGCCTAATTACTTTTCACAAGATGAGATTAAACATTTAATCATCTTTCTTAATCAAAACACCTGGGGTTAAATTATAACCCAGGTCAGGGATATTACATTTAATGAGTGAAATATAATGTGTTGAGTCAAAATGAGCCCAAGATGGTGATTGAATTCCATGATGAATATCCATTCATCAAAATACCCCAAGCTAAAATGTTGCTCATCCTTGAGTAACATGAAATCTGAAATCGTCACCAAATGAATACTTTCGACTCGTGTGATTGCTTCATCTTTACATCATGATTGTTTTCTTTCTGCTCAGAATGACTCAACATGTCAAATTCCTGAGATCACTGAACACATCTGACCATATCTTCATTTATGAACTCATTTTCCAATATCACTTCCTCCTAACTTTTTCCAACAACAAGCATGTCAAAGAGTTATGTAAGAGTCCAGAGATGCCCGCAGAACAACAAGAGTGCATCTGATCTGACACTGGTGTTTTTCAGGATAGTGGGGGCATGCATTGTGCCGTTAGGTAGAAAATGGAGTGAATGGTGGTATGGATGGAAGAAGTAAATCTCTCCTCTATTCGACTCAAGATTTTATTTTTATTTGCTTTGCAACTTCATTTATTGCATTTTTTATGTGTGCAAATCTCTCCTCTATTCGAATCAAGATTGCATTTCTTTTTGTGTGCCCTTTGGCATCTTTTGTTTGCAAATCTCTCCTCTATTCGTCTCGAGATTGCATTGTTGGCGGTACACCCTTATTTATTTGTTAGGGGTATGGAAGAAGAGGATATAGAGGGATGTGGCGTGCCACCCCAAACTTAGGGTTTGCCACTGTTTTGACTATTTATGTTTCTTTTTGATGGATGGAGAGGTACGAAGCTGATAGAAGAAGTGTAGAAGAGAGTTCAGATCAGAATGCAACTTGGTTTACAATTCAGTGCACCAGGTTGTTCTCTTTATCGTACGCTGATCAAATAATGACTTGATGAGGATCCGGTGGAGATTCCATGTTATTGTTCCACTAGTCAGTTAGGAAGCACGACATGTTTGATCCCTATCAGTTCGACAGATTCTTGTCATTTTTGCATCAATATCATGATGTTAGGAATCATAAGCTTCATAAGATGATTTCAATCAAAAGGCTAGTTTTCAGATGAAGGCCTTTTTGAGGATCTGCTCCGAATAAGGTATAATGATTACAAAATGCATAGCTGGTTAGTTAGAGACTTTTATGAAACAAGAAGTGTCAAAAAATCATCAAGTATATGTTCAATTTCTTTGAAAAACATTAAAAATTTTGAAAATTTTGATTTTTTTTTTATCAAGAATGTGACATTAAAAACTTAAGTATGAAAAGGATGGGTGTAAGTGGAAAGTGAAGTACGTACCACCCACCCTCCACCCTGAACTTAGAAATTTTCTCGTCCTGAGCAAACCCTAAATCTGAGATGGAGGGGAAAATTCATGCCGGATTGACCACCAGATGTGGTAGCCTTCCAACCAGCGCGCATCCTCTTATCTGAAAATGTAAAGAAAGGTCAATCAGAACTCGAGGTATTATCTTGTGATATGAATTTTATTTGGTGCAAAATTATCTAAAAGGTGAAAGCAAAGTTAAGGAAAAATTTCTAGTTCAAAATTAAAAACTAAATACAAATTTATTGATCGGGTTGCCTCCCGACAAGCGCCTTTGTTTTACATCGATGGCTCGACTTGATATCTTCAGCTTCACGGTGGTTCCTTTGGATTGGAGAGATCTGTTATGACTTTGGTGCTGATGTCAGCTGTGGTGAAATATCTTTTCAAGCATTGGCCGTTCGCCACATATTCACCCGACTTATCATTCCATAGAGAGAAAGCACCATGTGGGGATATGCTTTTGACAATGTATGGTCCAGACCAGTGGGAGCAGAGTTTCCCTGGGAATAATTTCAACCTTGAGTTGAACAGTAGAACTTGGTCTCCCACTTGTATGTCTTTTCTTTTCAAATGACCATCAAGCCAAAGTTTGGTTTGTTCCTTGTAGATTTGAGCATTCTCATAAGCCGTCATCCGGAGTTCATCCAGCTCCTGGAGTTGCAGAATCTTGGCTTCGCCTGCTTTCTTCATGTCAAAATTCAGTTGTTTTATTGCCCACCATGCCTTATGTTCCAATTCGACTGGCAGGTGGGAAGCCTTTCCATATATTAATTGAAAAGGTGTAGTCCCGAAGGGAGTTTTATACGCAGTTCGATAGGCCCATAAAGCGTCGTTGATTTTCACTGACCAATCCTTTCGATTGCGGCCTACAGTTTTTTCTAGAATATCCTTTAGTTGACAGTTAGAAACCTCTACCTTTCCACTCGTTTGTGGATGGTAGGGTGAGGCTACCTTGTGCGTTACACCATATTTTCTCAGTAAAGCTTCAAAGCTTCTTTTGAGGAAATGAGACCCTCCGTCAGATATCACGGTTCGTTGCACTCCAAAATGGGGGAAAATAATATCTTTGAATAATTTGATGACGGGTTTGGAATCACTAGTGACTATAGGAATGGCTTCTACCCATTTAGAGACATAATCAACAACGACTAGGATGTATGAAAATCCATTAGAAGACGGGAATGGACCCATGTAGTCCACCCCCAAACATCGAATATCTCTACTTCTTGCCATATATTCAGTGGCCTCTCTTTGTTATATTGCCTGATCTTTTACATTTGTCGCATGATAAGACAAAGTCGTGGGAATCTTTGGATATGGTGGGCCAAAAGAATCCACATTGCAAAACCTTCAAGGCAGTCTTTTTAGAGCTCATATGTCCTCCAACTGGGCCAGAGTGATAGTTCTCTAGAATGAGTTTGGTTTCTTCCTCAGCGATACATCATTTGTATAGACCGTCAGCACATAGTTTGAAAAGGTATGGCTCATCCCAGCAGTACTATTTCACATCATGCATAAACTTCTTCAGAGCATTTCCGGTGCATTGAGGATGGATAACCCTAGCGGCAAGGTAGTTCACAAAATATGAGTACCATGGTACAACTTCTGAGACCTTCATTAGTTGATCATCTGGAAGGGAATCATTAATTAAAATCTTCTCAGTATCTAGAGTGTGGATGCGACTGAGGTGGTCTGCTACAACATTCTTTGTACCCTTTTTATCTCTTATCTCTAAATCAAATTCCTGCAATAGGAGAATCCATCTAATTAACCTGGGCTTTGCATCTTTCTTTGTTAGAAGATAACAGATAGCAGCATGATCTGTGTAGACAATAACCTTTGAACCAATTAGGTAGGATCTGAATTTGTCAAAGGCATACACTACTGCTAGAAGTTCTTTCTCAGTAGTTGCATAATTTCTCTGGGATTCATCGAGAGTTTTTGATGCATAATAGATCACATAATGTTTCTTCTCTATACATTGCTCCTAAACAGTGCCTACAACATAGTCACTGGAATCACACATGATTTCAAAAGGGTGGTCCCAGTCGGGAGATCTAATGATGGAGGTGGTTGTAAGGGCTTGCTTCAATGTGTTGAAGCTTTTGATATATTCTTCATCAAAATTGAATTCAACATCTTTTAGTAACAAATTTGTCATTGGTTTTGTTATCTTGGAAAAGTCTTTTATAAATCTTCTGTAAAATTCCGTGTGACCAAGGAATGCTCGAACTTCCTTTAAATTGATAGGGATAGAGAGCTTGGAAATCACTTCAATCTTGGCTTTATCTACTTCAATTCCTCTATTGCTGGCCCTGTGGCCGAGGACAATGCCTTCTTTTACCATAAAATGACATTTCTCCCAGTTGAGCACAAGATGAGCTTCTTCACATCATTTGAGGACTAGGGAGAGGTGCTTAAGACATGAATTGAATGAATCTCTTTATATAGAAAAATCATCCATGAAAACTTCCATAATGGTTTCGATGAGATCGGAAAATATGGCAGCCATGCAACGTTGGAAAGTTGCTGGTGCATTGTAGAGGCCAAATGACATTCTTTTAAATGCGTATGTTCCGAATGGGCAGGTAAAAGTGGTTTTCTCTTAGTCATCTTGATGTATGGGTATTTGATAGAATCTAAGGTAACCGTCAAGATAACAGAAATATTCTTGGCGAGCCAACCTTTATAAGACTTGATCAAGGAAAGGCATTGGAAAATGATCTTTTCGAGTTGCCTTGTTTAATTTTCTATAATCTATGCACATCCTCCACCCTGTGACTATTCGAGTGGGGATGAGTTCATTGTTTTCATTCCGTATAACAGTTATTCCACCTTTCTTCGGGACTACATGCACTGGGCTCACCCATGGCGAATCGGATATCAGATAGATTATTCCAGCTGTGAGAAGTTTAATGACCTCGCGACAGACCACTTCCTTCATATTTGGATTCAATTTCTATTGATGCTCAATAGTAGGCTTGTGATCTTCCATCATAGGGATCTTATGTATACACAACGCTTGACTAACCCCAGTGAGGTCACTCATTTTATAACTCATGACTTTCTTTCTTTCCTTTAGTTCCCTCAGGAGTTTATCTTCTTGTTCAGTTGTTAGGTCAAAATTTATAATAACTGGGCAAACATTGAGATCGTCCAAAAACACGTACTTCAGTCCCTCGGGCACAGGCTTCATTTCGGGAGCCTCTGGTTTTTCACATGTTTCTTCTGTAGCTTCCATAGCTTTGAGTTCTTCACTAGTGGCTTCAACATCTTCTTTAGTAGAGTCGATGGATTCGATGCAATCCTTTACTTGTTCGTCAATAGGTTCATCAACTGATGGATTCGTTAGAGCAACTTCTAATGGATCATCTGATTCATGATTCTCTTGAGTCAGAAGTGACATTTGCTCAATGCAGTCAATCAGATAGACTTCTTCTTGCATACTTGGTCTTCTCATACTTTCAAAAACTTTAAATTCGAGAGTTTCTTTGCCTAATCTAAGCAGTAAGGTACCAACTTCAACATCAATTAGGGCTCTTGCAGTGGCGAGGAATGGACGACCAAAGATAAGAGGGTATCTGGCATCTTCTTTAATGTCCATGATGACAAAATCACACATGACATAAGAGTCCTTGCCCACCTTGACTGGGACATCTTTGATGATTCCCATGGGAAGAGTTACTGAGTTGTCTACAAGCTGTATGGTCATACCTGTTGGAAGCAGTTATGTAAACCCTAGTCTTTTGCACAGGATAAGTGGCATAATAGAGATGCTTGTGCCGAGATCCGCCAATCCTTTCTTACATGATGAGTTGCCAATGTGACATGAAATTCCAAAGGATCCCGGGTCTTTTTGTTTCTTGGGCATCTTGCTCAAAATGATATCAGATGTAGTTGTCGCCAGTTTTATTGTCTCATATTCTTCAGTTATATACTTCCTTGTGAGAAGTGACTTTAAGTACTTAGTCCAGGCTAGTATCTCAGCCAGCGCATCCAAAAAGGGTATATCAACATGAAGTTTCTTCATAGCCTCTTTAAACTTATTGAATCGAGTATCAAGCTTGGTTTGCCTTAGACGAGTTGGGAAAGGTATAAGAGGCTTATATATAGGAATATCAGGTTCCGGTGTTTCAGTTTCTTCATCAGTAGGTTTCTCAGGATTTCCCTTATCTGTCTTATCAACTTTTGATTGAGACTCTAGTGTTGTCGAGTCTTGGGCAATTACAGGTTCATCCCCATCTGTAATAACCACATGTGTCTTTACAGGGGGATCTAAATAGTCTTTTCCTGACCTGGTGGTGACTGCCTTCAACTGTTCAGGATGCTTAGGATTGTTCTCGGGGTGGCCAACAAAGACTCTAGCAGGTGGTTTTATGCTAGCTGCGAGTTGAGCTAGTTGAGATTCAATAGCCTTCTACTGAGCTTGTTGGTTAGCTATCATAGTTTGCTAAGTTTGCAACATCTTTTCAATGGCTGATAGCTTGTCATCAGGAGAAAAACTGGACCTGCTTGTTGTCCTTGTCGTTGATAGGGAACTTGGTTAAGACTTTGGTACTGGGAGTTGTTTTGATAATTATTGAAGTTCCTATTCTGAAAGTTTCCCTTGAAATTTCCTTGATTCTCAAAATTCTATTGCTGATTATACTGGAATCCTGGTGGGCCTCGTGGTTGATTGTTCGAACCAAATTGATGCAAATTTACTGCTCTAGAGGGGTTTCCATATTGAAAACCAGGATGATTGCTATTCTGATTCAGATTGTAATAACTTTGACTAGGAATGGTATTGATAGCATTAAGACTTTCCATCTGACCATTATCTCCTTGGCCTCATACATTGCTCAGAACAACATCGTAGAGAACATTGCATGATAAAGTGGAATGATCAGTACTTTTACATGCTTCACAAAACAGTGAAGCAGACTTGATCTGTTCTGGTTGTTGAAGGGGTGGACGTCCTCTTCCAATTGCAGCAAGTGAGGATTCAATATGGTCTTGCTTGGAAACTAAGAGTTTCAAGGTTTCAGCGATAGACTTGTACTCAGG
Source organism: Alisma plantago-aquatica (assembly GCA_963693085.1). NCBI lineage: Eukaryota > Viridiplantae > Streptophyta > Magnoliopsida > Alismatales > Alismataceae > Alisma > Alisma plantago-aquatica. The sequence continues at coordinate 71,325,903 of OY856411.1, read as the reverse complement.
AGTAGCTTCGGCCATAGCTTCTTTCAATACTCCTTTACCTACATGATCTTCCCCAATTGGCTTGATTTTCTGCTCCAAGGGTGACGAATCTCCATGCGCTGTCATAACTTTGACGCATGAAGTTTTCTCCAGATGAGGAGTCTAGAAATCTCTTGATATCGTCGTCCACACCCCTATAGAAAATTTTGATGAGTTGATTTTTAGGAATTCCATGGTGTAGGCACTTATGTAGTAGCTCTTTGTATCTATCCCATGCTTCAGCAAGGGTTTCTCTAGGAACTTGAGTGAAATTTATTATTCAGCCTCTAATTTCATATGTGAGAGATGGGGGATAGAACTTCTCTAGAAACAGATTTTGGAGTTGTTCCCAGGTGGTGATGGGTATTTCACTTTGCAGCGAATTTTACCAACTTATGGCTCTATCAGCAAGGGAATACTTGAAGAGGCGGAGTCTAATGGCATCAACAGACACTCCATTTTGCTTTGTCATAGCACAAAGATCAATAAACCTTAAAAGATGTTCTTGACTATCTTCGCCTTGTTTTCCATAGAAAGGGTTGTTTTGAAGTAAGGTGATCCAATGTGCTTGTATATCGAAATTGGCAGAATTAATGGGGGGAGGTTGTACTGGATGATGAACATTCACAGCTTTTGGGATAGAGAACTCTCTAAGATCCTTTTATAGTTTAGCTGCTTGTGCTGCTGCTTGCGCTGCTAGAATTTCCTCTTAGACTGCATCTCTAGCTTCTTGCATGAGCCTCTCTCTCTGTGCATTGATGGCTTGAGCCACTCTTTGGGATACTTCTTCTTCTTGACCGATCCTTGCTTGATTTTCTCTAATACGGCGATGAAAAGTTCTATCTATCTCAGTATCAAAGCTTGTTGTTAGTCCGGGGCTGTCCGAACGGTGCATGCACTATGCCTTGGATTGTTCCTGAAATAGAAAGATTTTGAAAGTGAGTACCACGGAGTAGAGTCAAAATTCAAGTGGATGATCGATTGTTTTAAAAGAAAGAGCAAAATCCTAAATTAGTCTTAAAAGAACTAGATTTGACTAACTGATTCCGTTGTCCCCGACAACGGTGCCAGAATTTGACGTGGGATTTTATCACACTAACAAACTCACTCGGGGTTGAAATCCCCGAGCTTTTACCAAAACCAAAGTGCAATAATACCACCCGCAAGCGGACAAGTCTTATCACAATATAGTTAAGGATCGAACCCAAAGGACAATGTTATTAAGAATCTTTGTTAGTCGAATCTAGCTCAAGTAAAACTAATATTTAGAACGATTGATTGATTTGAGGTTATTTAAACTAATTGCAAGAAAGTAAAAGCTGAATTAAAGTTGGATTTAGATCAATGATATGGAATCGCTGGGATGGTATCGGGTGTAACCACCGCTACACATTCAAACACATTCTAATGCAAACAATCTAGGAAAGATATAACGATTCAAAAAGAGCTGTTGCAAAACCCCCCATACGGGCGTTAGGTTCGCGTAAGCATCACCTTAGGCATCAGATGTCTCGTCACCGTTCGGATCACATACTTACGACTCCGAAGATACAAAAATCCAAACGAAGGTTGTGGCCCCCCTATACAGGCGTTAGGCACACAAAAGTGTCACCGAAGGCTAGATGGCTCGTCCCCTCATGGATCATACACTTACGACCTCAAGGAATCCTATCAGAAGTTCTCATCAAGGAGTTGAACTTTGTAAACTGCCATTCCATCCCACATATAGAAGATTTCACAATATAGGAAATAACAAGATGAAAGCAAGTAGATAATCAACTACAAACATACCAATTAACAATGAAATGGAAAGTTATATATATTGCCATGGAAAGTTTAACAAAAGAACATGATTGCATGGGCAGCGGGGCTAGTCCACGCACCCCAACGAAAAGGTACTACTCGCTCATGGTGCGAGAAACAAGAAGAATAAGAAAGAGAGAGGAATCCGCCATGAACTCGGTGCAGAAGGTAGTCGCATCTCGGTGAAGATGATGCGGCCCTCTATGTCATGTCGGAGTAGATTTGGACGTGGAACGGGAGATGGCAAGACAGACCTGACAGTCTCCCTCGCTCAGTCTTCCTTCTCTTCCCAGCCTCCTTGGTTGCAACATGGGCAGTAGGTGGAGTGAAACTGACGTGGACGACGCTGAATCTGGATCAGACCTGTGTACAGGCAGCCTGTCGGCGTCCCAGAACCGATGCCTCAAAAGGGGACCCTACAGGTCCTATTTACATGCACGTGACTAGTATTCACATTTTTGGTGTGTTTCCAGTCCAAACGGTTTGGGGTATATTTTTGCTCAAACGGTCTTAAAATTTTGACCAAACGGTCTTGGTTCTTAAACGGTCTGGGGACTTTTGCCCAAACGGTCTTGAGAATTAGAGGAGAAAATGGTCTTGGATTTTTAAGTCCAAATGGTTTCACAGACCATTTGCTTTCCTCCAAACGATCTTTTACAAAAAGGGCAAACAATCTTCAAGTCAGCAGTATCAAATGGTCTTCACATTTCCCCCAAACGGTCTTCGCTTCAGTTGACTCAAACGGTCTTCGGGCAGAAGGCAAACGATTTGTAAACCATTTGATATCAAACGGTTTGGACAAGTTCATTCGGTCTTGTGTCAGCGGCAAATGATTTGTAAACCGTTTGATATCAAACGGTCTGGATAGGTCCATTCGGTCTTCATTGGTAACAAACCTCCAAACAGTCTTCACATTGCTGGCCATTCAGTTTTGCATGTAAGCAAGAGACCAAATGGTCTTCACATTGCTGGCCATTCAGTTTTGCATGTAAGCAAGAGACCAAACGGTCCTGCTCTCGTAGCTACGACCCTTACAAATGGTCTGAGACTGCGCAACAACGTCATGGCAGAGGGCAAGCTGATGTGTGTCTAGCACTGAGGCAAGTAGCAAGGGAGTCGGCGGGTGCGTGGTGACTGCAACAGTAGGTGTGGTGAAGTCGGAGCTGCTGTTGGATAGGGTGGAGTTCTAGGAGCAAGGCACCGCCAAGATCGAATGAATTTGAAGAAAAGAAGTGCTGCTTGACAGAGGTGCAGAGGTAGGAGACGACACACCATGCCCGTGTTGAGGCACCACAGTCATGGTGATGCTGTTGCCCCACGGCCGTGCTGCCTTGTACGGGCATGGCAGGTGAGAACTTGGGCTCTGATGGCGTTATGCCATGGCCGTGCTGCCTCACACGAGCATGGTAGGTAGATGCTGGTGGTGTGCTACAAATGCTTTACCATGTCCGTGGTATCATAACACGGCGTGGTGGGGACAGTGTACCACGATCGTGGTTGTTCAAAACGGCCGTGGCATAGATTCTTCTTTGAGGTTTTGAATTCATGTGCTGTTTGATCCCTCACGGTTGGGTTAAGCCTCCAATCAGTATCTTCTGGTCTATCAGACTTGAGACCGAATGGGCTCAAACGCTCTTGAGACCGAATGGGCCCAAACGGTTTTGAGACCGAATGGGCCCAAACGGTCTTGAGACTGAAGGGGCTCAAATGGTCTTGATACCGAATGGGCTCAAACGGTCTTGAGACCACCAAATGGGCTCAGACCAAATGGATGGAATCACTTGGTTATATTGGTTGGTCAGAACCAAGGGTGAGTGAAGGCGGGCCTAAGTTGATTGTTCAGCTTTATCAAGACCTACATTAAACCAACATAAATTCGATTAAAACCTTGATAATCAAATCAATTAAGTAATTTTGCAAATTATGATGCATTTTGATATTTAATGAGTGAAATATAATGTGTTGAGCCAAAATGAGCCCAAGATGGTGATTGAATTACATGATGAATATCATGGTGGAAAGATCGCCAGTGCCTCTGCCAAGAGCACAGGCTCCCCATGGTGAATCATCGGGTATTAGGAAGTCCTTCGAGCGGCTTCGTCGAGTCCAAGCTTCAGATTATGCTAGAATGACCGATCCACTAGATGTAGATATGTGGCTAACAGGTCTTGAGAAGGCCTTCCGAATCCTCAACATCCCCGAAGCAGACAAAGTTAAGCACACGATCTACATTCTAAATGGTAGTGCTAGCCACTGGTGGGCCATTGAGGAGGAGAAGCGGCCTGGTGAGGCAATCGGTTGGGATGTCTTTCGATGGGAGTTTGTGAGTCGATGCTTCCCAAAGACCTATCTGGATGAGAAGATCAACCAGTTTGAGCATCTGTGCCAATGATCAATGAGCATCACCGAGTATGAAGCCAAGTTTATGGACCTGCTAAGGTTTTTTCCTAACATGGCGGTGACAGATGATGAGAGAATCAGGCGGTTTGAGAAGGGTTTGAGTGCCGAGCTGACGACACCTGCTGCTGCTTTGGAGATCAGGAAGCGGTTTGCCACGTTTGTGGAGTCTATCCGAAGGATAGAATAGTCAGTCAAGGAGAAGAGAGAGTCCATGACCAAGAAAAATTATACTCAGTTCCAGAGGCAAAGGTTTGATGGCTTCAAGAAGACAAGGTTTTCAGCACCATCTGTGATGAAGAATTCCAGTGCACCATCACAATGGTCACCGAGTAAAGGAAGAGGGCATTGATTTTCACCATCTAGAGCCCACAACACAGCTTCAGTGGCAGTGACAGGGCCATCTAGGCCATAGCTTGAAGATAGGTCATGTTATCACTGTGGACATACATGGCATTTGAAGTCAAATTTCCCAAGGAGAGATGTCGAAGTGACACAGCAGTAAGGCAGAATCAGTAAGGATCAGATAGATAGCAGTCCAGTGGTAATAGAGGATGAGGACACGATCAAGCGTCACAAGTGGGTTCATCTTCTCAAGGAACAGAGGATGTGGACGCGATAAGCAATGACTCGATTCTATGCTATGAGTCAGCCGAAGGCGATAGTCAACCCGTGAGTGGTGGCAGGTCAGATGGAGTTATTTCACTCTGATTTGTCTTCTTCTTTCTTTATATCTGTTCTGGTTGACCCGGGTGCTACACACTCTTTTATCACATGTAGTATGCTTGATAGATGTCTTTTACCTATTAGCTGTAAGCAAGATAGCTTGTTGCTAGAAACCCCTCTTGATGGTTCATCGATGCTTCGAGAGGTGTGTCCATCTTATGTTTTATCTTTATCCGGACGCAAGATACAAGTGGATCTTATACCACTTGGTATGCATGGCTTTGTTGTGATTCTTGGGATGGATACCTTAGAGAAGTATAAGGTTGTGCTGGACTGTGGTTCCAAGCAAGTAGTTTTTGTTGACGGTGGTGAGAAGTGGGCCTTCCAAGGAGATAGGAAGATCCTTCCAACATGTTTAGTGTCAGCAATGGTGGAAGAGAAGTTGCTACGGCAAGGATGTAAGGCATTCTTATCTCATGTTGTGGATACCAAGGCGAAGGGTGGTCCTAGCCTTGGGGATGTTCTTATTGTCAAAGAATTTGTGGATGTGTTTCCCGATGAGTTTCCTGGTGTTCCCCCACCTCGAGCGATTGACTTTGAGATCAATCTGGTGCCAGGGACATGGCTAGTTGCTCAAGCACTATACAGGATGGCTCCAACTGAGATGGCAGAGCTGAAGAAGCAGTTACAGAAGTTGTTGGATAAAGATTTCATTAGACCAAGCACATCTCCGTGGGGTGCTCCAGTCCTGTTTGTAAAGAAGAAGGATGGGTCGATGCGTTTGTGCATAGATTATCGACAATTGAACAAAGTTATGATCAAGAACAAGTACCTGTTGTCGAGGATAGATGATCTGTTTGATCAATTGTATGGTGCTATAGTGTTCTCAAAGATCGATCTGCAGTCAGGATATCATCAATTGAGGATTAAGGATGAAGACATACCAAAGTCGGCTTTTAGGATGAGGTATGGTCATTTTAATTTTGTGGTTATGCCGTTTGGGCTAACCAATGCACCTGCTACTTTCATGGATCTGATGAATAAGGTGTTCCGTCCATTTATAGATCAGTTTGTTGTAGTTTTTATAGATGACATATTGATCTACAGTCAGGATAGTCGAGAACATGAGCAGCATCTTCGACAAGCGTTGACTCTTCTTCGCCAACATCAGTTGTATGCCATGTTTAGTAAGTGCGAGTTCTGGTTGAAAGAAGTGACTTTCTTGGGTCATGTGATATCTACAGAAGGAGTCAGAGTGGACCCCAAGAAGGTGAAGTCAGTTGTAGATTGGGAGCAACCAAAAATGCCGACAGAAGTTCGTAGTTTTTTTGGGTTTGGCAGGATACTATCGGAGGTTCATAAGGAACTTCAGTGTGATCGTGTTGCCGTTGACAAAATTGACCAGGAAGGATGTACCTTTTGTTTGGGATGACCATTGTCAGCAAGCTTTCCAAAGTTTGAAGGAGAAGCTGACTAGTACTCCAGTGTTGGTGCTGCCAGAGCCTAGGAAAGGCTATGTTGTTTTCTGTGATGCTTCCAAGAAAGGCCTAGGATGTGTGTTGATGTAGGAAGATCATGTGGCTTCTTTTACTTCGCGACAACTTAAGAAACATGAGGAGAGCTATCCAACACATGATTTGGAGCTAGCAGTGGTGGTCCATGCATTAAAGATTTGGAGACACTATCTTTATGGGGAAGTGTGTTAGATATTTAAGGATCATAAAAACTTGAAGTATATCTTCTCGCAGAGTGAGCTGAACATGCGATAGCATCACTGGATGGAGTTGATCAATGATTACAATTGCACCATTGAGTATCATCCTGGTAAGGCGAACGTGGTAGCTGATGCGCTTAGCAGGAAGTCTTCTTCTCTTCCTATGAAGAAGGCATAGTTGAGTTCTTTGGTATGCCATAGGCGGGATATGTTCTCTTCTTTGCAGAAGATGAATGTATAGTTTGAAGTCTCCTTGTTGGTAGGACTGTTAGCACAGATGTAAGTAAAGCCTACGTTGAGGTAGCAGATCAAAGATGCACAATAGGCAGATGCTACAGCTTAGTTGATCAGATCAGTGTTTGGCAGCAAGAATTGTGATGGCTTCCATGAGTCCGAGGATGGACTAGTTTGTTACCATAGCAGGATGGTGGTCCCCGATGTTGGTGATCTGAGAAAGCTAGTACTCGAGGAAGCACACACGTCGATGCATGCTATGCATCCAGGTGTCACCAAGATGTATCATAATCTGAAGGACATGTATTGGTGGCCTGGCTTGAAGAGAGATGTAGCCGAGTTTGTGGCTAGGTGTGTGGTATGCCAACAAGTTAAGGCTGAGCATCAGAAGCTGGTAGGTACTTTGCAACCCATGTCCATACCGCAGTGGAAATGGGATCACATAACCATGGATTTTGTAGTTGGTCTGCCAAGGACAACTAAGAATCATGATTCCAATTGGGTGATAGTGGACATGTTGACAAAGTCTGCTCATTTCATACCTGTGAAGACAATGTATACAACAGAAAAACTTGCTCAGGTGTATGTGGATGAGATAGTGCATTTGCATGGTGTACCTGCAATGATAGTCTCTGATAGAGGTCCCCAATTCATGAGCCATTTTTGGGAACAACTGCACAAAGCGTTGGGAATGCAGTTGAGGTTCAGTACCGCTTTCCACCCGTAGAAATATGGACAGTCTGAAAGGACCATTCAGACTTTGGAGGATCTTCTCCAAGCTTGTGTTCTGCAGTTCATAGGCAGTTGGGATGTACATCTCAGTTTGATAGAGTTTGCCTACAACAATAGTTACCAACGGAGCATCAACATGGCTCCTTATGAGGCTTTATATGGCAGGAAGTGCAAATCTCCTCTATGCTGGTATGAGTCGGGAGAGTATCAGCTTTTGGGTCCTGAGTTAGTGCAGCAGACAATAGAAAAGATCAAGATGATACAACAACAGTTGAAAGCGGCACAGGACAGACATAAATTGTATGAAGACAATCGTCGATGACCTTTAGAGTTCCAGGTGGGAGACAAGGTGTATCTCAAGGTCTCACCATGGAAAGGCGTACTGAGGTTTGCCCGGAAGGGCAAGCTAGCACCCAGATATATGGGGCCATACCCGATAATAGCACGTGTCGGCAAGGTAGCTTACAAGTTAGGACTTCCGCCAGAGTTGCACATGTTACATCCGGTGTTTGATGTCAGTATGCTAAAGAATAGTCACCCAGACATAGGGACAGTGATACAACCAGTTGATGTTGAGCTTGATGAAGATGTGACCTATGAGGAAGGTCTAATGATGATTCTTGAGAGAAGAGTGAAGAAGTTGAAAATGAAGGACCTGGTGCTTGTGAAGGTTCTTTGGCATCATCGTGGCATTGAGGAAGCCACGTGGGAGCTCGAGGAAGATATGAGGAGGAAGTATCCCTCGCTTTTCACTTCGGATTTAGGGGGAGAAATCCCTTTGTAGAGGTTTATGGCTTGTAAGGACCCTGACCTATATTTTGGGCTTAACCTTTCTTCCTTGCCTAAACCTTGTGTTTAGATGTTTTCTAATCACATTAAGTGGTGATTAGGGTTAGTTTGTGCTTTGTTGAGAGGTGGAGGTGCAACTTACAAATAACCCAAGTTTATGGGTTGGTGTGCAAGTTTGTCACATTGAGAGATGTTTCTTTCTCTCCTTTCATCCTCTAGGGTTGAGAGGATGGGTTGGGATCATTGTTTGAGTAGCTTTGAGCTTTGTCTTGCCTTGTTTTTCCTTGTTGAGCCTTGTTTGGGATTTGTGTTGCTTTGTTGGGCCTTGTATTGGGCAAGCCCTAGGTGTGTCAGCCAAGGAGGGATGGAATATCAGCCAGAGAGGTGTATCGACCAAGGGTGTTGGTGGGTGTGTCAGGTTGCCCTACTGGGCGACACACACCCCTACACCTAGCATCATTTGTGTCACCCCTTATGGACACTTGGTGCTTGTTGCTAGCATGTGGAAAAGGCTTTGGACATGTGGAGGTGGATGAGCTAGTAGGTGGCTTTTCCCCATGGACAAGTGTTCTTAGGGAGGATGACACCTTGCCTTAGTCTCCCCTTCACCCTCTTCTATATATGTCTCTCCTTTCTCTTGCTTGGGATCCCTTTAGTTCCTTAGTTGTTTTCCTTCTTCCTTGGTAGCCGATACCCTCTCCTTGGTGGAGCTTGGTGGGAGACAAGCTCTAGTCTTCTTCTTCCTCTAGTGGTGGCCGAACCCTAGAAGGTGTCTTGCTTCCTTGGTCAGTATCTCTCCCCTTCTTCCATGGCATCTTCTTCTTTCTTCTTCCTTCTTCTTCGGCCATGGTGGTCATAGAGTTTCTCTTTCTCCTAGTGTTGGCCGAGGGTGGTGCTTGGATCCTGGAAGCTTGGTGCTAGGAGCTTGGAGCTTGCTTGAGGTGGGTTACATAACTCTTAACCCTAGCTATACTACTTCTTTTCATGTTGCATGCTATATATATAAATATATAAATATATAAATAAATAAATAAATAAATAAATAAATAAATATATATATATATCTTGATCGGCCATGTTATCATCTAGATAAGTTTCTTGCTTTAATGGTTATGAGGTTACTCTAGATGAACCCTAGACCTTGTATCTTGGTTTTCCTTGGGTTTTCCGAACCATGGATGTGGAGTTTTCCTTGGGAAAAACCCCTCTCTCTTGGTTGTTGATAGGTGAGTTTAGGGTCTCCAAATCTATTGGTGAAGTTGAGCTTGGGTTGGTTGACCGATATGAGGAGATGGACCTCCTTATTTCCCGATAGGTGATGGAAGTTGCGCAATTCCCCTCTCTCACTTAATTGTCTTGAGAGGTGAGCCAACTCTCTGGAGCTTTTATGGCTTCTTGGTGGCAATCTTAAGGTTGAAGATGACCAACACGATATGGATTTAAGCCTTGCACGATACCCCTTGTGATGAGTTGCCCGATACCCCTCTCCTAGGGTTGAGTCTTGGGTGATATGCTAACTAGCGTTCTTTGTCCCTTTTGCCCGATATGAACCCCTGCCTTAGTTGGTGGTTGTGGGCATTATGCCTTTGGCCGACATGATGCTTGATAGATATCCCTATTTTGTGCCTTGGGTGACATGGGTTGGCTTTGCTTTTTCCCGATATGACGTTTGGGTGGAGAAACCCTAGATAGGTACCATAGTGTTGGTCAATATGTTTGTGCTTAACCTAGTTGGATGATAGACCACCTTGGGTGCCATGGTGTCGTTAGATGGCAGTAGTGTGCTTGTTGGGCGTTATGGTTTTGATCTTGGACGGTATGACCTTGAGCATCATGGCCTTGAACATTTTGGCCTTGGGCGACAGAGTGTTGTAGGGTGGCCGATGAGAACCCTAACCCTAATGGGCGATAGGCTATTGTGATACCCGATACCTACCTATGCTTGGTTGCACGATATCCTCCAGGACCTAGCTACACGATACCATCATGGTCCCTAGTTGCACGACATCCTCTTGTGCATGTGTATGTTTTGGTTGTGGCCGATATGTGTGTGGCTAGTGCCCTGACCGATAGAGTTTGGGTGAGGGTTATAACCCTGCCCGATACCTCCTTGGGTGAGGGATAGTGCTACTCGCCACACCTTTAGTGAGGGTAGGCGATACCTTTGGTGAAGGATGCGCTTAGCCCAGAAACTCTAGATGAGGTGTTATCTTGTAACCAAACCTTTTGTTGATGATGGGATATGGAAGATAGGTTGTGACCGGTGACATGTTTGATACCTAAGGTTGGTGATAAGAAGGATGGTAAGATAATGGTAATGTTTATGAGATATAGGGAATGGTGGATGCTCACGATTTTGTAATGATAACATAAGTTGTTTGATATACCAGCTACAACTTATTGCCTCATATGATCATAATAATGGATGTTATTCCAATCATATGCAACCTAAATCTGAATGGCATGATAATAATAATATGTTCCCCAGAGATTTATGTTTGGTGGTCAAGTTATCTCTCTCTTGATATACATACTAACCATGCAGGTGTATCAGATGAATTCATAACCAGATAAGAGCTATGAGGTGTATGTGCTTTATATAACACTGATTGATGGTAATCCTTGTTGATGAGATAACATGTATCACCAGTATGATGAGAAAGGTATGTGGACCTGATAAAGGCTGAGTGCCTAGTTGAGGTGTTATCCTATGATATTGAGATAAGGGATTGCTATCCCAGGATGATGAGGTATAAGATGATGATGCCTTGAGAGGCAGTAGCATTATGTGATGAGGGACAGAGATCCCACAATAATGTGATAATGATAGTAATAATGTGACACAATGTTGTTTATGTTTTATAACCTGGTTGCTTCAAAATTTCACCTAAAATATACTAATAAATTACAGTGGAACATTTCATGTAGTTTTGCCCTGGCCATAGATCCATCATCGTCAATTGCTGGTGATGGTGAAATAGGTTCATCCTGCGGGATTACCTAGAGAACATATTGTTGAATATGCATGGTTTCTCCTAGCCGAAAGTAGGTGGATTAGAGTGTAACTGTGGTTGTAGACTCAAGATGTGTATAAGAGCATGGTGAACAGGCCCATGGATCAGTGGGATAGAGCATGAATGCGTTCATGGCTCAGGAAGCACGGTGAATTGGCCCGTGGCTCAAATATACTAGCATCGTGACCTGTACCAAGGCGGGCCAGATAAAAAGGGTAGACTGCGTGAGGTAACCCTATGGCTGAGGCCACTCAAGCAAGAGAATGTGGTCCTTCTTTGGTTATCATGCACTGACCACGAAAAGGGTGAGGTCATGGAGTACGACTCTTCCATTGACCTTGTATGGGACCAGTTTTGGGCTTCGCAGCCGAAGGTTGGATTTGAGCGGTATCACTCACTTCATCAGGGCATAATAAATCATAATTTATCCGAATAATATATATTATCTTAGGGCAAAACACAGAACATTGGTTGAAGCCTTGTTTGTATATTTTTTCTAGTTATATCTTGTAGTTATTTGTACGTTCCTCATATCTTGTGATAAGTTCCTATAAAGCTTATCTTGTCAATCATGTTCCATAAAGAATATCTGGTTATATACCTCCTGGATATCTTGGTAAGATTGTTAATTAAGCTAGTTCTGCTCAGTATGCTACTCATATGGTCTACTCATATCAGTTATCTGCTTTTAGCCTTTTTCTGAAGTTTTATAGTTTTGACGGGGAGTTATGTTTCTCGCTGGGACTGTGTGTCTCACCCTGCTGGTTTACAACTTTTTAGGTGGTTGTGCTTGACATGGTGGTGGTTGTGAGGTTGCAGCCGAGCAGCAAGGAGAACAGTAGGAGGCAATAGATGGACATGCTGCTATTTTGGTTGTTTTGTAGTTGATTCCTAGAGTCATCCCTGTACTCTCAGGTCCTTGGAGGTGTTTTGGCGACGTTTCACAATATATAGATGTTGTAGCTTTGTGTATCCTGCTGTTGGTCTGATGTGGCCTATTCTGTTATGTATAAACAGGTGATGAACTCTTGTGCTGACAGGACAACTGGTCCGTAGAAGCTGTGGACATATATCAAGGTTATGTATATTTATATAACATGTTTCCTTGCATGATGAGGATCTGAATGTAATGGTTTCTTTGTTACCTGCTTTCCACAATCAGTTTTAATTAACCCGTGTTTTTGGGTAATATGTGGTTTATGGTAGTTCCGTGCATTTTCGCGTGACGTCTCGTTGTCTGTGTGATGGCGGGATGTCACATTAATGGTGCGGAGGAAAATATTGCTATCCCCCCAAAACCATGATGCATTCTAGAAACTATTACCTCCAGGTTATGCCCTAATAATTTTTGTTACATTTCTAAAAATTACTTAAAATTATAAATAAATAAAAATTACTTGAAAAATATGGGGCTCTTATAGGACCTTAAGTTGAGAACCATTGCTTAAAATTCCCAAGATCCAGATTTTAGCAAATAACAAACAATAGAAACTAATTTCCATTAACTCAAAAAATTATTTACAAGTTATACAATGATGCTCCTCTAAGGAATTACATGAATTGCCAACATGAACTAATACATAGTGAGAAGAAGTATCAAACTAATCCTCCTTTACTTAGCTTTAATTTCTTTAATGGATTTCATCTGGTTCATCATGTCTTGTTATCTTCATGTGTTGTATTTACCTAAAATGGCATGAAACAAAATGCGGATTAGTATATTGCTATACTATGTACATGGGTGCATGCAAAAGTGTTCTAGTAAGATAACAACATATAATCAATCAATCACTTGCAAATAAGAACTGGCAATTTCGTTACATATTCTAACCAACACTTGATATGCTATCTTAGGCATGATCATTGTCTGATCTAGATGTTCATTAAGATTATCACAAGTTATAATATTTAATTTTAAAACCCTAATTATACATGTATGTGTTTATTGGTCGAGAAAACATAATTATCCATCATTATCATCATCATCTAGCTTCTCAATATATTCAATATTTTCATATTATAACATGAACTAAAAGTATTCAACTATTTAATTATCAATTCTAGAGTTTCCATGTACAAATCACCACTTAATTAGAAATTAGCCCTACTTTTGGAATTGGGATCAGAAATAGGTCTCAATTATTTTACATTTGTGTTCCTCTCCTTTTCTTAATCAATTTTCATATATAACATGCTATCTTTCGAGTTACCAATAATTAGTCATGTTAATTATAAGATAACTAGATCTTGTCCAATGGCAAGGTGCCCACGTAGGCAACTGCTTACTATTTATCTATTTACTTTGGATGGGCTAATATTAGGGTGAAAAGACATCACTGCCCCACACACAGTGGCTTAGATTACAACGTGCCTAGGGTTGATATGGTCCAAAGGCATTACACCTTCTCCTACCACCCGAGGCGGTTGTGTTCCTCCACGAGAGAGCCAACCCAACAATTGACTCCCTCGATATATGACTAAGGGAACCCAAATGAGGTAGGAACAACTCCTTAACCCTTCATCAGACTTAGACCAATCCTAGGGGATACCTGAGGTGGTTGAGTTTGCCAGAGTTAGAGACTGAGAGGTAATACAGTAGGAGAGGATACAATAGCCCAAGTCCTAGGGTTGTGGAGGTTACATGGCATCAAATAATCAAAGATGGACGTAACAAGGTGCCATTGCGGATCCTCAAATGCCACTTGGGATCCTAGGCACTTCTAGCCATATCTAAAGACAATCCTTACTCCTTGGACTATTAGTGAGGAAGGACTCCGGCCGGAGGGGTACTACAGAGGTTCAGGAATTCCTCAAGTAACCTGTAGTGGGGTGTCTATAGATGATGGTAGGAGGAGGAGGGATTCTATCATCGTGACATTCTTATAGGAACCAAATAACCACCCATAGCCACTGCACTCTCGACCTATCCTAGCAGGCGCATGGATGGTATCTCAAGGGTTCAAAGAACAAGGACCTTCTGCCAGACTTTTTGTGAACTTCAGAGGTCGGGAGCCGTGTGTGACGCCCCCTGCCACGCAAAGCGAGATTACTCAACACAAAACCATGGAAGAAATATTAACGATCAGATTACTGGAAAACACTAAAAATTAAAACCATTTTCATAAAATTTTCTAAACAATAAGAGCCTTCACATAAAAGTCCTTTCATTTCTCAAAGCATATACAAGGCATGCTATCGATATGTTATCAGAGAACCTATTCCAGAACATATATACATTATTCCACCATATCTATACATAACAGGTATACAAGCCAGCCACATAAAGAAAACACTTTCACGAAACATATACAAAATAATCCCAAAGACCTGACTATACATGGATGACTCTAGGACTCTATTAACAAAATACATCTAGAAACACTGCCAACATTGTCAGCTACTGGTCCTCCTACTGCTCCTCAACCTACACTGCACGATCTCTACCTCTTTATGCTCGTCCACCTAAAAAGGGTGTGGGAAACCCATAGGGTGAGATTCCAAATATCAATGGGAGAAATACCTCACCACCAACTCTATTATTATCACAGATAAGATAAAAAAGTAGGAATAAAGTTACTGCTAAGTGAAGCATGTAATCATTATTAATAGGAAGGGAATTTTCTGTTGAATTAATAAATATCTTAAGAATTTAAAAAGAATATGAAGACCATCTATATTTCCTATCAACAACATTGTATAAAGATCAAGCAAGGTCTCATCCAATATTTTTCATATTTTGATCCTATATAATTATGCTACACGGTTGATTATGTATTTTATTATGCCCTGAGGATTTGAGTCATGCCACTCAAATCCAATCGACCACTTGATAAGTCAGAATCGGTGCCATACAAGGTCTAATGGAAGAGACGGAATCTACAACCTCACCACACCTCTTGGTCAGCACAAGAGAAAATACCGCAAAGACATATCAGTCAACTACAACAATGACATATAGTCAAATTTAGGGATTGGATCACACATTTACTACAGAAAAATTAGGAATTAACTACATTTGGCTTAACTACATATACTATGCATGTAGTTAAAAATACTTTTCTTTACAATACGTAAATTTGTAGTAGGAAATGATGTAGTAAATGATGAAATTACAAAACAATTATGAATCACTTCCAATTGTTTCTTTTTCCTACCATTTGCTATTTCGTACGCTCTCATGCGCAGAAGCCAAAATGTCTCCCTTCTTTTCGGGCATGACTTTTCACTAGGGAGAAAACAAATCTGGAAACCTATTAACCCTTTCCCCTCACTGCAAAATTCCTAAACTGCTGCCCATCTGCACCTCTGCGCTCCCTTGTTGCTCGTGTTTCCATCTTCCCTTCACCCAGAAGCAGCACATGAGGAGACCAGTGGGCTAACTACCAACCAAATTCAGGCGATTCCGAAGAAGAGTGAACCTGGTAAGATCCCTTCTCAGTGTGTTTCTTCTTTCCAATGTCGATTCACTCATTTACTGGGTACACATCAGTGATGTGTTCATTTTCAGTCTTGTACGTCGTCCCATGTAAGGTTTTCTGGGGAGGCTATTTTTGGCTAGTAGCTCTCCGGAATTAATCCATTGTCAAGTGTATGTCGTTGTCCCTTTTCTCGAGTTTCTTTTCGTTTCACAATATTGAATGGAAGGGACGAATTTGTGTAGGGTGAAGAAATGTTGTGGAAGAAACTCGTAGATGCCCCATCAAGATCAGGTAGGGACCTACAAAGAGATTATAACCGTGATCATCTACCCAAACAATGGCCGGAAGAAGTATACGGTAATGTTAACTCTTTCCATTTCAACACTTGATCTGTCCAAAAATTCATGTACACTTTGCCAAAGTGCACCTGCGCACTACTCAAAGGTCGATTCAATATTGATTATAGGAATGCATATATATATGCTAGATAGAGAAGAGTGTCATGGCTATCTGTAGTCATAGAAAACAAAGATGTTGAACATATTTTTATGAATGAACCAAATATCTATGATTAACTTCACATTGAATTTTATTTCTCAGTTCCTTTTTTCTGGTTTCGAGTGCAATTACCCATCGTGAATATTTTATTTTTTCTTCTAGGAAGATGACGAAAAATCATGAGTAATCGATTTCAAACTTTTGCATCTGGAGCTGCACTCAAATTATCATATATGCTACCCTTAAAAATATAAAAGATTGAATAAGCCATGTGTTATTTAATATTTTCTTCTACAAATGTGTAAGTCATACATATATATTTCTATGCTTTATTAATTATAACAACATTCGCCTGAACTTATAAATTTGAGCATGCTGCAAACGACTTATATCTGGGGCATTTAAATATCCGAGCTGGTGCAATGATGATCTAAAACAATGCTTTGATCGTGGTGAATCTGGACCATCACCAGTCAAGTAAAGCCCTACTTTAGTAAGCAAAAGTGGATGATATGCTAGTCAAACATGAGAAGGTTGATTCGCAAAGAAGATCCCTACATGATTCAGCAAAGGTAATGATTCTAGATAAACTATAATCACAGAACCGTGAATAAATAATTGAATACATGTAAGAGGTATGTCCAACATTATTCTATTCTACAACCTCGTTACAATGATTTAATTTCTCCTATGTTAGTGCTTTTTACCCTTGAGGGTTCTTGAGCTACTACGTTCTCACATGGACATTTAATGATACATCATTGTCAATGAAGCTAGAGGATGATGAAATCAGACCATCAAATTACTAATATAGTACACATACTTTTAGTGCTACAAAACATAGTCACCTTAGGTCCAAAAAATTAGTTCTAAAAGATACCACTATCTTGCTGCAAACTTCAGGCACTTTTTGCTACTTGTTCGACATAACTAGAAATTATGTTTTCACACCAGATTCTAATCCTTAAACACATAAGTTCCATCTCAAACACAGATTACATGACGAAATGAACATGAATAATTAGGGAAGAATAAGACAAACACTTTAAAAAAGAAAGCTGAAATGTACCACATTTTTGTGTTTCTAGCCAACATCATTTAAGGTCTCTCTATCTATCCATTGTTCCCCACTTTTACTTTGAATTGCTAAGTCTTACATCTTACTATATTTTTTTATATGATATATGTTCTTAATAAGAATTATGTATTGAATTAGGATTCGCTTCTTCTTCATTTCTACCCTGAGAAGCATAGAGAACTGTTTTCCAAGTACAAAACTATCACCTCTTGTAAGGTCATGGGAAATTGTGGTGGCATCAGTAGGGACTAAATATGTGTTTCTTTCTCAACTGTCATGAAGCAAATAAAGCTCCCACTGAGTTGAAAGGGAAGATGATTTTTGAAAACCCTTCTATGTTGTTTTTTCCCAACGTAAAGAAGACAAAAAATTTAGGCTTCAGGCACATTGTTCACATATTTATTCAATGCGAGCTTCTTAGTATGTTTCCCCAATGATTGCCAATTTTTGGATTGGGAGCAAGAAGGATGAACTTTTCTAATGTTATATGCATGCCTTTTCTAGATTTAAATTGATGTGTGTTGTCTTCATATAGCAGGGATTCTAGGCTAAGACTTGTAATAATCATTGCCCATTTTAGATTTTGGTTGCTCTGTCAGATAATACTTTATCAATTTATTCCTTGGATCTATTTTTGATTATCCCATTACCGCTTTATACCTTGTCATGTCTTCATTAGTGAAGTATGCCAATTTTGTAAACAATCCCCCACGACGATGATTAGGGCTTCCATTACCACCATCCCAAGCTTAATCTTATCCATCATTAGTGTATCTAGTTAGTGATACCTGACAAGCATATCCAAATGTGCACTGATTTTTCCTTCATGAGAATGTAAATTCTATTTTCAAAAAGTGTAGTAGCATTTAGCTTATGATCCAATATCATTTGTGATCTTGTTCACTTGCCTATTTGCACAGACACTCTAGTCTACCTACTGACAAGGTTATCTTATGGTAGCATAAATGGCATCATTAAAATTTCCTACTAATACTTATTGTGTAAATCTTATTGATGTCTCTTCTGATTCTGCCATATTTGAATTTGTACAGGATGCCTATCACTTCTATAAGGTTTGTTTAGTAAAGACATCCTCCTTTACCAGAGAAAATCAGGATGCTTTGTGTTCCTTCCGTGAGTTGGAAGTGATTGGGAATCTAACTCTAATGACAAGCATGCTGCTTCTACTGCTAAGAAAGTTATTTCAGCAATTCAAAAGAATTTTTTTTACTGATTGGGTTCTTGCTCAGTCCTTGTTTATTGACATGTGGTAGATTCTTGGAACTTCTACTTCCATTTGTGTCTTATGACATAATGTAGATGATAGCTTTCTCTTACCTCTGCTGCTTGCATTTTCTGTTGACCTTATACTTGGTCTCATGTAGCTATTGTATGCATGGTTCTGTAGGATTTTTTTCCTATACTCATTTCCATCTAGTGTTTTGAACAACTGAAACCTTCATGTTGGTTTCAGAGTCCAGCCTACCTCTATGATTATGTGAAAAATGGAAATGTTGGCCTAAAGAGTCAGAAGAATAAGTGAATGTGAATCAAGGTAAAGGTTCTTACATAGTTGCATAGTATCAGTTTACATAGTTGCATAGTGTCATTGACTTATCAACTGTGCACTACTGAACTTTGTTTACATAGTTTCATAGTGTCAATGACGTCTATTGAACTCTTGAATTGATTATCAACATGACATTTGTTGATACATCTTTTTCTTTGTTTAGTATGAACTTTTAAGGACTTTTGTTCTATTTAGCTTAAAGTTCGAATTTCATAGATCATGCATGCAATCCATCTTCTCAGTAAGGGAATTACATAGGTCATGTTGTTTGATTACCAAAGCTACAATTTAGCAGATCCAATCTCCTTTAGGACTGAACGAGCTCCATTTCCATTCCATGAACTCCATGAAATTATCTCTACAGGTTTGGTGATTCACTTGAGTTCAATTTCTGACTCAGTTGTTATCATGGTGCACCTAATCTTGAGATTTGTTGTTGCTTCTAACATCTTTTGAATGAATAGGGTTTCATCACTGTGTAAGCCATTTTCCCAGCTTGATAAGAGTTGTTCAAAGAGGATTTCTTATTTTGGCTTGAAGATGTTGTAGCTATGCTTTTTTCTTCAGTGGTCATCTAGTCCGATGATATGAAATTTAAGCCTCTGAGTGTTGATCCAAGTACAACTACATGATGGTTTTGATTTCAAGCATCTTGAAAGAAAATTGAGATCTAGAGTACAATGTGGGGTGAAACTTTGAGAGTGATGTAAACTTATATTCTCATGGGGGTCATTATATACATATATCTTTTCCATATTGCAAAATTGGGGCAAGGTTTATGTCCTCCCCATGTGTACTCATTGTTTCAATATAAATAGAAGTATGATTATTGACATCAGAACACAACTTGATTTGAATCAATATTGATTTTTCTTTTTTTTCTGAGAAATACTTTCATATTGATAATTTAATGACTGAATATATATTCTAACTACAAATGCATGGATGTGTAGTACATGATGTCTCTAACTACACACTAACTACAATTTCAAGTGTAGTAAGTACTTTTTTTTGCTACACATGAACTACATATACAATTGTAACTAATGGTATTTCCCGCTACATATCATAGCTACAAATACAATTGTACTCATCTATTTAACTATAATTGTAACTACATTTGTATGTGTAAGGAAAAGCTTTACCTACAATTGGGGTTACATATGCAATTGTAGCTAGATGAAATCTCTAACTACAATTTTGAGAAATGCAGTTAAAACTATTAGCTACATGGGTATTAGCTTCATATTCTAAATGTAAAGATAAATGTAGCTAAAGCTTTTAGCTACATATTTTTGGGTTTTAACTACACTTTTTTTTTGTAATTAAAGATTATTATTTTTGGTAGTATATGGCATCCACATATATATCATAACTAGCCCACCTTGGTACAAGTATGATGCTAGAAGAACAGGCTCACTCATGGTCGTTCTAGACAAGGAGTGACTCACGCATGGCCACCCACACCACAACGAGATCAACTCACGCATGGTCGTCTGACACATCTTGTAGTTAAGGATACAAAGAATTACTCGACTTGTACCCCCAGATATTCAAAAAATTTACACTCCGAGTTAAACTCATTTCACCATTCAGCAAATGCTGATGTTGATAGGATCTAATGGTACAAGGCAAACTACACTATTAGATTTCACTTTATTAATTAGACCAATTTAAACATCTTTAGCATCAATCAAGTTACAACGTACAACCTCTAAACAAATTCTTCATAAACAAGGTTAACTCATCACCAGAACATACTCAAACATATAAGGTGTGATCTCACCACTTCATGTTTGTTTTTCAACCTGTGTCCATTACAAGGACCATATATCTTGGGGTGACAACCCCTCCTCTCATAACTGAGGAAAATCATCTTATACAAGGCAATAAGCCATCATTAGGTCATAAGACCATTCACCTCCTCTTTCAAAGGGTGTCAACCAACACTTGATGCCTCACAAGGCCCATTCAAATAGATCATAATCACTATATCTCATACCTGGCTATGTACATCAACCGGTGTCACCTTCACAATTAGAAATTGATAACAAGAAAGCAAATACATCATCATCTCAAAGGACTCATGCCATACATTTCACATCATTAGAATTAGGGATTCTCTTTACTCAATTAGGGTTTACAAGGTTGGATCAACAACCACCCTTAAATTATCACTTTCCTTATCATTATGACACATGTTATAAGATAAGAGTTATAGAAACATGACCCTTATCATCATACATACGACCACCCCAAAGGGTATCACATCATCTCATATCACCCTATCATCAACATGGTGTATCACAGTCACTACCACAAGATGTCGGTTAGGGTTACAACGTAGGGTATCGAGTTAAACCTAGATGTGTCAGGCATTCACACCAAGAGGGTTTTTGGTTTAGGGAATATTAGGTGATCAACTAGGGTGTCAAACTACAAATTAGGATGTGTATCAGTTTGGGGAAAAAGGTATACCAGTTTATCATCTAAGATGGTGTGTCAGACAACAAGGATTAAGGGGGAGGGTATCAGCTAACCTACCCTGTCGGGCAATGCCATCACGTGGTGTGACAGGGATCAGGGTAACGAGAAACACAAGCCTCTCAGGCAACTTAGGGTTTATCAACGCACTAGGCTGTGACAGATTGCAACATGTCGAGCAACATGAGTCTCTTGGGCATCACCAAGGGTGATGGCTGTTGGGGTTGTCAGGCTACAATGCCTCAAGGGTAACATATCAAGCCATGACAGTTAAGCCATAACATGCAATCATGTTTCCAACAATGCCTATCGATTATCACATTGGTTTAGGACTCTCATGGATCATGAAGAACATAAGAAAAGTACATTGATCGAGGTCTCCCAAATATCGTGACGTCCTGACACAAAGGGATGACGGTCATTGACGCCATAGGTCGTGACGACCACCTAGGGCATATCAGCCTACATGCCTATCGGTCAGAATATATAATGGTCTAACCATGCATATCGGTTTACTCATCTTAAACCTTAGAAAAACATTACAAGTAAGACCAAAGAAAGTACAACACATGGTAGCAACTAAGCAAAACCTTTCTTCCAAAATAGAACCCAAAACCACCAAGAAAAAGCAACTAAACACATAGGATAATGAACCAAAGATAGAGAATCAAGATAGCAAGTAAAGGGGTGATAATAACAAAGAGGGTTTAGATTTGTTTAACCCGCCTCAAGGATCACCACCAAGCTCCAAGCTTCATGAGATCAAGGTAGAAGAAGATCCTCCAAGCTTGATAATCACAACACCTCCAAGGAAGAAGAGGGAACCAAGGTTAAAAGAGCATGTGAGGGAAAGGAAAGTAACCAAGGTCCATGGCCGAGAAGAAGAAAGAAAGAGAGAAAGAAAGCTAAGGACCATGGCTTAACAAGGTAGAGGATGAAGAGAGCACCACAAGCATGGAACTTGTCCTCCAATCTCCAAGGGATAGACTCCTCTAGCTCAAGGCCATCCACCAAAGAGGGAAAGCAAAGATAACCAAAAGGGTTCTCTTGCATGGAGAGAAAGAGGTATAAATACAAGAGGGATGAAAGAGAGAGCAAGGGGAAGGTGTCACCACCTTAGAACCCTAGGTGACACTTGTCCAAAAAGAAAGATCCACATGCAACACCATGCAACAAGGTGATAACATCCATGTTTTGCCCACTAGGTCAGTTAAGATGGTCAAGGACGATACACATCTCTACCTCTCTTCACAAACCGATAGGGGTGAACCCTAGGTACCGCAAACTGATATGGTGCACCTCTAAACACCACAAAACTGATAGGATGTCCCTCAAGTCACCCACAAACAGGTAGGATGTCCCTCAAGACACCCACAAACCGATACAAGGACCTTCCAAGGCTATCAAGCCTGAGACAACACTTCTAAGAGCAAGGCACACCTCAAACATGTGTCCAAAACACCACCAAAGATGTCACGACACATCCAAGGCTCAAACAAGATTCCCATCTCTTTCTCTTTCCTCTAGATGATGCTAAGAGAGAGAAGAAAAACTCTAGAGGTGGCAAACTTGCACATCAACCCCTATCTTGGGTAAATTGCAATTTGCACCAAACCTCTCCACAAAACACAAGCATCAAGCTCAAACAAGAAACTCAAGCTTCCAACATGCCCTAATTACATCTCAGATGTTTAGAGAAAGGAGCTAAGAAACATACTTAATAAAAACAAATAGGGTTACCCCAAAATGTGGGTGAGGGTCATTACACCGTGTCTGTGTTGGAGGTGAGGGTCATGTGGTCCTATATATACATATCCCAAGAAATGGTTACAATGAAGAGAGAAAGGGAGGGAGAGAGACAGAGCACCTCAAGAGGAAGTATGTTTCCTTTCCCATATAAATGCGGGTGAGAGACAGTTGGACACCATGATTCACTAATATGGAAGGTGATATATTCGCATTAACCACCGACTCCACCCACGATACCTTATTGTCACAATTCATGGCTAAAAATTTTAAACACAAAAGCCACCAAAATAATTATCCCTCCTTTCTATATTGGATTTGGCCAACCCCCTTCAAATGTCAATAAAACTTGCTGGCAAACCTAAACTATTAAGGAATGTGTATAACTATATGACACATATTGGATTATTGATTATTAACCTTTTAAGAAAATATTCATGCTCTGAAATCTAGATTATTCTTTATCTCTCTCTTTGATGAATTCCATAAATTAACTATCCTTATTTCATGGAAACTCATTAATTCCTTTCCCAACTCATATCTAATTCATATACAAAACTTGCTCTTTAAAACAACTACCCACTCCACATATCTTATTTTCTTTTGGAAATTTGATTATTATCTCATATTTCAATTATCTAACAAACCATAAAGCCATTATTGTTTATGTAAGAACAAAATCTCTTATTCTTAAACTTGTGGTACAAGGACATATTTGTAAAGGAAATAGTCTCATGGGCCTTACTTGGGACATGGGTTGCACTCATGCCACGGAGATGACTCTATTATTCCATCAATGATTAAATTAGAGAATTTACTTATCCATCCAAGCCTTATATTTGTATAATTGAAATTTATAAAATTTGAGGATTTTGCAAAATCATACTCTACCTAGATCTCAAGCTCCTTTTGATTAGGAAACTCCACCATAACCACATAATGATGCTTCTTGTCCACTTTTAGCTCAACAAAGATGTGAGCATCTCTTGCAAGTCTAGATCTTTCTAGAAAGTTGATCATTTTGGGTGTGCCGATCCCATAAGAAATGATCATGATCTCCCTTTTGGTTTAGTGTTGCCTAACAATAGGGAGTGTGACCCACACCAGATTAGAAGTGAGATGCGCTCACCTATTGTCTACTTCTAGCATCCACCTTCTTGTGGGGACCAACTGGTTACCAAAGAACCAACATCCCTATTCAAGGGAATTGTCCATATCAACAAATGATGCAAATTGAGCCAGGAAAAGGCCTCCCACTAGCGTCGACAAATGAAAATCCCCTTTAGATCTACAAGATCTCAACATCCATGCATGTCTCTACTCTAGGATAGATGTTTTTCCAAGGACTTGAATGATGACTGAGTACCTATGGAAGTCATTCATGGTAGACACCATGACATATGAGAACCTTATCCATGGTCTATCATCCCCAACCTTGTAAATCAGCTCCTTAGGATACTCCGACAATGCCAACGACTAAAAAATGCTTGACACATACATAAGTTTGTGTAGGGTAGGTGCCCAAGACCTCCCCATGGTGATACTTTCCATCAAATCATTCCATGGTGCTTCAAGCCCACCAAAAGAAGGAGAGGGGGAAGATTAGGGCTAATTGTGGTGGTCAGAATGAAGGAGCCAACCCTGGTCTGGTCGACCTCCGCCATGGGTGTGACTAGATGAACCCCAAATGTGGAGATGTATGGGAACATCTATAGAGAGAGTGAGACTCAACTTGATACCCCTGGCTATCAATATATGGAGGTTTTACCTCACCAATTTATGAATAAGATTTAAAGATAAACCTTGCATGCAGAAAGCCTAAACATTATGTGGGAAAACAATACAATGAATGGGAACATGGAACCATACTCATGAAAATCTTGGTTTCAAGCTTTAATGGATATATTTGAGAACTTCCATATAGATTGATGGTGGTTTACACCTATATAATAAGGGATGTTTACCCTAAATTGGTTATGATGAAATCCTAGTTAAATTGGAAGCCCCTGTATATGATATATGTGTGACATCATGTTGAGGTTTTAGACTCAATAGTTATATTGTTTTTCAATTCATTACATGTGACATATCTTGACATAAAAAACCTACAAGATCAATATAACAAATGAAACTTGTGTTAATCAGTGCGAGAAAGGGGTAAAACTTTGAGAAGGAAAACACCAAGTATAGGAGGCCGGAGGTTGTGTCCAAGGAGACTAACCTCAAATCATAATGTTACACATGATGACATTCCTAAATTATGCTACTCCTAAAATAGAAGAGTTAGACTACCTTATGTTGGATAGGATGATATATGATACCCTAGATGTCTGGAAGGAACCTAATTTGTATATATGTATTTTGATAAAAGACTATTATATTTATGCTTGATGAACCTTATATTTGGGTGAGGGAAAATACCCAGACCCTATAAGAGGCATGTGTGATGAACCATACATATGGGTGAGGGAAGAGTCCCAAGTCCCTAGAGGAGATACATTGATAAATTCTTATGCTTGGTTTATTGGTCCCAAATATAGGAATCTAGTGGTGGTATCAAATAGAGTAGGACAATATGTAGTTATGAGCTGATGTCTTGACTTATTTAGACCCCATCTTGAGTGACCTAAGCTTGGATAGCTCATCCTAATCTTCTAGTGAGGCCCACCTAAAACTATGCATGTTGAAAGGGGATTATGTAGCTCAAGGATAATAATGATGTTATACAAGTCATGCTTGGGCTATCCTGGTTGATGTTTGACATCTTGCCTCACCAACACTTGTATGACTTGATGTGTAATAAGTCCCATGTGTTTGACTTAGAGCACTATGTGAAGGTTCATGCCCATGTGTTGATTATCAAACATTTTAATACTCCAAGGTAGTTGGATCTACCTAGAGATATTGATATATGCATATTTATCCACTTTATTTACATATTTTAGATCTCTCTTTAGGATCACTTTGTTTATTATTCCCTAGTCTTAGAGTTAATTGTATTAATTTAGATTTTTCGTATATACTTGGAATTTTTACTAGATTTGTTTGGCTTTTATAAGGAAATGATCAAATCAATCCAAAGACCAAAAGATCCAAGAATCAGAGGCTTCACTTGCACATCCAGCCTCCCAAAATTTTCAGTCGATCTACTGACTTCCCAATTGAACGACTCACATGAAAGAATTGGTCAAGTTTAGAAATTCCATTCAATCGTCTAACATTCCAGTCGGTTGACTTTCTAGCAAAGGCCTAGTCAAATATAAAATCAAGAAGGCTCATTATTACAGATGAAAATGATCCATTTATCACCAATCATTTGACTGATTTACCTTCGGGGTTAAAGCAAGCATCAAATCCTATCAATCAAGTGGCATCCCAGTCGATCGACATGTCAGCAAGACCTAGTCAAACTCAGAATCAGGAAGTCTCATTACTTCAAATTAAATGACTGGGTCAAAGAAAATATTTTAAGCCAAAAGATTGATTGAATTCCTAGTCGATTGACTTGTCATAAAGGCTCAGTCACACTCCAAACTAAGAAGTCCCATTACTACATTCAAACCTGCCTTCAAGTCAAAGTAAGTGTTTAAGCGAATCAACTGACTGGATTCCTAGTCAAGTGACCTGTGTCACAAATCAAGCTTCCTAGCAGCTTCTTTTAGGGTTTTCACCCCCATTTCCTCCTATAAAATGAGGTGGAGTCCAAGCACAAAAGGATATCATATCTCATATTCTAGGTTTGTTCCGTGTTTTCACCCTCATTTTATCCTATAAAAGGAGGTGGAGTCCGATCACAAAAGGATATCCTATCTCATATTCTAGGTCTGTTTCGTGTTTTCATTTTTATCATGTTTGAGTAGTTTCTCTATGGGGGCATGGGGAGTAGCCCCATAGAACAATCCTTACATAATTTTATTTGATTCTAATGTTTCAATGAATAAATGTTTTCTACCTATTTTTGCTCATGATATATGGTAAGATAGAGTGTATTCTTGTGTGGCGACTAGCCTCTGATCTGAAAAGGAATGAACTCATAATATTCTGATGAGATCCTTGATCGAGATTATGATCTCTCTATCAATTTGATTTGGCACTTATTTTATGGTTGGATAGGTTATGTTCTTGTGGGGTGATGAGACCCTTGATCTAAGCAAGATTGAACCCATATGATCCGTTTAGTAATGCGATTAGTTTGGATACGATCACGGCAGAAGACCAAAGGTCAACCATGAGCTGCAAAAAAATAATGGTCCTTAACACCAAATTAACAACCAACAAACTTTTACATGTTTTTCACACTCATCTGCAATCAACCAACTAGGATTATCCATCGTGCCAATTTTACGTGGTGGCTGATCGTGGATGCATGACCAATGATTAAAATAATCACTTTTCCAAATGGAGTCATTATCTCCTAATGAGACTCCTGATCAAGATTATGATCTTTTTACCCAATCTACCTTGTTTGTTATAGCTTATGATTACGAGTCCCCTGATCCATAAGTTTGAACGTTGGAGTGGAAATCACATATTCTTGATGAGATCCTTGATAGGATTTTGTTGGATGGTTAGATGAGGGTCCTCAAACATTGAGACCCCAAATTCAAAAGAAGTCTAACACTTATGAGATTTGTGCTCCACAAGGACACAAATCCACATGGTCTTGATTTAATCATTAAAACTACAGAGTTGAATAAGTGAATGTAAGAACATGGTCTATGGTGGTAGTCCCCTTCACCCCCAATATATCTTTTCCTTGATCCAAATAAACTAGTTTTAGTTTCACACTTGTGATTCTTGATTTTGTTTTAATCAACCTCTCACAAATTGGATTTAAATTTTTGTCCATTACAATTGCTTTGAATTATCTCTGCATAAGTCGTTCCTTGGGACTAATACCTTTCTATACTCAAATCTACTTTCTTGTTTTACATGTGGGTTGTTTTTTGTTAAAAGGTTAAACTCTAGGATTCCATCCTAGTGAATTTGTTGTGCAAGTGGTGATACATCAAACACATGTGAGGATCTATGATTCAGAGGTGAAGAAATTCCAAAAGTTAACGTCCAGTAGAACCACCATGGAAGGATGAAACTACATGCAAACTAAACATTGACAAAATAAGAGCTCACTCCACCCGTTTTGCTAGTTGAGCTGAACTTCATGGGAAAAAATCATTTAAGGGGAAGGATGTGAGGAGTTGGAAATTCCACTTTATTTTACTTTTGTAGAATTTGTAATTGAAAAGGTATTATTAAAACATAATCCTCTATAATAATAATGTGGTTGTTTTAATCGTTACTCTTGTATCTAGTGGGGAACCAATTAAATGATTCATGTTTTAGCTATCTGAATAATATATATTTCAATTCATGAAATCT
This sequence comes from Alisma plantago-aquatica, assembly GCA_963693085.1. NCBI lineage: Eukaryota > Viridiplantae > Streptophyta > Magnoliopsida > Alismatales > Alismataceae > Alisma > Alisma plantago-aquatica. The sequence continues at coordinate 71,297,363 of OY856411.1, read as the reverse complement.
TTCCTTAATTGCCAAATACTCTAGTTATCACTTATGACCCATGTTTTCCTAAGTATTTTAGTTGGGCAAGTAAACTTTTTCCTTATGGGCTATAACATGTTCAAATCATCGATTTCATAATAAGAGATAAGTGTATAAAATTCCTCCTCAAGCAAAGTTATAAGAAGATACTATTGTTTTGAAGTTGGGATAAAATTTGGCACTTGAGAGATATGCAACTGAATTAATCAATCAAAGCTATATTATTAAATGATCAGAACACTAGGGGGAGGATTCCAGCCCTTACCTTTATGTCATGCATGCACAAACCCCTTCCATAAAATATCAAGGGCCCTAAGGTTGTCTTCACCTCAAGCCTAATATGAAAAGAAGCTAACAACTCCCCTACAGACTTCTCTCTACAATCTCCCTCTCTAGACCCTCTCTCACCCTAAAACTTCTACACGTCATTCCTTTCTTCAACTTGAAATTAATGATCAGTGATTTAATGGCACTTGATGCCTTGGACACCAAGATAAGAAAACCGGCCGCCATGCCACCCAATCTGGAGATGTCAAGAAATGAAAACCATAAATTACCCTCCTCATGCTATAATAACACATCCATCAAACTCTCCTTGCTATGCATACTAATTTTTCACCACTTCTTCATGGTTGTTCATGACTAGAAACCCCACATATCTTGTTAGCCCATCCTACTACATATCTACACATTGGATTCGACATTTTTTTCCTATTGTTTCTTAGCCCCTCCTTGGATCACCATAATCCTTGTATCACTCATTCAGAGTTGATCGGCTTCCATGTGTCTTGTGAAACCTTCTCCACCCAACTTTTTGACAGAGTTGCCACCAAGACATGGTGATATGATTGTGTGAATTAACAACAACATAAGCAAAGTATGCGTACCCCGCCACTAGGGCTAGGCCCGATTTATGGCCACCCTGCCCAACCACGTGCACCGTAGACCCACGACCAAGATTTGCATCCCTGACCCCTTGTTCCCCTCTTCTATCTATCTAGAACTTTTAGATCCAAGATCAATGGCTGTAATCAATCTTATTAAGGTAATTCTATAAAAATCCTAAAGATTGCTAGAATGCTCGGACTAATGCAAATTATATATGAATTTTGAGCAGAAAAAACATGAAGAATCGAATGAGATTATTGCCAAAGACTAATTCAGATTGTATTTCCCTAAAATATCATTATATCCATTTCTTTATGCATAGCTTATGGTTAGCAATCAAATCTTGATGTTTATCTTCCTATAAAGTGTGTTCAACAGTGTAAATGGATATATTGAAGTATAACATATTTATAACTATGATGAAGGATGAAAAATACGTTTAACTATATAGTATTGATGAATATATGATAAACCCTAATTTTTTGAAGTGAATTAATCTATACCCTAAAATATGAATCTAATGCCAAAATCAATTATTTTCTAGATTATTGAAAGTTTATTCAATAAGGAATATATAATTGAAGGGATTTACAGTTTAACATGATGATTTAGGGATTTCTAACCTTAAAGTGAAAATACATGGAACCAAACCCGATTAGTTAGTCAAAACCCAAAAATAGCCTTAAAAACCCTAACATAATATTTTCAGATATTTATAATACTTAGTTTGGATATCAAGTTTAGATTAATGTTTGTTAATGACATTATCTGAATATAGACATCACTTGCCATGAATACAAGGCATGTAAGTTAATTATGAGTAACCACTTCTATAGAGGTTTTTGGATTCATGTGGTTGCAGAGCTTTATAGATACATGATGTGTGCCTTGGTAGTTAAAAAATTATATTGGGTTTATGAAATCATATGTATGTATTATCACTAATGGATAATACACAACCCATAATTCAATAACCCGCAATGATAGCTTTGGAATAAACCCTATTTTGGGAAAGGAATGTAAAATCATATGAAAAGATTCAAGGAAACATAGGAAGTGAGGTGGAAGAGCCCAAGGAAGGGAGACACACCGTCGAGCTTGATCACAGGACACACATTTCAAAATTTAAAAAAAGGATTCAATTTTACACCAAATGAGTTAATCAAGATTATCGATTGAATAATATGTATATGAAGATTTGATATTATCTATAAAATTATTTGATTGATGTATTACGTTGTAAGATTTACATACACACTTTTTCTTGCACCCATGTACACAATATAATTTTATGCTGACCCCATGTTCAGTTTCCTCAAAATTTTAGGCTAGCACTGCTAATATGAAGAACAGGATAATCCTTCAAGAATTATTAGTGCTAAGCAAAGAAACCATGTAGGATTTTTGTATAATTTATTTATGATTAATTTGTTCATAAAATGTTAATTTTTCCCTTATTGCAAGATCTTTGCAACTCCCTTGAGGAGAGCTACCTTCCTCATTTCAAAATGATACTTTGGTTTGAAATTAATATTATTGCCAATTATTTATTTGAACCTAAAACTATGGTAATATCTAAATAAAGACCCTTGCCTCCTCGATCCACCTTAATTGGGTATAAGAGGAGGAGGGAGTCGTTACACCTACACTTCCCTCTCTTGCTTGTGACACTACACGAGGAGTAGGACATCATGCTCTAGACTCATGATCTCCACATGGGAGTCATGTCCATAGACACTGTGAGTTTTGAAATAGAAAATGACACATCCATCACAAATTCAAGGTGTGTCAAGAGCCATGAGCTCTAAGACAATCCCTATGCCCAACAGTGGACAAAGTAAGGCACTATGGACAATTTGTCTCCATATTTACCCTTCATTTGTTTTTGACAACACTCAATCTACAACATCTCATTGTATGTGAAGGTGTATTACATCATTATATGATTCCCTTAAGGCCCCTCGAAAGCTCCTACATAGATCTTTAACGATTTTGGTACTTCTAACCTTCTCTTTAGGTTGGAGATTTCTCAACAAAGACCCATCTACAATTCAACACTCTATGATTATCTTCAATCCCACCACACCTTCGTTGAAACTAATCATCCTCTTTCCTTCCATTTTTTCTATCCTACCACATGCAACAATGTGGATAGACAATATGAGGCAAATATTTTTCTACATAGACGTTTACTCCACGTTGCGCACAAGGGATCACATAGTTGGGAGAAATGTGAGGAATATGATGAATGGAAGGGTTTTGACAAGGGGATAAAGTAGAGGGATATATATGGAAATAGGAGATCGAAGTCAGTATTTTGCACTCTTCTTATTGAGTCAATATGTATATAATAAAGAGATTAAAGGATTACATTATCCCCTACTAGGCAAGCTAGAACCTAATGGTCAACAAGGTAAACCAAAGATGGTCCCTACCTAAACCAAGATTTTGCATGTAATTTCAAATTTAATTCCTACTAAATGGTTCCTTCACCTCCCATAAAAAGTTTGGTTTGCTTTTCCCCCAAGTAAAGGATGTCATCCCCAAAAATGATGGAGAAAGGACAATTATAATCCCCTCATCTTAATATCACAATCATGTATATGATTGAACTTCATCTTATTATGTTAACCCATCAAACTTAATTCTAAATGGATACCAATTTATTTGAAGGTGTATCTTTAATAAATAAACATGTAGTCATTTTTGGGGTCATGTAGGATTCCAATTTATTCAGTCAATTGATATACCATGCAAAGGGTCCAAAAATTGAACATTTACCTTCAATTTAGGCCCAATAGCAATTATGGAATAGTTGGAATCAAATAAGGATTTGATTTGGGTCCACTATAAAATAAGATGATTTTTATGTTCATTCATATTTCCCTAATTTTGACCAATTAAATCACCTAGCCAAGTGTTTGAAATCTGTTTAGTGTGTTTTGACCTTACTAGACTCAATAGCTGGTTTTGAAAATTCTTTCCAAAACCAAAGGTTTAATATATTCAAATATGGTGAATTTTAATTATATGAATAAAATCCTTGAATTAATAAGTGAACTCCCTAATTGTATTATTGATGTAATAATAAAGTTATCTTTGTGGCATGGGTTCAAACCATGGCCCAAGAGAGGCCCATGAGACTATTTTCTTTGCAAAGAGGTTCCTATGGTACAAGTCAAAGAAATCAAAGGAATGCATGCATAATTAAATGAAAATGACTTTATAGTTTAAATCAAAATGTGAAGTAATAGGAAAGTATCCAAAAGATTTGAAGATAGTGTGTGATTTAGATAATTAAGGGAGCAATTATCTAAACATGAAGGACAACACAAGTCTTGAGGCATAAAACAATAATACCTTGGTCTAACTTTTAGGAAAATTGAAGATAGTAAAGAGAATAAGATAATTCAAGAATTTGAGATAAAAAGAACTTTCTATATGATGTGGGTAATTGTTTTACAAAAATAGTTGAAAGGCAAGTTTAGTCTATCAAAGTTTTCCTAATAAATCCCATAAATTAAGCATAAGTTGGGAAGTTATAATTGAGTTACCCTCAAAGATTCATGGTAAAATGATGCTCGTAGTAGCCTATAAAAAATTGAGAAGATAGAGGGACTAATGTGTGATAATTTCATAAGTTTCTATTTTGAAAAGTTAAAAAAATGATTGTTGACTTTGGTAAGTGATGTAGTGCCCCTTTTAACGTGTCACATGCCCTAGAAGCCGTAGGATCAAGGATCTAATGATGCCCAAGATTGTCCCCTACCTTTAGTCGATAAAGGAAACACTACCAATAGTGATCATGATGTTCCTGAATATCATTCTCTCTCCGCTATCCACCTTTTTCCTCGATTCTAACTCCTTTACTTTCAAGATGAATAAACAAACCTAGCTAGCCATGACTTCGACACTAATTCACTAGTTTTGGAAGGTTTCCAATTCCCAGTATGTTCTAGAAGTTAGGATAACTGAGGAAACCCATAGACCCTTGCCTCCCATGCCCATATAAGGCATTGGCGAGTTTAAGCAAAACCACTAGAATGGTCCTCTCCCTTCAATTCGTATCACAGTGTCCTGGGGCGGTCTACGACATTAGTCTTGTCACCAACAACTCCGAGCCATGCTCTAACTATATGAGGCAACTTCTTCCAATTCCTTTGCCTTGAATATGGGCAAGGAGCCCTCAAAGGCACTCCATTCCTCGGAGGGGTGCATGGACCCCCAGGACCCCATCTCTGACCTTCACCTCGTCCATCTACAAGGCACAAGCTTGGATTAGAGGTTGTAGGCCATCCCAGGTCATGGTGAGAATGCCTAGGGGATGGCGAGGATGGAACATATCTCTTTCAATCTTTATAATGGCACCCGAGAAGTTATTCTTCTCCTTTCCTCTAATGTGTGTATTTTGGTCTCTACCATAGTGATTGAAATATAGGATGTTACCTGCAACATCGGTCCGACTTGTTCATGAATCCAAAATAGCCCAACAGAGGTGATGTTATCTTCAGTTGTTTCCATCATGCCTTGGGAATGAGAGTCAACCCTCAGGTTGACTTGCCATGACTGAGAGCAATGGCAGTGCACCCGCCAAAGGGGATTATCAATCCCTTTGGTGGTTTTACCCCAAAGCCTGGCCCGTGTGATCAACCCTAATCACATTGAAAGGGTGCAAGGGTCTTTTAGCCCTCTCTTGAAGCCCATTCATGTGGCTTTAGGAATCAATCTGCGAAATCTTACTGTCTAGAGCCAGTCCATGTGGCCAAAATGGATAATGTGATAATTGTTGACATGGCACGATCTGATTGGACAATAAGTGTTTAATTTTCAATAATTGTAGTAATTTCTAGGATATCGATAAATACAAGTTATATATGAAAGTTGATTAGGAAAATGAGAGAAATATGAATAAAATATAATTGAGATATAATTTTGATCATAGTTCCATAAGTAGGATTGGTGATTAAAGCATATAAACCCTAATTTTTTATGAATAGATTATTAATCATGTTAAATATATTTCTTTGAGATATAAACTGATATTGTCAAATATCCCAGATGATCATGATAATAATGATGAATAATTAGGGTTTCTAAAGTGGATAACATATATATGTATAATTAGGGTTTTGAAATTAAATAACATATCATACCATATTATTGATACACATAATCTAATGTTGGTGTAGATCTGATAAGTAGGATTTCACCTAATGTTTTTGTTTGATGGATCTAGGGTTTTTACACTTATTCCTTATCCAAACATGAGACTATCCTAGATTAGGACCCAAGTTGGTGTTTATATGAATAATAGGATATACATACTTACAGAGTAAATGTTGATTGCTTGGATCAGTTGATTGTATTGGTTGTACATTCTTCAAGTATACACTGCATGATATCTGCATGGTTCAACATAAGGTATGTGGTTATGATTATGAATAATCTCATTACCAACTATCGGTGTTTTCCAAGGATTTAACGAGGCATGAAATAAATTTTTGGATGTTTATTTTCATTCCGTTCAACTATAATGCCACTATGAGTATCACATAAAGTAGGATATCATATTCTGAACCAGCTGACATGTAACAACCATTGATGCAGACGAGCTCTGGAAGGGATCACACCCAAGATAGCATAGCAATCATGGGTTAGAATATGAAATGAAAATGCCAATTATTATCTATTAATAATTGATTGATTATATTTTGTTATATTACTTGCACACTTTTGCATGCACCCCACTTACAAAGTATAACAATATATTGATCTGTGTTTTGTTTCACACCATTTTAGGTAAATGTAATATATGAAGATATCAAGACATGATGAATCAGATGAAATTACTTGAAGAAATTTAAGCTAACTAAAGGAGCATTAGTTAGACACTTCTTTTCATATACATTAGTTCCATGTTGAAGATTCATGTAATTCCTTAGAGGAGCATCATTGTAAAAAATATGTGTGAAATAATTGAAATTATTTGCTATTATTAGTTATTTGTTTAAATTTGGATATTGGAAATTTTAGGTAATGGCTCTCAACTTTAAGGTCCTTTCTCATTCGGGGGACGCTGAAAAGTGAGGTCGTTACACAAGGTATTACATTCACCACCCTTAAATTATTTTCTCCTTTATATATCTACTCATTTCATTATTATATATGGGGGTGGGGTGTGGATCATTCATATTATTCTAGGTACCTCTTTAGGGATTGCAAAGATCAAATACCTCATCTCACCATTTATTAGTTTATGGTTTGAGTGTGTGTATGATAACCTTATATCCATAAAGTTCTTTTTAGACCATAATTTAAATATAATTCACTACATTGAGCCCATAAGTAACATGGATTTGAAGGTTTTCCGCCCCAATCTGGAGGTCAAACTATGAAAACATTACTTATTACACATATCTTTATCTTGGAACCAAAGTCCAAGATGAAATGATACTTTTATAAGTATCTATCAATGTATTATTTCTAATCCATGCACATCAAGTGTCATAGGACTCACTTGATTGCCATGTCCCTAAAAAGAAAGAACACAAAGAAACATATTCCTCTTATCACCCCATCATCACCCAAGTTTGTTTATCAAAGAGAAGAGATATCATCTCCTATGATTATTGCATGAACTTTCAACTATTCATGAGTCATTTACTCTTGTTTCATTCTAGTTTCCTTGTCATCAACATAGGAATTATAAGGATGATTACATATCATCACTCCTTTCTTTGTTATTGTAATGACCCTAACCTGGATTATGAGATAACCCTATTTGTTTTGGCTAAGTAAGTTGCTTAGAAATTTAATATAATCCTCTAAGGAGTTTTGTTATCAAGTGACACACTTATGTTTCAAATTTGGTCCCAATTGAACGATGTTTGAGCAATGTTCCTTTTCATCAACGGTCCTCATTGTGGTTCGTACGCCCAAAGAAATTGCAGAAGAGGTTAGAAGGAGGGGGTTGAGGTTGAACTCATCCAGGGCCAAGAGGAGGACCTCTTCTGGGAGCACGTCCACCACAACCTCAACCATGATCACGTCCTTGACCAAAATCAGGGAAGCAAACCACAAGTATCGAGCTATCAAAAGAAGTAGTAGGTAGAGAGGCCATATAAGGAAGGCATAGAACGCGCTTGAGAACATCCCTTAGTATAGTAAGGGATCCCTGGATAAGATTTATTCTACCAAGCCTTTAAAGGAACAAGGCAAACCAATCATTAATTAAACAAGTTGAGGTTCTTCATGTTGTCGTTGAACTTCTTTGATATCAGTAGTGAGTGGATGATATACTTCAAATTGAGTCCACAGTGTCAAACACTAGTTGTAATAGTCTTCTGCAGAATCGTAAGTGGAATAATCCATTTTAACTAAGTTCTTAAAGATCTCAAAGACTTTGTTTGGGTTTTGTTGATGTGAGTACACATGGGACAGTTGATCCCACATGGATTTGCATTTTGTAGGCAAAGAAAAGACTATCTAATCTTTGATTCAATATTATTCACCATCCATACCAAGACACCAAAATCATCTTTGGCCCATTAGTTGTAGGCCTATTTGGCTTTGTCATCCAGCGAGACATCAGGAGGATCCTTAGCAGTAGAAGAGATGTGAGAGTAATGTCCTTGGGCTTTGACATAGAGTTTGAATGATGCCACCCAAAGATGGTAATTTTATCCATCAAGTTTCACAGTCGTAACACACAAGTTTCGTGAAGGATCTATAGTCTCCATGGAAGCCAGAGAGATGATGCTCATAAAGATGTAATAGAAGTGGTACAAAGAGATAGATCTGGATGATGAGATATGAGAAACTCACAACAGACTAGTAGCAGAACAAGAGAAATAGAAAACAACATCAAAAGAGTATATCTAAACACTCGAATAGGGGCATAGGAAGGAGTATCCAGATCCAAATAGATACAAGGAACCTACATAGGGGCAGAAGATAGAAACAATAGAAAGACCTGAGGAACTCATACATGGGCAATAGATAGTAGCAACAAATATAGATCGACAAATCCAAGATACCTACATAGGGACAACATAGAGAGAAGAAACAACCTACACCACCATGGTATGAGATTCACTCCACCATGTGACATAGGCGGGAAGAGAGGTGATACTTTTAGGTTTTCAACTTGATGTTCTGGGGCTAACTGTAAGAGTAAATGATGGAATAGAAGTCGATGGAATGGAATTTGATGGGTTACATGTCGATGGTGTGGAGGTTGACGGGGGTTGAATGAGGTGGAAGTTCAATGGGGGTAGAGGTTGATGGGTTATAGGTCGATGGTGGTGATGGAAGTTGAAGGGTGGATGGTAGGTATATGGGTTTATGGGTCGATAGGTGGAAGGAGAAGGGTTGGTTTATGAAGGGTAGATGGGTTAATGGGTGGTGGAGGTTGATGAGTTGAAGATAAAGGGATGGTCAGTGGGTAAGGTTGATGGATGGAAGATGAAGGTGTGGTGGAGGTCGATGAGTGGAAGGTGAAAGGTTGGTCGATGGGTGGAGGTGATGGGTCGAGGAGGAAGGGTTGGTCGATGGGTGGAGGTTGATGGGTGGAAAAGGAACAGTTGGTCGAAGGGTGGAGGTCGATGGGAAGGTGAGGGCGATGAAGGTTATTGATGGAGGGGATGACTAGGTGGTGGGAATGGTGGGGTTGGTGGAGATGGTGAAAATGGTGGAAATGGTGGAGGTAGTGGGGGTGGATGGTAGGGGAGGTTGGGGGGTAATGGGATGCCTTAGGTAGAATTGAACACATCTTATACCATATATAATGCAAAAACCATTTATTTGATATATCAGAAGAAGTTACAATGCACTCCCTTATATAGGAAAAGAGAGTATGGGAAAATCTGAACTAGCAATATGGGATAAAATAAAAGCCAAAGTCAAGATAGGTCTTAAGCACATTACAAAACACACAACACAAGATAACTTCACACACAACATATGGTAACACATAAAGCATATATACTAATAATTATGATGTAATTAGGTCTAGAACATTATTAATTAAGTAAATACAATCAGATATGGTAGGATTTGGGTGAAAAAGAGATACCAAATTATTTACTTATTTCATAATTTTCCTGATTTTCCCTTATTTATAATGAAACATAACATTTTTCCAATTAATTGGTCAAATAAAGAAATTCTAAGCACTCATGTTTATAAATAGAAATACCACTTATATAATTGATGATTGTTATGACATGTGCACTACATATCAAATTGTTGATCATTAATTTGATCAGTTAGGATTCCCCCCTTATATGATTATTTAACAAGATAGTAGGTCAGAACATAATATTCCAATAATACCTTATATAAGGAAAAATACTAGATATGTAATGCACCTAAGTTTCCAATCTAATTTCCTAGGTTTCTAGTTTAAAATTTTCATCATGTTGAAACCTTGTAGCTTGTGATGTTGATGTTATCCTTTCAATTCCCTTGTCACATTATGTTATCAATACATCATTTTCTATACTTGGTGTGGCTCTTTGAATCGAAGCAAGAACTGAGATGGGAAGAAGGAGAGTACCTACCAAGCATGTTCGGAAGACAACTAGAGAAGTGTGGCTGAGGAGATATAGGAGCCTCTGTTCCTCTATGATTGTTGTCTATCTTCCTAGTTGGTCATGTGAGTGGGCACAAGCTCCAGGCTGCTTTGTGGCATAGGTAGGTGGCTGCAACAGATCGACAAAGCATCACCAACCACTAGAATAGGTCCAAGTTATCGACGGTTCATGGAGGAACTTTAAACCCAATTTTTGGTCTTTAGGGTGGTATCCTATGCAAGGCTATGAGTAGGAGCTGGTCATAGTGCCAGTGATGGAGTGGAGCCCACTTGATGAGCTTGATCTTTCCGCCAAAAGGGCAAGGTTGTGTTGGAAGATGTTAGGGGTCCTTAGGGATAGATGATTAGTCATAGAACTTCATTGGATGTTGGCAAAGGTGACTGCATGATCAAGTAGTGGCTGGGATCATAGGGGGATGGGGTGAAAGGTCATGAATATTGTTGGAAGCTTACAAGCTAGTTGGCCTGTCATGAGCATATTCTATGGCATATATAGGAGCAAGTGGGTGTAGGTTTGGTTTTGTGGAACCTCTAGAGAGCTTCAGGTAAATCTAGTTGAATCTGAAAAGGTGTCCGAGTAGTTTGAGGATCTTCTCTGGCACTTGACTTACATAGAGTTGCCTAGTTGGGTGTTTGTGCTCTGGTGTGATGACCCCAATTCCTATATACTTTCCAAGTTGACATTCCCTATATATGTGTGCACTCATATCTATAATATCTCAAGAAGGAAAATATAAGGACTTGTGATTGTAATCTAGTATATAAGGAAAAAGCCAGATCATTGTTCACAAACATCATTCAAATAGTCACACAACCATCATTCATAAGGATAAAGGTCATATTACATTATTCACTGGAATAAAGGAATAAGTTCAGAAAGAAATAAAATACATAGGACATAGGCATCCTACACATCATCTAAATGAAATGAAACAACTAACTAAATAGAAATAACATGAGAGGCAGCCATCTAGCTAAACATCCTCCATGAATATTATTTAAAATCTTCAAAAACTTGGGGTACTTTACTTGTTCCTTGTACCTAGAAAATACAAGAAAAAAATGAATCAACTAAGTTGTGTACGTGGGTGAAAATACTTGTATAGTAGCTTGCATAATAAAAAAACTTGAGAAAGAAAGAAAGAAAGAAAGGAAAACATTATATTAGGGAGGAAAATCAGGTAAACATTTCTTTTATGCACATCTTTAAATGCAGCTGTACTACTAAGTGTGTCAATACCTTATTTTCCATACATGCTGGGCCCTTCCCCTCCCCTAGGTAAATGGGGATCCCCTCCCATTGGGCTATGGGATTGTGCTTGACATTAGTATTTAGAAGAGAGAGGGAATTACTATGTCACTTCAGTATCTACAACTCATCTTAATCATTTATGTTCTTTTATGTTTGGCGAAGCATATAGTACTAGTATTCATCCAAGAATTTATTTGCAAATAAAATCATACAAGGTACATCATATCATTATGGATCCATGAAAAGTAGTCTTATACTTAATAGAACCAATGTACTTGTTATGATCAGATCTGAATTTTCAACAAGCATAGAATAAAGACTAGATCACCCTAAAAGAGGGAGAAAGACCTCATGCCATTTTGGGTTCTCAACATCCCATACAAGGGTTTTCGACTAATTAGGATTTGACCCCTTATTAGGGTTACTTTCATCTTTTTGTTATTATATCATGAATTACCTTCGAATTTTATCTTGTTTTGGAGTCACAAGACTAGATCTCAAAATCAGGATTTCATTTAAGTAATGATACCCATTTATTAAAACAAAGAAGCATTCACTTTTAAGGTTTCTACAAAGGTTTAGGTCATTGATGGTTTCCTTTTTGGATTCACATGATCCAGAGCATTCATAATTGGATCTAGGTTTTTGAGGTTGGTCATGATCATATGGGGTCATGAGATAATTAGGGTTTGGTGATAAATGCATGAACACATATATAGAGAGAGAACTAAAAATTGGGGTTTCCTATCATCTTGAGTCAACTATCTATACTTGATTAGGGTATCGAGTTATGTGAGGGTCAGGGACCCTATTAGGGTTTGATTATCATGAAGGGTTAGGTTGCACCAAATAATGTCCATTATTGCATATTAAATGACATGTATATAATTATTAGTCTATGGCTAATATTTTTGGAAGAGAGTAACAAATCAGGTCATGGAAATGGTTCCATTTGATTCCTCATATTTTTCTGATAATTTTAATATATAATATTACTATTATTGATACTCCTAGCATTTTCCAGGAATTTTCTAAGATAAAAGGTTTCTATTTAGTTAAATAGAGAAAAAGGGAGATGTGAGCTTACGTGGAGGCCTGTGATTGGTACAGAGATGTGAGTGGCCCGTTTCTGACTTGCAATGACCCATGTCTTCACTTACTGAGGTGGGAACTGTTGATAGGTCCACCTCGGTCCACCCATCACCGCATCCTCCCTCTCCTCCCAAGTTAGCTTATAAGCTCGCCCAGTTCCAGGAACAACTTCCCACGAGCTCCTGCTTGGGCTGGGATCCTAGTCATGCGGTAAGTGTATGGCCTCCTTCAGGATGCAACCCCACACTAGGATGGTGATGTCTCAACTCGCAGCTCCTAGGACTCTACGCCGCCATGGGAAATGGTGAGGTCGACGGTGAAAGAAGGCACATGGAGGAGAATTGTCAGGGGTGTAGGAACAGGGTGCCGTGGGGCCTTGTGGAGCTCCCTCGAAGGTGGAGGGCCCCTCAATTGGGTTGCAGAGGCAAGCTTCAACATGGTTGAGGTCAGATAGTGGGGGAAAGGAGATGGGTTTGGTGGTGATGCTCTGACACTTCTTGCGTCAAAATTGGAGGCGGTGGACGATTAAAGGGAGGGTGGCAGAGCTCATAGAGTCCTTAAATAGATATGAGGAGGTGTAGATGGAAAAGCCCTAAAATGGGCACTGCCTCCAGTGAGAGGTGTGAATTTGTAGGAGGTCATTCTCCCCATTCCATGGGCGAGAGCACTTGTGGGAGGGGTCATCGGGTTTGATTTGATGTGTTGAGGAGAAAAATCTTGCAGATGTAGGGGTTTGTTGGCTAGATAGGCACGGGGAAAGGGGTCCAGGTTGTCAGGTTGTTGGGAGTTAGTCCTGCATTTGGTGGGAGGTTAGGGACGGAGTCCTCTCCGTTTGATCAAGAGTGAACGGTTGAGATTCAAAGGCCCAAACAAAGGGGTGCGTACCTGACTGATGTAGTCATCCACGTGACACATATTTGATTAATTTAATCCACAACTTAGGTTCTAGGGTTCCAATAATTAAAATGTACATTAATTTAATTTGTTTATAACTCTCAATTGATTCATCCAAATGGGGTGAAATTTTAATTGGAGCTCCCTGCTATGGTTATATAACAATGGTAAAAAAATTGAGATTCAAATTCAAAGGTTGACTATGTATCATAATACACATAATTCACCTTAATGTGAAATTAGGGTTTGTATTATCTTGAAATTTTGTGAAGTCTTTTGGTCGAAGAAGTGAGGGAGATGATTAACAGTGATTTATCAATAAATTTTATGAAACAAAAGTAAGAGAGAGAAAATAATATAAAAAACTCACTCTATTACATCTTGTGAGAGGGAAAGGCCTCAAGATGGTTGTTGGGGTAGGGGAGGAATCTTGTAACCATTTATAGAATGTTTGAGGGGGTAAGGTGAAGAGATGGGGAAAACTTTCCTCATTGTTGGGAGACCATCTACCACTATGGTTTAGGAAGAAGACATGGCTATGTTGCATGGCCCTCCCAATCTTGTGATTGGTCATGGTCAGTCTAATCAAGAATGGGTGGCTAACAATACAATAGAAATGAATTATTTTAAAAATTCCTACATGACACATATAAACATATTTTGACTCAAATGCATGCAACATCTCCATATTAATGCTTAGTATTTAATAAAAATACAAACCCACACTAATATCATTTTAATTCACTTCCATAATTTATCTTCGTTAATTATCTAAATTGAAATAACTAGTACTCTATAATACTTATTTGAGTGATTCTACAGCCAGTGATTCACAATTGGGTCGAGCTAACATTGGGCACATCATGATCTAGTTATGTTTGACCAAATGAATATGAGTTCTTTTTTGTTCAAAATATGCAAGGGTATACAAGTAACATTTCAATCAAGATGAAAAATGGTAAATGAATATATTCAAAAGGTAAATTTATAAAATTTATCTCAATAATATGATTAGTACCCAAAAATCATTGTGTTAAAATTCACCTTGCCTAGAAAGGGATTTCATCTTGAAATCCATGATTAGGCAAAGAACTGGGGTAGGTATTCATCATCTTAGACTAACTCTCAGGTTGCCTCCTCAAGGCCATGGGCATTTCCAAAACACCTTCAATAACTAGATATTTTTATTCTTTCATTCATTGACTCTAGTGTCAAAGATTTTCATCATATACTCCTCACAGATTGTGTGTTCTTAATTATACAAAGGTTCATTGGTTAAACATGAGATGGGTCTTTTATGTCCTTCTTCATAAAAAAGACATAAAATATGTCTTGCATATTCTCATAAGGATGAGGAAAGGATAGCCTACATGCACACCCCCAACTTGTTGAAGAATCTTAAAAGGTCTTACATATCAAGGACTCAACTTGCCCTTTTTTTGACTTGGAAATTGACTTCAAGGGCTTCAACTTCAGAAAAACAGAATCTCTCGCCAGAAAAATTTTGTACATCTTGTGTTGGTCATCATATGCTTTCAACCTATCTTGTGATGCCTTCATCCTCTTCCTAATCAGATCAACCTCCTCTACTTGTATCTCTTCAAAACATTTGAAGGATCTTTCTCCCACCATCATCGCAATGTAGCAGTGATCTACAAGGTCTACCATACAAAGACTCATTTGTGGCATTTCAATGTTGGACTAAAAACTATTATTGTATGTGAATTCAGTCTGAGGAAGGTACTTATCCCAAGAACCACTCCAATGCATAGAACACAAATGGAGAAAGTCTTCTAGGATATTGGTCATACACATGAATTGTCCAACTTTCTGAGGTTGACAAGAAGTATTAAAGTCCAGGCGAGTACCCAACTCATCGTGAGTCAATTTACTGATCTTAGAGATGAACTTTCAATCCCAACTAGAAATGATCATCATTGAGGTCCCATGCAAGTGGAATATCTCTCTAATATATAGCTCAAAATGGAAGATATGTTCATGGTAGTATTGAAGGTTAGGAAGTGTACCGACTTTGTGTGTCGGTCAATGATGAACCAGACTGCATCATAGCCCCAACTTCATCTTTAGAAATCCCATGATGAAGTCCATCATAATCTTATCCCACTTCCACTTAGGCATTTTAGGAGGTTTTAGAAGTCCTCTAGGTCTTTTTCTCCATTTGGTTAAGTGATGTGATTGCCCAGGCATCGATGAGGCAAGGTTAGGTAGGTTGCAGTCACTCATAACCACTGTTACCAAACACAAGATCACCCACTACTTTGAATTTGTACAGATTTTAGTGTTGAGTAGCGTTCGTCGGTAACTTGTTTCCGCTATACAAAAATCTTATTATGGCCCATCTCACTACACTAGAGTGTTGGCACATCAATCACATTGCCAAACCCTGCATTTGTGTTCAATCTTGACTTGTTGGCAAGCCAAGTTGATGCAAACTCAGTTATATCATTTTTCATGTTCTTCCACTAGAATGACATTGTAGGTTCTTATATGCCTTTGCAGTTCTAGGTTAATGGTATATTTAGAACAATTAGCTTCTTTCAGAACCTTATCCCTCAAGTTAGGAACACTTGGAACCCAGAGTCATTGACAAACATAGATAGGTCCACATATTCCTACATGCATCTCTATATGAGACTTCTTCACAAATTTCATGATGTATTCTAGCTTAGGACTAGTCTTTCGATCTTCAATGATCTCACAAACTCAGATAGATGTAGTATAAAGAATAAACATTTTGACATGTAGTTCGTAAATCCACTTCGGTTACCACTCTTCTAGCGCATATAGATTCTCCCATTTAGTGAGCCTCATGGCAGCACACATAATAGCTCTTCTCCTACTTAAAGCAACAATAACTACTTTGACCTTTCTAGATATGGTAATATATTGTGAAATCATAGTTATTTAGGTACTCTACCATCAACATTGTCAAAGATTCAAATATTTTTGTGCCAGTAGGTACTTGAGGCTCTTATGGTTGGTGGAAATTATAAATTTCTCTTTATAGAGATAATGCCTACAAATATTAAGCATAACAATAGTTACTCGCTCGAGGTCATAAGTGGGGTAGTTCTCCTTGTTTGGCTTCAACTATCATGAACATAAGCTATTACTCACTTATCTTGCATGAGGACACAACCCAGACCTTGTCGAGCGGCATCAAAGAAGACTTCATATCTCTTGCCTTCTATGGGTAAAGTCAAGACTAGGGTGAAGGTGAGGCAGTCTTTTATTTTTTGAAAACAAGATTCACACTCTACCATTCATACAAACTTCGTGTCCTTCCTAGTCATGTTGTTCATGAGAAGAGAGATTGTAAACAAGTCCAGAATGAAGCACCGATAGTAGCTTTCTAGAACTAGAAATCTTTATATCTCAGAAGGATTTTAGGCACCAACCACTTTTGAACAACCTCGACTTTTGCAGGGTCCATGAATATATGATCAACAGAGATGGCATGCCCTAGAAACATTACTTCAAAGATAATTATAACTTTGCAAATTTGGCATATAAATGATTATCCCTGAGAGTGTTTATCATGACCCACAAATGTTCAGGATGTTGCTTAGTGTCTTGAATATATGGTGCATTGTTGATGAAGACTACAACAAAAGAATCTAAGTGAGGCTTGAAGAACCTATTCATAAGGTCCATGAAATCAGCAAGGGCATTCCTCAACCCAAAAGGCATAACAAGATATTCATAGTGTCAGTGTCAATTGCAAAAATTAGTTTTGGAATTTCATCTTCCTTGATCTTCATTTGGTGGTAGCTTCTATAGATATCAACTTTGGAGAATATTGTGGTGGACTTTGATTGATTGAAGGGGTCATCAATCCTTGGAAGAGATTATCGATTCTTGATTGTGATCTTAATTCAAAATCTGATAGCCGATGCACATTCACATGGACCCATCCTTCTATCACTTTTACATTAGGATCTATTTACCTAATGAAGAGCTTGACAAACCAATAGAGGAAGATAAGTAGAGGGAAGAGTGATATGGAGAAGAGAAGGAGACAAATTTAGTTCCTCTTCTATATGGATCTTCATGATACTTATTCTAATAGAGGATGATGAGTAGAGGTAAGAGATGATATGGAGGAAAGAAGAAGAAGATTTAGTTCCTCTACTATATATCTATATGGATCTCCATCTTAGCAATATAGGGATAATATATCCCCAATAACCAGGGTTCAATCCCCAACTATAATAATTTTTTATACTAATTGGACAAGGAAGGGGGGGTGATCGGACCACACCCTCTCTTTCGCCGAGAGTTTAGCATACTGGCGTGGGTCCAATAGTGGCCCCACCTAGGGTGGGTTCTCTCATAGATTGAAAAGTAAATAGAAAAATATATATTCCCAATATGAGCAAAAAAGGAGATCTTTCACCCAAGATTTTGGATCGAGTCTTAATAGTGGTGGTGGCATGGATGATGAAAGTGGTGTAGATTGGAAGAGGAGTATACGATTATGATGTAGATCTGTATAGATATAGATCAACAAAGATGTATATGATGGTGGTGTAGATCTATAGATGTGTAGATTGGGAGCAGTGTAGATGATGGCAGTGTAGATCTACAAAGATGTAAATCAATAGATATGTAGATGATGGTGGTGTATAGGGTAGATATGGTGACTCCAAAGGAAACAAAATGATGGTGGTGGTATGGTGGCCCATGTAGATCTAGTAGAAACAATTTCAAAGTGGATGGTTTTGTTGTTGACGATGGAGATATATCATGGAGATGACTCCAAGAAGGAGTAGGAATGAGAATTCCCTACCAGTAGCCAAGCAATGCCTAGTAGCAGAAGCTGCCCACAAGGAGAGGCTTCTCTCCTTTGTGCTCTCTTTCTTAGGTTGGGGGCGACATAGGAAAACTTGCTTAGATACCATGTGGAAAAATGACATGGTGGGGAATTCCCCTTTGTGTTGGATTTTCTTATTGATAGAAGGCAACCCCCTCTCCCGTATATAGGATAAGGGGAAGCATACAGACTCAAGACATATCAGTCAAGAGACACTTGGTCTTACATTATAAAATAGACTAAACAACTTAAGTAAATAGACTTTCTAATAGTCTTGACGAAGAGGATTGGTGCACCCTAAGGTGAGATACCGGTTTTGAAAAACCTAGGTCAAGGAGTTCTTATAACTATTTCTTTAACTTATTCAGTTCTACCAACATTATGCGATACAGAGACTGACTGGTATAAGTTTGATGCTAAACCCCACTTCTCTCTAGAGGGAAACCAGGGAGATTGCTGGGGAAGATGCCAGGGTACTCCTTTACTATATATATGCCTTCAGTTTGTGATGATTCCTTTTTTGTGACTAGCACAACTAATAATGATCTACATATGGAGTCCATCCACTTCTTTGTCTTCATTATCAAGATAAGGACCTTGCCATATTTCTGACTTCCCACAATCACTGTGTGTTCTCTATCAGGGTTCACAAGGATAACTTGCTTCTTCCCACATAAAAGTTGACCTTCATGAACGGACAATCAATCCATTACAAGGATGATTTCAAAGTTGGCCATGCCTAGGTGGAGGATATTAATGGGAAAATCATTCCTAGAAAGAGAGATTTTCATCGAAAGGATTCTAAGGTAGGTGTATTTTACATGTTCACTAGGGGTGTTGATATTTAGAATAAAGGTCCATATATGTTATATCTAGTTTCAAAGTTTTTACTAGTACCACAAATATGAAAGAATCGTGTTCCCCATAGGATAATGGAGAGAGAGACTATGCATCAAAATAGGTTTCTAAAAGTTATTCTAGATTGGATAAAGGAGGATGCTGGTTGTTGGTGGCTCTAATACATTTCATATGACAACATAGTTTCAAACCATGTGCAACATAATATGCTACCAAAGTTCTCAATAGCATCAACAATATGAAAATTTAGTGTTTGTCTTCTCGGCATAAAGCATTGGATAAAGTAAAGGAAAAGAATCTTGTCAACATAAGGGACTACTCAACATGCTATGAAATAAATATAATGATAATATGGCCACACAAAGGCCACCTCTCCATGCCCCTAACTTGTCCCTAGTAATCTGCGCCAGATTACTCCAAGTGAGTAGGCCCCTTTGTCCATGCAATATATCATACTATTCATCCATGTTGTGGACCAAGAGGAAAAATGGATCAGCAATTGCTAGTACTATATTTATATATTGAGCTATATAAAAAGTATGCACAAGGTATGATTAAGATATAAGATCAATTCTAGGAGGGAACTATTTGGTGGACTTAATTATAAGGATCACACATATCAATATATTTAGAGTTCATAATTCAAGATGGAGATCTCATAAGATCATTAGCTATAAATTATGCAAGATCATCCATACTCAACATATCAAGATATTCAGTTTACAATAAGATTATCAACTCAAAATATTAAGATTTAGCATTGTCATGTCATTTGTTTCAAGGAGTAAGTACCTACTGTCCACTCATCCATGAGAAAACAACACATTAGCCTAATTGATATTTCAACTAGTATATGGGGGATAACTAGTCCATTACAACTAGTGCACGTGGAGGGGGGACATACCCTACCTCAAGTGAGCCAAAGCTCTAAGGGGCCAGAGTCTAAAGAAAATCAAAACTCCTAAAAACAACTCCAATGCTATCATAATATTTAGTAATATCCAACAATTATGATTTAGGAGTGGCTACCTTAAAAAGGTAAGAATGGATTATAAATTAGTTTAGGCTTCACCACCAGTCAAGATGCAAGGATTTTAAGAGAGAGAAAAATAACTCAATAAGGAAATTGAGAATCTAGTACCTTATTTGCAAACAAGAGTTTCCAATCAACATGTACACAAAATCTTAATAGATGCCAAGTTCCAAGAATCTAACAAGAAGAATGTACTAAGGTCATTACGTGTCACATGACTTGGAAATCACTTCTTTAGTTCTTATTAATTAACCACTTTGCCACATGGTGGGTGAGATAATAATAATCTTTGGTTGTTATAATATCTCATTATAAGTCATCAAGTTCATCTCCTTCAATGTAGTCCTCATCTTGTACATAATACACTTACCATTACACATACTCTCACCATACGATTTATGATATATATATATACACATATATATATATATACATTGTAAATATAGAATACACTCGAGTGGATCGTAGACGATATACACCTCAGTTGTTTTCCATCATGAAAAATATATTTTGTAAAGCTAAACTATAGATCTTCTTAAATATCTTAAGAACATAATACATAGTAAATTTCAGTTCATTTGGACACTTATAGATCATATATCTAAAGGAGTAAAAAATCATGCATTTTAAATTAGTTATGTGTGTCAATTTTGTTGTCCTCAGATGAGTGATTTACACTCAACTAAATGGGCTCAAATTTTGTATGTGGCCTATTATTATTGTAACATTAAAGATAAATGGATTAGATTTTACAACAACATGGTCTATATAGGAAAACACCATTGGGGTGCACAGTGCGATTTGTACACTGGAGTGTATTCTATCCTGACTCATATATATATGTATATATGTATGTATGTATGTATATATATATATATATATATATATATATATATATATGTGTGTGTGTGTGTGTGTGTGTGTGTGTGTGTGTGTGTGTTTGTGTGTATGTGTGTGTGTGTTTGTGTGTGTGCATAAGATCCTTAGGTTCAAGTGTCATTAATGAGATGAAGATTCATAAAATGACATCCTTATGTTGGTATATATGGTCCATCATATTTCATATTCATAGATCTAATCATTAATCACCTTTTTTTACATTATTATGTACTTCTTTCTAGAACACTATTACTCAAGTAAACATGGTCAAATATGGTAGGATTTGGGTGAGAAAGAGATACAACATTAGTTTCTCATAACTTCATATTTTTTCTAATTTTCCCTTATTTAAAATCAAATATATAATTTTTCTAATTAATTGGTCAAATAAAGAAATTTTGACCATGTAGCATTATAAATAGAAATAATAGTTACTAATTTATTAGTTTATGATTATTTTCACATGTTCACTACTTCCTAAATCATTGACTATTAATTTGATTCATTAGGTTTCCCCCTTTTTATAATTCTTTAATATGATATAAGGCTAGAACATAATATTCCATTAATACATGATGTAAGGAAAAAGATTAGATATGACATGCACCTAAGTTTCCAGTCTCATTTTCCAACATTCGTGGTTTAAATGCATCATCATGATAAAACCTATAGTTGTTAATGTTGGTGATACATTTCCATTTCCCTTGTCACATCATGATACCAATATATCATTTTCTATAGTTAGTGTGTCTCTTCTAACTATGAAACAAGAATTGTGATGGGAAGAAAGAGAGTACTTTCCGAGAAACTTGGAATGATGATCATAGCACGGTGGATGAGGATCTCTCAGAGCCTCTCATCATGAGGTGAAGTCTTCCTATCTTCACAGTTGGCTATCATAGCAGTATAGTCTTTAGGTTGCTTGGAAGCACGTGTTGGTTGCTGCAAAATGGATGACAGAGCGTTGTTGGCCACTTGGACTGGTCCTAGATATCAACACTGTGTTGGGGGGCTTCAGACTAGGTTTTTTGGGGTTGGGGATGGTTATCATATGCAAGGGTGATTAGGAGTTGACTATAGTGCCATCAACATCATGGATCCCCCCTTACAAGACCGAACCTGCCATTGATAGGGGAATTTTGTGTCGTGTGATGTTGGGGATCCTCAGGGATAGCTGATGGGTCAAGGAAATTTTCAAGAGGTTGGAGAAGTGAGTACATGATGAGGTAGTGGCTAAGATCACTGAAGGCTAGGGTGGATGATCACAAAGCTTGTCGAAAGCTTGCAAGCTTGGTGGCTTGCCAACATGGTATGCCATAGTTTATATAATAGAAACAAGAGTAGGGTTGGGTTTGTGGAACCTTAGAGAAGCTTTAGGGAAATAAAATTGAATATCTGAGGTGTGACGGTGGTTTGGGGATCTTTGGATACATTCGGCCTACCATGGAGCATCCCAGTTGGGAATTTATGCTCCAGTGAGAGGAAAAGGCCTCAAGATCGTTGTTGGTGTAGGATAGGAGTTTAGGATCTATTTGCAGAAGGTTTGAGAGGGTAAGGTGAAGAGATGGGGGAGAATTACCTCATTTTTGAGAGAGTAGCAGCCTTCATAGTCGAGGAATATGACCCAACTATGTTGCATGTCCTTCCCAATCTTGCGAATGTTTGTGGTCAGTCCTATCCAAGATGGATGACTAATAGTACATGAAAAATGAATTATTTAAAAAATTCCTGCAAGACACATATAAACTTATTGTGATTCAAACTTTTTGTAGTATCTCCATATTAATTCCTAGTATTTAGTATAAATACTGACACTAATATTGTCTCACTTCTGCTCCATAACTTATCTTTATTACTTAACTAAATTGAAACAACTTATACTCTACAATACTTACTTGAGTGATTCCACAACCAATGATTTGCCATTGGGTCAGGCTAATATAGGGTGTCTTGGTCTAAATAGTTTTGACCACACAAAAATTAATTGTATTTTTTTTACAAAATGCAAGGGTATCCAAGTAAAATTCCAACCAAGGTATCAAATTGTAAATGATGATATTCAAAAAGGAAATATAAGCAATTTAGATCAATAATATGATAAGTACCCAAAACTTTGTATGTTACTGTGTCACAAGGTTAGCATTATTTTCTTTAATATAATACAACAAGTAATTCAACTAAGAACACTCTTCTAGGATATTTTTGTTCCCATTATACTATCAAATCCATGAGGATCGACATTGGTCCTATGTCCTCAAGAAAAATTTAAGTACAATAGTGATTATCAAAAGTAACCCAGGATACTCAGAGTTTATATTACAATAAATCTTTTCATTGTTCATACATATAATGTGGGAGGGAGTTAGATAGTTCATATCTATCTACTGTACACCTTCATCTATTTTGAGGCTAGGCAAGTCACATTTAAAGGATAGGAAAATGATGGTCAAAATTTTCCACGCGACAAATAGATTCTTGATTTTTGTGGGAATTGACTTGATATGGACAATCATGACCACATTAAACTCCATATTAAGTATATGATAATCTTTCCCATTATCTTGTAATTTATTTATACCCAATCATGGATTAAATGCTAACCATCACATCCTACCATCATCCCCATGATGGTAACCACATCATTAGGGAAAAAACCTCAAGACGTCAAGACTCCTAAATTACATATTAAAAATATGCATATTTAGTCACATTTATTCAATTTCTTAGAATTATATGAATATAAGTGAATATAAGAGTATATAATGATATGAGAAGGTGAGATATTCTATTAGGTTGCATCTTTTAGTTAAGGTTTCCCTCAATTGCATAAAGTTCATGTTTAATTTGTAAAAACCCCACTTCTTCTTAGTTATGATCTCGTTATAAAAAACTATGCATGTAAGTATTTTACCTTCATATTTATTTATAACTTAATATGAGTATAAAAAGGTTTAGAAGATATAAATCATCCATGTATATATATAACATCAAAACACCCATTAGGGTACAAAATATCATGATAATGTTCAAATAACCATTTAGGCCATATTAATTCCAAGTTCACAAGGTCATTTCACAATAAATTATAAATGATTGAATCATGTATAAGGGTATGATACAATGAGAGTTATGTAGTGAAAAATCATGGGAATCAAACAAGGTTCAAAACATCCTTCAAAGTACTTGTTTATTGCACAAATACCATTTCCTTCCATAGAGAGTTTCAAAATTATTGAAGGCTGAAATTTTACCAATAGTAGTAAATTTACCTTAATATTATGATCATGTAACACCATGCAATGTTTCATGATCAATATCCAAAGTATGATCAAGTTATGGTTAAAACACGATTAAGCACATATATGTCATTTTAAAGTCTAGATGAGCTACTTATATGTATGTGACGTATGTTCAATATATTTCCAGAAGCATGAAAGTTGTGGAAATGTGTTATATATGATCTAGATGATCACCCATACATAAAAAAAATCACATAATTTATTTTCCATTATTATGGTTCTCAAAACTATAAATGAGTCATTTTAGGGGAAAACACATACTTCTGATTTTCAACCTTAAGGTCACAAAAAGACACCTTATTAACATTACGAATCAACATTAAAACATAACAGTAATAAAGAAGTTATGATATCATTCCATAAGGATGCAAACCAGTCGACGATAATCACACATTTAAGCATATAGAACAAGATCTATGTATGGAAGGTTAGATTTAAGCATTTATCTAATAAATAGTCTATGAATGCATGCTTAAATCAAAGCAAGAGTACAAAAATTGCCTGAAAACATGTGGGAAGGATTCTCCTCTCCCATGCCACATGGTCCATCATTAAACATCATCATTAACCTTCTAAAACTCCATCTAGGCTCCATCTAGCTAGATCCAGTCTCACCTAGGTCAAAGAGAGAGAGAGAGAGATCGAAAGCTAAAACCACCATGGGTGAGCTTGGAGTTTGGTTACTAGCAAGAAAAGAGAGAGGAAACAGATAATATTACATGTTCAAGGGTACAAATTGATCCAACAAGCTTGGGATGACCCATGAAACTTGATCGTCAATATGCACAAACATGCATAGAAATATAAGAACATGCAAAATTGATGATACTACATAAAAAATGAACTGAGATCCACTCTATAAAACCATGAAATGAATAGAAAAGCTCGAGAACAGCCCTCCAAAGGACCTAAATAAGCTCTTTTATGCAAGATCGAGGGCAAAACTTGGAAAAAAGAGAAGAAAAGAGGGTGATTTAATTATTTTGTGTAAGAAACACCACATAAATCCATGGAGATCCTCATGAGGAAGAATAAGATTGGAAAGAAAGTAGACAAGAGATATAAAAAATGATAAATTACATAAATGGTTGCGAAGACAAATTTGTAAGGACAATGACCCACCAAGGAAGTTGCATCTTGAACATGCACAATCATGGAAGCACAAATCCATGGCCATAGAGGTTCAAGGAGCTCATACAGGTTTCCAGGCTGCTTCTACTTGTCCTAGGAAGTCCCGTTGTTGTAAAATGAAATATGGATCCGAGGTCTTTGGGTAGATATAAGTTAGGAGGTCAAAAGACAATAAAACCCACAACATTGATGAGCTGTCGAGGCCCAAGTCAAGGAGGGTAAAACTTGACTTTGATCAACTAGTCTCAAGAGAACGCAACGTAAAATGTAGAAAAATTATAAAGGATAACATGGAATTAGTTAATTCATACAAAAATTTAAAGTTTAATCTATAATTTTAGTGAAATTCATATTAGTCCAAACATGTACATGTAATTACAAGTTTCATGCAAACATTGTCCAATTGAAGCCTGATTGATGTCATCTCTTAACCAATTTATTTTAAGATTTAAATAAGTATGAGTCTGAAGGAAAACACATGTTTGGATATTTTTCACATAATTTGCAATTAGATCCTCATACAATATTGGATTTATAGTTAAGCCCATAACTTGCAAGGAAACTGGAAGTAGGGCAAAGAGTGTGCAAATTGAACAAAATAAGAGATATCTCTTAATCAATTGGTATAAAATATTAATAAAGCACACAATTATGATAAATAATCAAAACTAGAGGAATATTTGGGTAAATCTAGGTTCATGGCGTCACAACCATAAACCCCTAAAAAGGATTTTGCCCCTTAAATCCCAATTTAGGGAAGAGAACAACAACTAGCATCCTATAAATGTATCTCAAGGTTCTTAGTAATGTGTTATGTTACACCATAATAATTAGTGCATGATTATCAAAAAGTTCCTTCAAGGTTCATGGGTACATTCTATATTACTTTTTGTCATCTTCTTAGGAATTAGCGAGATTATCATGATCCAATATTCTTAATTGTTATCGGTTAATCATTCTTATGTATCTTTCCTTATCATTATACATTTCATTTTCCAATAAAGTGTTGGATCATCATATTTTATGTTCATTGTCATGTAAGTACTCTTCTTATCATATATTTGTTACTAAGATCTATTGTATTAAGAAAATTATCTAATGTTTTCTTGAAAAATAATCCAATCAATGGATGTTTATGTGTGTAGGTTAATCGTCTTCATCCTTGGTAACAACCTTTGGCTTGTCATAAGATTACGATTACATCCAACTCAACATGACATGGATATGTTCAACATTAACTCACTTTTCCTCTTGATTCACCATCATGCTTTATTCCATGGATGAAGTACATTCTTTTTTAACAAGCCTATTCCTAAAACATCTAATTATACATTTATTGTCCTCTAGTCATAGAAGTGAAGTACATCAACATCATGTCAACTCATCATGTCACCCTTTAATCTTATTTCTTCATAGTATGATTCTATTCATTTCATGCATGATTTCATAGTTGCCCCTCTTTATGTCATTTAATCTCATTTTTATCTTTATTATCATCATACATTCTTGACATGAAAGTGATCCTACGTCATATTAAGGATTCTTTCTCCTCATATCACTGTATATATATATATATTTCTACCCATCATGCTTATTCACATTCGTATATTCAAAAGAGATCATTCCTTAATTAACTTCTCTAATATCCTAATTATATGATGATTATTTACTTCCATCATTTCTTAACATATATTGATTGGTATGAGATTACCTCAAGCTCCACTCTTCTCATCAAATATTTGATATCTTTATCTTCTCAAATCATATTTATCATCTGAGTTATCCTTTACTTGTATGGATCTTACACCTTAAATCCTCCATATTACATATATTTTCTATAATCTTCCATGTACACTTTGTACATTGGACACAATATATTCGGATTCCTTGACTTATGAACATAATTAAATCTTCACATACCGAGTTTTATCTCCCTAATCTCATCATTCTATAGATTCTCAAATACAAACACAAGATTCTTGTCCATGCAAGCAGTCCTTTCTAGTTTGAGGAACTCCTTTTACATGATTCATTTTTCATGTTAAGAACCATTATGTCATGTCTTTTCATTTAGTCATCAAACTCTTAGGTTTTGATGAGTTGAAACATGGATTTTATCTTTCTCGAGTTATTAGTTTAGTATACATTGTCCTTGCTCAACTTATTTGGATTTCATCAAGTTTCCACATCTCTTGTCATATTTTATCTCATTATTTTCATCATGATTTAATATTTTATTTTACACTTCAAGCTGTTTTCAACTGATGACTTAGTCAAAGTACTCATGAAGAGAATAGACAGAAAGTTCCATACCAACTCTTCCCTCAGTACTTGTATGCATGACCAGGGTATCCAAATACTGAGATTTGGTAGAATGCATTGTAATCATACCATATTCCTCACTTAACCATCATTTTAATACTAGTTCCTATTTTCCTTGTATACATAACTAACCTACACTCTGATATCACACTTGTAAGGATCCATCCCATGATCAAACCCTAAGTGAACATTAGGACAAGTCCCTAGAAAAAAAACCAAACTTAAAATTAACCATCATAAAACAGAGTTGAAAAAAATCTGAATAAAACAATCCACATAAAGATATGATTTCAAACAATCATCATAAAACATCAAATCATGTCATATAAAAGTGTAATAAAAAAATTCATTTAAATCACCTCATCAAGAGTAGACATGATAGTAAGAAAAATTGAAATATCTTCATTAACTACAACAAATAGGATTCCAAGATGATCCATATCTATGAAGACACAACAATATAAGATGTATAACCCAAGTTACAACTTGTAACCATAAAGAAACATCAAGGAAATAAACCCAGCATATCCAAGATAAACTACCAACCCATCACTCAAGAAAGTGAGAGTACATGGACAATCTATACTCAAGTATCTTATATCTAGTTACATCTTGATCACCACGTCATTTTTGTTGTGCAAGCATACCTAAAATATTGTGGAAGAACCATGTAAGACTCTACAAGAGTCCTAGAAAGAAAATTACGACCACCAATATATAAACATACATAGATAGCTTTTAAGATGGACTAAAAATAATAAAGAGAAACTTATTATTCATTTTAATTTCTAATAATCATATTTAGTTTAATGCATATTAATGACATCTCCATTATTTAGTTTAATGCATATTAATGACAAGAGTTTAAGACATTTCGTATTATAACAACAATCTTCTCATTGTATAATCATCTTGAATGCAATAAAAATAACATTACTTACAACGTTGGAAATTATTCCCTAATGGAATAGTGCAAAGGGGCAAATGGGGAGGTGGAGACTGAGGAGACGATGGTGGTGTCTAATCCCTGGATCCCATTGGAAAGTAGACTTTGGGGGCTAATGTGAGAGAGGGAGGAACTCTAGGAGTGGTCTTGGTGGCTAAGGAATCTAGAAAATTGATAGATTTCTTCAAGAAAGGAAATGCAAGTGGACCTTCCAACCTAATAAAAATAGAGATAGAGATGATCAATGGGAATATGGTGTACTCTAAATCCATCACAAAGAGGAATATCATTAAATGGAGTAGGACTTCAGTGGGTTATGTGGTAGGTTTTAAGCCACATTGGCCCACGCTAGTTCAACATCACGCTCAAATCTGGTGGGTCAAAGGGTCAATTGAGATCATATCTAGAGGTTGAGGGTTCTTCACCATAATGTTTGCTAATGATGATGATCTAGCCATTCTGGTGGATGAAGGTCCATAGTTCATTGTAGGGAAGTCGATGATCATTTATAAGTGGGAGTGTGGAGATATGTAACATCCCACTTTTTATGAGTATTTTAAAAACTTTTATGTAATTTTCCCCAAATGAAAAATTGTTATGGGTCTTAATTCAAAGAGTTCAAAATAATGTTACTTCTAGGATCACAATGAAAAGAGAAATAGAAAAAGAACCCAAAATAACTTTTCCTTTATTTATGTATTGCAAATGTTTGACTAATATTAGTAATATGGTTTTCCTTTTTCTTTTTATCAAAGAAGTTAAAAGAAATGAAAGAGAAAGAGCAAGGGGTAAGGAATCTGAAATCCAAAAGAGTTGGGAAATAAGTGTTCCTTTCCCTTTTATAGATTTTAAAATTAAAGTCATTAATCTTCACCTTTATCTCTCCTTCTCTTTAGATTTGTCAAAAAGGAATAATAAGATGTCTCTATTTCATTAATTTCAAAAATATAAGAGAAGATACTCACTTGGAAACATTAAGTTACTTCCCCTTTCCCTTTTTCATATAAATAGGAGTGAAGTAATAAGGTCTTTAGTTTCTCTCTCCTTTAAAGAAAGTACTCATACAGGCAAGAAACAAGTGTGATATGACCTTTAAAGAGACACTATTATGGTTTGTCTAGAATTTTGGAGTAAAAAGCAACAAAGGAAAGTTTCCTCTTAATTATTAATTTATTTGTGCATTTAAATCAAGATTAGTGACAAAATAATAAATTATAGAGCAAATTTGTGAAAAGACTAAATATGATTGGTTAGGAATATTTTAGACCATTTAATTAGACAATGATCCAAATTTGGACTCATTTGATGTTTTCTTGACCCTCCAATTAAAATAGGAAAAAATTGTGTATAGTTTTAATAGGATTTGCATTTAATGTCTCATATTTCCTGAAGTCCAGATTTAAACAACTGTCACGCCCTTTACTTATTTGCACACACCTTTGTGACCATCAAAATTTTGATCCAACAGTGTGGGCGTCATCCCCTACCTCCAGCCATTTTGGGCAAGTGGGGCGTCGACGCTGTATTTCATTCACCAAGCAGTTTCTCTCTTATTTCTCACTCTTTTCTCACAATTTCTTCTCCTTCCCCCTCACCTCTCTTTGCCGAATACACCAATCCCTAACCCCCCCTTCATGAACTATGCATAAAACGCCCATTAGGGCTAGTCTCCCCCTCTCCGCCATTTTACACAGCCACCAACTCAGCCCTTCACCTTACCTATTCAAGACCCCAAAAACACTGCCTCCTCTGAGGGGTTTTCCCTCCATCTTCAATTTCTTTTCCTATGCCCTGGAGATCCAAGACCTACTCCTTCTTCTCCGATGAAGACATCTTGGTGCACACCACTCGGCTAACCCCAGACAAATTAGAACCACCGTGAGCGTCCTGGCAACCTCCCCTATGTTTTCCTACCGCCGATTTTCCTCACAACATTCCCCATCGCCGCACCTAGTTGAGGCCAATACAGGTTCTCACTGGCGCCAATCATCTCGACACCTCGATACTCCTATGGCCTTGGATATTTATTTCTAGGCTTCGTGATATGTTAGGGAGCATTTACCTACTCTTAGTTTCTGGTTTTTCTTGTTTTGTGGCTTTGTGCCTTAAGGTCGAGTGTGTTCCCCTATTTCTGTCGGTGCGCCTAGGGTAGTGCCCCTCTGATTCTTTCCTCGTCATAGAAGAACCCTAGAAATTTTGTTGACCTTGCGGTGTCACTCGCAGCTTTGGTTGTAGCGATACGTGGTCTTGTGTATCTCTAGTTCTGACCAATAAAGTTGTTCCCTCCGGAGAGCACAATGTGATGCTCAGGCCACCTAAGACAACCAACAATACCTCGTTGGCCTCATCGTGATGCAGTGAGAATAGTGGAGACATCAACCACTATGAGGGGACCTTTCCACCTTGGTTTTGATCAAAGCCTGGACCTCTAGATTTCTCACCATGTGCCATGGCACATGCAGTAGAATCTGGGGATTGAAATCCCTTTTCTTCCCATGCTCCTTTGATCGGGCAATTCTCTTTACATGGGTAGTTTTGGATTTCCACATTTTCTCTTGTTTTGGGCTACTTATTTACCTGGGAAAGACCCTCATTGCATTGACCGGCTATGATTGGCCCACATCAACAGGGCCCAACATCCCAATGGATAATAATCGCCTATGTGGTATTTTCTATTTTCTGATTGGCCTATTTTCTAAAGTTCATAATAAATCACTGGATGCTTAGACAAATTAAAAAAATATGTTTTAAAAAGGATTTTTCAAGAGGAATCCAAATATATAGGTTTTAGAGTCTGTTTCTGGTTTTATAGGAAATTCAAATTAGGGTTTAATGTTGTGAATAAATTATATATTAATATGTAAAATGTCTTAGACATGGTAATTAGGGTTTCTCTGACCCATGACGTGATTAGGGTTTTCTTTATATATATGCTTGTATGAGAATTTCAATGTATGTCATGTTTATACTATTTACTGTTCTAATTGTTAAAGTTAGTAAAATTATGATGAATTGAGTTTTATGTTGTATATTGTATGACCTTCATGAACATTAATGATAAAGTTACAAATAAAGTCCAAATTAATGTTAAGATATTTAAGAGAAAGAAAATGTTAAAAGTAGGCTTATATAAGTTCTTCATAAGAGAAGAGGCACTTCGGTGTATAGGAGAAGAGGCACTCCGATGCATAAGAGAAGAGGCACTTTGATGCATAAGAGAAGAGGCAAATATGAGAAACTTGTGGACACTTATACAGGTTAAGATAAAAGAAATTGACCTAGAAGATATTGCATGTCTTTTCAATGTTCAATGTTAAATGTCTATTTTTAGTTTTCAACTTCTATTTAAATTAAAACATGTTCAATTCCACTTACTTTTGGCTCGTAGGTTGGAATTTGGCTAAGGAGGGAAGGTCGTCTGAGGTGGAAACCCTAGCTCAGGAACCTTCAAGGAGAAAAGCATTGGTGGGGTGCGAACCATACCTAGTTTATAGATCCTTTTTTCCTTTTTAAGATTATACACATGTGAAATTTGTTAAGATTTGAGAATGAGAAATTGTGATTATTATTCTGTGATGGTTTATTTAAACTTTATTTTGTGCAATGAATATCATGGTTGTGACATTCCCCTTGATCTGAATAAATATATGTGCTTTCGCTCTGAATGGTACAAGTGGGGTGTTACAATAATGGTATCAAAGCCAAAATATGGTTGGACACCAGGCTTTTCTCATAATTTCATGTATTTTATGTATTCTTCACAGTGATGGCTCCTCAGACGAAGGGTGATAATGAGAAGGTAGCCATGGGTGGATATGAAGATGAATCTGTTAGCGTAGGAAAATGTTGAGAATATCCACATCGAAAAACCCCCATGGTGCCCTTTGATGTTCTTGTTAGAGCTCTAGACACTACCATGGGAAGAGGAGAAGACCAAGTGGGAAACCCTAGGGTCAACCCAAGGCTTTCCCTAGTTGACTTTTTGAAGATCAAGCCTGACTCCTTCGTTGGAGAGGAAGAGATGGACGTGGTAGGAAAAGTTGAGAGTTGGATGTAGCACATGGAACACTGCTTTTGTGACTTGGATTGTCCCAACCAATCCAAGGTTCACTTTGGGACACACATCCTGAAGGGTGATGCTAGGACTTGGTGGGAGAACCTTCTAGGTTCTTGTGAAGTTTACGCTCCTCCACTCACATGGGAGGAATTCTCTCAGGCCTTCAAAGACCACTACATATCTTAGGCCATGATTGAGAAGAAGCAAGAAGAATTTTGCAACCCACGTCAGCATGGTGACATGATGGTCACCCAGTATGCTATGAAGTTTAGGATCTTGCAGAAGTACGACTATGACTATGATGAAATACGCAAGACAAAAAAGTTCATAAGGGGTCTCAAGCCAGACCTTAGCTTTGCGCTATCAGGATGTGGGCATCATACCCTTCAAAGTACCCTATATGTTGTGCTAGAGCTAGAAGATCACCCAGGGAGAGCATGGAGGAAGGAGAGCTACCACAACAACCACAACTTCAACCATCATAATGAAAAGAAGTGGAAGGCTCCAGTTTAAAATGTTGCAAAACATAATGCAAAGGCCCAATGTGCAAAGTGCTCCAAGTACCATTTGGGAAAATGTATGTTTGGAACAGGGGTTTGTTATGCATGTGGCGAGATAGGCTACATTAGACCTAACTACCCCAAGGTTCAAAAGAAGGAGCCTAATGTCAATCAAGCACCTAAGGAGAAGAGGAAGACTAGAATGTTCTCCATGGTAGATAGGGATGATGAAAATACTGAGTAGAAGTCTAGTAGTGTAATGCCTTTTCTTTTCAAACTTCTATTGTGTGGAAATGCTTCCCATGATAATATTAGCATGTTAAAAGTTTTGCACTTGATATGGACATTTCTAAGGTGGGTAGTTTTAATAAAATTTTGAGGATGAAATTTAATTAAGGTGGGTAGAAATCTAACATCCCAATTTTTATGAGTATTTTAAAACTTTTATGTAGTTTTCCCCAAATGAAAATTTTTTAGGGGTCTTCATGTAAAGAGTTCAAAATAATGTTACTTCTAGGATCACAATGCAAAGAGAAATAGAAAAAGGACCCAAAATAACTTTTCCTTTTTTTATGTATTGCAAATATTTGACTAATATTAGTAATATGGTTTTCCCTTTTCTTTTTATCAAAGAAGTTTAAAAGAAATGAAAGAGAAAGAGTAAGAGGCAAGGAATCTAAAATCCAAAAGATTTAGGAAATAAGTTTTCCTTTCCCTTTTATAGATTTTAAAATTAAAGTCATAAATCTTCACCTTTCTCTCTCATTCTATTTAGATTTGCCAAAAAAGAATAATAAGATATCTCTATTTCATTAATTTCAAAAATATAAGAAAAGATACTCACTTGGCAACATTAAGTCACTTTCCCCTTTCCCTTTGTCATATAAATAGGAGGAAAGTAATAAGGTCTTTTCTCTCTCCTTCAAATAAATTACTCATAGAGGCTAGAAAGGAGTGTGATATGACTTTAAAAGACACGATTATGGTTTGTCTTGAATTTTGGAGTAAAAATCCACAAAGGAAAGTTTTCTCTTAATTATTTAATTTATTTGTGCATTTAAATCAAGATTAGTGACAAAATTAGAAATTATAGAGAAAACGTGTGAAAAGACTAAATATGATTGGTTAGGAATATTCTAGACCATCTAATTAGCCAATGATCCGAATTTGTACTCATTTGGAGTTTGTTTGACCCTCCAATTAAAATAGGAAAGATTTGTATATAGTTTTAATAGGATTTGCATATAATGTCTCAGATTTCCTAAAGTTCAGATTTAAATACATGTCATGCCCTTTCCTTATTTGTGTGTGCCTTTGTGACCATCAGATGTTTGATCCAATGGTGTGGGTGTCATCCCCTACCTCCAGCCATTTTAGGCAAGTGGGGCGTCGATGTTGTAGTTTGTTCACCAAGCGATTTCTCTCTAATTTCTTGCTATTTTTTTCTCATGATTTCTTCTCCTTCACCCTTGCCTCTATTTACCAAATACACTGATCCCTAAAAAACCCCTCTCATGCACTATGCATAAAACATCCATTATGTCTCGTCTCCCCCTCTGTGTCGTTTTACACAGTCACCACCTCAGCCCTTCGCCTTACCTGTTCAAGACCCCAAAACCACCACCTCCTCTGAGGGTTTTCCCCACCACCTTAAATTTATTTCCACATGCCTCAGAGCTCCAGGACCTACTTCTTCTTCTCTAGCAATGACATCCTAGTGCACACCAATCGGCTAACCCCAAATGAATTAGAACCGCAGTGAGCATCCTGGCGGCCTTCCTTATGTTTTCCTACCACTGGTTTTCCTCACAATGTTTCCCATCACCGCACCCTATTGAGGCCAGTATAGGTGCTAACCAACGCCACTCTTCTCGACACCTCAGTACTCCTTCGGTCTTGGATCTTTATCGCTAGGCTTCATGATATGTTAGGGAGAATTTACCTTCTCTTAGTTTCTCATTTTTCTTGTTTGTGGCTTTGTGCCCCAAGGTCGAGTGCGTTCCCCTATTTCCGCCGGTGCACGATGGGGAAGTGCCCCCTCTGATTCTTTCGTCATCATAGTGACACCCTAGAAATTGTCTTGGCCTTTTGGTGTCACTCGCACCTTCAGTTGTGGCAAGACATGGTCTTGTGTATCTCCTATTTTGACTGATGAAGTTGTACCCTCCGATGAGCATAGTGTGGTGCTCAGGCCACCTGAGACAACCAGTAGTACCTCGTTGGCCTCGTCGTGATGTAGCGAGAATAGTAAAGACATAAGCCACTATGAGGGGACATTTTTTTCCTTGGTTTTGATCAAAGTCTGTTCCTCCAGATCTCTCACCAAGCTCCATGGCATAGGAAGTAGAATCTGGGATTGAAATCCCTTTTCTGCCCATGCTCCTTTGATCGGGAAATTCTCTTTACAGGGGTAGTTTGGGATTTCTACATTTTCTCTTGTTTTGGAACACTTATTGTGGCATCCAACTTATAAAAACATGATTTACTTAAGTGGAAGCGATCATTAACACCGGATTACTAAAAATCACTAAAAATTAAAACCTTTTTCAAAGAGATCCAATTCTAGGAAACTCTTATAACAAGAACCAAAGTATTACATATACATTATGGTTCATAAGTACATACCATGTAGCATCTTTTCTCGAGGATTACATACAACAGTTGCTTTTCCAGAATGATACATAAGCAACTCAAAACCTCGAGGCATCAAGACAAAATCTCAGATCAATGTATTAAGAGTACTAACTACTAACTCTGAGGACCTGAGAGTATAGAGATGACACATAGGACTTTCTATACAAAACTTGACAACCAGTGCCTCCACCTGAGATGTCATTGTTGTCCCTGTTGCTGCTGCTGCTATTGTTCCCTTGCTATAGGGTTTTTGCCTCTTCTTCTACGTTTACCTAAAAAGTGGATCCCACGGGGGTGAGACGATTGAAAATTGCCCCAGTGAGAGATATAAATCTCCGCCAAAAGCATTATTATTGCAGTTTAATAATATAAAACTAATCAGAGGATAAGAGGTTTAGAACATTCTCATATTTTAAAGCATCACAACTATCTATAATGGAATAGTAATTCATCAATTCACTTTATAAGGAATATGAAGAACATGTATATTACTAATCCATCTTATTGTATCAACATCTCTAGCTTATCCTAAGATACTCATTATCATGGTATATTATCCATGAATCATTCTCATTTCTGTCTGTTGACCTTAGCCAACCTGTCAGCCAGATATTAGATTGTTCCAGTCATATGAGTATACATCATCATATTTTGTCCAGACATTGGGCTATGCCAATTCTATGCAAACATTCCAGGCATTGGACTATACCAATCCTGTGCAACCATTCCAGATATTGGACTATGCCAATCCTGTGCAACCATTCCAGGTATTGGACTATGCCAATCATGTGCAACTATTCCAGGTATTGGACTATGCCAATCCCGTGCAACCATTTTAGGTATTGGACTATTACCAATCATGTGACATTATGCCAGGTATTGGGTTATTACCAATCCTATGCAATTATTCCAGGTATTTGGTTATGACCAATCTTGTGCAATTATTCCAGGTATTGGGTTATTACCAATCATGTGCAATTATTCCAGGTATTGGGTTATGACCAATCCTGTGCAATTATTCCAAGTATTTGGTTATCACCAATCCTGTGACATTATTCCTGGTATTGGGTTA
This sequence comes from Alisma plantago-aquatica, assembly GCA_963693085.1. Taxonomy (NCBI): domain Eukaryota; kingdom Viridiplantae; phylum Streptophyta; class Magnoliopsida; order Alismatales; family Alismataceae; genus Alisma; species Alisma plantago-aquatica. The sequence continues at coordinate 71,260,059 of OY856411.1, read as the reverse complement.
TTAACAATCATGTGCAATTATTCTAGGTATTGGGTTCTGACCAATCATGTGCAATTATTCCAGGTATTGGGTTATTACCAATCTTGTGAAATTATTCCAGGTATTGGGTTATGACCAATCATGTGCAATTATTCCAGGTATTGGGTTATCACCAATCTTGTGACATTATTCCAGGTATTGGGTTATGACCAATCTTGTGTAATTATTCCAGGTATTGGGTTATGACCAATCTTGTGACATTATTCCAGGTATTGGGTTATGACCAATCCTATGATATTATTCCAGGTATTCCTGTATATTTATTTTGGGTATTGGATTATGCCAATCATGTGCATCATTCCAGGTATTGGACTATGCCAATCCTGTGCATCATCATTGAATACTACATCACCTTTACTAGGTATTAAATCTTGGGCAAGCCATCATACTTATTCACATCCTTTATGTAATTCAGGTATTCCTCTTTTCTCCTTTAAGCTTATTCAAAACACTATATCCCTTATTTGGATATAAACAATAAGCATGCATGGTTAAGATTTCATTATTATTATTGTATCCATTTATTATTATTATTATGTTACTAAGTTTCCATTTCTTAGTTTACTTGAACATTTTCATTGCTCTCATGAAACTTTTACAACCATCTTGTTACCTCTCACTAGGAAACAACTATCTACATGGCACACAAAGACCATTAAACATCTTGTCACTTCTTACTAGGCAACAACCATCTGCATGGCTCACAAAGCCCACTAAACATCATGTCACCTCTCACTAGGAAACAACCATTCACATGGCTCACAAGCCCATTAAACATCTTATCACCTCTCACTGGACAACAACCATTCACATGGTTCACAAAGCCCATTAAACATCTTGTCACCTCTCACTAGGTAACAACCATCAAGGTTAGAGTTTTCCCTTTATAGTCGAATAGGGTTTCAAGTTCATATTATCAATACAAACCCTAGTTCATTGTTCCACATATCTAGGAGCATGAATTAATATCATAAGTATTCAACCATACTTACTTATTCTCATCATTTATCATTAAGTAATAATCAACACAAAGTATGAGTTTCTCTATCATACTTTGTTATCTTGGCTTAACCCTTTTTCAAGGTATGTTAGCCTACACTTATCAAAGTGCATTACATCTTAATGTAATATTTATCATAATACACTTCAAGTGTTACTCATCCAAGTATATTGGATTTAGGGTACATCAAGGTGTATCAACCTTGGGATGCTGAATGTGATATCTATCACATCTTAACATTTCACTTCCCTCATCACCTTGATCTTATTTAAGTTCATCAACTTATCTTGTATTAGGGTAATTCTCATCCTAATACTTTATGCACCAGTTCATCACATATCATGTAATGCATTAGTCATAAATCACTCATTTGATTTATTCAACCATTATTGATATATGATTATCCATTATCAGGAATAGGGTTTCCCTTCTTTATCAATTAGGGATTTGCATAACATCACCCTATGTTGGGGTTCCACATGACATCACCCTATATTAGGGTTTCATATGACATCATCTTTAATTAGGGTTTCATTTGGCATCACCCTTGATTAGGATTTCTCATAGCATTACCATTAATTAGGGTTTCATATGACATCACCCTCAATTAGGGTTTCATGATCTCTTTATCAAGGATCATAACCTAATTACACATTTTTATTCATGTTGAAAGTGTTGAAGCTTATCCACTACATGATCATTAAACATGTAGGAATTCCTCTCTCTCATCCTCTATAGTATGTTGATTTACTTCAAGCTTGATTAAATTAGGTTAACTTGAATGAGGGGTTAACATAGTGTACTGAGATGTTGCTTCTATAAGCATCAAAGGTTAACCAATTTAAATGTACTAATCACCTAAGTACTTTAGAGATTCAACCATTGTACTTATCTTTGGTTATCGTCATTATCAATCATGGAATCAATTGATCTTTTATAACCTTGAGTCTCCAAATGGTTTTGGGTACCTTGAACCTCCAAACGATTTTGCCCTTTTTAACCTTTAAACGGTTTTTAAACCATTTGCCCTCTAAAATGTTTTAAAAACCATTTGGGCATCCAAGGTCTGAGACTGTTTGGTCTTACACGGTTTGAAACCATTTGGGCATCTAGCCCTTGAAACCGTTTGAACAAAAATACATTGAAACCGTTTGAACAATTTCCCTTGAAACCGATTGGATGATTTGATCTTGAAACCGAAAGGACCTCCAAACGGTTTGAGACCGTTTGATCTCAAATGGTTTCAAGACCATTTGGACTCAAACGATCTCAAGACTGTTTGGTCTAAACCACTTTGAAACCAAAAGGAGTAATTAGGGTTTGTTTCAACCAAATTTGATTAGGGTTTTCTATAATTTTCTGTAATTCTCGTAGTGGTTCCATTGATTTGATCAAATGAATTTCAATAAGAAAAAAATGTTCAACAATTGATGAAGAATTGAATGCAATAATAATACTAAGAAGTTAAGTTATAAAACCCGCCTCCAAAGAAGCTTCAAAGCTTCAAACTCCACGTCTTCAATGGTGAAAGCAACTCCTTCAACTATCCAAAGCTCGTCCTCAAGTCTTTGAGTGAAAAGAATGGCTAGGGTTGAAGTTTGAAGGGAGAAAAGAAGAAATCAAGCATTGATTTGTAATTTCCACCACGAAATCAAGGTGAAACAGGACCATGGAGCTTACCTACAGGTTGGGGATCATCCTCCTCCTGCTCCTAAGCTCCCTTGGTCGTTTTTCAAGCAAAGAGTGAAAGTGGTTTCGAAATAACCCTTTCAAGTTATGGATATGTGAGCATATATGTGTATTATTGAATTTCTTTTTAAGTGAGAGAATATAGGGGATAATTCCTCCATTTCCTTGCCACTTTCCCCATGTTCTTCCTTACATACTAAGCCTCATTCCTTGTCTTTCATTCCCTTCAATTATCCATGATTTAAAGGAAAAGAAATTAAGCACCTTAATCATATAATAATAATATCCATAAGTTAGTGGATATTACTTTTTCCTTTAACTAATGTGAGTGGGCTCTCCACTCACTTAGATATTTTTGAGTGCATTTTCAAGGATCATGGAGGTCCACTCTTAAGAAAATTCAACCATCTCATTTTTTGTTGAAGGTACTTCAATTAATATTTTTATTTTTGCATTAAATTGAATTAGGGTTCCAATTATGCTTAAATCCTCATTATTTTAATATCAAGATTCTCTCTCTTCAAAAGTGATTCAAATGAGGTGTCCCTCTCATTTATTTTCTCTACATTATTCCAAGAAACATGAGGGACCCTCTAGCAGTGGTATTTTTCATATTGAACCCTAGGTTTTGGGTAAATTGCACATTGCACCAAAACTAGGTTTTAATGCACAAACATTGCTTAACAAGCTCTGTCTTGGTACTCAGGCTGCCACAATCCATACCACAACATCATTCTCATTCTTATGATGCTTAAAAATTATTCAAAAAGGACTAAAATTGAAACATAAGTTCCTTTTGATCCTTAATTACTTTTCCCAAAATAAAATTGAGGATCTAAGTAACTTGCTTAAACAAAACTCCCAGGGTTAAGGCATAACCCATGTCAGGGATATTACACTTATTCACCTGGGTGAGACCCTCACTGCATTGGATGGCTCTGATTGGCCCACATTAGCAGGGCCCGACATCCCCATGGATAATAATTTCCTATGTGGTATTTTCTATTTTCCGATTGGCCCGTTTTCTAAAATTCATAATAAATTGTTGGATGCTCAGAAAATTGAGAAAAATATATTTTAAAAATGATTTTTCGAGAGGAAATTGAATATACAAGTTTTAGAGTCTATTTCTAAATTGCCAAATGTTGGTTTTATAGGACATGCAAATTAGGGTTTAATGTTGTGAATAAATTGTATATTAATATATAAAATGTCTTAAACATGGTAATTAGGGTTTCTCTAACCCATGATATGATTAGGGTTTTACTCAACCTAGAAAGAGAGAGAAGATACACTCCAAGTGAAGAGGTAAGTGGTCCATGCAAATTGAACATAGTTAAATTGTTTGCTTTATATATATGCTTGTATGAGACTTTCAATGAATGTCATGTTTACACTATTTACTGTTCCATTTGCTAAAGTTAGTAAAATTATGTGAATTGAATTTTGTATTGTTTATTGTATCACCTTCATGAACATTAATGATAAAGTTTAAAATAAAGTCCAAATCAGTGTTAAGAAATTTAAGAGAAAGAAAATGTTAAAATTAGGCTTATATCAGTTCCTCATAAGAGAAGAGACACTTCGGTGTATAAGAGAAGAGGCACTTCGGTGCATAAGAGAAGAGGCACTTCGGTGCATAAGAGAAGAGTCACATATGTGCAACCCAAGGAAACTTATATAGGTTAAGATAAAAGAAATTGACCTAAAAGAAATTGTATGTCTTTTCAATGTTCAACGCGAAATGTCTATTTTCACTTTATAAGTTCCATTTAAATTATAACATGTTCAATTCCAATTACCTTTGGTTTTATTGCATGACTGGGGGCTTGATGCCCACAGGTTGGAATCTGGCTAAGGAGGGAAGGTCGTATGAGGTGGAACCCTGGCCTTCAAGGAGAAAAGCATCAGTGGGGTGCCAACCATACCTAGTTTATAGATCCTTTTTCCTTTTTAAGATTATGTACATGTAAAATTTGTTAAGATTTAAGAATGAGAAATTGTGATTATTATCCTGTGATGGTTTATTTAAACTCTATTTTGTGAAATGAATATCATGGTTGAGACATCCCCCTTGATATGAATAAATATATGTGCTTCCTATTTGAATCGTACAAGTGGGGTGTTACAAGAGCCATTGGAGAAAATGAAGTTGGCTGAGATTCCGATTTGGTTGAAAATCTATAATATTCCTCTGGATTTTTGGGATATAGATAGGTTCAACCGCATTAGTTCATTCAGGGCAAGCCACTTCGTCCTAACAAACTTACATCAAAATTTTGGAGATTGGAATTTACTATACCAACAAGTTTCACATTACAAAAAGAGTTACAAATTGTCAGTGATGATGGACAGAGTGACACTATTAAATTTGAATACGAATGGGAGCCAACGAGGTGATTGAAATGTGGCCTCATGAATCGAGCCTTTGTTGGACATGTAATAGATCAGAAATTGAAAGGAGTTTGATCAAAGAGAACCAAATAAGAATGCGATAAAGTGTTGGGTTCCTAAACAACAAGCTTAAGTTGAGGATGCTAAAATATTCATTCGTATTGTTGAAGTAACTCCAATAGGTAATGTGGGGGAAGTGGTTGAAATCACTCTAGAACTTGAGAGAAGGGAGGGAAGGTTGGAACCATCATAACACATATTGCATCTCCTGAACTAGAATGGGAGACGAGATTGATAAAATTGAGGTCTCCTCCAAGACTTATTCCAAAGAGCACATCAAGAAGTATACCTCTGTAACAACCCAGGATTTGAGGCCTCAGATAACATGATCTTAAAAGGAATAATTGGACTACCCATATCACCAAGGTGCACCTCCTTTTCAGGGAGCCCATCTCTAAAGAACTCCATAGTTAAGCGTGCTCGATTTGGAGTAGTACTAGGATGGGTGACCAATTGGGAAGTTGACCTCGGCTTGCGTGTGAGTGAGGACAAAGCGCGCGATTAAGGCTAGTGGTGGTCTATGGGGCCAATCGTCATACCTGAAACTCTACTAGAGCCTTGAGCAGTGGGCCCGGTTGTTACAACCTCCATCACTGAACAAGTATTCATTGTTGTCTGACCTTGAGGAGAAGGATGGTAGCATGGAAAGGAGTAGAATTATAGTTGAAGGGTGATTGCTCTAAGTCATGCGTCCAAAAAGGAGCAGATCTAGAGTAGTTGGACTCTTAAATTTATAACCCAACACTCAGGCCCCCACCACTATTATACGGGGCCCAATATAGTGGATTGGGGTCGAACCACAGGGACAATGAAAGGTAATTCTAAGACCATAAAACCTTAAATCTATTATACCAACCAAAAGGGATAGGTAAAGTTTGTTGTTCCTTATGAAATGATGTTACTCCAATCAATAAGTAAAACAAAAGAAATAAAACAAAGCAAGAAAACAAAACAAGAGAATGAGAATAAACAAATAGTGTTGTAGCAAAAATGGATGGGAACTTGGATTGGGTTTCACCATCTAAGATCTCTCACCAACATGCAATACTCACACCCTTAGTATACCCTTAGCATGATTACAAGAAACCAACATATATGTCTATTACCTCCTCTCTAGAGCTTAGTATAGATCTAGATTATAAGGTTCTCTCTCTCTCAAGATGATAAACAAACAAATGTAAATATAATCATATGATCATTAGTTTAATCATTCCAATGTTATCATGCATTCATCCAACTCCATAACACTTAGATAAGATTAGTACTACTCTTTCGAGGCACTAACAATCAAACATCACAAGATGGTAGCTAATCATATAAGTGAATCATTAAGAACAAGAGTATGTAGGTAATCTTTTCTAAGAGCATATGTTTTCAAATGGGTGCAAGCATATACATGTTGGGAGAGGCTTAGTGGCTAGACAACCCAAGCAATGTGTTTAGCCACTCATGGTAATGAGAATCATTATGGATTTACAAGTATAGTCAGACATGAGAGAGAATGATGATGAGGGATGAAATAGAAGAGGGAGATGAATAGATCTAGAGGGGGAGAAGGGGGATACACCAACTATGACCACAACTGGTATACATCTTCCTCAGATTTCGATCTTGAGGTAGCGCAAGGGGATCGCTAGTCCTTATTTCGAAGGATATGCTAATGGAGTTGGTGATGACATAGATCTTCTCTCTCCTCTGACTCTCATCCTCAGAGATCAAAGACCAATAAAATGATGGATGGATGGATGGTTCCGGAGTGCAACACCACTTTGTTGTCTCCTCGATGTCGCGACCCCTGTCATGGATGAAACTAGTCTATATTTATAGGTGTTGGTAACCTACTTAAGAGCCTCATCGGTCGCTGAGGTAATGGGTTCTCATCAATCGCTGAAGTCGTGGGCTCTCTGGGAGTGACCGCAGAAAGTGGTGTAATTCTTGTGGTCACTGAGAGTCACCACTGAAGGTGACCGCCAAATGTGAAGACTTCACCAATCACTAAGGTAATCCTTCCTTTGGTTGCTAGGGGCATCAAGATCAATGACATGGCATATATGGCCTAGGGTTCGTCGGTCACTAAGTGTGAGGATGCTTAGTGATTGTAAAGAATGGTCAGCCACTATTGACCTATGGTGATCTTCATCGATCATTGAAGTGTCATAACTTCGACGACCTTTTGGCTTTAGGTGGCATCGACCGATGAGTGGTGTATTATGTTCAAAATAGAAAGAGGGATGAGCTTAGGTAGCTACATCATCACTTATCAAAATGATTAAAACTATCTAAATAAAACATAGTAGATGTGGTAAAGTAAGGATAAAATAGGGACTCAAATATCCACAAAATTAGATGTTATCAACTCCCCCAAACTTAGAGTCTAGTTTGTCCTTAGGATAACAAGTAGAATTAAAGAATCAAGTAAATTCAGAGGGATTTATTACATTAATGTTTTTGGAATGTGAAGAATATCATTACATCAGTATTAGATCAAGTCATATTCATTGTGACTAGGCTTTCTCAACCCCAACACTCTTTTTCTTGGGCACATAGTTTCATTACTCATTTTCCTACTATGACCTTCCAAGGAAGTATTCTCCATCTCGATACTCCAATGACCCTTTTCAAAGTTGTATATGTACAAAGTTCTGGTTGAGGTAACTTGCACACCTAACTTTTGTTTTTTGGATATCCTATCTATTGTGATGGGGGTAGGCTAAAGCTTTTGTGTCTCCTTCCTTTCTCAGGTTTGCTCAACCATGATTACTGTTGTAATGATAGTGTTACATGATTGGGTCTTGACGTACTATCAGGTGGTTATGTGAGGTTCCCTTTGAAGGGAAGGTTTGTAAAGGTTTGGCTTCTAGGTTCCACTACTAGGTACCACATATCCACATTCTTGAGTGTGAAAATACACCATCCAGGAGAATTCCTTCTGAATCTTCCCAAGCACAACTCTCATGATTTTCATCACTTGGCTTTTTTTTGCTCACACACTTTGGGGAGTATAGGATTTCAAGGACTTTTTGGGCTTCCAAGCCTCTTTAGATCCCAAAGAAGGGATTTTAAAACTATAAATGATAGTTGTTTCCCATTTTTTCAGGTTAAGTACTTTCCTACATGTACTTAGAGTCAAGGTGATCAATCAAGAGTGTGTTAGGCTGAGCCCTCCTTGCCTTTAGAGTTCATCATGGGGTAACAAACGTTTCCTTATATTTTGCATTATCTTGAGGTAAGGTTGATGTTAAAAAATTCTCACATTCAATTAATTATGTAGATTAAGCATCCCAAATCCATCATTCTTGAAATGATTACGCTAGGAGTTAGCATGAAGACAAGTAAGTGTAAGAAAGAGAGAAATGAATACATTCAAGAAAATTGGATCCCAACATTATGCTTGTAGTATATGGTTCTAAATAAAAAAAACTCATAGATTATGAAAAAATAAAAATTTCAAAATTTTCCTCACAAAGAGGGGAGATTAAAAATATGAGTTATCCATATGGCAAAGTAATGTGATTACAAAATCAGTACAAAATTAGGTAGAGGTATTAATTGAGAAGAGGGTGCGGGAAAGGTACCTTTATGCACTCCATCCTAGAGTGTCAAAGATTAAGGCTAGAAATAAATGGGCTAGCTTTTCTCTTCACTTCTGTGTTTGTGGTTTCCCACTTAGAATGTAGGATCACCTCAGTGTAGTCACCGCAAATCGTGTGGTACTGCTCCTGCTGCATACTTTCTATCTTTACTCTCCAATCTGCTAAGACTGTCATCCAGTAGAGAAAATGGAAACCACAGTTGTTTGATAGTTGGATCTGTTGAGGACTATGGTGGCAGAACTCTGGTTTCTTAAAGTCCTTAGCAGGGTTGAAGTTGTATTCTCCACTGTGCTCTTGTATCATCTTGATTATGGCTTCTGCATAGGTTTATGCTTTCTCTTCCATGATGTCCCTTGGTTTTGTCATAAGTGTGTACTTTATCAGGCCAAATACTGCATCAAAATTGTTGTAAAGGACTGTAGTCTTTGCTTTAATATTTATTGCCTGGAGCATCCATTGATTGTCATGTAGAATGGGTAGGAAAATAAACTCTGGAAATGAGATTTGAAGACATTGTTGTACTCGCTCCTTCTCGTAGAGTCTTTGTTGCGGATGACATCATCCACTAGAACAAAGTAGGCCATATGTGTGTTGGGCGTGCTATCTCTTAGAAGGGACTGGTCTGTTGTCATCAATCACACTTATGACCATGTAGCCATTAGGTCGTAGTGTGTCCTACAAATCATCTTTCAAGACATAGATCCCTTCTCGCTCAAAAATAACTTCTCTTAGTTTGTCATCTACTTTCAAGCATTGCATTAACAACTGCATTGACTCTAAAGATAGGTCTTCATACGAACATCTGTCAAAATTTGGGAAGTTGGCCTCTATCATTCGAGAGGGCCCTTCAGGCTTGCTTCTTGGAGGTCTTCTTCTTGGATCTTGCCTTCTTGTTAGATTGTCGTTTCTGGTTGTTCATGAGGTGGTGTTGGTTGTTTTGCAGCTGTCTACTACAACTTTTTCTTTCTCCTACCATCTGGACTTCCACTGTGACACCTGCTCTAATTTAGATGGTTCTTTCTACAAGCTCATTAACTGCTCCCACCATGGCTTCTTTTAGGTAGCGGCACCCCCGTATGTAATCGACGAGGTACATCATCAAGGGACATCGGCATATCATTAAAGAACTTGTGGTCATATATTACCTCCATCACGTAGACACTACATAGTCCATGAAAGCCTTCATGGCAAAGATCTTCAAAGGGTCCCTTTATTGATTGCTTCCATTAGGCATAACACAATGAAAGTGTAGTCTCCCAATCCTATTTCTTCTTGTGGGACCTTCATGTTGATAATGAAGTTCTTCTAGTACAAGTTGTGGAGGGAACCTACTTTTTTTATTGCATGGTGGAGGCGAATAGGCATCTTCAGAATGTCCCACACCTCCTTGTTCTGGAATATCAAAGATGTGCTGGGCAGATCAATACTACAATAGTTGTAGATGGTAATGTTTCGATCATAGAGATTTACAACTACCACCACCCAGTGCTTGATAGTTCGGATAGGTAGGGTGACAATATGTGTTTCTACCCTTGTTATAACATGTTGTAGCTCCTTGATAGAATTTGAATCGTAGTTTTCTTCATACAGCTACCTTGCCAAGATGGTTGTGTCATTGAAGATAGGATAAACCTTGTCTGCATGGAGGAATTCCTCAAGTAATGTTGCACATAGCACCTTGAATAGTCTTTTTATGTACCTATTCTCTGTACAAGAATATCCACCTAAAATGCTCTCTGCTCATCATCCTTCTCCAATTATTATATATAACATCCTTTCCAAGAACATTGTCATCTAGGATATCTTCTAGCATGTGAGCATCCCTACAAGAAATGTGTGACACTACTTCTGTGTCCATTCCTATCAGTTTGCAGGGCAACAGGGAAGACATTAGTTCTCTTGTTTCTATTTCTGGGGGTGGCCTCTGCTCTTTTGGTGATACACCTATGAAGAAAGAGGAAACTCCACCTTCATTTTCATTTGATGCACCTTCTCCTCCTGATGTTGTTGTTGTTATTAGAACTTTTTCCTACATGTGTAGTGATGGAATTTCCGGTTCGGTTGGTATGGTTGTTGTTTTTGCATTATCTGTTTGTGGTGCATCATCTTTAGTTGGTCCAGTATTTAGCATTGCCATCCCTAATTCAACAAGTATTGTCATCATTTTCCCTTCATACAAGGTGTCTTTATGCTCTAAGGACTATAGGTAGGTGTCTAAAATATTTATTCCTATCTTCATTTCATTAAGATAGTGTGTGATTGCAGCTTCGTCATAAATCAATGACCTTTTGACATCGACTTCTTCTTGTACTGTTGCTCCTCTCGTGGGCTGATTTTCTTGGACAAGTTCATCCTTTGTAGTTGAAGAGTTGTGATCTAACTCTTGCACTATATATGTGCATGATTCTTCATCATGTTAGTGTTCTTTTTCTTGGTCTGGTTCCTATCTTTGTTAAGCGGGTATGCTTTCAGTCTTTGTTTGAAGGGATTGAAGATGTATGTGACGATGATGGGATGGAAATTTGCCTTGGCTTTCTTCTAGTCTGCCACTTCTCCATCTGTATATACTCTTCCTCCATCTTTCTTTGCTCCTCTTCCATCTCTTTAAGGGCCTCTTTGTGCTCTTTGTGCATGATTTATCATTCCCTTTGCATGGTGTCCCTTTCTTTTCTAAGCTCCTCCATTTCTGCCACCATCTCCTTTATTGCTTGTATCATCTTACATTGGTTGAGGAAGATGTCGTGCATAAATTCATAGAGTGATGTATTTCTTTCATCTATAAATGTACCTGCTTTGTTAGTGCTTCTGGGCTGGAAGAAATAAGCAGTGTATTTGAAAAGGAGTTGTGCACTTGCACATAGATGGCATCAAATTGACACCCCAGTTCTTCGCCGAAGGTGGGTAGTCTCTATTGTTGTTCTCCTAGGGGTGTCGTTGTTGTTACAGTTGGTGACTCAATATTTGTTGGTGATGTCATTTATCTAACTTCTTGGCCCGGTGGAGATGGTTGCTCTGGTTCCACTAATTGATCTATTGGTTTCTTCTCTAGCGGTGCAAGGTCTCCCTGTATCTTCTCATCTTTGTTTTGTTTTACCTATAGATCATTTGATGTCCTTGGTTGGTCATCTACCCTTGTAATAGATACTTCTGGCACCATGCTAGTAGTTGGTGGGGATGGTGGGGCAGCATCATATCCTTCCCCATGAGGGGAAGCTTGTTCTATTGAGAATGGTTGTTCTACATTTTCTTCCACGTTCGGTTGTGGTTGAGTTAGTTGAAGTGCTGGCATAGAAATAACTTTGAGGATCTTGACTCATAGTTTCTGCCTATTTTTAGTTTAGTTAGTTTTTATTCTTGCTCTGGTTGCTCTTCCTCTATCGAAATGACAGGGAGTGAAGGTGGGTTTGTATCTCTATTAATCGACCCCGATAGAATTTTTTCTATATCATCCACTGCTGGCCTTATCTTATCCATGTCGTGATGGGCCATTTTAGGAAGGCGGAGTAGCTTATTTGACATGGTTTTTTTTGTAGTAGATTTTATCCCCCTTTTGTGTGAGTATCCCTACCTTTATAAGGTACTTGATGTCTATTAGTTACCACATTCTGCCTGACTATGTTGAGGTCAAGGAAATAAGATGTGATGAGAGTTATTTGGCCTCCCATGTAGAACTCCCTTGTCTTTTTCTTACTATCTTCTCCCGCCTCTGTCGACAGTTTGTCAATAAGTTGTCATCTGATGTTGACTCGTTGCTTCTCTAACATGGAAAAAATTAAGAACAGGGTGCCTCTAGACACATTTTTGGTCTCTAATCATGTTGTGTTAGTAGTTATTTTCCAGATCACTCTGATGAAATACCATGATATCTAGTTTGCCTTGGATTTCCCTGGGATGTGTTTGGTCTTCCCTATTAGGCTTTCCTAGGTCTTATGGCTGCTAAATCCTATGGCCTCCTTATCATATTTTGCAGCCATGCACGCCCGATCTTCCTCTTATGTGTTAGTGAAAAGCTCATTCATCATGTTCTCTGTCACATATAAGTCTTTGCCCCCTATTTGGACATGTAGCTTGTACGCACCTCCCACCTCATTCTTCTCTTTGGCTTTGACGAGCACCTTTACAAGCAGGACATGAATGCAGTCAGGTTTGTGAAAAACTTTGGGCTGCCATGCATAGGACGTATAAGTTTTCTCCCTTCAGGAACCCCATGACTTGTCGGTATAGTCCTAACTTTTTGAAGTCTTTTCTTTCCATATATCTCTTCGGTTTGAATGTCCTTGTTCTCAAGAACATGTCATACTTCTCCCGATGTTCCTGGTCTTGAGGTTTGAAAACCATCTTGTTCTCCTCAATTTTTAACACTTGGTTATCACCTACATCAGTATATTCTGGCATCTTGCTTGCTACTAAGACCTATGGCATGCTCATTGCCCCTATTCCTCTGGTTTGTGGCCTTGCCTTCACAACCACCTTCTTCTAGCTACTAGTGCATATGTACCTGATCTCGATCCCTTGCAATTTCTTTTCGTCATTATTTCTTCTTCATATGGTATGTATTCAGATGTATTTGTGGCCTCAGTTCCTTAAGACACATATTCAGATTCATGGAATTCGTGTCCAAGTAGGTTTTCATAATGTTCCTTGAACAATAGTAGTTGTATCTTTTTCTTCTCAGGCATGTCAGGGTGTTTTTCCATGAATTTGTTGATCATCTGGATTGATTTTTTAATCTTTGCAAGTGAGGTTTCTTGTCTATCCATAGAGTCAGATTTTGTTGCCGACATTATGTAGTCTGAACAAAATTCATTCTATTAGTAGAAGAAAACTTGTCTACTCGACTCATTGAAATAGGGAATAGGGTAAGGAGCAAAGAGAGAAGTGGACAACAAAATTAAACTAGTTAACAATCTTCAGTGGTCTTTGAGATCTTGTTATTCTCTATGGTCACTGAGAACCGTGCAATTCTAAACTATATCATTGGTTGCTGAAATTACAAAAACCTTAGCAGTTGCCAAGATTTTAGATAGTTCAATGGTTGTAGAAATTACATGATATTGGCTATCGTTGCTAAGTGGAAAAATTGGTCGTTGAAATTGAAACCTGTGATAGATGAGAAATCTCAGTGGTCACTGAGATCTTAAACACCTCAATGGTCATTGAGAAGTTCGTATGGATACCATTGAGAAATCAAAACATCTAGGATTCCAGGTTGTCAAAGATTGAGAATCATCGATTTACGTGATAGGGAGGAGACAGTCATGCACGAAACATACAATTTCCTTGTCAATAGAGAATAGGGTTTGAAACCCTAACTCATTTGTGCAAGAAATAGAAGGAGCAAATGAACACTGATGAGACTTTTCTGTCTTAAGGAAAGCGACAACGTGATAGAAGAGGAAAAGAGTGAAGGGGTTACCGTCTGATTTGAAGGGGGAGGTGAAAGGAGATGATGTTTTGGTGGCAATGGACAACGTTGTTGTTGGCTTGGACAATGTCAGTGGCTATAGCAGGTTGACCACCAGATAGCTTTCATCTTCTACTCAACATCAAGGTAGTGCTTAGTCTCACAGGATTTCTCTAAGGCTTTGCCACATCTGAAGATTAAAGGTGTAGAAATGAAACTAAGTTACAAAGTTTTTATATCTTAGGGTTAACGGTCATTGAGACATGTACTCAACAGTCGTTGAAATTGTGATTCTCAGTGGTTGCTAAGATGTTATGATGTTCGGTGGTGGTTGAGTCTCTCACTCTAGTGGTTTCTAAATAGGTAGAATCCTAATTGAATGCCTAATATCAATGATTCAGCAATAGATAAAACATAAATCTTTAGCGACTGATGAGACTAGATTATACCTAATGTTTGTGCATTTTATTTTCTCATTGTTACTATCTATACATTTGATATTAAGAAAATAAAGAAATATGTTTAAAACCTAAGACTAAAGACTAAAGAATCAACAAATAATTAAGAGAGCATTTTAAATTCTATTGCATGTACACAAAAACTACTAAATAAAGCAAAAACTTCTAAAAGCTAAGATTGGAATTGTGACAAGATTAGGAAATTCTGATTACTAAAAAATGAGTAAGCTAAATCTAAGTCTAGAAATTAGAAATTATCAAAAAGTCCAATAACAAAAGAGTAAGACTTCAAGGTTAAATAAAGATGTGAAATCCTTGGGTTTCCTCCCAAGTAGCACTAATTTATAGTTTTTAGCTTAACTCTCTTGCTTGTCTCCTCATATGTCTTCTGGTGATGTGGGCTGGGGTTCCTCAAATTCGAGTTCAAATCTTCTTACGAGTGCTTCATCTTCATAATATCTCTTAAATTTTTGTTTATTCACAATTAAATATTCCAGTCTTCTCACTGTAGATTTCCATCATCCCTGATGGATATATTTTGGATATCATTTAAGGACTAGACCACCTTGATTTGAGATTTCTAGGACACAATCTAATGCTAAAGCTAAATAGAAGTACCTTATCTCCCTCTGACACATCCTTGCTATTTGAATGGGAATCATGTCATACTTCGGTCCTTTGTTTGTCGATTCTAGAATGATCATAGACATGTAGCCTCAGCTCCTTTTTGTCTTGCATTTGTATAGATCTCTTTTTGCTTGCTTGACAAGGATCCATATTCAAAAAATTAATGGACCAAAAGGCTTTGTTCTCTAGTTCCATGGGTAGGTGGCATGATTGTCCATATATTATTATATAGGGGATAGTTCCTATCAGGGTTTTGTAAGTTGTGTGGTATGCCCATAATGCATCGTCAATCTACATAGACCAATCCTTTTGAGTCTGGATGACTATTTTCTCAAGAATTTGCTTAATCTGACAGTTTGACACTTTCACCTACCCAGATGTCTGTGGGTGATAAGGTGTCACCACTTTATGCCTTGTACTTCTTTAATAATGCTTCAAACTATCTTTCTCCAAAGTGGGATCCCCTATTACTAATTACTATGTGTGGGACTCCAAATCTAGGAAAGATAGACTTCTCAAATAGTTTAATCACTACCTTGGAGTCACAGGTAGGGGTTGCAACAACTTCTACCCATTTGGAGACAATCAACAGCAATAAGGATGTATTGTTGCCCTTGGAAGATGGAAAAGGTCCCATGTATTCAATCTCCTAGAAATCAAAGATTTCTACTTCTATATAGTTAGACATGGGCATTTCATTCCTTTTAGAAATGTTTCCTATTCATTGCCATTCATCACATGCTTTAACATATGCGTGAGCATCCTTGAATAGGGTGGGCTGGTAAAATTTTGGTTGTAGGACTTTTTTTGTTGTCCTTTATCCTCCCAAATGTCATGCATATGACAAAGAGTGACATTCCCATAGAGTCTGAGGAACTTCTCCTTCTAGAATGTACCTCTAATATAGATTGTCATCACATCTTTTGAATAAGAACATGTCATCCCAGTAATAATTCTTCAAATCTAAAAATAGCCTTTTCTTCTGGATGTAGGTGACATCAGGCGGCAATTGTTGACATGCTAAATAGTTACAGATATCAGTAAACTAAGGTATGTTGTCTTTGATGGACCTTGCCATCATCAGGGCCTTGTCAGCATAGTTGTCATTGACAAGTACATGATCTTCATTGCCTATGATAGTTCTTTATAGATGGTCTGCTACTACATTTTTAGATCCTTTCTTGTCTATTATTTCATGATCAAATTCTTAAAGTAGCATGGCCCACTGCAAAAGCATGTGTTTCGTTTCTTTATTTTTCTTTAGATATTTTAGTGCTCCATGGTCTGTGTACACCTTAACTTTCAACCCTACTAAATAGGATATGATATTGTCAAAGGAAAATACTATCGATAGGATTTCCTTTTCTATTTTTGTGTAGTTCACTTGAGCTTCATCTAGAGTTTTTCTAGCATAGTAGATTACATAATGTTTCTTGTTTTTATTTTGCCCCAACACGGTCCCAATTGAGAAATCACTAGCATCGTACATTATTTCAAACAATAATCCCCATTCTGAAGCTTGGAGTATAGGTTCTGTGGTGAGGGCATTTCTCATGGTTTTGAAACCTTTGTAAAAATCATCCAAAAATTCAAAAACTACATCCTTCGTGAGTGAGATAGACCGAGGCTTTGTTATCTTTGAAAAATCTTTTATGAACCTCTTATATATCCTATATTACCAAGGAAGATCATTACGTGTTACAGACTTAGGAGGTGGAAGCTTTAATATAGATTTCACTTTGCTCATGTTTACCTCAATCCCCTTCTCAGAAAATTTATGTCCCAAAACTATTCCTTCTCGGACCATAAAATGGCATTTCTCCCAGTTTTAGACTAGTTGTTTTCTTTGCAACACTCCAATACTCTAGATAGGTTCTTCGGGCATCTTTCAAAATTATCTCCATAGATAGAGAAATCATTCATGAAGACTTCTATGATATCCTCAAAGGAGTCTGAAAAAATGGAGATCGTGCACCTTTGGAATGTTGTTGGTGCTTTGTAGAGTCCAAATGACATTCTTTTGAAGGCATAAATTCCATAAATGCAAGTGAAAGTCATTTTCTCTTGGTCGTCTGGGTAGATAGGGAATTGATAGAGTCCCGAGTATCTATCCAAGAAATAGAAGTACATGCGATGAGCTAGACATTCTAATACTTGATCTACGAACGACAAAGGAAAATTTTCCTTCTTAGTGGCAACATTTAGGATCCTATAATCAATGCACAAGAGACACCTTGTCATAGTTTGGGTCACAACCTCATCTCCATTTTTTCCTTGATGATTGTCATACCTCCTTTCTTAGGCACAACATGTATAGGGCTAACCCAATTGCTATCACTTATAGGGTATCTGATTCCTTCATCATACAATTTTATTACTTCTTTCGTGTCTACCTCTTTGAGCATTTGATTTAAATTCCATTGTGGTTGGGCTAATAGTTTTTTTGTTTCATCTAAGTTTATCCAGTGCATGCATACATCTAGGCTCCTTTGATTTCAACCACTAAGTACCATGTCACCTTTTTGTGTTGTTTAAGCACATTTACAACTTCTCATCTTAATCCTCCATAAAAGTGAAATTTATTATCATAGGATTTCTTTCATCTATATCTAGAAATTCATACTTCAGTCCTTCTAGAAGTGGATTCAATTGTGGATTGGGCTTGGGTGTTTCCTTTTCTTCTTATGTTTGTTCTAGTGAGGCATACTTGGCAGTTTCTATAGTACCCACCTCACCACTATTGTATTCCTCCTCAGATTGGTTCAAATAATCTAGAATCTCCACAACTTTAGGATCTCAACACTTGGGTCAGGGTTGTTGAGAGCTCACATGAGAGGATTGACCATTGCTCTATCTTTTTGTAATTCCTCATAGGATTGGTTGTATCTATCAATGAAGTAGACTGACTCGAATAGAGAGGGTCCTCTCATAGCATCCTAAATGTAAAAGTCTATGTGATCAATCCCTACTCACAGAGTGATCATTCATGCTTCCACGTCTAGAAGTGGCAAGGAAAGGCCTCCCAAAAATCATAGGGCAAGTTGGGTCCTCTATTGTGTTAATTACAACAATGTCACAAGGGATGAAGAATCATCCCACTCGGATCGGAACACCTTCCACAACTCCTACTGGATTTATGAAAGTATGATCATCCAACTGAATTATCATCCAAATTTTCACCATGTATGTGATTCCAAGCCTTTGATCTAGAGTAAGAGGCATGAGATTGATGCTTGCACCTAGATCAACAAGTCCTTGTCTTACTTCATTGTCACTGGTAGTGAAAGAAATAGTGATTCCCTAGGATCCTTCTTCTTTGTGGGAATTTTCACTTGTATGAAAGAACTAGACATCTTAGCTAGTCACACTATCTCCACATGATCTCATCTTTGCATTTTCATAACTAGATTCTTGAAGAACTTGGCATATGTGGGCATTTCTTCAATAGCATCCAAAAATGGAACATCTAGGTTTAGCTTCTTGACAGCTTCCATGAACTTCTCATACCTTTTCTTTTGATGGGCCTTGATCAACTTATTATGGAAAGTAACCCTTGGGGAGTATGGATCCGTTTTGGTGAATGCTTCCTTAGTTGGTTCAGGCTTCTTTACCTGAGTAGTTTTCTTCCCTTTCCCCTTTTCTTTGTCCTTGTCCTTCTTAGAAATCTCCCCTTCATCAGGCACTTCCTCCATTATGATTGGTTTAGGTTGGGACTTAGTAACGGCATTACCTTCTTATTAACCTCATCTTGTTGGTTTTCCCAAATCTTTCCTGAATGAAGAGTATACATCTTCACAGTCTACGTATTAGACGAGATCTTTCCTTGAGGATTCTTGATTAGGTCATACAATTATGCTAGCTGTCAATCAATTTGTCTTTGGTGTGTCTTCATATCGAGCATTTAAGTCTGCATTGTTCTTAAAACACATGTATTGGTGTTAGCACTCTGAGTCAATTGCTCATTCATTGTTGGCTGCCTTTTTGCAAACTCAAAGAGATCAGTCATCAGGTTAGGCTGGCCACTTCCCTTATTCTGACCTTGATCCTAGCTTTGTTTGTTTGAATTTTTGTTTTGACTTTGACCTTATCCTTGGACTTGATAGTTGTTTCTATTCTGCTAGTAATTTTTCATTTGGGTGATACACATCTATTTTCCTCCTCTTCCAAATCCTGGTGGTGTTTTTGAATGAACCGCTTAGCTGATGGGAATTTTCGACAGCGTCTTTCTTACCATAATTGAAACTAGGGTCATATGCTCCTTTAAAATTAACATAAGAAACATTGTCGGTCACTTCCTCACTACTTTCTTCCTCCGAATGAGTATAGATGAAGTTGTCGACCCCATGGCCTCCTTCACCACATGTAACACATTTCATGACTCTCTCTACAGGTTTGTTACCTTTGCTCCTAGAGTCCTTTATTTGCTTGACATCTGTGGCTATGTTTTGGATCTAGGCAGTAATGGTTTCTACAGATTTTGAATCTGCACATGCACCTTCAGGTGTTGCCTCTTGCCATGTTCTCTTTCATATTCTAATCCTACTTGAAGTGCAGCCATATTGTCTATCATGACCATCGTCTTGTTTGGATTCTTGCCCAAGAAATCACTTCCTACTATTGCATTTAGTCAAGTTCCCTCGATAGGGGTAAGACCATTGTAGAACGCCATGACAACAGATTTTGAATCTGCACATTCACCTTCAGGTGTTTCCTCCTGCCATGTTCTCTTTCATATTCTAATCCTACTTGAAGTGCAGCCATATTGTCTATCATGATCATCGTCTTGTTTGGATTCTTGCCCAAGAAATCACTTCCTACTATTGCATTTAGTCAAGTTCCCTCGATAGGGGTAAGACCATTGTAGAACGTCGTGACTAGAAATCTCTTGTCATAATTGTGGTGAGGACAGTCCCTTAGATATTCTTGAAAACATTCCCATGACTCATATAGATTTTCTCCAGGATTTTGCATAAATCCAATTATTTTGAGCTAGTTCTTGAGGGTTTTCTCTACCGAGTAGATCTTGGTGACAAAAGTGTCGGCCAAGGGTGGACATCCATTTATCTTCTTATTAGGAAAAGAAAGGTACCAAGATAAGACTTTGTCTCTCAAATAGAAATTAAATCCCTTACAATATATTACTTCTTCTGGTACTCCCCTCATTTATATAGTGTCACAAATGTTTTTGTAGGTTTCTAGATGATGGTAAGAGTCCTTGACCGGCCTAAATCATGCGTCCTAAAATTGGAGGGGGATTTTAGGTAGTTGAGCTTTTACATTTATAACCCGAAACCTTCTAGGCCTCCGCAACTTTTCTTACGGGGTCGAAGTAGATAGACGGGGTCGAACACAGGGACAAGGGTGGTAGTGTTGAGAACTCGGAATCGACACGCTACACTCCGGCAGAGAGGTAAAGAGATGGTAAAATTCCCAAAGGGGAATAGCAGAACAAGATCGATAAAACAAAAGAAAACCCTACCTCCAAATGGAGCTACAAGAAAGATTAAGGTTTTAAGCATTTATCAGTTTTTAAGGGTTTTCATTCAACAGAAACAGAGAGATAACACTAATACTATAGTAAGGTACGAAGGAGAAAACTTCGATAAACAAGCGACAACAGAAACATCCTGTACCCCTCCTCTCGAAGCGGGTACCTCTAACCAAGCATCAACACCCCTCTCGAGGTTGCTGGGCTTAAGTTAGAGTGGAAAGGTTACTAAAGCAACTCCGATTCCAGGCACTCTCGTACTCCATAATCAGACCAAACACTAGAGCCATAACACCTCTCTCGAGGCTACTGCAATGAGAAAACACGATTTGGTAGCTAATCGAAACGCGATCCAAGCGTACAAACTAGAGTTCAGATGTTAAAACATAGCAATCATCCAACAAAGGTAAAAAACATAAAGCAGCAGATAATTAAACTCTTCTATTTCCATAAACATGTAATGGTCTGATTACAATGCATAAGTTAAAGAAGTAAATGACTGAAATAATAAAGATAAATGTCGCCTTCTTGATGTAGAAGGATGACAGACTACAACGGACCATCCAGCCCGATACAGGGCAGGACCCTAGCCTAATACAGCCGTGTCGGGCGACACACCCTCTCAGGTGACACACCGTGACGGGAGGACTGTATCGTGCGACGAGCCTTGCCCGATGCGATCATGTCAGGCGGCACCCTCTCGGGCGATATGCCGTGACGGGCGATACATATCGGGGTGTGGTATCGTGCCGGACTAGAGTGATGTATCTAGTATCGGTCGCTCATATCATGGATCTATGTCGGCTGATATCGGCCTGCAGTGGTGCTCAGGACGACACTAAGTGAACCATTCCCTCCCTCTCGGGATGGGGAAGTGCTCACCTAGAATCGCCCGTCGCGACCACTGAGGCACGATACACTCGCTCTTGCAGCTTTCCTGAGAAGACTTGCGCAGGGTTCTGACCTGTCTTTTCGACTTCCTGTAGCTGCTATTTATAGGCAGCGGTTGGGGGAAGTTATGGTGCTCAGGGCGCCACGTGTCCTCCTTATCATCACGGAAATTGTGGATGGCCGATATCAGTATCGCCAGACACAAGGATGTCGGTTGTTGGTCATCGTGGCGAGTGGCGCCTGTCGGTGGGTGGCCGATATCGCGCGACACATTTGAGTTGTCGTGGCGAGTTCGACTCCCTGTCGGGTAAAGAGGCGTGTCGTCCGACGGTTCCTTCTAGTGCGGCATCCTCACGTCACGCGTCGATGTGTTGCGCTACCCTATCGGGCAGTGAGCGTATCGACCATCTGGAAGGCCGATGCAGGTGGAACTTGTTTGTGGGCTGGAATGGCCTTATTGATGATAAATGAGTCCAAAATGGAGGAAAACTCTGCAAAAGATGGAAATATTGAATTAAGAGCGTCGTTTGGCCAATTATTGCAAAAGTACATATAAAAGGAGAGGAAACAGTTAAAGGGGTAGTTTTGATAACAAAATAAGGGTCAAAAACATCACAAAAATTGGTGTTATCAACTCCGCCAAACTTAGCGTTTTGATTGTCCTCAATCAATATTTAAATTTTTATTTTGTGATGCTTCTTCTTGACCGGTGTAGTTCTCAGTTCAAGAGGTGAAACAAGAATCGTGATGCCTTTAGAGATAATGTTTCCCCACTATGAACAAAATACCTTGCATTCCTGCCTTATTATTTCAATAAAAAATTTCTCTACAGCTTCAGCGAGACTTTGGTGTATGATTCTAAAGTTAGCTTTCACACCAAACAGCTTTAGGGGTAGAAAGTTGTGTGTTGGGTAAGGCTAAGGCTTTTTGGGTTTTTCTTCTTGTTTCCCATCAGTCCATCCAGGTAAGGGTCCGTTAGCGGGTGAGTGGTCCCTGCAGTCCAAGCCAGTTAGCTTTAGAGTAGTGATTGCACATCCTATGTACCACTACCCCGGATCTACCATGCCTAAAGATGGGTACTTTTGGACGACAAGTGTGTATATAATTTTTTCTTTTCTTTTATTGGGAACAACTCTCATGCTTTTATTCACTCTCATAAGTTTGCTTTCTCTTTTTGGGATTTTTTTTGGGTAAGGGAAAACAAGAGGGATCTTTGTTGTTTGGGCAGCTTTTTCCTTCTCCATACTCGTCTCTTAGCTGTTGCGAGATTATTCATTTTTTTGAAATTTTTGGCGTGGAAATTCGTAGTCTTTTGTTGTTTGAGGCAGCATTATCATAAAGACATAACAAAACTTGCATCTCCTAGGGCACATAAAAAGCAAACTGGCAAGAAGTAGTATCAGGTTTTTACTAATATAGCGACTTTGTACATATGCAAGGAGACAAAATAAGAAAAATTTTTCAAAATTTGTATATGAGCATGGCATTGGATACGAGCATGGGTACAAACACATGATATAGGAGAAGAATGAAATGACACAAAGGGTGGAGGTGAAGAAGAAAATTTTTATACCTCCCTCACTGGTACATGGGTACCCCCCCCCCAAACTTACTCCACTCTCTGTCCCAGAGTAGTGAAGAGGATAGAGTGAGGTCGTGTTAGCCTAGTGAAGGTTAGCTGGTGGTTGTGCTTGTGCCTTGGAGAAGCTGCAATACATTCTCCTTATTTGTAGTCTCCATTTTCTTTCCCAGTTGGATGCAGCTAGAACAAGTGCAAAGCTCTAAAGAAGGAAGTGTAAGGCTCGTGCAGATTATGACAATGATAACCGGCCTATCATAGAAAGAGAGCTCTTGAAAACGCTTGTGAAAACTATATAAGAAGAATATACCCTCCCCATGATGAAGGTGAACCGAAATGCCCACATTCAATCCAGGGGCCACCGGAGGAAGATTTCCACTGTCTTTTGGGGATGGTCCTAAACGACCGCAGAAGACAGACTATGATAAGGAAATGGACTTCTTTTGATGGCCCAGCTGTCTCAGGATTCTGACATTTCTGTCCAACTGTTGTGGCTTCAGCTGTGGCCGCATTGTGTTTGTCAACTCGACCGGAGGTTTGTTTTGTATGAGCCATACCTGTTATCAAGTTCATTGACCATTTAAATGTTAGGTAGGAAGAACTGATATCATGATAAAACTTGTCTTATTGCAAAGTCCGGGTATCGTTCATCAAAACAAAATTCAAGGCGATTGAAGTCTGGTTGATATGGAGAAGAAGCTGTGCTTTAAAACACGATGTCCATCGCGGGTGTGTCGGGCGATACGCTCATATGAAGCAACCGCCCGATAGGTACTCTTGACGGAAAAATGTGTCGCCTGATATGTCGTATCGGGCAAGCGCGGACGGAAGACGTGTCGTGCTTCAAACGTGTCGGGCAATACAAGAAAAATCAATAAAGCTCGTCAACCCGATACACCGTGCGCGACATGAAACCCGTGTCGGGCAAACAGATTGTCGGGCTATACCTTTACTCCTTGAAGCTCTCGCCCGACATGAGGGCAAAGGCGAGCTGGCCGACATGCGAGCGAAAAGTGGATTAATGCATGATACGGGTGGCTGAAAGAGTAAGTGTAGTAGCCCGACACGGTAACCCATCCTTACTATATATAGCAAACTCAGATGGGGGTAAAATGGGAAGTTCTAGAGCGCACATCGGCCGTTGAGACAAGCTATTCCTGAGATGGGCAGTCCATCTGTCTAATTAAGGGCAATTACTCGTCTTGCACGATACGGGTGCACGCCGCCTAGGAATGCCATCCGTCACGGCCCTTGCGGTGCCCGAGAAACTATAGCCCGATACAAACGTCCCTGCGTGCCAGCTGAGATGCTGCCCGGTATGAAAAGCAAAAGGAGATACATGCCCGATACGCTGCGCGAAAAACTAAAAACAAGGCGAAGGAAAAGCGATTGGTGGGTAAAACATCATTGGCATAGGGTTAATTCCCCGACCTCAGATAGTATTACTCCTCAATGCTTCATAAATCAGAGCAGTGGCCCATAAAACAGAAGAGTCAGTACGCATGGCACGTGCTCTGACTCGGGCCTTATTACAATCCATAATGTTTGTTTTACAAGGAAGAAAAATGCATCCTACTCTAGGGAAGAAAGAAAACTCGGGCTGCCTCCCGAGGAGCGCTGAGGTTTGTGTCGCCAGCTCGACCGGTGTAGGGTCTTCATCTGAATCTTCACTGTCCTTGGCTTCTCGACGACGTTCTTGGTCATGATTTCTTCTATTCCTTCGATGGTGATGACGTCTATCTCGGTGTTGGTCGTCCTCTAACTGCTCCCCTTCTGAATCTCCCTGTTGATCCTGACCGTCATAGCGGTCATTTTCTTCAGGTGGAGGGGAGTTAGGTCTAGCCCTCCTTTGACGTTTGCCCTTTGAAAGAGGTTGTTCAACACGAGGCGGTATGGTGTTAGTGCTCGGTGGAATAGATCATCGTTCTTTAGAGTTCCTGAAATGGCACGAAAAATCAAGTTTAGGAAATCAAATTATTTATTTTAGGCAAAGAATAATTAATAATAACCAAAGGAAAGAAAGAGTGTTGTCAAACTCATTTCTAAGCTTGAGGCACGGGAGTGTAGTTAGTGGATTCGGATTCATCAACAGTGTCATTTTGCCTTGTCCCCGGCAACGGCGCCAAAAAGTTGACCGACCTAAATCGCGCGTCCAAAAATTGGAGGCGGATTTGAGGTAGTCGAGCTTTTACATTTATAACCCGAAACCTTATAGGCCCCCGCAACTTTGCTTATGGGGTCGAAGTAGATAGACGGGGTCGAACACAGGGACAAGGGTGGTAGTGTTGAGAACTCGGAATTGACACGCTACACTCCGGCAGAGAGGTAAAGAGATGGTAAAATTCCCAAAGGGGAACAGCAGAACAAGATCGATAAAACAAAAGAAAACCCTACCTCCAAATGGAGCTACAAGAAAGATTAAGGTTTTAAGCATTTATCAATTGGTAAGGGTTTTCATTCAACAGAAACAGAGAGATAACACTAATGCTATAGTAAGGTACGAAGGAGAAAACTTCGGTAAACAAACGGCAGCAGAAACATCTTGTACCCCTCCTCTCGAAGCGGGTACCTCTTACCAAGCATCAACACCCCTCTCGAGGTTGCTGGGCTTAAGTTAGTGTGGAAAGGTTACTAAAGCAACTCCGATTACAGACACTCTCGTACTCCAGAATCGGACCAAACACTAGAGCCACAACACCTCTCTCGAGGCTGCTGCAACGGGAAAACATGATTCGGTAGCTAATCGAAATGTGATCCAAGCGTACAAGCTAGAGTTCAGATGTTAAAACACAACAATCATCCAACAAAGGTATCAAACATAAAGCAGCAGATAATTAAACTCTTCTATTTCCATAAACATGTAATGGTCTGATTACAATGCATAAGTAAAAGAAGTAAATGACTGAAATAATAAAGATAAATGCCGCCTTCTTGATGTAGAAGGACGACAGACTACAACGGACCATCCAGCCCGATACCGGGCAGGACCCTAGCCCAATACAGCCGTGTTGGGCGGCACACCCTCTCAGGAGACCCACCGTGACGGGTGGACTGTATCGTGCGACGAGCCTTTCCCGATGCGATCATGTCAGGCGGCACCCTCTCGGGCGATATGCCATGACGGGCGATACATATCAGGGTGCGGTATCGTGCTGGACTAGAGTGATGCATCTAGTATCAGTCACTCATATTGTGGATCTATGTCGGCCGATATCGGCCTGCAGTGGTGCTCGGGATGACACTAAGTGAACCATTCCCTCCCTCTCAGGATGGGGAAGTGCTCACCTAGAATCGCCCGTCGCGAGCACTGAGGCATGATACACTCGATCTTGCAGCTTTCCTGAGAAGACTTGCGCAGGGTTCTGACCTGTCTTTTTGGCTTCCTGTAGCTGCTATTTATAGGCAGCGGTTGGGGGAAGTTATGGTGCTCAGGGCACCATGTGTCCTCCTTATCATCGCGGAAATTGTGGACGGCCGATATCAGTATCGCTCGGCACAAGGATGTCGGTTGTTGGTTATCGTGGCGAGTGGCGTCTGCCGGTGGGTGGCCGGTATCGCGCGACACGTTTGAGTTTTCATGGCGAGTTCGGCTCCCTGTCAGGTAAAGAGGCATGTCGTCTGACGGTTCCTTCTTGTGCGGCATCCTCGCATCGATGTGTTGTGCTACCCTGTTGGGCAGTGAGCGTATCGGCCATCTGGAAGGCCGATGCAGGTGGAACTTGTTTGTGGGCCGGAATGGCCTTATTGATGATAAATGAGTCCAAAATGGAGGAAAACTCTGCAAAAGATGGAAATATTGAATTAAGAGCGTCGTTTGGCCAATTATTGCAAAATTACATATAAAAGGAGAGGAAAACAATTAAAAGGGCAGTTTTGATAACAAAATAAGGGTCAAAAACATCACAAAAATTGGTGTTATCAGTCCTCATATCTGAAACTACGTCCAAAAGACTTGTTTTGAATCATGCTAAATACTGTAGGTTTCTGTTTAAAATTTGGTGCATCAAACCTTGGGATGACAACAAGGCACCTTGACTCATTGTTCGTGGTAGCAACTAGATCATGGAGAGAAGGCCTCTCGTAATTATCATCATCTTCATTGTTTTTGTTATCATTATCTTTGTTCTCATAGTTGTTCCTCCTATTCCTTCTCGCATGGGCACAACATTTTATTCACGGTGTCATTCCTCACATTCCTCTTCATGACGTCATTCCTCATCATGTGGAGTTGGTATTGAGTGAGGTATTTCATCCCATTCGACTTCATTAGAGTTGTTCTCTTCATTCTCCAATTCAGTCTCTAGAGGAGGCCAATATGGCTCAAATCTTGCATTTCGATCACTTCCAATATGTCCTCCTGTATGAGGTGTCATGTTGATGGAAGTGGGTGATGGTCTTCACGATTCACTTTTCTCCAAGTTGCCTAAACAGTTCACATAGTCAAGTTAGAAAATTGGACGTGTGAAATAAACTATTCAAGGTAGTCATATATAGGGGATAAAATTTTGTGCATTCAAGTTTATTTCTAGACTCGAGGCATGGGTGTATAGTTAGTAGTTTTGGGTTCTTAACAGTTTCGTTTGCCTTGTCCCCCACAACGGTGCCAAAAAGTTGACTGGCCTAAATTGCACATCCAAAAAGGAGTGGATCTAGAGTAGTTGCACTCTTAGATTTATAACCCGACACTCAGGGCACCACAACTATTATATGAAGTCTGATGTAGTGGATCAGGGTTAAACCATAAGGACAAGGAAAGGTAAGTGCTAAGAACGTAAAAGCTTAACTCATTATACCGACCAAAAGGGGTAGGTTAAGTTTGTTGTTCCTTACGGAAAGATGTTACTCCAATCAATAAGTAAGACAAAAGAAGTAAAACAAAGTAAGAAAACAAAATAAAAAAACGAGAACAAAAAAAGAGTGTTGTAACAAAAATGGATGGGAACTTGGATTGGGTTTCACCATCTAAGATCTCTCACCAACATGAAATATTCACATTCATAGTATACCATTTGCAAGATTACAAGCAATCATCATATATGTCTATTTTGTCCTCTCTTGAGCTTAGAATACATCTAGATTATAAGGTTGTCTCTCTCTTGAGATGACAAACACAAAACCACAAAAATAACCATATGATCATTAGCTTAAGCATTCCAACATTCTCATGCATTCCTACAACTCCATAATACTTAGATAAGATTAGTACTACTCTTTCTAGACACTAATAATCAAACATCACAAGATGGTAGCTAATCATACAAGTGAAGCATTAAGAACAAGAGTATGGAGATCATCTTTGCTAAGAGAATATGTATTCAAATGGGTGCAAGCATATGCATGTTGGGAGAGCCTTAGTGGCTACTCCCAACCCAAGCGGTATATTTAGCCACTCATGGTAATGAGCAACATTACAGATTTACAAGTATAGTTAGACATGAGATTAAACGATGAAGAGGGGTGAAATTGAAGAGGGGGATGAATAGATCTAGAGGGGGAGAAGGAGGATACACCAAATATGTCCACGACGACCGCAAATGGTGTACATCTTCCTCAGATCTAGATCTAGATCTTGCATAGGGGGATGGCTAGTCCTTCTTTCAGAGGATAGGTTTATAGTGTTGGTTATGGCACATATCTTCTCTCTCCTATGGCTGTCATCTTCAGAGATCAAAGACCAATCAAATGGTGGATGGATGGATCGGGAGTGTATCAACACTCTGTCGTCTCCTTGATGTCACGACCCCTTTCATGGATGAAATGGGTATATATTTATAGGTGTTGGTAACTAACTTAAGAGCCTCATTAGTTGATGAGGCGATGGGTTCTCATCAATTGTTGAAGCTGTGGGCTCACTAAGAGTGACATCTAAAAGTCATGTAGTTCTTGTGGTCGCTGAGAATGACCACTGAAAATGACCAGAGAAGGTGAAAACTTCATCGAGGTGACCTATCCTCCAGTCATTGGGGGCATCAAGATTAGTAAGATGACATAAATGGCCCAAGTTTCATTGGTCACTGAGTGTGAGGATGCTCAGTGATTGTGAAGAATGGTCAATGACCTTTGACCTATGGTGATCTTCATCGGTTGCTGAAGTGTTAGAACTTCAATGACCTCTTGTTTTTAGATGTCATCAACCGCTGAGTGGTATATTCTGTTCAAAATAGAAAGAGGGTGGCCCAGGTATCGAGATCAGCACTTGTCAAAATGATTGAAACTATCTAGATAAAACATTGTAAAGGTGGTAAAGTAACCATAAAACAGGGACTCAAATATCCAAAAAATTGGATGTTATCAAAGGGGTTCTTACACACCAGGTGGTGGGGAGGCAAATGATTTTACGCCCCCCAAGTGATTAGTACTTGTACTACTATTTCTTGGAATCTGAGAGGAGGAATCAATAAAATCCCTTACATTCCAGAGAATATGAATAGACACAAAGCTAAGCTCTAATTATTTCAGAGTCAATAGTGAAGAAGGATGATCTTGATAGTTTTGTAAATACTCTTTGGCACGATGTTCGTTACATTGACAACTTGAAGTTTCATCCATATACTCAAATTGTGATGTTGTGGTGTGATCAAGAGATAAAAGTTGATAAGATTATCACTAATGAGCAAGTGATTCATTGTTGTAAGAAAAGTACATATTAGCTTTTCTTTTTCTGTTGTTTATGGTGATAAGGCGGATTTGGATCGAACTACTTTGTAGCATACCCTTGTAGTTATTCGTGGTTGGGACCTACTAAATGGTTTGTGATGGGAGACTTCAACGTTTTCATTCTAAATAGTGATAAACTTGGGAAACACCTACCTTCTAATAGATGTAAGAGGGATTTTAAAAATGCCATCTCTAAACATATTTACTAGATTTGTCGACTAGAGGCCCATTGTTCACATGGTATAGTCATAACAGGACAGGTAATAGAACCTTTTCAAGGATTCATCGAATTTTTAGCTACATTAGTTTTCTAACTAATTTTGCATATTGTTGGGAAGGTGATATTCACTCTAGTAAGTGATCATAGAACCATATCTATGAGGCTTGCTGTGGGTAATAAAAGTGGTACTCCTTTTAGGTTTACTAACTCATGTACTACTAAGAAGGGATATAAAGAGATTGTTAAAATAGCATGTGTTGGATAAATTGGATATTATGATAAATCCCTTTGTTTCGATGATGACAAACATTTCATTCTTATTAATCTAACGAGCTACTTAAGTGTGCAGGAACAAGGTGATGACAAAGTTCTAGGGAATCCTTACGCTTGAATGTTTATAAATATCATGCAATGTAATCATATGTAAACTTGTACAAATATATAATGTACAAGTACTTAGACTTCATGTAAATCAAGCGTTAGATCTCCCTAACTAAACACTACACTTAGTTAGGACATCTCCTTCTAATAGGATCACATAATGCACACTCATGCACTCACTTAGTATCTAAATTGAAAGATTGAAAACAGAGTCAATCTCGGTCGACCACACTCCTCGACCGAGACACTCTCGGTCGACAAACTTCTCGACCGAGATTGACCAAAAGTAGCCGTTAGACACAGCAGTTGACAGTTGCAAATAAACGTTAATCCAGAGAGCCTGTCGGTCGAAAAATCCTCGACCGACCGGGCATCTCGGTCGACAAGTCCTCGACCGAGATGGTCTCTGACAGCAACTGTAGAATTAATTAACTAGCCGTTGCTAATGCGCCTAACTTATTCCTAACGGCTAGTTAAGCACTAGGAACCCCCTAGAAGTTGTCTAGAATGTCCTTAAGCATACTTAGGCCATTCCTATAAATAGGACAAGCCATAGGACAATAGAACTCACTTGTTACAATTGAGAATACACTTGAGCATACTTGAGCAATCTTTTGTAAGCAAAAGTTGAGCACTGTGATCATTGGCCTACATTCTCCTTAGCTCAATTTCGTGTCCTATAGGCTAGATTCTCCTACCTACAGCAATCACAAGTTCACATACTTGGCTAGGAGATCTTACGCTTGATCTAGGCACATCAAGCCTTGGGCTTAAAGGATAAGTTGTAATTTCTGTTTTTCTTTCTTGTTCCTATTTATTCCTTGTACTCTCCTTGCTACTCCTAAGGTTGGAGGCTGCGGATTGGAGAGGGTGGACTTCTCAGGTGGAGAAGGAGACTTCAAGCAGCCTTCACCTAGAAGTAATCGCCCAACTCGAAGCAGCCTTCCCTTGAAGTAGATGCACCAACACCCGTTGCACCAGCCTTCTGAAGTAGCTTCCCGTGCGATATCCTGCAACGGGTGTTGGTGCATCTACTTCAAGGGAAGGCTGCTTCGAGTTGGGCGATTACTTCTAGGTGAAGGCTGCTTGAAGGGTTTAGGGAAAAGAAATGTATTTTATGTAAAGTCCTTGCGAGGTAATAAAATAATTTCTTTTCAAATCCCGGTTGGGTAAGCAACCGGGTAGTGGACTGACTACCTTAGTATTTGCTAAGGCTAGGAACCACTCTAAACCCTTGTGTCTCCTTGTCCAATCTTTCTCTGTGGTTGCTTGAGTTTAAATTAATTTAAAATTATCATAAAACTCTATTCACCCCCCCTCTAGAGGTTTTCAATTGGTATCAGAGCAGGCTTCAAGGAGCCCTAACAAGGTCTTGAAGAGATAAAGGGAGGAGGTGACTACAACCACAAGAAAAGGAACATGGACCAAAGTTCGACAAGTTGCAATTGGTGCTTAGGAACAAAGCACTCTACGTCTAAATGTCCATGGAGGTCAAAGAAAGGAGATGCACATAAAGAGTGTTTCGTTGCTACAATAAGTGAGGAAGAAGAAGAAGAGGTAAGCTTGCTTGATTTACCCAAGGAGGAGTTAGTTGCTATTATTGAAGAAACATATAATAAATATGTTGAATGCAAAAAGAAGTTAAAGAAATCCAGTAAAGAAAATGATGATCTAAATGCTAGACTTCTTGCTCTTACATCCGAAAATGACGATTTATATGCTAAATTGAATACTCTTGGTTTTGAAAAAGACAGCATTATGTCTGATAATCGTACCTTGAAATCATCTCTAAGTAACAGTGAAGTAAAGATCTTTACTCTAGAAACAAACTATGATCTTCTATGTCAAGAAAAAGCTGAATTGCTTACAAAATTAAATGATATTAAAAAACAACCCATATTATGCACCCATGTAGATTATGACAATATAGTGAAAGAAAGAAATATGTTATCATCCAATCTAGACCAAGCAAAATTAGATATCAAGAAAAGAATGGATGAGATCGTTAAGTTGCAACAAGAAGTTAGTAAGTTAAGCAACAATGGAATCCTTGATAGAATATTAGAAAATTCCTATCATCAAATAGGGAGAAGAGGACTAGGTTATAAGCCTAATGAGAAATCCCATCAACAACCTAGAAGAACACAAGCGAGTCAATCTGCTTATATACCTAGAGGCACAAAAATGTATATACCCAAGAATAACCTAGATCAAAACCATAGAAAAAGGCTTGAGGTTGATTCAATTTGTTGTCATTATTGCTCACGCCTTGGACATTATTCTTTTTCATGCCCATACAAGAAAAAACATGTCGAGATGGTATGGGTTCCAAAAACCCCAAATTAAATAGGTTCGACTAAGTTGAGATATGACCAAAGACCTTAATTTGTATATCCTTATGTCTATCTCAACTTAACATTTAGGGATAACAAAATCAAAAATTAAAAGATTTAATAGCACCTTGATACACATATGTTTATCTCAAACTGATCTTTGAAATAATTGAATAAGATACAGCCTATATTGCACTTGAAATATATTTCTGAAACAGTTTCCAGAAACTTGATCGGTCGAGAAGTTGTCGACCGAATAATCCTCGGTCGAGCAACTATCGACCGAGCATATCACTGTTCTCAGACTGCTGTAAATCTTTACATTGTATGTGAAAATTATTCTTAACTGATCATGCTTACATTTCTATTTTCCTTTATTGCACATTTATTTTTCAGAAATACTTGCAATGAATAAAATGTTTCAAATAAATTTTTTTTGTGCTTTTATATTAAGCATCACTTATTTTAGTCTATCCAAAGTAATCTTAAATTCATGAATGGATATTATTCTTGAATATGCTTCATCATATTTGATGTCCTTATTAAGCTCTTATAATTAGTACACTTTAATGAGTCTCAAATTGATATTTGCAAGCTATCTGCAGAACTTATACTTCGCATTTAAATGATTCATACTGGAAACCTGCAGAATATGCCTCTTGGTTAAAATAAAATTTTACCAAGGGGCGCTATGGTCGTAATCAAGGGCGACCTAAAATAAACTTTGATAAAAATTGTTTATATGAACATTATTTTATTGAACTTAATCTTAGCATATTTTTAAATCAAAACGTCAAATCATTTGTGGTAATTAGAAACCTTAAATATTATTACTCCCTTGGAATATACATAACAAATAAGGGAATAATAATAATTAAAACAGGCAACTATTACAAATTAAAATTAAATTTTCAAATAACAAAATAGTTCTCCAGAAACATTCTCGGTCGAGAAACTAGTCGACCGAGAACATTGTCGGTCGAGCAATTGTCGACCGACTGGGTTTCTGTTTTTCCAGATTGACATAATTGCATACATCTTTGTTAAAATCTTGGACATTTTATATATTTGCTCAGTATTCAAACTTTCATTTGAGATATCTATCGAAGGGGGAGCAAAGCATAAGAAAAAGGGGGAGATCATTAAAACTTTGATCATTGTTTAAAAGAAGCTTACAAAAACTTTGTAATCACTATGTGTAACTGAATATTTTCAAGAAAGTTATGAATTTATTGAAAATTGGTATCTTGTACTTAAAGGAACTCTCTACCCACAATGGGGCTTAACATCCCTTGCATTTGGATGGAGACATTTTTAGGTACTCTAAGCTTAGAGGATTCTCATTTAATCTAGGGCTTAACATCCTTTGATATATGAGAAATCCATATACATTTCATCATATGCTTAAAGGTATCTCTTTTCATTTCTAGGGCTTAACATCCTTTGATATATGAGAAATCCATATACATTTCATCATATGCTTAAAGGTATCTCTTTTCATTTCAAGGCTTAACATCCTTTGCGAATGATTGAGAAACAAATTGTGGATAAGTTAGATAAAAATCAATGTTCCTAATAGGATATCTAATTAAGGGGGAGCATTATATTAAGGGGGAGAAGAAAAATAAAACATTCAACTTGGATATTTTTGAAATGACAAAGGGGGAGAAATAATATAAAAATATAAATAAAAGAGTTTCATCACATCTTGGCCAGCACTTACTTGAAAAACATAAATGGCTACAAAAGGTAAATTTTCAGGTATGAAACTCATATACTTTATATTTCCTTATTTCATATTTAGGAAATGTTTGTCATCTTCAAAAAGGGGGAGATTGTTGGATAAATTGGATATTATGATAAATCCCTTTGTTTTGATGATGACAAACATTTCATTCTTATTAATCTAACGAGCTACTTAAGTGTGCAGGAACAAGGTGATGACAAAGTTCTAGGGAATCCTTACGCTTGAATGTTTATAAATATCATGCAATGTAATCATATGTAAACTTGTACAAATATATAATGTACAAGTACTTAGACTTCATGTAAATCAAGCGTTAGATCTCCCTAACTAAACACTACACTTAGTTAGGACATCTCCTTCTAATAGGATCACATAATGCACACTCATGCACTCACTTAGTATCTAAATTGAAAGATTGAAAACAGAGTCAATCTCGGTCGACCACACTCCTCGACCGAGACACTCTCGGTCGACAAACTTCTCGACCGAGATTGACCAAAAGTAGCCGTTAGACACAGCAGTTGACAGTTGCAAATAAACGTTAATCCAGAGAGCCTGTCGGTCGAAAAATCCTCGACCGACCGGGCATCTCGGTCGACAAGTCCTCGACCGAGATGGTCTCTGACAGCAACTGCAGAATTAATTAACTAGCCGTTGCTAATGCGCCTAACTTATTCCTAACGGCTAGTTAAGCACTAGGAACCCCCTAGAAGTTGTCTAGAATGTCCTTAAGCATACTTAGGCCATTCCTATAAATAGGACAAGCCATAGGACAATAGAACTCACTTGTTACAATTGAGAATACACTTGAGCATACTTGAGCAATCTTTTGTAAGCAAAAGTTGAGCACTGTGATCATTGGCCTACATTCTCCTTAGCTCAATTTCGTGTCCTATAGGCTAGATTCTCCTACCTACAGCAATCACAAGTTCACATACTTGGCTAGGAGATCTTACGCTTGATCTAGGCACATCAAGCCTTGGGCTTAAAGGATAAGTTGTAATTTCTGTTTTTCTTTCTTGTTCCTATTTATTCCTTGTACTCTCCTTGCTACTCCTAAGGTTGGAGGCTGCGGATTGGAGAGGGTGGACTTCTCAGGTGGAGAAGGAGACTTCAAGCAGCCTTCACCTAGAAGTAATCGCCCAACTCGAAGCAGCCTTCCCTTGAAGTAGATGCACCAACACCCGTTGCACCAGCCTTCTGAAGTAGCTTCCCGTGCGATATCCTGCAACGGGTGTTGGTGCATCTACTTCAAGGGAAGGCTGCTTCGAGTTGGGCGATTACTTCTAGGTGAAGGCTGCTTGAAGGGTTTAGGGAAAAGAAATGTATTTTATGTAAAGTCCTTGCGAGGTAATAAAATAATTTCTTTTCAAATCCCGGTTGGGTAAGCAACCGGGTAGTGGACTGACTACCTTAGTATTTGCTAAGGCTAGGAACCACTCTAAACCCTTGTGTCTCCTTGTCCAATCTTTCTCTGTGGTTGCTTGAGTTTAAATTAATTTAAAATTATCATAAAACTCTATTCACCCCCCCTCTAGAGGTTTTCAGCATGGTGTAGTGTTGAGTTCTCATGGACCCCCGATGTTTAGGATTTACAAGAAGTTGCAAGCAGTTTCTAGTTCTCTTAGAAGTGGAATAAAGAACTATTGGGGAACTTCTTTTCAAAAGACAAATAATTAGAAGTGGAGGCTCTAAGTATTCAAAAGGAAGTTGGTGAAAATCCTAGAGATATTGTGAAACGTGAGTCTTTATATTTGGGGAGAGTTGAGGCCATTAGATCTTTAAAGGATGAAGACAGTTTTATAAAACAAAAAAGTCAAATACAGTGGATGAAACTGGGTGATAGAAATATGGCTTTCTTTTATGCTTCTTTGAAATCTAGAAGACTAGGTAAATCATCAATGTGCTAAAGATTGAGGAAGAAGATAGTGTATTCCATGGTGATATCATTAGAGACAATGTTAAGCTTTTCTACAATGTCCTGTTTAATAGTGCATGTAATGATGAAGTGCATTGGAATGGACATTGGGTGATTCCTAAATTGTTACAAGCTAATTTTTTCAGTTTAAGGAAACTTGGTACTAAAGTTGAGGTTGAAGAGGTGATGAACAAGATGAGTTATGATAAGGCCCTGTGGTCTAATGGTTTAAATGTTGTATTATTTAAATCAGTTTCTAACATTATTGGAAATGAAGTAGTCTATGCAATTGAAGGCTTCTTCTGCTTTGGGAAATTGCTCAAGGATTGTAATAGAAATTTTATTACTCTGATTCATAAGATCCATGGGCCCTCGAGTCTAAAAGAATTCAGACTTACATCTCAATGCAATCTGATCTATGAGGTGATAACAAAGATTCTTGCTAATAGAATCAAATTAATTCTACCTTCTCTTATTGATAGAACCAAGTGGCCTTTGTTCATGGGATTTGTGTAACATGATCATATTTACACCCCCAGAAATGAGTTATTCCCATGAAGATCCACAAGTCACATGAATTTGTGTAACTTGAGCAAATAAGGCCTATTTTGATTCAAATTTTAGACATAGTTTCATCATCCAGTGTGACATCACAAATCAGAGTTAACTGTCAAGACTAAGAACCAAATTAATCCAATTAGGACAAGAAAATTATGTTTATGAATTAAGAAGGGTTAGGGGCCATACAACTATAAACCCCTAACAAGAATTTTGCCCCCAAAATCCTCAGAAAACAAGTATGGGTACTTCCTAGACATATCATAACTAACTCCTGTGTGGCTTTCTATACCCCATGATGATGCCACAACATGTTCACTATACTATATCTTTCTTCATGAGCTTCCACACACGCCAATCTAAGATCAACACTAAACCCTCAATATATGTAACATTTTCATCTAACTCCGCTTATACTGGTTGTATCTTTACTCCATATTAGGGTGGCACTTCCTCAACATAGAAACATTAAACACATCATTCAACCTATATAACTCTAGCAGAAACTTCAACTTATATGCCACCTTCCCAACTCATGTCATGATAGGGTAAGGTCCCATAAACTAAGGAGACAACTTACCCTTCTTCCCAAACCTCAACACACACCCTTCTAAGGGGAAACCTTAAGATCCACATCATCTCCAACTTGGAACTCCAATGGTCTATGGCATGTTTCTACATAATATGTTTGCCTATCCTATGCTACTTTCAACTGTTGTTGGATTACCTTGATATTCTCTGTAGTCAGCTGTACTAGATCACGACCCAACAACTGATACTCACCTATCTTGTACCAACGAAGAGGTAGTCGACAACACCTTGCATATAGAGCCTCATATGGTGCCATATCTATACTCCTATGTAATTGTTGTTGTAGGCAAACTCAATTAGACTTAGGTGAATATCCCAAAAAATAGAAACACATATTCTCTCAATAGATCTTCTAATGTATGTATGGTCCTTTCTGACTGGACATCTGTCAATAGATGAAAAGTAGTACTAAACCTCAATTATATCCCCAAGGTTGTATGTAGATGCTTCCAAAACATGCATGTAGCCTGAGGACCTCTATATGACACTATTGTAAGTGGTACTCCATGCAAATGAATTACCTCATCAATGTATATTTGTGCCAACTTCTCTGTTGTGTAGGTGGCACTAATCGGCAAAAAGTAAGCTGACTTTGTCAGACAATCAATGACCACCCAATGGAATCATGACCCTTGGATGTCATTAGAAGACCAAACACAAAGTCCATAGTTATGTGATTCCATTTCCACTATGGAATTTGGAAAAGGTTGCAACGTCCCTACAGGCTTCTGATGCTTTGCCTTGACATGTTGACAAATTGGGCACATGGGAACGAACTCTAGCACATCACACTTTTGACCTGCCCCACCAATACAAGTCTTTGAGCTTATGATACATCTTTGTACTTCCAAGATGCATGTCATACATTGTGGAATGAGATTCCTCAAGTACCATCTTACATAAACCACCAATGTCAGGAACCACCATTCAGTTGGAAATCTCATTGTAGCATCATCTGTATTAAGAAAGCCATCACACTTTCTACTATCAAACTCTAATATGATGTTTTATATCATAATATAATCTTTTTTTGCATCTCTGATATGTTGCCTCAACATTGGTTTGACCTGTAGTTGTGCCAACAAACCTGTCAACAAAGATACTTCTAGTTGTACATTCATTTGTCCAAGTGACATTAGCATGTCCCGCTTATGACATGCCATGGAGTGCAACTATGCTTTATCAACATACAAATATGAGGATGACTTCCTACTCAAAGAATCGACCACTAAATTTGCCTTTCATGGATGATAGTCTATTGTATAGTCATAGTCCTTGATATGCTCCATCCATCTTCTCTACCTCACGTTCAAGACCTATTTTGAAAATATGTTCTACAAATTCTTATGATTTGTGAAGATTTGACATTTCTCTCCATAAAGATAGTGTCTCTAGATTTTCAAGGAAAGAACCACTGGTGCTAAATCTAGGTCATGAGTTGGGTAGTTCTCCTCATGGTTTTTGAGCTGACGAGAAGCAAAAGAAATCACATTCTTATCCTACAGTGGCACACATACCGACCCATACTTTGAGACATCACAAAAAATGATGTAGCCCTTTCTAGGCTTTGACAACACTAACACTAGAGCACTTTTCAACTTCACCTTTAGAAACTAGAAATAATGTTGACACTTGTCATCCCATACAAAAGTAACACCCTTTCCTGTCAACATGGTTAATGGGAAATCTATTGTACTGAAGTTCTTAATGAACCTCTTGTAGTGACTAGTCAAACATAGGAAGCTTTGATCCTTGGTTGGTGTGTTGGGTTGCTCCCACTTCAAAATATAACCCCCCTTGTTAGGGTCTACACAAACACCTTTAGCAGGATGACATGACCAGCAAAATACACCTCAGTCATCCAAAAATTGCACTTAGTGAACTTAGCATATAGCTTATGTTGCCTCAACAACTCCAACGACTGGTGAAGATGCTTCTCGTATTGTGGATTGTCCCTGGAGTATATCAAGATGTTGTCTATGGACACCACCACGAAATGATGAAGATATGCTTTGAACACTCTATTCATAAGGTTAATAAACACTATAAGTGCATTGAGTTAGAACAAAAGTCATAACCACAAACTCGTAATGACCATATCTAGTCCTTAAAGAAGTATTAGGTATATTATCTGCCTTGATCCTGAACTGGTGATCACTGATCTTAGATTTATCTTGGAAAACACTAAAGAACCACTAAATTGGTCAAATAGATCATCTATCCTGGGCAATGGACACTTGTTCTCCATTGTGACCTTGTTCAAATATCAATAGTTTATGCAAAGCCTAATAGAACCATCATTCTTCTTCACAAACAACATTGAAGCACCCCAAAGGGAAGTTCTCAGTCGCATGAAACCCTTCTTCAACAACTCTTACAACTGTTTCTTCAACTCCTTCAAATCAAATGGATCCATCCTATATGGTTCATGTGTTATGGTATGTGTAGCAAGAACTATATTGATTTCAAAGTCAATCTCTATAAGGGGTGGAACACTTGTAACTCATCGGGGAAAACTATTGGGAAATACAGGCACAGAATATAAAAGTAGAAACAAAAAATTTATCGATCGGCAGTAAGATTGTGTCAACTACTATGAAATAGGAAACATGGTTTTAGTGAGTTATACCTGTTCCTGGAGAAAGTCCAGTGACAAAACTCGCTTCTTTGCAACTGCTAACTAGTTTCTCTTGGACGGTGGCTGTGCAGCTCTTGGTCTTCACCATGAACAATGAACAAGACAACTTTTGCAGTGCTCTTGTGGTCTCGCCATGGACTACAGGTTGACTTTTCTCTTCGAACAACATTCAAAGGAATCCTACCTCTAGAGTAGTTGACATGGACCAACTAAAACTCTTGTCATTCACCAAGAATGAATAGGAAGGAGTTGTCCCTCCCGTTGGTGTACTAGTCATCAACATGCTCTCTCACAATGACAACTCTCAATTGTTCTCTCCCATTGGCTATCCCTCCCTATCGGGTAGGACTTTCTTGGGCTCTCTCGATTACCACAACCAGAGAGGACAATATTTTTCAGAGGAACTAATTCTTAGTTGCATGTGTTGTGTCTTAGGAATCCCCCAATATCCCTCCTTTTATTGGTGGGGTTTGGTCCAGGGTTCCCAATCTATATTGGATTGTGTGGGGGTGGAAGGGACCGAAAGAACTTGGACTTTTGCAACCTATAAGATGCCAAATGTTTGTCTAGTGTGCGATACGGTCATCTCGCACTGCTAGATGGTCATGTGGCACTTTCCCAATTGGCTACGAATTTGGCAATTTCAATTCCAATTAATATCACATGTTAATTTTCTTGTACCCCGAGTAAAGTACAAATCAAAACTATTCAAGAAACATCTTGAACCTTCATTCAGCCCAACCAAGCCATCTCACACATGCAAGACACCCATCCCATTCACCCAGATGGTCGTTTGATGAACCTGAGTCAAGCCGATCGGATCAACAACTTGAACTGGTCGATTCACTCCTTAATTTGAGTAGAACTAAGCTGATTTGATCCTTGATTAGCCTGATAACCTAAATGGTCATCTCAACACTTGAGACGCCAGTCTATCTACCCAAACATCTATCTCACCCAATGAGATGGTCGTTTGGCACTTCAATCAGCCAATCCATCAATCTATTGCATGAATTGAATACCTAAACACTTTAGAAATCAATCCAATGGTCATTCAAGATCAAAATTTCTAGATGAACTCCTATGTGTGTGACCCTATAGGTCTCATATCATGTTGGTAGTAAATGTCCATAACTGGCTTATGCATCACAAGAAAAGAGTTGTGCCTAGCCGCACATTAATGCTAGCCAAGTCAATAGAAATTTGGAGAACAACTTCAACCTACAATATGTGTAAGGTGTTGACGTGATTGTACAGTTCCTTTGTCTCTGATATCCAAGATAAACTTAAGGCATGGAAGGTAATCCTCTCATTGTTTGATCCATGTTCCTTGAACCAAGAGCAGATTGTCTGAGATAATGTGATCTCAATATTATATATTGATTCACATGTACATGCGCATACGTTTCTCAGTCTCGCTTATCAAGTGGCTAGGATATCATACTCTAGTAGGAGGTACAAATCCCATATCTATCACTCACATTCTATCCCCATGTGTCAAAGTCACCCAATCATCACTGTTATAACAACCCATGTTTCAGGATTGTGTTTGATGATGTCAAAGCATACCCAACGACATGTGACGAGTGTAGTGATTTAAGGTCTAAGAATCACAATCACCACCTTAACTATGAGAGATGACTGTGACCACCACAACCATGTGTCACTCTCAAGGTGGATCTGTCTGATACATTGTTCCCTAACATGTATCTATGTGCTTGGTTTGATATTGCCATATCATGACTTAGTGAGACTCAGTCATCAACCAACTCACACTCTAGTCTGTGTTATTGGTGTCTATCTACCTTCCATGGTAACAACCGACTAGGGACATAATGAGAATATGCATATGTACTCTTAAAATCCATATGATCTCATTTCCACAAGGCTAATACTTGAAGACTTACATCATTGAGTAATATTATTTTCTAGGCATTCGTAGTGTTTCCTCATTATCTCATAACTGAATGAAACATAATGAATTG
The DNA here is from genome assembly GCA_963693085.1 of Alisma plantago-aquatica. Classification (NCBI taxonomy): domain Eukaryota; kingdom Viridiplantae; phylum Streptophyta; class Magnoliopsida; order Alismatales; family Alismataceae; genus Alisma; species Alisma plantago-aquatica. The sequence continues at coordinate 71,217,809 of OY856411.1, read as the reverse complement.
GAAGCTTGACTTTATTAGTATTAATCAAATCCTTTAAAATATATGACATGTAAATCATCACATGATTGGCTCTATGGGGATACCTTACCAACAAAAACATCCTCAAACTCACACATCACTGGTACATCATGGATACTAGGACTCCTCTCCTTGGTATCCACCACATGTACTAGAAAATCCTCACACACCTATCTCAACAACTTTTTTGCTATCACAATTGACACCAGACAAGTAGGAAGGATCTTCCTATCTCCTTGGAAATTCTAAGAGACATCATCATCACAAAACATTGCAACTTTGGAACCATAGTCCAAAACAACCCTATACATCTCCAAGGTATCCATCCCTAGGATTGCATCAAACCCATGCATATCAAGTGACACGAGATCCACTTGAATACTACATCCCAAGAAAGAAAGAACACAAAATGGACACACCTTTCACAACACTGTGGAACCAACTAGAGGAGTTTTGAATAAGAGGCTATCATCTCTACTACAAACAGGCAAGTTACAACTATTTACCACCTTTCTGGTGATAAACGAGTGTGTGACGCCCATATCAACTAAAAAAATATATATGCAGAAGCGGATAAGTCAAAATGAAAAAGTTCAATCTGACATGTCACAACTCATAGGTTGACCACTCCTTCTGACTAACTCATGGCATAGAATCTAGTTATCTCTTATTTTCATCCTTGACCTCTTCTATCTAGTCCTGATTACCCTATCTGTGAAGACTGACCACATCCTGTACTACCACTGCTATTGTACTGCTATTGTTGTGATACCTACTAGCCCTGACTCGACTGCTACATAACCTCTTGGTTCTTCATAGATAAAGACCATCTCATATGCCCAACTTGACCACACTTGAAACATGTCCCCATGTCATACTACGACCTAGACGACCCCATTATAGATAGTGATCTTGAATTATTTTCCCCAGCTGGTAGAAAGGTATGGCATCTCCCCTTGCTAGGAGACCACTACCATTGTACTTGTATCCTTGGCTCAGAAAACATCAACCTCAGTTGTGAATGATGGTATTGAGGAAAAGGAAACTTTGTTCTCTTGAAACTACTAGACGGATGTCCCTGAAACTACGTTGATATCTTCCTGGCATTGGCTTCCCACTACTCCACATCTTCCCTCTCTATCTTTTCAAAAGACTCTACATAGGTGGAAAACTTTCATGAGAATCCAGAGCTAACATTGTGTGTATCAAATTAGCATTAAAACCCTTATCAAACCTTCTAATCCTCTCTATGGTTGTCATGTGAGGACAAAACCTCAAAAACTCCATGAACTTTACCTCATAGTCATTCACATACCATGATCTTTGACGCAACCTCTCAAACTGGGACATCTTCTCTTCCAGATACATCTCTGGCAAGTAACGACTAACAAAATCTTGCAAAAACTTCTCCCAATTGGCCATCTCTCCTAGTCGCTTCTCCTCTTTTGTGACCCACCAGTGGCCCACACTATCCTTCATATGGTAAACCGCATGCTTCAACTTATCTTGTTCAAAGATATTCAAGATCATGAATGCCTTCTCCAACTCTTTTACCACATGTTTGTATCACCAATGGTTTTTTGTGCCCACATACTCTATGGCTCCCACACACTTCAACCTCTCAATGGCCTTCCCCAAACCCAAAGACTCAGGACTGGGAACAGGTTCTCTCAATAGAGGTGCTCAGTAAGCCAAGTGTATGATCATTGCCATTAGTTGTCCAAAAATAGACTGAACAACCAGATCAGCTATGGTTGAAGGGTCAAAAAGAGGCAGAACGGACTATTCTGGCCCCATCTTTGGTACTCTATCTAGTAACTATCTCCTATCACCACCTCTAGGCATCAAGAAGCTACTCTCACCATGTTCTTCACATTCTCTAGACATTTCTGCATAACCATAGACCATGGTTAGATATGTTGGATGTGTAAGAACCGATACAACCACCTAAGTCTTATGAGCATGAAGACTCAACGAACTTAAGGCTCTGATACCAACCAAACTATGGAAACACGCCACGCTAAATGAGATTACTCAAAACCCAAAAATGGTGATCAAACACTACTTAAGTGCAATACCAACAAGGCATAGAATTGAGATCAAGTCAACTATTAACCGTAACAAAGAACATTTACACAAAGGTCCAACTTTCTCATATATTCACAGTAGGTATCTTTACAAAAGTTCAGTGGCCTCAATGAAAACATGTATACTAAACATATTGTATGCATAATTAAAACATTTACATAGAACAAGTACATTACAAAAAAGCTAGAGTTGATGTATATCATCTACAAAACTTCCTATCTAGACCTGAGAGTACAAGGATGACTCTAGAACTCTATACAACCAAACAACCTTCTATATTTACAAATCTTCAAATTGCACCTCCTTACCACCACGGGTCTATTTGTGTTACTTACTATCTAAAAAGGGTGAGGAAATCCATGAGGTTAGACCCATACCCCAGCGAGAGATATACCCTTGAGAACATTAATTGCTTACAAGCAAGTTATATAATTGAAAACATTAAGGCGGGTAGTACAAATGAATTTAAAGATTAAGTAGCATACATAAAATGATCAATTACAATTTGAGTTACAAGTATAATCATGTCACACTTGGCAAGATGTAAATCACATGTAGACTAGGAGAAGAATCAAGATAAAGATTAACATCCAATGTGAATCATCTGTTAATCAAGTAGATATTTTATATATCCAAATTAAATCTTTTATTAAGCCCTATTAAGTTTTAGGAGTACCAATCAAACTACTAGTTGACCACTGTGAAGTCACAATCAGCCCCATCTAAGATCTAGGATGATTAAAATCCTAAAGATCTTATACCTTCGGTCAGTGTGAATGACAACCGTAGTGACACATCGGCCCAATTACTGAAACAATTCAGTCTGCCTTGGGAAAATAGGCCACAACACTAGAAACTAGGGTATACAACCCTCAAATCTGAGCTACGAACACATTAGGATTCAATTAGTTTAACATCTGAGACATGGACTCAGTTGCTTTTAGAACTTTGGGATTACGATGACAAGTATATACTATTCCTACACCTGCATATACTCAACAACATATGACTCCAAGAACCTTTTGGATTACTCATTTCACTAACCTGCAAGTCCCGACACTATAATATCTATACAGACTTAGGGTACTACATGATTAAGGTTACACTTGTTGATAAACCGAATTGAGTATTTTTGGGCTGCATCAAACAAATTACGCATGAACATCTAAGAGATTCTTATAAAAAAATTGGGAAAAGCAACCTCAAAAGATATAAAACATGTAAAATAGTTCCATTTAACACTCCTTTACGGAATTTGTAACCCTTTGTGACTTAAGGAAAGATCCATAAGCCAAGGTGTATCAAGTCTTAATCATTATTATGATGAGGACAACATTAATTTCATATAATAGCATCATGACATTCAAGATTTAATATGGAGAAGTTACCCTCTATATTAGGGTTTTGTCCAACCACCATCTCAAAATCACAATAGTGACTATAGTATCTAAAATGTTGCAAAAGATGACTAATCATATGGTAAGAAAGGTTTAGGGTTCTAATTTCCTCTTTATTGGGTACTAAAATCCCGTAAGGACAACATTTACATAGATTATCACACATGTATTTTGAATTTCAGACAATATATATCACAAGGATGAGCATATCTCTACATTAAACATTGATAATTATACTTATAGATCTATATTGGGCATCTTACTACTCAAGATAGTACGAGGAATACCATCCTTCAACATTTTTATGAGTTTCTAGAAAAAGATTAAGCCATGCATGAAGAGAATGTAGGCAAGAAATGCATTTAGGGTTATACAACTCTCCAGGAAGATAGGGAAAACTAAAAACCAAGGTGGAAACTCCTGAAATCAACAAACAAAAGCAGAGCTCAGTCCACCCAAGCGCCAAGAACGCTTCCTATCTCCATGAACCATGTATTTCTAGGGCAAGGAAGGAAGAAAGGAGAGTGCTTAAACACTATGTACAGGCTTTCAACAAGAAAATGCCATGAGACTCAGACGTTAGAGGATGAAGGAGGAAGAATAACAAGAAAATGAGTTGAAAAGTAAGAATCTTATACAAAGGGAGAAGGAATCATAGTCAAAATCCTTTAGATCATCCAAGAGCAACCTGAAATAACACATGCATATAAGAACAACACCTCAAAGAGCCCCACTAGATCTTTCTCGATCTTCTCAGGTTGATACTACAACTCAACCAAATGAGAGAAAGGAAGGAGGAAGGAGGGGTATTTATAGGAGGTTGGATAAAAAGGGAAAACTTCCCGTCAGGCTGTAGATGCGACAAGCAGTCACTTAGCCAATTCGTTGGGCATTAGGAACACGTTAGTTAGAAAATATGTCGGCCAACTTACTGAAATCCCATTGGCCAAACACACGTGGTATTTGCCATTTCAAAAACCCCATTGGGCACCAAAAGTTTGTCGGTCACCGAACTTCATCGATCACTGAAACATCAGTCATTCCCTTGCACACAATCACCAATCTCGTCCATAGATGAAAACCATGATTAGGTAGCCAATAATTCCATTGGGGGGCTAAAACTCATTGGCCATCAGGGTAAGTGGCCAATGAGAAACAAGCAGTCACTATAGAACCATTGATCGATGAAGACACTACCCTACCACTTCACTAAGATTATGTCTAAACCCCATCAAAGCAAACTCAAAAGCATACAAAGGAGAAATAAAATAGCAATATTCTTAAGAACATCATGAATCAACTCAAATAAGTGTTAAATTATAGATACACCCCCATAAATGGGTGATTTACATAAGGGCCCACAAGTCACATGAATTTGTATAACTTGAACAAGCAAGATATTGTTTGATTCAAATTTTAAACATAGTTTCATCATACAATGTGACATTACAAATCAGAGTTAACTTTCAAGGCTAATAACTAAAATAATCCAATATGCCAAGTAAATTATCTTTGTGATTTAAGGAGCGTTAGGGGACTTACACCTTGACATTTTCTCATGGGTTGCACACACATTTGTGGTGGGAAACAAGCATTTTAAGGAACACCTATATGTCCAGTAGCATTGTTGAGTTTCACCATAGTTTGGGAAGGAAACCTCCCCTCTTCAAATTGAGAAAGTGTAAGAGATAAATGATCTAATCTTTCTTCCATCCTATATATGTTTTGCCCTTGATTAGAAAAAAACTTTCTTCATTTCTTCTAGGCCTCTCAACCTACCAAGCACTTCTTATTAAAACTTTGAGTTGTACTTTGACATTGATGTGGCTTCCCATATGAGTCATCCCTTTGTTGTATGCAAGATACATTTGGATGATTCCTTCACTCAGGGGAGTAGGATTAAGACAAGAGGGCATCTAAATTTTTATTGCCAAAGCATGAGCGAGATTTTATCTCTTCATTAAGAGACTTGATAGATTGCACTACATTGGTTAAGGTACCTCCCATGTGATACTTCATAAGGTTCATAATGTTAGCTATAATATTCAAAATTTGTGTAGTATGAGGTGGTAAAGTAGATGGAGCAACACTAATGTTTCTATCATAGTCATTGGCTTCACTAGATACTATATGTCTAGAAGTTTCCGCCATGTTCTCAAAAAGAGGCTGAAACTCTTTCGAAGGATTTTCCCTGGAAGTTTCTCCATGGGAGGAGTCTACCATAGTTTGAACTATGAAAATAAGATACATTCCAATGAAATGTTTGTTATTGATTGATGGCAAACTCCTCTCGTATATATAGGGAAGGAGTAAAGTATAAGTAAGAAGAACATAACCCTAATGGGCCAAGATGATTAGGCCCATATATATAATTCACTAATAACTCTTACACTGCCCCTCAAGATAGATCACGGGTGAAATACATGTCAACCCTAACAATACATAAACAAGATAAAATAGCCCATGCAAAAATTGATATTCCCTGATAAGATATTGTCACCCCCTAAATTTTGCATTACAAGAATTGAAGCACTCTAACACTCCTATGAAGAAGTTGGCATGTAGCATGCAGTAAGTGGTGTTTTCCCCTGATGAAGATAACACCAAGATAGAATAAGTAACTATATATGGGTTCCTCCTAAAATTGATATTTTCTAGACCCATTAAAGCAATCATGAATAAACATCAAAATCTTTAGTGGGCATCTAAAGCTATAGATGGTAGAAAGTATGTGTAGTGTCATATGAGTCACCATTGTTGTTGATGTAGTGCCTCACAAGATGTACCAACACCAAAATAATGTGTAGTATTTGGGGTAATAAAATGCGTATAGGAATATTGTGCACTAGCAGGTGGACACATGTTTAAGACGCGGTACTATAGGAAATATGAGCTATAGTAGGTGTCAACAAATGAATATGTAGAAACTAGGAAGCATGGCCAGATGGCATGAATTCTTCCCTCCATCTTCTCTCCCCCATCTCATCTCTTCTCTTTTATTTGGTGCTCAAAACCCCTTTCTCTTTTTTTGTATTTTTGATAAAACTATACAAGATGTATGAAAAAAAAGAAAGGTGAAAAGAGATAGGCACACAGGCCCAAGAGATATCCCTAACAAGAAAAGTCACAAATCCATAAAGGAATACCATAATAGGGATCAAAAATGATATACAAGTAAACAAGATGTGTAAGTATATTGGGCAAGAAAATCTTCAGAATCATCATCTCTACTGAAAGCTCAAAAAATAGGCCTATGTCCAGGAATATGCAGAAACCACTCTTCAGTAGTGAGAAGAGAAGTCATTGTAAAAGAAAAGTATTGGAATTAATGTATCCTCAAACAAAAAGTCTATAACTTGAAAAGATTCTCAAAAAAATATATCCCTAAGAATACCATCATCATTGTTGAACCCCACAAATCAGTGAAAGTTGAACAACTTATCAATCTTCAGCCAAAAGGCAAAAACTCAGAACTAGTAGAAACAGATTGTTAGTACAGCTAGAGACATAAAAACTCTTGAATAATCTTCTTACTAACATCTTCAGGCAAAGAATATCTATTATCATGCACTCTAACATTTCTCTCCCACCAAATGTGGTAAAAAGAGCTCAGAAATAGAAATGTGTTCTTCTTGTTCTGAATACTCAGGAGATTATCCCAAGAACTGAACTAGAAAGGAACATTTAGGACTTCATTTAACCCATCCCATACATCTTTGACATAGGAACAACTAGTTAATAAGTGATGGGAACTTTCACAGTCTGATTCACAAAGAAAGCATCTAGATGGTCCCAGAAAACCAATTCTTTTCATTTATTCAGATGTAGGAATTTTATCGTGAATGAATTTCCACCCATTCAATTGGTAATGTCTGGAAATAGAGCCCTTCCAAATCCAAGTGAATAAAGGAGAAATCCTGCCAGGAATACGAATAGAGTCCCAGACAAATTTAAGTCTTAAGATTCTCTTATCATTGAACAATAGAGAGTCTGAGCCTCAACCTGGAATACGAATACGAGAAAGAGTCTCAAACAATTTCTTATTATTCATGTTCATAGTTACTGACCATAGACCATTGTCTAAGATAGAAGAGATTTTACTGTTAACAGGAAAACCAAGTTTAAGATAGGCATCCTTGCCAATCAGGTCCCATAAGAAACTATTATTCGGAGGAAACTAGGGATCCAACCAAAGATAAGTATCGTTCCCATTATTAATCATGAACTTAACAAAAGTCAGCACCTCCGACCTACAATTCAAGATCTTATAAAACATCCAAGACATTGAAGAAGTTACTTTTATGGACCAAAAGGAAGAATTAGCTATGTAACTTTCATTTATCCACTTGACCCACAGGGAGTCTTTTTTGCTAGCCACATCCCAGGCATTTAAGAATAAACAAGCTTTAGACACCTCTTCCACTTTCCTTATCCATAATTTGCCCTCCTTTTTTGGCAAAGTGATAGTATTCCACTTAACAAAATGGAGACATGTTTTGCCATCAGTTTTACCCCAGAGAAAATCATGGCATAATTTTTCAATGGCTTCCATAATAAACTTGGGGATAGGAAAGGCATAGCACGAATGCAAGTAGAGCACACTCAGTGTCGATTGAATAAGTTCTATCCTGCCAGCCATGGCTAGCGTTTTGGATTTCCATCCTTCTAATCTTGATTTCACTTTATCAATAAGAACAGAACAGGAAGATCTAGGGATTTTCCCTGTAATAAGAGGAACACCCAAATACGAGGAAGGCAGTTTGTTTTCTTTAAAACTTAGAATGTCAATGATATTAGTCCTAGAAATAACATTCTTACTGAAGATAACTTCACTCTTTTTCTTGTTGATCCTCAGACCCGAAAGATTCCCAAAATTATCAAGAATTTTAAAAATAGAACTAGCATTTTCAGTTGTAGCTTCCAGAAAAATCATGAGGTCATTCGCAAACACAAGATGAGATAAAGAAAAATCTTTTGAATCATTTAAAGGAACCAGCCTACAATTATGAACTGCCTCATTCATGATAATAGTAAAAGCTTGCATGATTATAACAAAGAAATAAGGATCCAAAGGGTCTCCTTGATGAATTCCATTTGAGGGAAAGAATCTGTCAGTAGGCTCACCATTAAAGAGAACTTGATAAGAAGTGGAGGGAAAAATACTCGAAATCCAATTAATCCAAATCAATGGAAAGCCCATCCTATGATGGACAGCAAAAATAAACTTCCAATTGACATTATCATAGGCTTTAGCAATGTCAACCTTCAAACACATTTTGCTACCCGTAGAAGACCAATTAAAATCATACAAAATTTTATTAGACAGAAGGATAGAGTCCTTGATCTTTCTATCTTTAATGAAGGAACCTTGATTGTTATTGATAATGAGGGGCATGATACTTTGCATTCTATTTGCCAAGACCTTTGAGATAATTTTAAAAACCACATTGCAAAGTGAAATAGGATGCCAGTTTTTTATTTTAGAAGAATCAAGGCCTTTAGGAATCAAGGTAAAAAAGGTGTTATTTGATTCCATTGTAAAAGAAATCCTTAATTGCCACAGAAACATCACCTCCCATGATAGACCAGTTAAAGCCATCTGGCCCTGGGGCCTTATCAGATTTCAAGGAAGCAACAATATCATCGATTTCAGTTTGAGTCACATTCATGATAAGATTTTTTTAGAGTCATTGAGAGTAGTAACCGACCAAGTAAAGCTGCTAAGACCTTCACACTTGTGTCCACTTTTAAAGAGATCAGAATAGAAGTTTAAAACAAAACTTTTGTTCTCAGCATAGTCATAATTGGTCTGACCATTATAATTAAGGCATATAATGTAGTTTCTTTGATGTCTAGTCTTAAGAGATGAATAAAAGAACTTTGAATTTATGTCACCTTCAGCAAGCCATTGAACTCTCGAATTCTGTCTTAAGAAACTCTCTTATGCATTTTCAGCTTCGTGTAGAAAAATTTAGAGCTCCTTTGCTTCTTTTTGTAAATCCACATTAAAGGGATCAAGGTCATCTTTAACTTGAGCTTGAAGAGCATTGTGTTTTCCCACACTAACATTATCAAAAAGATTCCCAACACAATCTTGATTCCACCTTTTTAAATCAGATCACATCTATAGGAATTTTCTATAAACCTTGAACATTGATGACCCCTCCACTTTAATGGCCCAAGCATTTTTAACAACTTCCTGGAAGCCATCTTTTTTTGTCCATGAGTTAATAAAATGAAAAGGGGATTTAACCAGTCTATGGTGACCAATAGAAAGAAGGATAGACTTGTGATCACTAGTTGTATTAGATATGAGGTCACCAGAGAAATCTTCAACACTGTTTAGAAATAAATCATTGTAAAAGACTCTATCAATTTTTGAAGTAATGAAGTCATCATCATCCTATCTGTTATCCCAGGAGAAAAAAGGACCTTTCAAGTCCAGTTCATAAAGACCATTGTGCAAAACCCACTCATTAAACTCAAACATAGACTTATTTGAAGGAGGGTTCTTGCTAATTCTTTGATTGTCTTTTCTAACAGCATTGTAGTCACCCAAAAAAATCCAAGGGAGATTGTATCTTTGGCAAGAAGAATCAAGGGATTTCCATAAGCCTCATTGATCACCATCACCATTATGGCCATAAACACCAGAGATAAGAAAAGAGAAGTCTTCAACCTGGACTTTGTAGAGAATGCATTGGTCCGTCTCAAGAATCTTGTCTATAGAACAAATAACCAGATCCCAAACAATGATTATACAACCCGGGGATTGAGACTCAATATTAGATATAAATTGTTTACCAGGAAAAAGATTTAATAACAAACTTGACTATATTCCTTCTTGTAAGCTTAGTTTCCTGAATAATAAAGATATTGCTATCTAACCTATTTATATCCTCCTGGACATTCTTTATTTTATTGCTTATACCACAAACATTCCATGAGGAAATTTTAATAGGTGGAATCATTTGGAAACTTGGGTCGTTGAGTTGACGACCTCAACATTTTTTTCTATAGTTTCTAGACTACTAAGACGAGAAAAAACTGAGTTAATAACTCTTGGAAAGATACCATCAGAAAATTTGGGCAGCACAAACGGAGGAGAATTTGGAACTAGAACACTCCTTGAGTTATCAATTTGGACATTTGCAAAAGAATAAGCAAGATCCTCAAAAATTTGAAAGGGTGTAGTTGGCACATAGCCAGACCCCGTGCTTGAACCAGAACTTGCTCCCATGAAAACATTTGATAGAGGATCATTAAGATCCAGAACTGTGTTCACATCAGAACTCAGACCACACTCAGGAGATGATCTCTGAGTAAGAAGATAACGGGTAGAAAAAATCTTCATGACCAAATAGATTGCATTTAACACAAGTAGAAAGGATCCATTCATATTCAATGAGAACTTCATATACACTTCCATCATCACTTTGAAGAGTAACAAATCTTAGAAGCTTTGCCTCTGGACTGATAAGAATATGCACTCTAGCATACTTTAATAAGCTACATTCCTTAGTAGCTTTATCAGTACTAATGGGAAACCCCAAGAATGAACCAATTCTTTCAAACATACATGTGTCCCATAGTTATAGAGGTAGGTTGAACAATCTAATCCAAATCGGGATGCTTTTAAGTCCAACTTTCAATAGAGGTAAACCAGGGCTCCACTTTGTCAAAACCATCAAAAAGCACTTAACATACCAAGGACCCTTGTCTAGAACCAGTGGGACATCACGAGAATTAGAGAATATGAACAGAAACATACCATTCTATTTAGGAATGACTTCGATATTATCTTCCAAGTTCTAGATATTAAGAAGATGAGAATGCAGGATATTGAGATCAGGATTAAACTCAATAACGTAACCTGAGAGGCAAAATCTCCATCTAGATGCATTTGTCACAGCTTCAGCACTAGAGAACATAATGCGGCCTTCTTGTGCGTTGATTTTCGTCGGGCGCAAGGGAGCGATAGGCTTTCTTTTGCCTTCAATGACTTCAAACCAATCCTTTAGAGAGTTAAGATTAGCATTGTGATTCTCTTCTTTATATTTTGGCTTCATCTAAAGAGGAACTCCCAAAAGAGGGTGGCGACGCTCATCCGCTCTCATCTCTCTCTATACTCATTTTCCTCTATTCTCACCCTCACACCAACCACAAAAAGGATCATGAGAGTGGTTGGGTTGGAAAATCATAAATAGTGGTAGATGAATGGATATGTAAAGGATGGCACAAAAATAAAGCACTACCTATATAAAGGCATGGTAATAATAACAAAACAATACTAGTATATTAGATCGATAGGCAGAATAAAATCACTAAAACATTGGCGATGTGATATGCAACACAGAAGATCCCTAATTTAAAGAAAAGCACTCAACCTTGTGGGTTAGGGGAACCACAATGAGAGGAAGAAAAAATTTTGTGTGGTTCCCCTTCTCTTGTTTTTGTACATATTATAATAGCATGAGGTATTCCATTTTTAATATGCTTCTTACATAACTGATGATGTGAGTCAAAGTGCTACATGACCCAGTTAGATAGTTCATGGTAGGAAAATAAATGGATCTTTGTGCGAATCAAAAAAGCACATTTGTCTAACCCTAAGGCCAAAAAATATAGTGGGTGGTGGGTGGAGCCCACATGATGTATCAGGTTAAACATATATCTGATTAGGGATCTGATTAGAAATAAGTTAATGTTTAAGGGTGAAAGTCACAAAAAATGAGGGATATAGAGTAGAAAAATGGGGTTCTTGTTAGTAGTAAGTTGTTCTTTGTGATCTAAAATGCCAATTTGATAAAGTTGGTGCGAAATTCTAAATTTTCATATTGTTGTTAACTCTTAAATGCGATGGATTCATTGTCACCCAATTGCCAATCTTCTTCATTTCCACATGCAGATAGAATTTATTGGACAATACCCACTCAGTGCACCTCACAAGATGAATACACTCCAGAGAAGCCGACCTTATAAAGTGTAAACTGTAATCATGTAGAGGCCTTCAAGGAGGTTAAATTGATAAGTCTACATGGTTCTCTTCCTCATGCTTACCATGAGGTAGTGGTCTTGCATTTATGTCTCCCATCTTTTTCTCTTCCATTAAGATGTGTTGGTTCATTTTCCTTATCCTACCTATGTCAAGGTCTTCAAAAATAGATTAGATAGATAAGGAAGACTACCAAATATACATAGTCACCTACTCAAATCATAACTAAGAAAAGAGAAGCAATCTAGAAGTCTTAGATGCAAGAACAACACAAAGAATAAATAATAGTAAATGTAAGGGACTAGAAAGAGTAAAAAAGAAACAATGATCTTGGTCTAAAACACCACACCTTGGGAATGGAACCAAAAATCTTGATGCTTGTATGCCATGCTTACAAAATTTATAGTGCTAATCAACACACTCTATTACATAGACATGCAAGTGCGGGCTCAAAATGTAGTAGAGAGGAAAAGTTAGGTGTCAATCCATAAGGAGAGGGGAAGGCATGAGAACTAGTTTCTCTATGTTCCTAGTATAGACTGTAGGGTTTCAATGATTTAACTTGATGATTTGATTACATTAGGGTTCAAGCATGAGAGTAAAGCAATATTTACATCTGAGATATTCCTATCCATTAGGGTTGAGTAACAAGTTAGAAGAATAAGTAACACTACACTATGGAAGAGAGAGCAAATGAGCTAAACTACCATGCAAGAACAACTAACTACACTAGATTAACAAGAGAAGTCATAATTATCAACTAGCAAGACAATTAACTACAAGAGGAAAATTAAGACAACAGTAAGCATTAACCAAGCACCAACTAGAGTGACTACAACTAGGACTATGTAAACCCAACAAAGATGATTCACTATGAACTCAACAATTAACACAAAGAAAGAAAGAAAGTGAACTAAGGTAATAATAACTAAACAAATAGGGTTTTAGAAAGTGATTAAGATAGTGGGCCTTTGGGGGGTAATTTTAACTATCGAACATCCTAAGATCATATTTATGAAAATACATACAACAAGTATGCTACTAAATCAAAGAATTAAGAACAATGATGATAAATAATCTTATTCGACTAGTTGGTTATGGATGGAATGCATTAGGTGTGTATGGGGGATACTCCCGATCACCCCCTATCCAAATTTACAAGGATCATTTGACTAGGGAATAGGTAGATTTCAATCAAAGTCATTCTAGTCTAATTTCTAACCTCGGAGTAAGAGTTAGATTTTCTACGATAGTTTCAAACCATAGATCTGATGGGAAAGTTGTACTTCCCTCCTGGGAGAGTTTTTCAACTATCTCCATTAGGAGTTCCACTAGAATAGACATGCTTAGATGCTAACCCTTATATAGTATGTTTTGTTTCATTTATCAAAGACATTCCTGACTGGTTAGTTCAACTCTTAGGCCTAGATCCAACGTGGAGCAATGATGAGAAGAAGTTTTAAAGATGTACGTTTTCGTTGGATTACCCTTCATTATCTCTTTAAAATCAACTAGGTTTTAGTTTGATCATTTTCGTGTTGGAGTATCATAACATGTATTCTTTAAGATATAAATTCAAATTTAGAGATACTTGGACTTAATAAAGAACACTTAAAATTCATCTATTAATGTTAAACATTTACGACAATCACAAAACTAATGCAAATGGTGTTGGTACGTATGCCCAAAGAGCCAATCATATGATGATTATAATGGCATAATTTGTAAATGATTTAATTAATAAATAAAGTCAAGCTTCTTATATATTATGTTTTATTCAGTTATGAGATAATGATGTAACATTATAAATGTCTGAGAATGATATTTCTCAATGACATATGTCTTCAAGTATGTGGCTTGAAAAATGAGATCATACATATGTTAAGAGTATATACATTCTCATTATGTCCTTAATCGGTTGTTAATGTGGAAGGTAGATAAACATCAATAACACATAAGACCAGAATGTGAGTTGGTTGATGATAGAATTTCATTAGTCATGATATGGCTATATCAAATCAAGAACACATGTACATGTTAGAGACTAGTGTGTCGGGTAGACCCACCATGAGATACACACATGGAAGCCATTACCATGGTAGTCATATTCAGCTTTCATAGTGTTGGTGGATATTTTGGTTCTTAGACCTAAAGTCACTACACTCATCACATGTTGTTCGATATGATTTTACATCATCAAACATAAACCTGAATAAGGGTTACTATAAAGGTGATGATTGGGTGACTATGACACATGAAGACTGATTGTGAGTGATGTAGATGTGATTTGTCCCTCCTACATGAGTATGATATCCAAGGCCTCTTGATTAGAGAGACTGAGAAAAGCATGGCCATGCACATGTGAGTCAATATGTGATATTGAGCTTATATATATCGTAAACATTTTGCTTTGGTTCGAGGAACTAGGTTGAATGTTGAAGAAGATGACTACTACATGCCTCAAGTTCAATCTGGATATCAGTGACAAAGGAACTACACAAACACTATAACACCATACACAGATTGTAGGTTGAAGTTGTTCTCCAACTTTCCATTTACTTGGGTAGCATTGATGTGTGACTAGGCACCGCTCATTGCTTGTGATATAATAAGTTTTTATGGACACTCATTGCCAATGTAATATGGGACCTATAGGGTCACACACATAGGTCTTAACCTAGAATAGTAGTTTGATCTTGAATAATGATTGGATTGATTACTGAAGTGTCTAGGCATTCAATTTAGGCAACAAATTGACTGACTAGACTCCCAATAAATCGGTTTATGTGATGAGACGATTGTTTGGAGTGTCAGGTTGATTAAAAATTGAATTGAATGAGTTTTGTATGAATCAGGGCACCAACTGATCGACTCACTGGGTGAACTGATGAGCTCATGCTGGTGATACGACTGGTTCACTTAGTGAACCGGTTGACTTGGTTGTGCCAACCAAAGGTTCTGGTAATTTTCCTAAATTCATGAGAAAACTTGATCGTTTCACTTGCTCAATATGATTGGTGCAAGGAATTGATGTTTAGCATTAATTGGAAACAAATTGTCAAATTCATATGTGATTGGGAAACATGCAAAATGATCAGTTTGTAGGGTGAACTAATTGGCACGTGTGTGAACTGACCGGTCCGGTGCTCACAAGTTGCAAAATTTCATGATCTTTTGGTCCTTTATACTCCCACACATATTGGGAACCCAGACCCTAACCCATCCTATAAGTAGAGGGGTACTAGGGGCTTATTAAAATACAACTCAATTACTTCTGACAATTGTTATCCTCTCTAGTTGTGGTAACCAATACAGATCTTGAGCAAGTCCTACCCACTAAATGGAGGGATAGTGATGTGTTGTCTACCGCTTGCAAAACGCAAGTGAAAGTATAGCAGTAATACCGAACATGTGAGGCTCGAGTCGAACACGGGGAAGCATTTCTCCAAAAACTACTACTAACTACAAATCGATCAGCTAAGCCGATGATGGTTGTTTGAGTTGGGTTGAATTACTAAATTAATACTAAAGAAAACAAATTAAATGAATTGAGTAAATCAGAAAGAGAACGAGTTCCTTAGGACGATGGTTTCACCACATATATCACTTACACTCTATCCTACACACTAATACCTATTATCTCAATTCCTGAATAGGGAGCTTGTAGCCAGAATTACCTACTTCTATAGTATAATTCACTACCTATACTAATGTCAATCCCACTCCCTCTATTATTGGTTTGATTAGTTAGGTGCTTTACATCAATACTCTGGGTTTATCCCCTCATCTATTCACTGCTTTTCCCAAAGGGTACAATAAATGAGTAATTCTATGTTTCCAACCCTTAATCCCTCTCTCGAGATGATTAAATGTCTATTAATACATTCATGGTGATCAAGCATAAATAGAAAAAGCAACATCCATATATTTATATCCAGTAACGAGAGATAAATTGATATTAATGCATAGAAATCAATTGTAGTGTACATTCGGGCTACTCTCAGGTCCTAAAGAACAAAGGTTTTTATCCTTGCATGGTTTTCATGACAAAACACACAGAAGGGAAGAAGAAAAATGTGGGGAACATAGTAAAAATAGGTAACCCCTAGATATTTAGCTATCCAGGTGATCCCCTCCGTAGTATGTGTGGTCTGCTGTCTTCTAATGGCAGAAACATCCTCTGTAGGTGCTCAGATCACTCTCGGTAAAGCTTTTGGTCCTCCGTCCTTCTCTTCTCTCTCTCTGGTCATTGTATAATGAAAATGGGTCACCCTTAGGTCTGGTCGTCGTCCCCCTAAGTCATAGGCATGACTTAGGGTGCAAAATTCCATCCACTATTGGATTAGAAGAAAATCTATGACTGGCCTGATCGGGTAGACTCGGTGGTACCGACTTGATGTGTCGGTGGTACCGAGTCACTTAAGTTAGGTTACGCGATCCTGATCCCGTCGATACCATCAACAATGTCTCAGTGGCACCGACTTCTTGCAAATTCAAGTTGCCTCTCTGACATCAACTCGTTGGTACCAACTTTTGTGGTTGGTAGCATCAAGTTTTCTTGATTCACGTGGGGCTCTCTAATGGTATCTTGGTGGCACTAACTTCTTGTGTCAGTAGCACCAAGATCTGGGTTGTTTTCGGGGGGCTCTCTAAGGTCAAATCGGTGCCACTAACTTTTGTGGTGTTAGTTGTACCGAGCTGTGACGATCTGCCTTGTACCTAAAAACACATAAAGTATCGTAAGTGCTCGAAATGCATAAAATGCTAGTCAAAAATTATTGAAATCATATAATTTGATGCAAACAAGGAAATATAGGCTAACTATGACATTCCATGCATAATAGGTCATATAAATGTCCAAACTACACATGAAAACAAAGGAAAATGATCCTATCAAAGTGACTAAAAACACATGCATCAAACTCCGCTAAGCTTGAATGATGCTCGTCCTCAAGCAACACACTCTCGAATTTGTTTGATAAAAGTCAGCAAAAGGACAAAGCACATACATTCTTTTCTTAAACAACCCACCTAGCACGCCCTAAACCGGCCTTCACTGAACAATGAACCACTAACTTCTCTAAAGTGACCAAAAACTACAATAAGAGATGTCCACTCTCACTCAATGGCATTATCAAGTAAGCAGTTAACATCATAATTATTTAGGTGTTTGCTTGATGTATTACATGATTCCCTACACTAAATTTCTCTTTCTGAACAACTAGCTAACTGGAAGCAGATCTCCATGTGAACATGAACGAGGAGATAAATCATGAAGAGTGGCCTACCAATAAGAGAAATTAATGGTGAAAATGGGTGGCAATTGAAAATTTTAAGAGTACATCCAATCGATTTATGTACAAGAATGTAATGAATGAACCTAATGCCTAATATTCTTTTTTTTCATGATATGATGCATGTAGAACAAGATAAGAAAAACTTTTCTTTATTCAACTTGGGAGTTTGAACATGTGGATTATACTCTTCTACATAAAAGAATGCATAATATACTTCATTTCTTTTATTTTTTCGAATTTCTTTTCAGTAAGTCTCACATTGTGCTTCTCACTTTCTTCTCAACTTTGCTTTTGATTTTTTTTTCAATTTCTCATTTCATTTTTTTTCTACATCTCATCTTCTTAATTTCAAGGTTAAGAATCCACATGGCAAAATAGAAAATGCATGTAATGGTGGAATGAATGCACTATATATATTATGTTATGCAAGCTAAAATGATATGTAAGACTATCAATGACTACGAATGCAAAACATTTTTTCTTTATGCAAGTAAACTACCTTATATGCTATGCAATGTAATAAAAGACAAATAGTTTGAAGTACTCAAGAATTTTGAAGTGGTGAGTCAAATGAATGAATGAAAAAGATAGAATCACAAAACTAAGAGACAACACCTTTCATTATATTATGATGTGTCCCACTTAAATGACATGTGTTTAGGGTGATCCAAGGGATTATTTATCATATATTCATTTAAATACTTGTTATGGTTTGGTCAGTTTAGGCTCAACATCTTCATCATCTACATTTCATTATTGAAAAAGACTTTCTCTTATGTACTGTGTCCTAAAGTTGACTAATTCAAACACCTCCTCAGAAGGTGTTGTAGAAGGATGTTGCAACTCAAACTTTTAAAAACACGACCTTCATTTTCATTTAACACCAGAGAGTACAAGCATTCAAGATTGAAACCATGCAAATTTTTAACTCCACAATTACACTAGATAGATGTGGATCCTACTTGCACAACTAAAAATAAGGAAAACTAACTAACTAAAATAGCAAAACAAAATGAAAATAAAGACATAAACTAACATAAAACTAGGATAGAATGTTGTTCCAGCACCCCCCTAAGCTTGAATACGAGTATGTCCGCATAGTCAATACTCTCACCGAAGAAGTGGAACAACAGTACCATGGATCAGAATGGTGGAGGTGTCATGTTTGGGTCATGGGGAGGGAGCGTCCCCTGAAATGATAGATCAGATGGAGGCATCAACAGAGGCTATGGATACTCTCCGAAGTAGCCACGGTTCCAATAGTTGTCATAGAACAGTTGCTGATACTGCTCAATCATCTAAAGATGTGTATGAACGTTCTCCTGGTTGGCCAGGAGAAGGCGTTCATTCTCAAAGATGGCTTTTTGGTTCTTATATAGTTGTCCCTGAATGTCCTACATGCCAGTTAGGGCCTCCTGGTGTTGTTGTTGCCTAGTCTGTATCTATTGCAGCATCTTGTACATGCCCTGCATGTTGTACAGGTCGGTCTCCTCCTGAGAAGGGGGTGGGGATGAGGATGTCGAGGCCGCATAAGTGTGGGCCCGCATGCGGGGGACTGTTCGCCGTGTGATGGGGATGGTGGGCTCCACCTCCTCATCCTTGTCGTTGCTATCATCATCATCCTCGCCTCCCTATTGTGCTCTCGTTGGGTCTTATTCCTCACCTTCATTGAGTGGCCACGTGAAGATAGGGTCAGGGAGGATGTGCTCCCTGAAAACACCTCCCTAATTGCAATGCGCATAGATGACACCGTGATTGCTTTGCAGTAGATGCACCTTGGGGAAGTGCAGGAGGTCCAACTTGGACGTGTCCTCCAAAAGCTTGAGCGTGGACAAATCTAAGTTCATATAAAGTGAAATGGGGGTGATAAGGCCCCCAAATAGAATTGGACCCTTCTTCTTCACATTACATCTCACAGATAACATGTGAAGCAGCATAAACGACCCAAAATTCAAAGTCTCCCCACCCAATAGTCAATAAAAGAAATAAAGATCAACATGTTGGAGTTTACCTTGCACTTGACCTGACCAGGCAAAGATGGTGTTGATGTAGAACTGGTGTAGTATCCGAGCAAATGGGTGTTTAGTGTCAGACACCGAACTGATGTGCCTGTCGATATGGTAACCAACCGACACCTCTATCAGCTGCTCCCATGCTAGATCATAGTCAAAATCTGATGGCGTGGAGCGTTCTGGTACTCAAGGC
This sequence comes from Alisma plantago-aquatica, assembly GCA_963693085.1. Lineage (NCBI taxonomy): Eukaryota > Viridiplantae > Streptophyta > Magnoliopsida > Alismatales > Alismataceae > Alisma > Alisma plantago-aquatica. The sequence continues at coordinate 71,197,809 of OY856411.1, read as the reverse complement.
CAGCCGAAGATATCGTTGAAAGGGTGCAGTGTGAGGGAATAAGTGGCGTTAAAAAGGAAAAAGTTGACCCTACCTTCTCTCCACTCTCCGCCTACCATCTGCTCGGGGTGACAATAACATCCAGAGATGCCAGGAATTCTAGGATAAGAGTTGAATAAGTCTACCAGTCACTGAAGAAAGGATTGTCTCCCTCTAGTTCCTACTACTAACACACTCAGTGCATGTTGTCTGTAAATCCAGTCATCTCAAGTAGATTGTGATCACCCAATCACTTTGGTATCACCTGTCTGGTCTGGAGTTCCTCATACATCCTCTTGGTTTCTGCATTCTGGTGTTGGATGCAACCTGGTCTGGGAACCATTGTGAAGAATAAGAGTGAGGATAGGCAGATAGAGCTCAAAGAAGTCCGCTGGCGCCTATGGTAACTATGCTCAGGAAGATAGGAGAGGTGGATGCCTGAGGTTGTGAATGAAAATGACTCCACTTCCTCCCTTCTTATAGCTGCTCACGACACTATCAGTACTATTGACAGGAGAGTCAGTGGTACTGAGTTGCGGAGCACAATCTATGGTCGGTGCTTTTGATGCTTATGATTGGCTGACATGATGTGCGCGGATTACCCTTTGTCATTGGTACCGATAGCACCATTGGTAGTACCAACTTATGCCATGGATCGGTGCCACCGACCGCTCGATGAAGTGCATCTGAGATGTTGGATCGTGACCACTTCGATTGCTGATGTGGCGAGTCGGCAGTACTGACTTCCTTAGTCGGTGCTACAGAGATTTTGCATTTCTGTCAGTGCTTGCAAAAATTGGACTTGGTGTTCCAAGCCTGGGAGTGCCCAACCATTGGTAGCATTAACAAGAAGTGTCGATAGTACCGAGTCCTTATCAGTTAAACTGTGATGTATCTCCAAAGATTCGGTGGTACCGATAGTGCTGGTCAGTGCCACCAAGTTGGCACTGCTGGTTTGCAAAAAATGCTGACCCTGTTTTGGTACCACCGACTGGTTGACTCAGTGGTACCAACATGCTTTGTCCTGCACACTCAAAAAGAACGGATCAAGGTACCATTTTTTACTCAAAATCAAATTGAAAGTACATCGAAACATGGAAATTCAATCTAAGAAATGAAATAAACATTGGGTTGCCTCCCAACAAGCGTCATTGTTTAACATCCTAGACAAGGTACTCCTTCGAGCATAAAACTAAGGAATGGTGCAAAGTTGCACCTCCTCTAACCTTGTCTCTACCTCCCCTCCAAAATAATGCTTGAGTCTTTGTCCATTAACAAGGAATGACCTACTCCCATCTATAATGGTCACTGCGCCATGGGGGTGAACTTTCTCAATAACAAAAGGTCCACTCCACTTGGACCTCAACTTCCCTAGATGCAGTCTAAGCCTAGAATTAAAGAGGAGGGCCTTCTGCCCAGGAAGAAACACCCTATTAAAAATGTGTCTATCATGAATTTTCTTTGTCCTTTCCTTATATATCCTAGAGTTTTCATAAGCATTCATCCTTAGCTCGTTTAATTCATTTAATTCTAGAAATCTCTTCTCACCAGCTTCATCTAAATTGAAGTTCAGTTTCTTTATAGCCCATCTAGCTCTGTGTTCTAATTCTACAGGTAAATGGCATGCACGACCATAGATCAGCCTAAAAGGTGTGGTACCTATTGGATATTTATAAGCTATTCTATAGGCCCAAAGTGCATCATTAAGCACATAACTCTAATTCATCCTATTGGTTAAGATTGTTCTCTCTAAGATCTGCCTAACTTCCCTATTTGAAACCTCAACCTGACCTTGAGTCTGTGGGTGATATGTGGTATCCACATGGTTTTTCACCCCGTACTTGCTCAAGAGAGCTCCAAACTTCCTATCAGTGAAGTCTGAACCACCATCACTAATGAGTAGGTGAGGGACACCAAACCTATAGAAAATGTAATCCTTCACAAATTTGCATACCACTTGCGCATCATTAGTGCAGGTTGGAATCACTTCCACCCACTTAGACACATAGTCAACTGCAACAAGAATGTACATGTATGAATTGGATGACACAAACGGACCCATAAAGTCTATGCCCCAAAGATCAAAAACTTCAACCTCCTGAAATACATTTAAGGGCATCTCGTGTCTCTTTGAAATTGTACCTGCATGTTGACAAGCATCACAACAATGAACATAATTATGTGCATCTTTAAATAAAGTGGGACAACAGAACCCACTCTCCAGGACTTTGGCTGCCATCCTAGAGCTAGCATGGTGCCCACCTGTGGGTAGAGAATGACAATGTGATAGAATGTTCTCTACTTCACACTCGGGAACAAACCTTCTCAACAGACCATCCCTGCATTACTTGAGAAGAATTGGGTCGTCCCAGATATAAAATCTTAAAGAATGGAAAAACCATTTTTTCTCTTGGTAACCCCAATCTGTAGGTATCTCCTTACAAGTCAAGTAATTCACTAAATCTGCAAACCATGGGTCATTAGATTGAACAACAAACAGTTTCTCATCTGGAAACTCCTCAACAATGGGGATAGCTTTATCTCTCTCATCTGACCTCTCTAACCTAGAAAGATGATCAACCACTACATTTTCTACACCTACTTTGTCTTTAATCTCAATTTAAAATTCCTAAAATAAAAGAATCCACCTAATAAGTCTAGGTTTTGCATCCTTGTTCTGCAAAAAATACTTGATAGTGGCATGGTCTGTCCATACTATCACCTTAGCCCCTACTAGGTACTGTCAGAATTTTTCAAAGGCAAACACTACTGCTAATAACTCCTTTTCAGTAGTGGTGTAGTTCATTTGTGCATCGTTTAAAGTTTTAGACGTATAATAGATAATAATAGGAATTTTATCATGGCGTTGACCCAACACCGCTCCCACTGCAAAATCTGATGAATCACACATCAGTTCAAATGGGAGGCTTCAATCCGGAGCCTGCACAATCGACGTAGAAATCAATTTTTCTTTAAGTGTTTTAAAAGCTTTTAAACATCGTTCATCAAAGAAAAATCAGCAACTTTTTCTAAAAGCTCAGACAAAGGCTTGGAAATTTTTGAAAAGTCTTTTATGTATCGGCGATAAAATCCCACATGACCTAAGAAACTCCTAACTCCTTTCACCAATGTCGGTGGAGGTAGTAAGGAAATAACCTTAATCTTGACTGGATCAACTTCCATGCCCTTGTTGGACACCTTGTGTTCAAGAACTATTCCTTCACTCACCATCATGTGACACTTTTCCTAGTTAAGAACTAGGTGAGTGTCCTCACATCTTTATAATACCCTATCCAAATCATGCAAATAGTCACTAAATGACTCCCCATAAACTGAAAAGTTATCCATGAAAACCTCAAGGCACCACTCCACCATATCAGAAAAATTGGAGAACATACACCTTTGAAATGTGGCAGGAGTGTTACATAAACCAAAAGGCATTTGGCGATAAGCAAAAGTGCCATAAGGGTAGGTGAAAGTGGATTTCTCCTGATCCTTAGGCTCTATAGAAATCTGATTGTAGCCAGAATACCTATTGAGAAAACAAAAGTGAGATCGACCGGATAAACATTCCTAGATTTGGTCAATAATGGGTAGGGGAAAATGGTCCTTCAAAGTGGCTACATTCAACCTGTGGTAGTCAATACAAACATGCCACCTTGTCACAAGTCTAGTGGAAATATGTTCATTGGTTGCACTTGTGGTAACTGTAATCCTCCCTTTCTTGGGAACTACCTGCGTAGGACTCACCCACATAGAGTCAGATATTGCATAAATTATACCTATGGATAAGAGCTTGACGACCTCCTTCCTGACCACCTCAGTCATGATCGGGTTGAAATGCCACTGAGGCTAAACAATTTCCTTTGCTCCCTCTTCAAGATGGATCTTATGTTGACATAAGGCTGGCGAGATCCCTTTTATATCTACTATAGACCAACCAAATGTAGCTCGGTGGTTCTTCAACACAGTGAGAAGCTGCTTCTACTCCTCATCACTAAGAGATGATGAGATGATCACTGGTAGCTTTTCTTCTGCAGCAAGGAACACATACTTTAAATGTGGAGGTAGCAGCTTCAGTTCCAGGTCTGGTGGGTTCAAAAGAGACGAGACCAAAGGAGGGGGTGGTGGTCCTAGATCTTCAAAGCGCCTTGCATAATAGCAAGTTACTCCATTTAATAGATAAACGCACTCCACTAGATGATTGTTGCATAAGCTATCATCCACTCTGTTTGTCAAGCAGGCTTCTAAAGGTAAATGTGGAAATGACCCTATCACAGAATCAGCCTTTACTTCTTCTTTTGCAGTTTGGTCATAATCCTCCCTGTCATCTCCTGGATAGCGCATAGCTTGAGTCAAATAAAGTACCTTATTGTTCTCTAGGATTTTAACATCTAGAGTTCCTTTATCCACTCTTGTCATCACATGAGCCATATCCAAGAATGGCTTCCCCAAAAACAAATAAATTTTGTTGTCTACCTACTGAAGCATGTTGCACCGTGCCTTATGTCCCATTCCTTGGGAATGCTATGGCATCTTTATTTCAAATATATCATCTTGGATTCCCATAGTGAGGCATCCTCTGCCCATCTCAAGTATCATGTCTGTAGTAGCTTGGAATGGTCTACCAAGTAGGAGTTCATTACCATGGTCGTATTGCATCTCCATAACCACAAAATGTGTAGGAAAAATAAACTTGTCTACCTTCACTAGAACATCTTCACAAATTCCATATGGCATCACTACAGAGTTGTCTGTCAACTAGATTGTCATGTTTCTCCTTCTGGTTTCTTTGAGTCCAAGCTTCTTGAAAGTAGATAAGGGCATCAGATTGATACTTACCCCTGAATCACTCAAAGATTCTCCGAATTTTGTCTTCCCAATAAAGCATGTGATATTAAAACAGCTGAGATCCTATCTTTTGGGTGGCAGTGTGCCCAAAATAAAAGCATTGACTTGTTCTTTAAGCACCACCACATCAAAATTTGAGATCTTCCTCTTATTACTAATGATATCTTTCAAGAACTTCCCGTAAGATGGTATTTGTTCAATTGCATCAATCAAAGGTATGTTCACTGATAGTTTTCGAAAGTTGTCTAGAAACTTCTTGACCTGCCTATCTGTCTTTGTAGCCTTCAAACTATTTAGAAATGGAACTGGAATCATAGGTGCCCTATGGTGAGGATGAATGTATGCTCGAGTCTTATTTCCTCCTACCTTATCAGCTTGTTCCTCTGTGGTCCTCTCTTGGTTTGTAGTGTCTACTTCCTCTACTTCCACTGGCTTAGCTTGAGTGTCTGCATCTTCTATCACTGCATTCTGTGGTGCTCCATTCAATATCTTTATACCACTATGGAGTAGAACCCCTTTCACTTATTAGTTTTCAGAAGGTACATTGGTGTTCTCCAAAAAACCCTACTGCATCGGCTACTTCAAAGCATTCACATCTGTTGCAATCTGGGATATATGTGTCTCGATACTACGAATATGTGCCCCCTGATTCTGCAAGTCCCTTTGTGTCTGTGCAATCTGCAGCTCATTTTGACTCACCAACTTTCCTAGTATCTACTTGATCTTATGAATCTTCTATTTTTCTAGTGTGTATTGGACTTGACCATCGAACTGTTGTGGTCTTGGTGGTTGTTGTTGTGCTTGAGAAGGATCTTGTTGGAAGTTATTGGGGTCCTTCAATGGGAACTCGAGGTCTTTCCTCCATGAATAATCATTATTCATGTACTGACCCTGGCACATGTATTTTCACTCCTCTTCCTCTTCCTCTTCTTCATTAGGGCCTCTATCTGGAGCACATAGTGACTTAGCATTATATCCAACTTCTCATTCAAGGCAGATATCACTTTAGATTCACTGACACTCTTAATTGTGGCTGGTGTCTCTCTTCCTACTCCCTAGGATTGATTCTTTGACATGTTCTTGAGGATCTCTAAGAAACGAGCGGGATTATTGTTCAAAAAGAACCTTGCTCCTGTGTTGTCAAGAGTTGTTCACTCCCCTTTGTGCAAACATAGTAAAAGATCTTGGCATGTCCCTGTAGATCAATGCCATGATGAGGCACTTTCCTAAGCATGTATTGGAATCTCTCCCATGCCTCAGAATACAACTCCTCAGCTTTCTGCCTGAAGTTGTGAATCTTCATTACTATATCATTAGTCTTCTTTGGCGGAAAGTAGCATTCAAATAATGCATCAATCATCTGGTCCCACGACTCAATGATCTCATCATCTAAATTATTAAACCATGACTTTGCCCCATCTGTAAGTGAGGATGAAAACAACTTGAGGTAGATTGTGCTAGCTAGGATCCTGTCTACTTTTACCATGTCATAGCTATCTATGAAATTTCTGATGTGTGTCACCGGATCTTCAGAAGGATGACCATGGAATGTCTGGGCCTTAACTAGAGCAATGAGTCCAGGCTCTATCTTATAGCTACCCACGTTTATAGCTTGTCTTTTGATGGGACCTTTCTGGGCCGTAGACGATGAAGCTTTGATTTTCTCCCATATAGTTTGCTCTTCCAGATCCTCTATTATGTCCCCTATTTCTCTTAGTTTAGGTGCTACTTGTGCCTTTGTTTCTTCTAGCACAGGAGGATTCGGTGAAGGCGTTCTATTGAACATGTCCATAGGTCTGCCCTGTACTCGCTCTCCCTACAAGAACTCTGCTTGCCCAAAACTTGGTGAAGATGGTTCACTGTAGTCTATAGCTCTAGTTCACACCATGCACTAGAGTACCCAAAACATAGTGAATGAATGTCAGCTTCAGAAGATTATATTTGAATGAAGAGATTATTAGGATTCGGTTTGAATAATAATAATAATAATAAATAAATAAAATGGCCTAGAGTGGCTGACTGCAGCACTCGTAGTGTTGGATGTTGTCGCTTCCCCGACAATGGTGCCAAAAACTTGATGCATTGCCTACCGCTCGCAAAACGCAAGTGAACGTATCACAGCAATAATGGACCTGTGAGGCCCGAGTCGAACACAGGGAAGCGTTTCTCTAGAAACTACTACTAACTACAAATCGATCATCTAAGCATATGATGGTTGTTTGAGTTGGGTTGAATTACTAAATTAATACTGAAGAAAACGAATTAAATGAATTGAGTAAATCAGAAAGAGAATGAGTTCCTTAGGATGATGGTTTCGCCACAGATATCACTTAAAGTCTATCCTACATACTAATACCTATTATCTCAATTCCTAGATAGGGAGACTGTATCTAAAATTACCTGCTTTCACAGTGTAATCTATACTAATGCCAATCCCACTCCCGCAGTTATTGGTTTGATTAGTTAGGTACTTTACATCAATAATCTAGGTTTCTCCCCTCATCTGTTCACCGCTTTTCCCAAAGGGTACAACAAACGAGTAATTCTATGTTTTCCAACCCTTAATACCTCTCCCGAGATGATTAAATGTCTATTAATCCATTCATAGTAATCAAGAATAAATATAACAAGCAACATCCATAGAATTATATCCAGTAACGAGAGATAAATTGATATTAATCCATAGAAATCAATTGCAGTGTATATCTGGGCTACTCCCGGGTTATAAAGAACAAAGGTTTTTAGCCTTGCATGGTTTTCATGACAAAACACATAGAAAGGAAGAAGAAAAACGTGGGGAACATAGTAAAAACTAAGGTAACCCCTGGATCTTTGGCTATCTGGGTGATCCCCTCCATAGTATGTGCGGCGTGTTGTCTTCCGATGGCAGAAATGTCCTCTGTAGGTGCTCAGATCACTCCTGATGAAGCTTTTAGTCCTCCGTCCTTCTCTTCTCTCTCTCTCTGGTCACCCTGCAATGAAAATGGGTCACCCTTAGGTCTGGTCGTCGTCCCCCTAAGTCATAGGCATGACTTCGGGTGCAACATTTCGTGCACCATTAGATTAGAAGAAAATCTGTAGCTAGCCGGATTGGGCAGACTCGATGGTACCGACTTGATGTGTCAGTGGTACCGAGTCACTTAAGTTAGGTCACGCGATCCTGATCCTGTCGATACCATCAACAATGTCTCGGTGGCACTGACTTCTTGTGAATTCAAGTCGCCTCTATGACGTCAACTCGGTGGTACCGACTTTTGTGGTCGGTAGCATCGAGTTTTCTGGATTCACACGGGGCTCTCTAATGGTATCTCAGTGGCACCGACTTCTTGGGTCGGTAGCACTGAGATCTGGGTTATTTTTGGGAGGCTCTCTGAGGTCAAGTCGGTGCCACTGACTTTTTTGGTGTCGGTAGTACCGAGCTGTGTCAATCTGCCTTGTACTTGAAAACACATAAAGCATCATATGTGCTCAAAATGCATAAAATGCTAGTAAAAAATGATTGAAATCGTATAATTTGATGCAAACAAGGAAATATAGGTTAACTATGACATTCCATGCATAATAGGTCATATTAATGTCCAAACTACACATGAAAACAAAGGAAATGAGCTTATAAAAGTGACTAAAAACACATGCATCAGATAGAAAGGGAGAAACAATTGTGGGAGAGCAAGTTGGTGACTAGTACACCAATGGGAGGGACAACTCCTTCTTGTTCGTTCTAGAAGGACGACAAGAGTTTTAGGTGGTCCGTGTGGACATCCATAGAGGAGTGGAGGTTTTTGTCTGCCTCTAGGAGAACAGCGTCAACCTATAGTCTGTGGTGTAGATTAGGAGGCACAATAGATGAGTCTCAATGCAACTAGAAGACAGTTGTGCATCTACAACGATGAGGAAATATCGTTTGACTTGCTCCAGGACCAGGTATATCCTCAAAACCATACTTCCCATCTTATATTTGTAGACAAGATCCACTGGTTTATGGGGAATATGTTAGTAAAAAACTTTGTTTTCATTGCCTATTATGTAGCCATATTTTCCTATAGTGGTATCAAAGCGATGTCAATTTAATACATTTTGGGATAATTGATATGATCATATTTTTGGTTTTATCATTTAATTATTGCATACAATATGAATAATTCTATCCAATCAAATATCATGCATAATCCCAATCTAATATATATATGATATATATATGCAATTTACAGGTGTCGCCTTAAAAGCGAGTTTTAATGGTGGATGTGTAGCATGGTTATAGCCAATAACCCCTATTATCTATGCATGGTTGTGTGGTTTGGTTAATCCTATTTTATCTCAATTTTCATACCGAGCATCTATCTTAACTTCCAAATGTAAAAGCTTAAATTCTCTCCTACCTTTTCTCTCCTTAAATGTAACTTGAGGTTTCTCTATAATCATGCAATAGTGGGATAGTTTACTTTCTTATTATGACAAAGAAGAAAGACGCTCTGACGATGTCAATAGACTGTCTCAGAGGTGAGCTGACCGGCTAGAGGACTGAGGAGGACAAGGTGGATGAGCCGAACTAATCGGCTGGTGGACCCAACTGATCGGTTTGAGGATCCAACAGATGGTGGACCAAAGGACCAGACGACCGGTGAGATGACCAACTAACCATCCAGGAGGTGAGATGATTGGTTCAAGGGTTAAACTGATCAACCCATTTTGGAAAGCATAGATCTTCATCAATAATAGGTTTTGGCATGTGATGTAGACCCTAGGTTGTGGTAATTCCTTGTGGCTCCAACGAATTACTTTAGGCTGGCCATAACCATCATATTTTGTTTATTACATGTTTTCATTGTGGGAGATATCATGTATATGATGCGTAACTATATATGTGGTGATTGGATAAAGTATATGTATTAATAAATACAAACTCGCTCAATTAAATATGAAGTTTTAGATTCTTTCCAAAAGCGGCACACATGAAAATCTTGATCTACTAAGCGTGGACATCCCAAGGATGGTGCGTCGTCTATCTTGTGGAAGTGTGATGGAAGTAGTGTGGGCCCACCAAGTGGGGTGCATTATTATTGTGTCAGCTTTTGGTTCAGGCTTAAATGTTTGGTCTTAATGAGATTAAGCACCAGAAGCATGCAGATAATTATGGCAAGGAGTTTCACATATCTATCCAAGAATTTCATATGATGCAATTGGCAAATGCTACCTACCTTGATAATTGACTATGGATGTTGGTGCATTGGCTGGGTGATAGTTGAATTATTTTGGATCTTGGCCCACTAGAATATTGTATGTTGCAATATTCTGAATTAATATGTGAGGGCTATCAATTTGAATAAAATAGTGGGAGCGATAATTAATTAAAGACCTAATTAATATCGTCAAATTTTTTAAATCAAATCAAATCAAATCAAAAAGGTTTTTAAAAAAATACAAATTTTCTCTTGTAGAATCAAATTATGAACAAATTAGTATTGTGATCGGTCCTTGGGAAGAACAGAACTGATGAGACAAATTTCCATGATTGGTTTTGGACTTTAAGAGTTCTCGATGAAGATTGTAAGCTCTACATCCTTGACAAACTAGTGCTAGAAATACCTACTCATGATGCACCTAGGGAAAATGTGGATGCTTACTGGAAGCATGCCAACGATGCTTTGGAGATAAGTACCTTATGCTTAGCTACATGAACTATGAGTTGCATGAGCTGTGCGAGCACATGGGGATTGTCGAGATGGTAACACATCTTAAGAAAGTGAACCTTGGCCTTACAAAGCAAGAAAGGGATGATATCAAAAAGGTGCTATTTGAGTCTAAGCTGACAGACAGAACCTTAGTAGATGAACATGTGCTTTGGACATGTGTATCATCTTGAAGAACTAGGATTCACTTTGAGCTAGGAGTTGGCCACAGATATGATTATAAAGACATTGGTTGATTCATATAGCCACTTTATTGTGTGTTATCATGTGAATTATATGGTCAGGACGATGTCAGATTTTCTTGGTATGCTAATTCATGTCAAAGAAAGAATAAAGAAGGAAAAAAAGCAAGTCCAAATACAAATCTTCAACACTCAAAATAAGGAGAAAGAAAAGTACAAGAGGAAGTCATCCTTTGTACTTGAAGGCATTCAGGAAGAAGAAGATGGGGATATAGATCTCCACTTTAGTTATATACATTATTGAGGTAAATTTGTCCACTTCTTCATCATGGGTACTAGATACCAGATGTGGATCTCACATATTCTTAAATATGTAGGATATTAAAAGACGTAGCCCTTTGGGAAAAGGTGAGGTGGAACTGTGAGTTGCAAATGGCGCAAGAGTTGTTGCCAATTTAGTTGTAGCATATAGTTTTTTCTACCCACAGGGCTTGTAATAGAGTTAATGAACTGCTATTATGTACCTGCTATAAATAGAAACATCATTTTTATATCTTGTATGGGCAAGGATGCATTTGAATTCCATATTGAAAATGGTCAATGTTCTATTTTAAAATATGGGATCTTTTATGGAAGTGCCCCAATGTATCATGGTCTTTATTTTCTAGATCTATATACAGATGTTTATAGTGTTAATGCCAAAAGACTAAAACTCAAAAACTCAAACAAAACAAACCTTTGGCATTATCGTCTAGGGCACATAAATGAGAATTGCATATCTACACTCCATAAAGATGGTTATCTAGACTCTTTTGATCTGGAATCAATAGAGACATGTGAATCTTGTTTTTCGGGCAAGATGACTAAGACCCCTTTCACTAGTAACAATGAGAGGGCTAGTAATCTATTAGGACTCATACATACTGATATGTGTGGACCTTCTAAAAAAATCACTAGAGGTGGGTATTAGTACTTCATAACCTTCATTGATGACTTCAGTAGGTATGGCTATGTTTATTTAATGAAACATAAGTCAAAAACTCTTGACGAGTTCAAGGAGTTTATGAATGAAGTATAGAAACAACTTGGAAAAAGTATTAGACTTTTTTCCAATTGAGGTGGAGAATACTTGAGCCAAGAGTTTCAGGACCTTCTATCAACCCATGGGATTGTATCTCAATGGACTCCACTTGGAACACCACATCATAATTGTGTATCAGAAAGAAGGAATTGCACATTGTTGGATATGGTGCGATCAATGATGAGTTTAGTTGAGCTTCCGACAACGTTCTCGGGGTATGCTCTACATACCTCAGCGTTTACACTAAACCAAGTATGATCTAAGTGGGTTCAAAAGAATCAATATGAGGTATGGTATGGGAAGCATCCCAATGTGTCTTTTATGAGGATTTGGGGATGTGAAGCTTATGTTAGGAAAATGATTCCTAAAAAGCTTGTCCCTAAATCTAATAAATGTTATTTTGTTGGACATCCTAAGGAAACTAAAGGATATTACTTCTATTCTCTACAACAAAGTATTTTTTCCAAAGATTTTGTATTCCTAGAGAAGGAATTTATTTCCAAAGGAATCAGTGGGAGGAAAGTGGAGCTCAAAGAAGTTCGAGACCAACAAGAAAACATTGAACCAATAGTGTATAAGAGAAACAAAGAGAATCTCAAATTCCTCAAGTGACACAGGACTTCACTGGATCCACCTGAAGGGGTAAAACCCATAAGGTGCAAGTGGGTCTTCGAGAAGAAGACTGACTTGGATGGTAAATTACAAACCTATAAGGGCATATTGGTAGCAAAGGGTTTCATACAAGTTCAATGTGTTAACTATGACGAAACCTTTTCTCCAGTGTACATGGTTAAGTCCATCAATATCATGCTTGCCATTGCAGCTTATCAACTATGAAATTTGGCAGATGGATGTTAAAATCGCATTCCTAAATGAGAATTTTCTTGGAGATGTGTATATGGCATATCTTGAAGGTTTTATAAATCCTAAGGATGCAAACAAAGTTTGTAAACTGTAAAGATCAATCTTTGGATTGAAGCAAGAATCTCAAAACTGGAAATTTTTTTTTGATGAGACAGTCAAAGAGTTTGGCTTTATTCAAAATGAAGATGAGCCTTGTGTATATAAGAAGGTTAGTGGGAGCAGAGTGACATTCCTCATATTGTATGTATATGATATACTATTGATGGGGAATGACATCCCTATTTTATAAAAGGCAAAGCCATGACTTAGAAATATGTTTTATATGAAACATTTGGAGAAGAATCCTACATCTTAGAGATTAAGATCTATAGAGATAGATCTAAAAGGATTCTTGGACTAAATCAAAGCACATATATTGAGAAAGTGTTGAAGTGGTTCAACATGAAGAGCTTAAAAAGATGAAACATGTCCATATTGTTGGTATGTATGCCCTGAGAGCCAATCATGGGATGATTGGTGGGATACATTAAGATTGATTTGATAAACATCAAAGGCAAGCTTCCAATTCTTTCTGGTTCAATCATATGAGATAGTGATAGAACAGATTGAATGTCTAGAGAATGACAATACTCAATGACGTATGCTTTCAGGTTGAGGACCTGAACGATGAGATCATACGGATGCTAAGAGTTTGTACATTTTTGTTATGTCCCTAGTCAGATGTCATTGTGGAAGGTAGATAGACAGCAATGACACACAAGACTAGATTGTGGTGTTGGTTGATGACAAAATCTCATTAGTCATGATACAGAGATATCAAACCAAACACAAAGGTACTTGTTAGAGAATAAGTGTACCGGACAGACCCACCGTGAGTTTGACACATGGAACCATGATATGGTAGTCACAGTCAGTACTCACAGTGATGGTGGTGAGTGTGATTCTTTGACCTGAAATCACTACACTCAACACATGTCGTTGGGCACACTTTGACATCATCAAATGCAGTCCTGAAACATGGGTTGTTATAAAGGTGATGATTGGGAGGATTTGACACATGGGGCTTTTGAGGGGTGAGTGATAGATATGGGATTTGTCCCTCCTGAGGGAGTATGATATCCATGGACACTTGATGAGTAGGATTTAGAAAGGTGTGCATGCATGTGTGAATTAGTATGTGATATTGATGTCATACATATCTCATCCAATCTACTATGAGATCAAGAAAGTGAAAGAACGTTGACAGGATGATTGTTCCATGCCTCGAGTTCATTCGGGATATCAGTGACAAAGGAATTATACATTCATTGTAACACCATTCATGGATTGTAGGATTGAAAGTTGTTCTCCAACTTTCTATTTCACTTGGGTAGCACTGATGTGCGACTAGGCACCGCTCTTTGCTTGTGAAGTCATAAGTGTTATGGACTTTCACTACCAACGTGAAATGGACCTGTAGGGTCACACACATAGGATTTAACCTGGAAGAGGAGTTTTGTCCACAAACAATGTTTAGATTGATTACTAAATGACTTTAGTAGTTCAATTAAACACTCAATTAATTGATAGCTCAATGTCATAATGTTCAAGGTGTTAGACACATTATTTGGAGTATCAGATTGATTGCAACTGCAATTGACTGATTCTGCACAATCTGCACTCCCAACCGATCGGCTCATGTGATGAACCGATCGGCTCAGCTTGGTGAACCGATCGACTCAGGTGGTGAGTTGATCGACTCATGGACAGGGTGAAATGATTGCTTCAAGAGTTGAAACGATCGGTTCAACTGGTGCAACCGAGCAAGTTGGGAAAGTCAGGTCGGTGAGAAATTTATATTTCGTTTCACTTGCCCAATTTGATTGGAAAAAGGATTGGTATTTGATACCAATTAGAAACAAAAGAACAAAAGTCAATCAGGAACTGACCAGGACCACGAACCGATCGGTTCAGAAAGTGAACTGACCATTTCATGGGTCCCAACCGATCAGTTGAGTGTCAACCGACTGGCTCAGGTCCCCAACTGACCGTTTCATAAATGAAACGATCGGTTCAGGATTGCGAGTTGGTTGTTTTTGTGGAAAATCTCGAACCCTTCTACTCCTGCTTTAGTCCCATATTGCCCGGGATAGAGAACCCTATCCCATGACCCTCCTATATATAGGGGTATTGGGGGCTTCTCAAAGTACAACTCAGTGCAACCAGTTGCTCTGTAAAGTTGTCATTCTCTCTAGTTTTGGTAACCGAGAGAGCCCGAGCAAGTGCTACCCGATAATGGAGGCACAGCAAGGGAAAGACAATTGCAGAAAGCGACTGGTGGCAGGAGAGTGTGTCGGTGACTAGTACGCCGACAGGAGGGTGCGACTCCTTCCAATTCCTTGTGGGACAAGGAGATTGGAGTTCCAGGTGGTCCGTGTGGACTACTTCAGAGGCGGGAGATTTCTACCGCTCAGAGGACAGTTGTCAATCCCGACAGTCCCAGTGAGACCAGGAGTCATCAGTCTCAGTGTGACCAGGAGCTACACAGACACCGTCCAAGACCGGAGGTGAAGACCGCGCAAGCCGTGAGGTATTGTCACCGAGCAAGCCTTGGGACAAGGTATGATTCCACAAACCATCCTTTCCTATTGTATAGACGTTGACGCGTTTCCTTGTTCTGGGTTTGGGGAGGAGAAATTTTTCTTTCTGTTGCCTTCTCTGTCTCCCCTAAAACCCAACAGTGGTATCAGAGCCACGTCAACTGCTTTATACTTTAGGATTATCGATATGATCGATTTTGGTTTGTCGCCTTTATTTATTTCATACGATGCGAATAAAATTGGGTTTATGCATGTCTAATCCTAAATCCACAAATCCCAATTTACATATATGATATGTATTATTAATGAACTCGATACGCGTCGCCCTTAAACGAGTTTTGTGGTGGATGTATAGTGTGGTTATGGCCAATAAACCCTATCTGTGTATGGTTGTATGTGGTTTCTTGCATCTCGGTCTGCGCACCGATCTTCCTTCTCCTATTCCTGATGTAACTCGAAATAAATCGAGATTTCTTTCCTACCTTTTCTCCCCTCGAATGTAACTTGAGGTTTCTCTTTTTACAATGTAAAATAGGATAGAATTTTATTTCCTGTTATGTCAAAGAACGGAGGACATCCTGACGACAGCTGAGACGATCGGTTCAAGGCATGAACCGATCGGTTGACGTTCGAGACGATCGGTTCAACGAGTGAGTCGATCAGTTGATGACCGATTCGAGGAGTGAGACGAGCGGGTGGCGGCCATGATGAGATGCACGGCGACTAGGCGAACCGATCAGTTGGAAGAGCCAACCGATCGGTTGGTGGCACCCAGCCGACCGGCCTGATGGCGAGCCGATCAGTCATGTGATGAGTTGATCAAACCCAGAAAGGAAAAGCACAGAGTTCATCTTGTAAAGGTTGCATGTGATGTAGACCTAGATGACCGTGATTCCTCTTGGCTCGAGGAATCACATTAGGATGTCCATAATCATCACTTTTTATCGTTTTGCATGTTTTCAGTGGGATATAGCATGTATATGATACGTACTATGTATTTTGGTGATTGGATATGTATATGTATATAAAAACCAAATCCCTCATTAAATATTAAGTTTTAGATGCCTTCCAAATGCGACACACGTGAAAAGCTTGATCGACCAAGTGTGGGCACGCCCTAGAATGGAGCACCATCTATCTCATGGAAGCGTGAAGGATGAATATGTGGGTCTGCCCTAGCAAGGTGCATATTCATCGTGTTTGCTTTGGGTCGGACTTAACAAGGTGACCTAGATAGGATCTAGCACCTTGAGGCATGGAGATGATCATGGAAAGGAGTTGCATATGACATCTTATCAAGAGTTTCATATGATGCAATTGGCAAGAGTTTCCTACCTGAGAGATCTAAGTTGTGGGTGACAGCCCTAGCTGGTCCATGACTTAGAGGATTTCAGGATCTTGCCCACTAGAAGATTGTACACTGCAATCTTCCAAATTGATGGTTAGGGTTATCAATTTGAAGTAAAATAGTGGGAGCGATAATCAATTAAAGGCCTAATTATATCGTCAACTTTTCAAATCAATCAAATAAGTCAAAATTGAGTTTTGGACTAAAATTGCATATATTTCCTTTTGTACAATAAATGGTTGATCTACAATAATCACTTATTTGCGATCAGTATTTGAGACCAACAAATTAAATGGGATTTTTTTCACGACTGGTTAGGACATTGAGAAGTGTTCTCAATCGTAGAGTGAAGGCTCTAAGTCCTAGTTATACCAGAACCAGATGAACTCGATCCCACAATATCAATGGTTGAAAGTATGCTTATGGAAGCATACCGAGGAAGACATTAATGAGGAGTGTTTGATGTTTTGTTCCCTGAACTATGAGTTGCAGAGACAACATGAGACATATGATGTCTCCAAGACACTGTCCTAGTATGTCATGACAGAAGGAGATCCAGTAAGGTATTCACACACTCAATATGATTGGGTATGTGGAAAGATCTGACTAAGAAGGATTCCCTCTGAGCCAAGAGTTGGCTATTGGTATGATACTGCAAATGTTGTGAGGATCATACAATTCGTGATAAGCTACAACATGAACAACTTTGACAAGCGTTGACAGAGTTGTTGGACATGTTGAGGATAGTAGAGGCAAAGATGAAGAAAGACAAACCATAATCTTTGATGTGATCAAAGAAAAAGGTAATTCTTAAGGGCAAGGATAAGGGCAAAGAAAAGAAGTGTTATGATGTTATCCAGCAATCCAAACCGTCTTCAACCTCAAGGCACATTGGGAAAGGGTGTATGAGGGATTGCCCTCTATATCTGGAAGAACAAAAGAAGATGAAGGAGGGGATGGAGATCTCCACCTAAGGTATCATGAAATGAACTGCTTCTTTATCTGAGGTATATGATACCAAGATATGGATATATCATATATGATATGCAATATCCACAAAGAAGTGATGGCCTTTGTGAAAGGACCAAGAAAGGAGTACCCATCATTGGAGCAAGTGTTGCTGCCATAGATAGGAGTACCTTTCAGTTTATTTCAGCCTAAAGGACACGAAATAGAGTTGAGAACTGCTATTTCATATTTGCCAATAGATAGAAACACTTTATTTTTGCATATTGTGTGACAATGATGGCAATCAATAAAGTGATGTTTCAATTTATAAACATATGATCTTTGTGGCAATGCCTTATTTATCTTATGGTATTTGATATGCATAAGATAAAATGATACCTAAAAGTTATAGATAACTCAAACAATCAAATTAGCATCAATCATGAGAAATTCATTTCTAGTTTCCATGTGATGGATAAATCTAGACTCTTTTGGTTAGAGAACCAGTAAGAGACATGAATATCTTGGACATGATTAATCAATCTTCACTAAAGGTAGTAGGAGAATGATTATCCTATCAGGTATGATACATGTGATGTATTCACATACCTATTGGAACAAATGCTAATACTTCAAATGGTGTTTAGAGAAATACCAATATGAATATCTTGAAGTGTTCAAGATTATCATAAATGAAGTGCAAATTTGGTAAAGTGTTAATTCTTGATGAGATCAATGAATGAAATACTTGGACCAAATGTTTGAGATCCTTATGAGTGATTATGATAGTGTATCATAGTGAACTCATGATTAAGGCATGGTGATGTCTAAATCAAGAAGGAATCATACTCTAAGGAGTTAGAGAATGATTATCAAATAATTGAATTCTTCTTAATAAAGAATACCCCACACTAATAAAGGACATTAAGAATCAAAAGGAGTTGTGAGTTCTTATATCCTTCATAGATACACCTCAATTATCTATGTGATGAGTTGTTCATGTGATGAGTCAACTATCCAGATGAATATGAGGAACCAGATTTTGAGTTATGGTATATGACCATTACATCCTAAATGACTTCCATGTGAATCATAAGGTATGACCTTGATGGTAGCACCCATTGGATGTAAATCCATAAGTGCAAATAAGTCTTAAGTGTTAAGATACATGGATAACATTTTGAGAAGGATGATGCTTGTTGATTGCAACTTAATGACTAATACATTTGGCATATGGATACTAAAACTGCATTCCTATGAGGAATAAAACAAGGATGTGTACGTGACACAACCTATAAGGTTTATGAATCCACTAATGCAAATGAAGTCTTTAAGTTACAATGGACTAATCAATGTGATTGATTGAGTACAAGCAACTCAGAATTGGATCTTTACTTTGATGATGTAGTCAAAGGGTTTGACTGATATGTCAAAGATAAAGAAGGGATCTATGATTTAGTGGGAGTGTATTCACATTCCACATGTTGATGTGAAATGGAAATGTTCTAGAATGGAAATCCTAAAGTGGAAATTATCTTTAAAGAAGATAGAGATATTTCCTATGTGATAGGAAGAGAGATCTATAGAGATAGTTCTCAAAAACCTCTTGACCTGAAAACAGAAAGCATACATTGGCAATCTGTACTGAAGGGTTCAGTATGCATAGATTCAGTGGGAGAAAACTTGTCCATGTTACATGGAGTTAGTATCCCAAGGCCAAGTGTCCAATTCTTATGAAGAATGGGAACACTAAGAATACATATGGATCTATCATGTATGTAATCATCCCATTATCTTGCATGTATCAACATGGAAAGAACAAAATGCATTCATCATCTTGTATGTAGGACATGACAATATGATGTGCTCATCTTGATAACTCGTATGTAAGACATGATGAGTGGATGTCTGTCTGCTTCCAGTAAGGGTTACTGGAATACCATGAGAACTTGATAAGTACTTTAGAAGTGCTAGTTCTATGGAGATAAGGAAGAGTTCAATGTAAAGAGTTACATTGATGCGAACTTCCGAAAGGACAGAAAATTAATCGCAAAATATATATAGGATATATAAAAGTGAAAGTTTGTTGATAATTGGAAGTGTTCCAATAAAACCATTTAAAAGGAAATGCCGAGTATCTATGCGTTAGAGAATAGCAGTGGATACAATATGGGTCTGGAAGTTCATGAGATGAACTTATAGATATTCCTCTCATTGATGACAAGTATAGAATCCTTGATCATGCAATGTGGCTAAAGGTTAGCAAAGGAATACTAGATCGCATATTACGGCAACTCCATCTCATACATGTGACGTACAGCGAAGGGATGAGAGACATGCAATTTATACTGACTTTTGCAAGGTGTTGCCATAACTCACTATGTTCGCACTAGAGCACAGTAACATGTGGGACATGTTTGAAAAATCACTATGAATATGATTCAAGGGTGATTGGCTCGCAGTGCAAGTGGGAGTCTATTGGTATGTATGCCCTGAGAGCCAATCATGGGATGATTGGTGGGATATATTAAGATTTATTTGATAAACATCAAAGGCAAGCTTCCAATTCTTTCTGGTTCAGTCATATGATATAGTGATAGAACAGATTGAATGTCTAGAGAATGACAGTACTCAATGATGTATGCTTTCAGGTTGAGGACCTGAACAATGAGATCATACGGATGCTAAGAGTTTGTACATTCTTGTTATGTCCCTAGTCGGATGTCATTGTGGAAGGTAGATAGACAGCAATGACATACAAGACTAGATTGTGGTGTTGGTTGATGACAGAATCTCATTAGTCATGATATAGAGATATCAAACCAAACACATAGGTACTTGTTAGAGAACAAGTGTACCGGACAGACACACCGTGAGTTTGACACATGGAACCATGACATGGTAGTCACAGTCAATACTCACAGTGATGGTGGTGAGTGTGATTCTTTGACCTGAAATCACTACACTCAGCACATGTCGTTGGGCACACTTTGACATCATCAAATGTAGTCCTGAAACATGGGTTGTTATAAAGGTGATGATTGGTTGGCTTTGACACATGGGGATTTTGAGGGGTGAGTGATAGATATGGGATTTCTCCCTCCTAAGGGAGTATGATTTCCATGGCCACTTGATGAGTAGGACTAAGAAAGGTGTGCACGCATGTGTGAATCAGTATGTGATATTGATGTCATACATATCTCATCCAATCTACTATGAGATCAAGAAAGTGAATGAACGTTGACAGGATGATTGTTCCATGCCTCGAGTTCATTTGAGATATCAATGACAAAGGAATTATACATTCAGTGTAACACCATTCACGGATTGTAGGATTGAAAGTTGTTCTCCAACTTTCTATTTCACTTGGGTAGCACTGATGTGCGACTAGGCACCGCTCTTTGCTTGTGAATTCATAAGTGTTATGGACTTTCACTGCCAATGTGAAATGGACCTATAGGGTCACACACATAGGATTTAACCTGTAAGAGGAGTTTTGTCCACAAACAATGTTTAGATTGATTACTAAAGGAGTTTAGTAGTTCAATTAAACACTCAATTAATTGATAGCTCAATGTCATAATGTTCAAGGTGTTGGACACATTGATTGGAGTATCAGATTGATTGAAACTGCAATTGACTGATTCTGCACAATCTGCACTCCCAACCGATTGGCTCATCACAACCGATCGGCTCAGGTGGTGAGTCGATCGACTCATGGACAGGGTGAAACGATTTCTTCAAGTGTTAAAACGATCGGTTCAACTGGTGCAATCGAGCAAGTTGGGAAAGTCAGGTCGGTCAGAAATTTCTTTTTCGTTTCACTTGCCCAATTTGATTGGAACAAGGATTGGTATTTGATACCAATTAGAAACAAAAGAAGAAAAGTCAATCAGGAACTGACTAGGACCACGAACCGATCGGTTCAGAAAGTGAACCGACTGTTTCATGGGTCCCAACCGATCAGTTGAGTGTCAACCGACCGGCTCAGGTCCCCAATCGACCGTTTCATAAATGAAAGGATCGGTTCAGGATTGTGAGTTGGTTGTTTTTGTGGAAAATCTCGAACCCTTCTACTCCTGCTTTAGTCCCATATTGCCCGGGATAGAGAACCCTGTCACATGACCCTCCTATATATATAGGGGTATTGGGGGCTTCTCAAAGTACAACTCAGTGCAACCAGTTGCTCTATAAAGTTGTCATTCTCTCTAGTTTTGGTAACCGAGAGAGCCCGAGCAAGTGCTACCTGATAAGGGAGGCACAACAAGGGAAAGACAACTGCAGAAAGCGACTGGTGGCAGGAGAGTGTGTCGGTGACTAGTAAGCTGACAGGAGGGTGCGACTCCTTCCAATTCCTTGTGGGACAAGGAGATTGGAGTTCTAGGTGGTCTGTGTGGACTACTTCAGAGGTGGGAGATTTCTGTCGCTCGGAGGACAGTTGTCAATCCCGACAGTCCTGGTGAGACCAAGAGTCATCAGTCCTGGTGTGACCAGGAGCTGCACAAACACCATCCAAGATCGGAGGTGAGGACCGTGCAAGCCGTGAGGTATTGTCTCCAAGCAAGCCTCAGGACAAGGTATGATTCCACAAACCATCCTTTCCTATTGTATAGACGTTGACGCATTTCCTTGTTCTGGGTTTGGGGAGGAGAAAATTTTTGTTTCCGCTACCTTCTCTGTCTCCCCTAAAACCCAACACATATTTCATGGAGTTACAAACTCTAAGGCTCAAAGTCCCAATACTTGTGAAGAAAGGGAGAGCATGAGTTTGATTCCATATGACTCAACAATTGGATCAATCATGTATGCAATGTTGTGTACTTGTCCTGATGTCTCATATGTCTTGAGCATGATGAGTAGATATCAGTCAGATTTAGGTGATGCTCATTGGACAGCCGTGAAGAACATCCTCAAGTACTTGAGAAGTACTAGGGATCAGTTCTTTATCTACGATTGAGAGGAAGAGCTGGTGATAAAGGTTTATACCAATGCAAGCTTCCAGACTGACAAAGATGATTACAAATCACAATCAAGATTTGTGTTTTGTCTAAAAAATAGAGTTGTAAGCTGGAAGAGTTCTACGGAAGAGATAATTATTGATTCTATAATAGAGGCCAAGTATATTGTTGCATCGAATGCAGCAAAGGAGGTTGTATGGATCAAGAAGTTCATTTCTGAACTTGGGGTGGTTCCAAGCATCAAGGACGCAATTCAGCTATATTGTGACAACATTGGATCTATTGCACAAGCTAAGGAACCCAATTCACATCCACACTCAAAGCATATACAAAGGCAATTCCATCTCATATGAGAGATTGTACAACAAGGATATGTATAGATTTTCAGAGTACCAACTGAGAACAATGTTTTTGATCCCCTGACAAAGGCACTTTCATAACAGAAGCATGATGGACATGTTAGATCACTTGGAACATGATTCGTAGGTGATTGACTCTAAGGACAAGTGGGAGTCTGTTGGTATGTATGCCCAGAGAGCCAATCATATGTTCATTGTAATGGCATAACATGTAAATGATTTGATTAATAAATAAATGTAAACTTCCAATTTATTCTATTTTATTCATTTTTGAGATAATGATGTAACATTATAAATGTCTAGAGAATGATATTACTCAATGGCATATGTCTTCAAGTACATGACTTAAACAATGAGATCATATGGATGTTAAGAGTATATACATTCTCATCATGTCCCTGATAGGTTGTCATTGTGGAAGGTAGATAGATAGCAGTAACACATAAGATCAGAGTGTGAGTTAGTTGATGACAGAATCTCATTAGTCATGATATGGTGATATCAAACCAAGCACACAGATACAATTGTGAGAGAGCAAGTCAGTGACTAGTACACCAACGGGATGAACAACTCCTTCATGTCCATTCTAACAGGATGATATGAGTTATAGGTGGTCTGTGTGGACTTTCATAGAGGCATGGAGGATGTTGTCTACCGCTAGGAGGACAACGTAAATGTACAATCCATGGTGTAGACTAGGGGGAATAGTAGATGAGTCTCGATGTAGCTAGAATATAGTTGTGTATCTACAATGATGAGGAGATGTCACTAGAATTGCTCCAGGACCAGGCATATCCTCAAAACCATCCTTCCCATCTTATAGTTATTGACACAATCCACTAGTTTATGGGGAATATGGTAGTAAAAATGTATATTTCTGCTTCCTATTCTATAGCAATATTTCTCTACAAACGAGCATACAACTTTATATGAACTACCATGAATGATTAGTCAAATTATTAAAATAAAGTTTTGAAAATTTAATTTTACATGTGACTAAAATGGTGAACACATGTGAGGTAAATTTTTAATTTGGTGAAAATGCAAAAAGTAGTGAAGTTTGTTTACTTGATTCCCATTTACCCCCAACTTGCTATATGTAATTATGGTATATGTCTCTATTTTGGAAAACACATTACTAAAATATTGGTAATGCCTAACGTAGTGCATGAGCATCCCTACCCCAACATGTGAATCCCTACCCACATGATAATGACAAACTGAATTGAAAAGAAAGTTAAGTACAGTCTTATCATAGTATGTGTGTTTAATTTGTGCACTAAGTTCATATATAATCCATTAATAATATGTGCATATACACTAGAATACTCAATTATGGCAAGAGAAATGTGTTTTCTAGATAAAACTCTAATTTTACACCTTAACCCTAGTATGTCCAAATAGAATATATCTAGCAGTTTGGTCATTAGACACAAAATATTAGTTCACAATGCTAAAACCTATAAAATTACTCAATAAGATAACCCTAGTATTGAAAACTAAAGGAAAACCTTCATATTTGTCAAACTCTTTAAGTATGTGCATACCTAATCTCATAGGGAAAAATAATAATCCACAAGGACAAATAGTTGTGAATTTTGGTTATCTCATGATTAGGTAACAAAAGATAAGAGGTCATTGTGAACCCTAGTGACCACATGTATGCGCTTTTAATACTTTAGAAAATATTATTGAATGAGTACTGATTAAACTACCATCACTTTTTAGGTAACTTGAGTAGGTAAAAAGAATTAATAGAACCTAATGTGTGATGTAACTCCCTTAGACTGACGTTTATTGTGAGACAAATAGTGAGGACATAATGCTTAAGGTTATTTTAGGTGACTCTATACAATAGGTTATAGTTTGTTGCATTTTGGGGATGAAATTATTTTTGAGGGATGGAGTGTTGTAACATACTAAAATCTAGATGTACCTATCCTTAAAACTATTAAAGCATGGTTAGAACTAAAATAAATCCAATAGATAATTTTCTTTTAACAAGTGTTATCCCAATGTGCTATAATATATAAGGACGGATATAAATAAAAGTCCCTAAATATTTATTTTGCAACAAGAA
Source organism: Alisma plantago-aquatica (assembly GCA_963693085.1). Taxonomy (NCBI): domain Eukaryota; kingdom Viridiplantae; phylum Streptophyta; class Magnoliopsida; order Alismatales; family Alismataceae; genus Alisma; species Alisma plantago-aquatica. Next base: position 71,172,851 of record OY856411.1, on the reverse strand, counting down.
AATCTAAGCATATACTAAATAAGAAGTATAAAACAACTTGCATGGATTATACATTTATAATATAGGTGAAACAATAATAAAAAGAATTATGTTATAAGATAAAGGAAATCAATGTTGTGCATGCATGGTTAATCCATGGAAAATCTATCTTGATGGGAAATCTTAATATAGACTTACTTTCCAAATACAATAGGAGTTATAGAAATATAAACTAAGGCAACTACAACAATGTGGAATACACGAGATATTTTAATAAATTAGAACAAACTTTAAAGAACTAATTATCTCTACTTTATGTTTGGAAATAGTAAATAAATAAAGACAATCATGTTAACATATCATAAAGGAAAAAAATAGTGTAAGTCGAATACATATTTTTTTGGAGACCAATAAAATTACCAAATTTATATAATCAATTTTATAGCCCAAATAAGAAATAATAATATTTTTGACTAAATAATTTCCTTAGTAAACCTCTATTACATCCTAAAATGGTCAACAACAAGGAAGAAAGGAAAATGATTCAATAGATAATGTTTTCATTTTTTATTAGAAGTTGATGTGTCTATAATAATTAGTTTTAGATATATAAATTTGTTAAAACCAATATCATCTGTAAATAATTAGTGTAAATCATATTATCAATATATATTATTGCCTAAAATTTGGAATTGTGGATCTAATTTAATATTAGTAAAAATTGATGCATTCTATTAAAAAATGTTATATATGTTTTGAATGACTCCAATGTAAGAAGAGAAACATTGTGAGAAATTTATTTTGTAATTGGATGAATAAGTGTATATAAGTGGTTGATAAATGGTATGATAGGAAAGGAACTCAATAAATACATCCTATACAATTGTACATTAAAATAATATACACATTTACATTGAGTAAATAATTATCCAACAAGATATATAGAAGTCTCTCAATTGTACATGTAGTATTCAACAAGTATTATACCATATTCTTTAAAAGGGTATGAAATATTGTAAAGAATGTAGGCATAAAGAAAGGGAAGGGAAGTGATGTTTCATTTATATTTGTTCTTTCCTATTATGTGTTAAAGACTACTTAATGTTTCTCCATATAATTACATAATATTTATTTCTATTAATTTTCTCTCAGTTATTTTACCTCTTAGTATGATCCTACCATTGTTTGTCCTTTATTAAGGAGTAAATTTAGGGGAAAACATTCCTCCATCAACAATTCTTACAAATATTATATATATTGTTTTTCCTAAATCCTTGACCAAATGCTTCACTTCTTTATATTTCTAGTATGCTTTCAAGATTTAATGGTTATTTATAAACTCAATTTTCTCTTTCTCTTTGTTATTTTTGTTCCCTCCATTGATTCATGCATCTTTCCTTTTATATTTTCAGAATTTATTTAACTTCTAGTTTTGTACCTTCTTCAATTGGTTTTCCTCTGTTACGAGATACATCAAATACTTATGCCAATAGAAAAAATAAATAAGTTTCTCTCTACTGAAGCCTAATTGTCCAATATATATAGACCCCTCTCCATTATCTTATACATACATAGAAATCACTACATGTCCCATGACATATTTCTTGTTATTCACCTTTGTGACTCCTTTATTTATAGTTTCCTCCACATATTCAATATGAAATGACTTCTAGCCTCCTCCCTTATCCTCTATTCAAGTTCCCTAGAAGATCTGTCAAAGCCTTGTAATCTAATGGAACAATTCATATGGAGATCTTTTCTCAACCACCAGTGATGATATCTATCCCGCTTTCCTCCTTATATGTCTATAAAACTATACACAAACAAGATTCTTTTGATTTTATGTTCTCGTTGGTTTTGGTTGGTAGGCCTTGTAGCATAGTATGTGTTCATCCCTATTGAGGGAGCATTGCTATTTTCTATGGCCTTTTTCTTACTATATACTGGGAATATTTGCATCAAGTACTTGGTACTTCTGATGGTTGCATGCTTTCTAAATTTTTATGTGAGGGTTATTCTATGTTTTTAGGCACATTTTATTATTTATATAAGATACATATGAGTCTTATAAAAATAATATATAATTTTTAACTATGTGAAAAATACATAAAGAAAGATTTGAGAATCTTTAAATTATAAAGAATTTATCAAGACATGTTTCAAGATCAAAATTGATTGAGTTTATAAGTCAATCTTATAAATTCCCATAAGCATAGTGATATTATACAATCAATAACTTACCATTTATAGCTCTACAAATTAAGTAAAAAATGTTTTAAAATAAATAAGACCAAGAAATATGGGTTGTTTGGTTTTTAGTGCCTAATTAGATTCAGTAAAAAATTTACATTTGTAAAGGTTAGTACATCTAATTGGTATTAGTCCTCATCCTTGTATAAAATGCTATTAGGTTTTCGAACCTTGGATTGGACCTAGGGTGTCACCTTTGGACTATTAGACAAGGATATGAGGTATGTGCATCTTTTCAATTTATCTAGGCATTACTGATATTACCAATATGTTGTTCCCATATGAGATATCTTTTGGATAATGCTTGTGCATTATTAAATCTTTTTGAAAATAATATTTTCTTAGTAAAAATTCATGATTAGATATTAAATTCAATACAACTTATGAATAAAGGTCCTTTGACCTATTTGTAAATTAATAGTTGGATGATATCACCCTCTTTGCTTGAACCAAATTAATGTTGATTAAACTTAATTCTTGCCTCTACATTTTGTGGAAAGGATTTCAAGTAAATTTTCATGACTTCATCTAGTTGTCTTAGACTATGTTATCTTAAAATACCAAATTAGGGTTTAGTTTATAATTAAGATGGTAATTGATGTAAAATATATTAATTTCAGTATATTAGGGTTTCAATAAAATCTCAGAAGATCTATGAGGACTCCTTATATAGTAGGTAAGTGGATTCATGAAATTTGAGTTAACATGGGGTTTGCTTCTGCTTATATATATATATATATATATATATATATATATATATATATATATATATATATATATATATATATATATGTGTGTGTGTGTGTGTGTGTGTGTGTGTGTGTGTGTATTTATGTATGTATGGTATTAAGAGAGAAATATTTCTCCCCCCTCTCCCACGCATGTGGCGGAGGCCGAACGCCCAGGAGGGTGGTAAATCAAGGCGGCAACTAGGATTCGAACCCGGGTCCCTTCATGAGGAGACATTGTGCTTGACCACTTGAGCCACTCCTTGTCGGCGTATGTATGTATCAGAATCAGGTAAATATATTCTGACTATCCCCTAAAATTGTAGGAGGTCAATAGTTACATATAGCCCCTTTCTCGCTATACAACACCCACGTGAACAACTCACACATCTAGCTAATTCGTAGTTTCTTTTTTACACTTTTATAGATTTTCACAACAATAGTACTCACACTCCTAGCTACGCCTCTAAGTTTGTGTGCATTTGTTTCAGTCTAGATATGAGAACATAAGGCAGCCAACAAGAGCATCTTCTTCTCACCATTACTGCAGTGCTTGACCATCTTCTTAGTATCTTCAATCATCTCAATCTGCAGGTGGAACTCCTTGCAAATGTTTTCCCACGCATCCTTAGTGAAATTGCAGCCAACAAACAGGTGGTTATGGGACTCCTCCTTCTCATTAAACAGAAAACAAATAGGAGATATATTGTTGTTCCATTTTTGCACTTTGTCCAATGTCGCTAAGGCACGATGTAAGATCTTGAAGGTGCATATGGACCATTTAGGAACGTGTTTTCCAGCCCATATTTGCTCCCTTGTCTTATCTTTTTCAGCTCTCATCCTTGTGATTTCCCATAGATCAGCCTTTGGATTTATCATTTACCACTCGCCCATATGGTTCATAGTAAAGAGATGCTTCACTTGCAGCCATAAGCTCCTCGTCATTTGAATAGTGCGTGTCAAACCTTCTCGGGTTCTTGGTTGGAAATCCAGCCCTTGTGGATATCTATCTCTCATCCATCTTCCCCATACGGAGCCACATTTTTGGTACAAAATGATTCTCTTTAGTGTCCCCCACTTGGTGATATCCTGAGGTGTTTTTAGCTACAAACCACCTTCATCCTTTGGTAAGGCCAACCTAGCATAGTGCATAGGATGAAACTCACCCGCCCATATGAAGTTGGCCATTTTCATCTCCATCATGTCATGCACAACACCTGGTATCTTGCCTTGTTGCACCCAGAACATGAGAAGGCCCTCAATAGCTGCTCTAATAAGAGTTGCCCGTCTAGCCATATATGTCTTTTGGGTACGCAACGTGCAATCATTTCATCCAGTCTATCAATGCATTCATTAAAATCTTTGACTTGTAATTTCCACCTGCAAGCGGAAAGCCCAGATATTTAGTTGGGAACTTGCCCAAATCCACACCCATGGCTTCTTGAAGACTATTTTCCATCTGATGACAGTTCTTTGAGAGGCAGAGATGAGTTTTATTCACATTAATCTGCATCCCCGTCTGCTCCCCAAAATCTCTAAGAAATTTTTTCAACTCAAGAAGCATATCCACTTTAGCCTCCATAAACAGAATAACAACATCAGCAAAAATAAGATGGCTCATTACCTTCATCTCGTGAACTGTGTATGCTTTAATCAGTTTTCTATCTTCAACTTCCTTGTAAAGTATTACATGACTAAAGTAAAGAGAAGTGGCGAGAGAGGATCACCTTGTCATAACCCATTACTTCCTTTGAACATGCTTGCCGATGTGCCATTTACCAGAACAGAAAAACTTGTTGTGCTAACACATTGTTGCATCCATTCTATCCATGTTTTGGAGAAACCCATCTGTTGCATGATCCACCACAGCTTTTCCCATCTTACACTGTCATAAGCCTTGGATACGTCAATCTTTAGGTAAGCTTTTTGGCTCCCTCTCATCACTTTAAAATCAACTAAGAACTCGTCAGCAAGAAGGGAACAGTCGCTAATACTCCTACCGGTGATAAAAGCTCCTTAGTTTTCAAAAATAAGGAAAGGAAGAACCATCTTCAGCCTGGTAGCCAAAATTTTTGCAATGATTTTATATTGGATAGAACAACACGCAATAGGTCTGAAATCAGCAAGAGATGCAGTAATCTTCTTCTTTGGAATGAGGACTAGAAAAGCATAATTGACTTGTCTCACCATGTTACCTCCCTCCAGGAACCATCTAACATATTTTAGGAGATCATCTTTGATTGTGTCCCAAGCAGTTATGTAGAAGAAAGCGTTGAAATTGTATGACCCGAGAGCTTTATTGCAGCCTATACTCCATAAGGCATCTTTGACTTCTTGTTCAGTAACCTCCCTTGTAAGAATATTATTGTGGGTGCTTGAGAGCTTGAATTTCCAGTCGTTGTCTTCCTCCTCCTCCTTAGGAACAATGTTTTTGTTGTAGAGCTCACTATAGAACTACACAGCTTGGTCTTCAATGTCTTCTTGTTTATTAACCATGTGCCTGTCTTTGTCAATCATCTCATAGATGATGTTGGAAGCCTCCCTTTTCCTTACTACTGTATGGTAGAGCTTTGTGTTTCTATCACCATCTTCCATCCATTTTCCTCTACTTCTCTGCCAATAGAATTTTTCTTTTGCCTTTTTTAGGTTCTCAAGCATCATTCTCAATTCTCTATCCTTCTTTATTAGTTCGTTATTGAGTGGATCAGCAGCATAAGCTTCCTCATATCACTACATTTCTTTTTTGTTGTCGAAATTAGATTGGGAATATTGACCTTCCCTTTTGCCAACTTCTTCAAGGTAGATTTCAGAATAGATAACTTCCTAGCAAAAACAAACATGGGATTCCCACATATGTGTGTACTCCACACTTCCTTCAAAATATCATCAAAGCCCTTCCACTCAGTGTAGTAGTTAAGAAATATGAACAATCTTCATTTTTGTTTTTTCTCAATGATCTGTACAAGAAAGGGGGCATGATCACTTAGCTCAGAACACCTGCCTTCACATGTACATTAGGAAAGAGTTTTAACCATTCCTCATTAACCAACACTCTATCTAGTTTGCTTGCTATTCTGTCTTTCGGATCTTGTTCATTGTTCCATGTGAAGAGATATCCACCTGTTATGGGTAGCTCTGTCAGCTCTGCTTTTATCAATGGCTCTATTAAAGGCATCAATCACAGCACGAAGCACAGGTCTACCCCTATCTTCTCACCTTGTAACCTGACATTATTGAAATCACCAATCACCATCCACGGTGTCATCATCTGTGTGGAAATCACAGTTAGATCATGCCAGAGCTCAGTCCTTCTCTTTGCATCATTATGAGCATACACTGTTGTCAGACACATGTGCAAGCCGGATGCATTCCTGCAATCTAGAGTAATGTGTTGGTCATACATCGTCATCACAGTCATCTACCATGCATTGTGCTTCCATGCCACGCACACCCTAGCTAGCTCAGAATGTGGTAGGTTAGATACATGTTCCCATCCTTGTGGAAACAAGTACCCAATACTCTATTTATTATTCTCCTTAATCTTGGTTTCAACTAAAGCTACAATAGAGGACCCACTAACACCAATCCATTCATGAATTTCCTTTTTCTTGTTCCTATCACACCCTCCTTTGATATTCCACATAACAATAGACATATTTAAGGGTTCTTGTTTTCCCGTGTACGCCTGGGCTACCCCTTCTTCTTGTTGCCTTCTTTTTTCTTCTTTGGTTCCATCTGTTCTGGCTCTTCAACCTCCGACTCACTAAGAGCTTCGAACCTATTGGTAGAGTCTAGGATAGACCCCACCCCTTGAGTTTTTAGGATTCCATTAATAGTCTTCCTTCTGGATGCGGGTGTGAATTCCCCCTCCTCCTTCTGATTTTCTTTAGCTACATTTCTATTGGCCCCTTCAACTTTGTCCACTGCGTTGTCCACAGCAGGTTGCCCGTTCAGACCCTCAACATCCATTGTTGCCTTCTCACTTGTAGCAGGTTGCTCCTCCTTCTCTTCAACATTGACCTCGACAACCATAGTCCCTTCAACTATGCTCGTTCCTACCTTCTTGGTCTTCTCAACCCATTGCTTTGTGCTCGAGCCTCTCTTCTTGGTCTCCTCAGCATTGACCTCGGCCCTCCTTAGCTTGGTTTGTTCTCCATTGCACGCCCCCTCCGGATGACCGAAACCCTTTCACAGGTTGCACTTTGGTGGCTTGTGGTAGTATAAGATCTTAACAGGCTTGTCCTCCCATCCTCTGACGTTCATCCAGACCTGCTCAACCAACTCCTCGTCAGCCTTGAGCTCCACCAGCATGCATGCCTCGTCAGACTCCAGAGAATGGTCGTTGATGAAGAGCACCTTGCCGACACCAGCAGCTATGGTCCCCGCCGCCTTCTATGTCCATGAACGGCCAATGGATCCCAGCGTTACCCACGTAGGGATCATCACAAAGGCATCTCTCTTTATCTCATCACCGAAATGATAGTCCTTTGCGACTACTAGTTGGTTGTCAAATCAGTGCGGCCCAAGGTCCAGGACAGTTTGCTTATCTTTCAAGTTGGAAAATTGAATCAAGAAGACCCTGTTGGCCCAGCTATGTATGTATGTATGTATGTATGTATGTATGTATGTATATGTATATGTGTATGTATATATATATATATATATATATATATATATATATATATATCTGTGTGTGTGTGTGTGTGAGTGAGTGTGTGTGTGTGCTTGGAGGGGCATGACATAGAGTAAGCTTATTTATAGTAGCATTACATCTATACTGCCATAATATGTGGGTGCACCTTTTCACACCGACTACACATTTCCACTCGTATTATATATATTGAGGGCACTTTTCCTCCTAGGGTATGCTTTTTTACTCGACTTAGGCTTGAGATGTTATGAGTCTCTGCCCTACTTAAATAAAATTAGTCTTTTGGTTTCATATGTACTAATTATGATTTGTTAATGTTGCTAGATGGCAGGAATTCTTTCTGAAAATCATATCCTTTTTAAGAAATGCATCGTCTATTGACTTGTTAATTCTTTTAGAACTTTATCTTTTGAACATCCCTTTATTTAAATATTTAAAATTGATGGAATTGAACAAAAAGATATCTAACACTGATCTTACTTTACCCTAAGCATTGCCTAGCTTTTATAATATTTCACATACACATCTTTGTTGATGTCCTTTCTCTTGTTTACTTCCTCTTCTGGGTGTTTCTCTCAATTAACCTAGAGGTTGCACAGCCTGAGGTCTAGGAAGTAGGAGGCATTGCTCAAGACTAGCTCCAGGATGTATTCTAAGATGGGTAGGTTTCTCACCACAAACTGATCCTCTAGTTTAGATTTCATATCTAGTTAGTTTCTCTTAGTGGCCCCAATATCAAACTTGGACAAGCATTTTGTAATAGTTAGATTTACCTTTCTTTTACTAAAAACCATGTTTCTTTTACCAATCTATTGGAGAAAATATTGTGCTCCCCTTTTATTTGAAGGTTATTATAATGTTGTTGTGAATGAATGGGATATTATTTTCTTAAATTAACTATGAAGAGGATCCCCTCCTGAGTCCCAGTCCTTATAATCATAGTGATTGTAGCTAGCATGATGATGACTTCATTAGTGATCTTGGCACTGCATACTCCATGTGAGGCTTGGATAAAGCATTCATGCAACATAAGGGATAGTTGTTAGGTCTATAGAGGAGACGGAAAGGATCATGTATCAAAAGGCATTATAGGTATTGGGTGACCATCACATAAATATTACATAAAATCACACCATGTAGGTTTAACTTGGTTTGGGTTACCTAGAACTTTTTGCATCATGTATAATTTAATCCAAAATTTGAGTTTCCATTCACACATGTCAAAAACATGATTTCATCCCAAATCTAAAGAAACAAAAATTTGACGGAAATTGGGTTCAGACAACCTACATGGCAAAAATGACAAGCCTGAACCTGGGTTGAGTATGTCCCTAAACACACACCTAATGCACAGCTCAACGTCCAACCTTCTATTAACCCCTTATGATTTTCTAAAAAAAATTGGTTGTGATAAATAAAAGAGTGAATCTAATTATCTTGTTCTCATATAGTCATAAGTCATAGGGAAAAGAGAAAAACTAAAAAAGATCTTTCCTGTTATACCTGGCTATTTTCCTTTAAACCTTTTCCCATGAAATTTTTTTACATTTATTAAAATTTGTTGACTTTATGATCTTAAACAATAGTTCTATAACAATTTCACTATTGCATTAATAGCAACGTGTTGCTCCATATGATAAGGGGTTGGGTTCAACATGGTGCAAATATGATGTGGGGTTGACTACCAGTATAGATGAATGGAAACGGTAAAAAGGAGAAGGGGAAGAAAAAAAGGGAAAATGGAAAATTAAATTATTGAAAAAATATTGTTAACTTATATTTGTGAGGGAAAGGGATAAGAAAAAAATAGTAAAAATGCTTTTTTACATGGTAATAGGGATAGTTTTCACACTCCATTTTTTGTTTTAATAGATTTCATTACATTTGTATATATTTGTAAACATATTGATCTTCACTTCTTAACATGAAAGTTACCAACCAAAGGATAGTAATCGGCTCAAGATATTCAGTAAATGTTAAAAATTAAGACCAAAATAGGTATGAAATATCGATGCAACCTTAGTTATCTGAATTTGGATGTAGGCTCTAAAGGTTGCATTGGACTGAGAAAATGAAATAAGTACATCTTAAGTCTATGAGTCACATATTGAGGAATGTCAGGTAACAACCACTTGATTCTACGTTAGCGCTCAATTAATAAAACTTTCAACAAATATATTGAATGAACATTAGAAGGGATACTTAAAATAGTTCCAAATCATTAATGTTGATGATTATCCCTTCCTTGGTCCACCTAATTTTGGTTCATAATGCATTACAATTGGTGACAAATATCAATGAAGTGACAATGAATCAAACTAAGATATCAGGACACACTCAACATTAGAATTAATTCATCAATAAACTAGTAACCATAATTACTAAAATATGGTAGTATCAATTTAAAGCTTGCATTGGAATGAGATGAAACAATCTAAAAATTTCAAGTATGTGAGTTACATTCCAATGGAAGTCAGGACATGATGAGATGATTTTATGCAGTGCTCAAAGAAACAATATTACATGAGACTTTTGATTGGATATGTGATCAATTATCAGATACAATTCAACAATTATAGTCACCATAAAAATAATTGAGGAATGATTCTAATCTATATAATGTCTAGAAGTCACAATCGTACAACTCCAACAACACCTCACACAGTGGGAAGGCAACCAACTAGAATTGATATACAAACAATTGATGTTTTTTCACAAACTTCTTTTCTTGGACGTCTTCACCAGAACCCTAATGTAAAGACACATAAAGATTTCCATAACCCAATACAAATTACCTAAAAGAGATATTTGCCTCATACTAGTGACACTCAAAACTAAGTGGGTGCACCTCAAACATGCACCTACTTTGAGCTCCTTGTCACAGTCGCACATCAACCTGCCTAAGGGCCTATAAAGTCTAAGGACATACATAGTGTGTATCATGCACGCACTCCACTTTGGAGTGGCATATCCTTTTAGGGACCCAGAAAGTAGGGTTCCCTCCAAGTGCATAATAATTTTCCTTATACCAGGCAGCCGGACAGGGGCACTAACTTATTTCTCTAGATGTCTCCAAAAAATAGGATTCCCCAAAGGTGTGCACTTGTCCATTTTTTGGGATTTGTTCTTATTTGAGAACTAAATAAATTTTAACATGATGCAAACCATAAAAAAAACCTCTAGTCTCTATATAAATGACCCATTGATCATCATTTTAAGAGGTTATGAAGTTATGAGTTGTCATTTAGAATAAAAATACGCAACTCTAGAGCACCCAAAACTCCATCTTCAACTTTTGAAAATCATATAGAAGGCCCTAAGTCTAGGGATACATGAGATTGAGGGAAGTAAAATAAATCCTAAATGATCCTAATTTGTCTTCTTTGATGAAGAATCAAGGAACAATCCTCCTTTACCTCCTATAAAGTATAGGCAAGGTAGAACATATCTAGGAAAAATGAAGACCCTTTTCCACCTCCAATTTTCTGACCCCACTATAGAGTGATGATATGAGCACCCAAGATTAATGATCTCTTCTACATTGTTCTTATACTAACACTTTCTTACAAAAATGAATGCATGGACGTTTTATTTATGTTTTATCTATCTGTCCTACAATTATGATCAAACTAACTCTTTCTTACCTTGCTTGGACATAGAATCTCAAGTTTAGGAACATGGTAGTGTGTAACACCTTCCCCATGCATAACTTGGTGCTTTACCTTAATCTTTTATTGCTTAATTGTAGCTTATTTGTTTGGTTTGTAACAAGTTTCTATGATCTTCCTCATTTCCATTATTAATGTGATGGGAATTCCATTCCAAACTGCCAATTTTGGTTCTCATAATCCACTAAAACTAAAGTGGCGACTCTATTGGGAATGATCACTGATATTTTGACAATCCTAGTGACATTTAGTGTTTTGCATCTCTCTTCTTAAATGGGGCACCCCCATGTGTGTTCCCATCTTGTTTGGATTTATTTAGAGTTCCAATCATATGCTATTTTATGGTCGATATTTTTTATCCTAGAAAATGGGGTGCCCCCAAGTGTGTGCTCCATCATGTTAATTTTTATTTTCGAAGTTTTGGTCATCTTCACTTTGTTTCTGTGGAATTTTGTTCCAAAAAAAATGATGCATCCCAGTTGTTCTATATCTTGTCAATTTGAACAAATCAATTTTTGTGATTCACCAAATGTAATGTTTGAGGTCCTATAAAGTAGGCCAATACCTTGGTGAATACCCTATTTCCTCAGTTTTTTACTTTTGTATTTAGATCATATAGTCGTCTTAAATTTGATCCTTTTGGAAGTCAATATGGATGCCCTCGGGGTGTGTGTTCCCTTTGAATGTAGGCCTTAGGTTGTGAAGGAAGTTACAACTCAACTCTACGATCAAGATTTTACTAAAGGAGGGGCACACATACTAGGCGCTCCCATACATGACATGTTGATCGTTAGGTCTACTTTCAAGGATCATCGATTGTTTGCATTTTCAAAGAAGCTTCTGATAACCTCCTATTTTAGTAGTTTATCTTAGTCTTTTTCTTTAGTTTTCCATACTCTTTTTACGTTTATACGGTACATAAACCTAATTTTACCCCTTTTTGTAAATACATCATCAAACTAACTTTTTCCATTTACACTTGCAGAAAAAGCACAAAAAAATCATAAAAGAATAAACCAACCGCAAGGCCGAGTGAAGCCAAACGGTCCCAAGACCGCATGGAGTTCAAACGGTCCCGAGACCGCATGAAGCCAAACGGTCCCAAGACCGCATGGAGTTCAAACGGTCCCGAGACCGCATGAAGCCAAACGGTCCCAAGACCGCATGGAGTTCAAACGGTCTCGAGACCGCATGAAGCCAAACGGTCCCAAGACCGCATGGAGTTCAAACGGTCCCGAGACCGCATGAAGCCAAACGGTCCCAAGACCGCATGGAGTTCAAACGGTCCCGAGACCGCATGAAGCCAAACGGTCCCAAGACCGCATGGAGTTCAAACGGTCCCGAGACCGCATGAAGCCAAACGGTCCCAAGACCGCATGGAGTTCAAACGGTCCCGAGACCGCATGAAGCCAAACGGTCCCAAGACCGCATGAAGTTCAAACGGTCCCAAGACCGCATAAAGCCAAACGGTCCCGAGACCGCATGAATCCAAACGGTCCCAAGACCGCATGGAGTTCAAACGGTCCCAAGACCGCATAAAGCCAAACGGTCCCAAGACCGCATGGAGTTCAAACGGTCCCAAGACCGCATGGAGTTCAAACGGTCCCAAGACCGTTTGACGCCAAACGATCTCAAGACCGTTTGACGCCAAACGGTCTCAAGACCGTTTGACGCCAAACGATCTCAAGACCGTTTGACGCCAAACGGTCTCAAGAACGTTTGAACCCAAACGGTCTCCAGACCGTTTGACCTCACTCAAGGCCTATAAATAAGACCTCAAGGGCCATCCCTGAGGGGAGTCCAGACGTCCAGAGGCTGCCTCTCTAGTACCAGAACAACTCCACCCACCGCCCGAGGCTGCCGGTCTGAGACTCACGTTCCATTACAAAGCTACCTTCTCTCTCATCAACAAAGAAGGTGAGAGGAGAAGATCCGTCGTCAAGCAAGCCACGAAGGGAGGAGATCGTTGCTCTCTCCACCCAGGGTTCAATCTTCTCTCCTCAGTGTAGATGATGTTCTTTCTATCTCTTCTTGCCTCCTCCTTTGTTGCTCCCTCTATGAGGAGCGAGTAGTTCCATCCACTGGGGCGCGGGGACTAGCCCCGCTGCCCATGTCTTGTACTTTGTACTAAAAAGATGTTATCCTTTCGTTTTAATACTAAATCGTTCCATACATGCTTGAATGATGGCCACGTTCTTGTATGCATCTATTGTCTTTTGTTGTGGTTTGTCTACGACCGCTCTCGAGACTCGAATACCGATTTAGTGTTGGTTTCTGGTGTGTGTATCCACCACGCATCCGTTTCGGTGTCTAGGAGTGTATCTCAAAGAGTGGAGTAAACTCACTATCATCCGTTACACTTCCATCTGTATGGAAGTAACCTTGGTAAGTCGAGGAACATGCTTTGCGAGGGGAATGATGTAAAGCATGTGACCATTTGATCGGGAATGGCTGGCGTTGCAACATTCCCACACTTCTCGTAGCTAGGTTATCCAAATAGGAGACTAGGCCTACAAAGATACTATTCGATTTGATAATTATCATTCGCTTGTTAGTTTTAGATGCACGTTTCATGAGGTTGAGTAAGATTCTCTCTTTGGAAGACTACATATCTTCATTGACACGTAGAAATGTACCGAATGAGAGCTACTTAACCCTTGAAGGATGTGATGCATTGCTCTTGTCTTATAAGGCATCGGTCTTGTGGAACATCGAAGGATGCAATGCATCGCTCTTGTCTTACGAGGCATCGGTCTTGTGGAACATCCTTGGATGCAATGCATCGCTCTTGTCTTATAAGGCATCGGTCTTGTGGAACATCCATGCATCTAGCTTATAAGTCTTGCTTGCTTAGTACATATACAATGCATGTGTAGCGGTGGTGAATACCTGCTTAACCCCAGTGATTCATCATCATTTGTTAAATCTTAGTTTTACTTGCTTTATTTACTTTTCATGCTTTAGTCTAAAAACCAATCAAAATCCAACCTTTTGATATAAGTGCCAATTAGTAAAATAACTAAGTGAAGTGATGTACGTTTTCCATCTTGTTGCTTGCAACAAGACCGTTGTCTTTTGGGTTCGATCCTAAATCTGTACTATGATAAGGCTTCCATACTCTTATGGGGTTGGAGTTGTTATCTAAGCACCAGTTCTAGGTAAACCTAGGGAAGACATCAATCCTCTCTAGGGTTTTTGGTGATAGAATTCTGGGACTCCCATTGGAAGACTGAAAATATTTTGGTGTAAGTCCTAGCTCCATCAAAAAATGGTGCCGTTTCCGGGGACAACGGAACGTTAGTATTTCACTTAGTTTATTTTTCTAGTTGGTTAGGATTTTTTACACTTTATTTTTGAATCATAACTCATCATCTTCTTGAAGCTTTCATATTGTCTCTATTATCTAAAGGTGTTCTCTTTTCTTTACTCAGGTAGAACCCGTATATGCAATCACCGCATAATCGAGGATTCTCCCCTGATCCGGAGTTCGACTCCGAGGTAGAGAGAAGTTTCCACCGCAGAATCCGTCTCAATCGCCAACGCGCTAGTCAAATGGCTGACGAACAGCATCAAGCCGCTTTGGTGATGGAGAGAGTCAATGCTGCTATCGCCGCACAATGGGCACAACTCATTGCAGACACCCGTGCCCAAATACAAGCGGAGATACGAGCAGAAGAGCAAGCCCGCATAAGAGTAGAGACCGAGGCTGCTCAGCTCGAATTACAAAACAAGCAACTGAGGGACTATGCTGTCCCGAAGAATTACGAAGACAACCACCCGGTCCGGCCTCCGATCATCAACATCCCAAACTTTGAGATTCGGACCCAGTGGATCCAGATTATGCAAGGAATTTCCTTCTCAGGAGGTTCAGGAGACGATTGCATGGACCATTTGAAACGGTTTAAGGCATTATGCCGCCTGGTCCCGCAAGCTGGTATTGCTTTCGACGCAATAATGCTCCACCTGTTTCATTTCACCTTATCTGGAAGGGCCTTGAGTTGGTACAACTCATTGGACAGAGAACCCATCATAACCACTTGGGCCCAAATCTTCGGTAGCAACGTCGTCTTAACAGAGAATATGCTAAATTCAATATTCATTGACGACCTGGAGCAGCTAAAAAAGGCCAAATCAGTGGGAACTGATCATCCAGAATTCAACCGCCACACATTCTGGAAAAGCTTAACTGGGATTCCCACATACGAAGCCAAAACATGCAAAGCGTCCAACATACACTCCGGATTTGTGCGCACTCTGCACAAAATCCTAGCTGGTGCACTTTTTCCAAGAACGGAAGGAGGAAACGTTACAATATCAGACCTCTTTGTCCTCTGGTCTATCCTCAACGGAAGGCCAGTCAACATCGGACGGTTGATGGTCCAGAAATTATCCGCTGCCTTCATAGGGAAAGAGATCTGTTTGGGGGGCCATGTCACATCCATAATTAAATTTTTTAAGATGGACAGGCTATTACCCCAATGCACGCAAATAAAGGGCGACATCCTTACAAATGAACAATCTTTGAAAAATTCATTTATAATCAAAGAAAAGGATGAAAGTTACACTATGTATTCTGCCCAATGGTTAAGTCATCAAGAACCCTCCTTCCGTTACCGGAGCTAGCACACTATGATATGACACAGCTCCTCTTTTCTGACGAGGAGCTTACTCATCTACTAGCTTCGGTCACACCCGCTGCAAAGAAACAAACTGCGGGCCCAACTGAAACGAGCATCACAGCCCCGACAGCTCGACCTACAAAAATCCCTGTCAAACGACCTTCTAGGAGGATGCTGCAGGCCCAACAGCTGTCGGGGACACCAACGTCCCGCCCAAACCCGGAGGACGAGCGGTTCAACGATGAAATCTTAACAACTTCCTCATTTGACTCTTTCATCCAGAGTCTAAATGAGCAGCTCTCCACTGCCCCCACCACTACTTTCCTCCCCACATCCACGCCAGCATTCACATCCACCTTTTCACCCACCCTAACATCGGGCTTCCCTTTCTCCACCTCCATGCCCGACTTCACCACCTTTCCATTCACATCCACAGTTCCCACCCCTTCATCATCAGTGCCACCTTTTTCGCCACAAATACCACCACTCTTCACATCCGCCACCACCCCGACACCGCTGGTGACTTCATCAACAGTCACTACGCAGTTCGGGCCATCATCAGTGTCTCTTCCGCAAGACACTACCACCATCCCACATAGGCCCCAGCCACATCACCCTTCCGTCTCTGGGGCCCCCCTTACTAACATCGGTGAGGAATTCGGCCGTCAATTTGACGCTGTCTGAAACCTCCTCACCGATCCTTCTAACCTATTACATTCTATTTTTTCTTGTGTACAGGATTTATCTAAACAGGTAATCAGGATCGACAACCAACATCGAGCTCTTCCTGTCGTCCTACAAGGCATCCAGCAACGACAGGATGAAGTGGCTAGGCAAGTTGAGCTTATCAACAGCCACACTAACAACCTGCCAGACCTGATCCTTGGGGCAACGCGCCAGCAAGAAGCTACGACAAGAAAAGTCGATGAGATCTCTAACCAGACTCACCCTCTGCAAGAGAATCTCCGCAAGCTTGAGCAGAATCAAGAAGAGCTAAGCACGCGCCTGGCCACCATCGACGACACAATTACGCAGTTCCATCATCATCAAGAGGAAGCTAATATCAATGAAACACAACAACTACGTGCCCAAGTCACAGATCTGACAGCACGCCTCCTCTCCGCCGAGGGCAGATACACAGATCTCAAAGAAGCCCACGACGCACTGCTCGAGAAACACGAGCATCTGCAAGTGGCTTTCGATGAGCTACAAGCCACTCACCGGCGGTGCAAAAAGTCGACTAACAAGAAGACAACCGACGAAGCTGCGGCCGACAACGACGATGATGATGAAAAAGAAGACGAATCCGATTCATCTGCTGACTCCAATAAAGACACATCTTCAGGAGACCAGCACGATGACGGTGAAGACCCCGGGAACGCAGCAGGACCCTCCCATAAAGGGTCTGATAAAGGTCACCAGGAAAGTGACTACCACCCCAAGTCCCCACAGCATGACAACGTAAACATCTCTTACGGGGACCAATTCTTTTATTACTCCGCTATGGGGTCAATGGGGGAAGCTGCCAAGGATGCGGCTTTCGCTGAGCTCCAACAATGCATACTAGGAGCCAGCGCTACCTCGCCAAAAACTTCTCCCCCCTCCTCAACACCTTCTCCCCCTTACCTAGACGAGGCAGACCGAGTGAGTCTAGATACTGACGCAGATCTTGACTCCGCCTCCGATCTAGACGACAACCTCAAAGGCCATGAAGAGGCCCCCGAACAGCACGCCTCCCCTCCACCACAAGACCTCCCCCCGCCACCTCCTCTCCCACAAAAAAATGCACGATCTTGATACGACAGCCATCTCTACTTTAGATGCTCAGGACATCTTCATCCTGAACACTATAGTAGACGATGCAAAAGCGGGGGACGACATTGTTTACAATAATACAAAAACCAGGCGTACGTTGACACGTGAAAATTTTCGTTGCATCCTCCGACCCCGGTCTACGATGCCAATGCCAATCTTCCGTGTCCTCCTCGCCAACTGTATAGAAATCTATAGAAGTAAACAGCGGATACAACCAGCCTTCAACGCTTCACCCGCATTGTCTTTTGGCCTTTTACACAAAAGCTTGCGCGCGCGGTCGATTGAGCGGCTGCGTGCCGGTTTAGCGTGTCGGGCACGCTATATCACAATGCCATTCCAAGTCTCGGACCACTGGCTTTTTTATGATAGTGGATACCGAAGCAAGGGACTCTAAAGTTTACAACTTCAACAACGCCGAGCTACCAGCCGGCATAATAAACTTCGTCGGAGACGCAGCAGGTGAAGCCCGGTGTATACCCTTCCGGCTGCTCAAAGTAATCTGGGTTGTACGCCCTTCTCTTCGTCAAGATTGGAGCCAACCCTGGTTCAGAATCATTAACCCTCCAGTTCAAGCCACCACGGGATCGGGGGACAGTGCTTTCTACACCATCCGACATATCCAAGCGCTGAACTAAGAAATTCCTTTCACCGATTTGGCAGCTGAAGACTTCCATTCGTTACGAGGACGCTACGCCATGGAGCTCATCTGTGACAGAAGATATTTCAACGATCCGACTATGTCACCAGATGATGTTCCAAGGTATCTCTATTCAGCTGTACAACGTCGACAACGGCGACCCTTCCGCCAAATTCTGAAAGAGTCTGAACAACACAAGTCGCCAGAAGAAGATACCAGCAAGAACGATCCTGCTTACACCACTAAACCAACTTTTCCTGATTTTGATCGTGATTCTTGCAAAGGTCTCACCGACCTTGAAATGTGCATCATCATGGCGAATCTCTCCGCAGAAAAAGATGGCATAGTATTCATGTCTCAAGACATTATCGTGATGGCCGATTCACTGCGAGAGACTTTGCAAGATAAGGGGCAACTTTCTATCAGTCTCATGACAGCTTACCAGTCTCAGATTGGCCAACATAATCCAGATACATACATGGCGTCCCCATACATGAAGGATGATCTACTCAAACTCAAAAACTTCGGCACAACGAAAGCGTTGATCGCATATCTCCAACATACAACGCCGAAGTTCATCATGTTACCAATCCTGCATCAAGAGCACTGGATTCTTCTGGCAACTAACCTCCAAGACGGAACAACTACAATATACAACAGTTCCGACAGCCAGTTCAACGCCCGACAATGACACTACGTCGTAACGCCCAAGACGCCAACAGAAGAAACGGCAAAAGAGTGTGCTGTGAAATTAATAGAGCTTCTGAGTCAGCACACTAAGGCATACAGCAAGGAACACTTCAATCGCCCCGCCTTCTGCCACAAATGCCCCCAGAAAATACGACAATCCAACGACTGCGGCTTCCACGTCCTCTACTGGATGTACACCATAATCGTTCTCCAAAGACCAGTGGAGGAAATGACTGACGTGGACTACCACGCCTTACGTGGGCAGTTCGCATCTACACTACTCCGTTCTCCAGGGGCAAATGAAAATCTACCTTAACCTGCAGCCCTTGTTCTAATGATTTCTCAACCTATCACTTTGCCACTCTGGGGACAGAGTGTGTGATAAGTTAGGGGGGGGATACATTAGACAAGGGCTAGGTATCAACTTCTATACTTCCTTTTTCCATACATTTCTTCATTCTTAAATTTTTTTTTATTACAATTCTTTAAGTCTTAATTCTTTTCACAATTCTTTTTCAAAAATAGTCACCTCAACTAACCCTAGAATCATGTTAGTCTCTGCAAGTAAATAGCACTCAGACATCAAATGGCGATTTATCAATTTCCACCTACTATGGATCCCGTATTTTTGCTTCAATTCTTTATCTGACTCTCCACAGGTCAAAATCAGGGCAGAAATAAGCCGAGATCTCGAGGATGAGAGGGAAATTAGGCAACTTCCGAATCAAAAAGTTCTGTAAGTGGACCACAAACCAAATAAGTGCATGCTGAAAAACTTTAAGAACAGCTTTCCTCCCTTCAAAATAAAAGAGGCTTGGCCGCCCAAAATAAATCCTCATTCCAAAACCCAAGCCTGTGAGTTTTCGAATAAAAGCCAGAGAGACGAATAAAATCATGAGAGTTGTGCCACGCATAAGGACCTATATGAAGAACTGATAAAGGGCTCACCCGGCCGGCACATTCCGCTGCCCTCACAAAGGCAGATGTGTCGCGTCCGGTAGTGAAACCCTAAAAGTTCCAAGTAAATGAAAAGGCTCATAAAGAACTTGCCCGGCCGGTACATTCAGCTGCCCTCATAAAGGCAGATGTGTCGTGCCCGGTAGTGAGATCCTAAAAACCATAGACAGCCCCTCCCCCACTCGAAGGGGAGCTACACTTCAAAGCCTTTAGCCAACCCTCATACCCTCTCTAGCTTCCAATAGGTTTCCAGAGAGGTATAAAGTTGATTAGAGTCAACGGCATGCACAAAATAAATGTGGTCCCAAGGCAAATTTTGAGATACGGAAAAACCCTGAGATCCAAGCAACTCTCGAAATCCAAAAGAATCAAGGCATGCAATAAGCCTCGATATGACCCCTGGGGAACTCAGGTCAAGAATTGAAGCAAGAGTATGGAGACCCTAATTAAGATCGCCTCGCCATTTCATGTCTCAGCTCTATCTAACTTGAGGACAAGCTAGACTCTAAGTTAGGGGGGTGATAACCTCCTATTTTAGTAGTTTATCTTAGTCTTTTTCTTTAGTTTTCCATACTCTTTTTACGTTTATACAGTACATAAACCTAAATTTACCCCTTTTTGTAAATACATCATCAAACTAACTTTTTCCTTTTACACTTGCAGAAAAAGCACAAAAAAATCATAAAAGAATAAACCAACCGCAAGGCCGAGTGAAGCCAAACGGTCCCAAGACCGCATGGAGTTCAAACGGTCCCGAGACTGCATGAAGCCAAACGGTCCCAAGACCGCATGGAGTTCAAAAGGTCCCGAGACCGCATGAAGCCAAACGGTCCCAAGACCGCATGGAGTTCAAACGGTCCCGAGACCGCATGAAGCCAAACGGTCCCAAGACCGCATGGAGTTCAAACGGTCCCGAGACCGCATGAAGCCAAACGGTCCCAAGACCGCATGGAGTTCAAACGGTCCCGAGACCGCATGAAGCCAAACGGTCCCAAGACCGCATGGAGTTCAAACGGTCCCGAGACCGCATGAAGCCAAACGGTCCCAAGACCGCATGGAGTTCAAACGGTCCCAAGACCGCATAAAGCCAAACGGTCCCGAGACCGCATGAATCCAAACGGTCCCAAGACCGCATGGAGTTCAAACGGTCCCAAGACCGCATAAAGCCAAACGGTCCCAAGACCGCATGGAGTTCAAACGGTCCCAAGACCGCATGGAGTTCAAACGGTCCCAAGACCGTTTGACGCCAAACGATCTCAAGACCGTTTGACGCCAAACGGTCTCAAGACCGTTTGAACCCAAACGGTCTCCAGACCGTTTGACCTCACTCAAGGCCTATAAATAAGACCTCAAGGGCCATCCCTGAGGGGAGTCCAGACGTCCAGAGGCTGCCTCTCTAGTACCAGAACAACTCCACCCACCGCCTGAGGCTGCCGGTCTGAGACTCACGTTCCATTACAAAGCTACCTTCTCTCTCATCAACAAAGAAGGTGAGAGGAGAAGATCCGTCGTCAAGCAAGACACGAAGGGAGGAGATCGTTGCTCTCTCCACCCAGGGTTCAATCTTCTCTCCTCAGTGGAGATGATGTTCTTTCTATCTCTTCTTGCCTCCTCCTTTGTTGCTCCCTCTATGAGGAGCGAGTAGTTCCATCCACTGGGGCGCGGGGACTAGCCCCGCTGCCCATGTCTTGTACTTTGTACTAAAAAGATGTTATCCTTTCGTTTTAATACTAAATCGTTCCATACATGCTTGAATGATGGCCACGTTCTTGTATGCATCTATTGTCTTTTGTTGTGGTTTGTCTACGACCGCTCTCGAGACTCGAATACCGATTTAGTGTTGGTTTCTGGTGTGTGTATCCACCACGCATCCGTTTCGGTGTCTAGGAGTGTATCTCAAAGAGTGGAGTAAACTCACTATCATCTGTTACACTTCCATCTGTATGGAAGTAACCTTGGTAAGTCGAGGAACACGCTTTGCGAGGGGAATGATGTAAAGCATGTGACCATTTGATCGGGAATGGCTGGCGTTGCAACATTCCCGCACTTCTCGTAGCTAGGTTATCCGAATAGGAGACTAGGCCTACAAAGATACTATTCGATTTGATAATTATCGTTCGCTTGTTAGTTTTAGATGCACGTTTCATGAGGTTGAGTAAGATTCTCTCTTTGGAAGACTACATATCTTCATTGACACGTAGAAATGTACCGAATGAGAGCTACTTAACCCTTGAAGGATGTGATGCATTGCTCTTGTCTTATAAGGCATCGGTCTTGTGGAACATCGAAGGATGCAATGCATCGCTCTTGTCTTACGAGGCATCGGTCTTGTGGAACATCCTTGGATGCAATGCATCGCTCTTGTCTTATAAGGCATCGGTCTTGTGGAACATCCATGCATCTAGCTTATAAGTCTTGCTTGCTTAGTACATATACAATGCATGTGTAGCGGTGGTGAATACCTGCTTAACCCCAGTGATTCATCATCATTTGTTAAATCTTAGTTTTACTTGCTTTATTTACTTTTCATGCTTTAGTCTAAAAACCAATCAAAATCCAACCTTTTGATATAAGTGCCAATTAGTAAAATAACTAAGTGAAGTGTTGTACGTTTTCCATCTTGTTGCTTGCAACAAGACCGTTGTCTTTTGGGTTCGATCCTAAATCTGTACTATGATAAGGCTTCCATACTCTTATGGGGTTGGAGTTGTTATCTAAGCACCAGTTCTAGGTAAACCTAGGGAAGACATCAATCCTCTCTAGGGTTTTTGGTGATAGAATTCTGGGACTCCCATTGGAAGACTGAAAATCTTTTGGTGTAAGTCCTAGCTCCATCAGCTTCCATCACTTGTTCTCCTTCCTCAAACCATTTTTAGGAAATTATGATAATGAGATGAATATGATGGCCAAATTTCTGGGCAAGAGGGGTCTTCCGCAAACCATTTTATTCGGACACCATGTTGGCCATCCTCATTTCTGTTAGATCTTAGATGAGATGTGTTCTTATTACATGTCCTTCTCTTGTAGAAATCAACTGATTCTTGGCAACTTCCTATTTTTCATCTTCTCCTTCCCTTTTTTGTTACTACTTCTTTTCCTATTCTATTTGAAAATAAATGAAAATTATCCATGGGGTGTTCCTCTGAGATGTGCCCACTTACCTTATAATTTTAGTGACTATTTGGTATTGAGTGTGCTTTTTTTATATATTGAGTTTCCTCTAAGAACACACCCTAATACTATGTTGACTTAATTTCCTTATAGATTGATGAAGAAGGAAATATATTTCTTAACTAAATAATATTTTCTAAAAATACAGTACTACAGAAATGGCTTATAACGTCACATTTATAGGCATCGGTTGTAGACAAGAAACCGACGCCTAAATCCTACAGCATCGGTTGAATATAAAAACCAACATCTATCTGTGAAGAGCATCCAGACACAGGTATCGCTTTTAATTTAGCATCGGTTCCTTAATAAGCAACTGACGCCTAAAATCGACCGCCAAAACTAAATTTTCCAATGGGAAAAAATTACCTCCAAAAATTAGCATACGGCGTCAATTATTAATAATTAACCGAAGACTAAAGATTTTTCACAAGACAGAAATTGGGCACATTGTTTTCGTCGGTTTTCTTGCAATAACCGATGCCGATGTGTTTTCTTGCACTGTCCACTTGAAAATTTTCACCCCCCCTTTGACGTCGGTTTTTTACGGAAATTGGCACTGATTGTTTTAAGTGTCGGGTGTTTTGAATAACCGACGCCTATTGTTAACTTAATACACCCACGCGAGCCAGGCTCTTCCCCTTTCTCTATTTCATCGACTATGCGCTTAGGTCTGGCGATCGATTCCCTGCTCCAGCCGCCACTCACTACTCCTCTACTCACTGCCGCCACTGCCTTTTGTTGCTCCAGCTGCCGCCGTTTGTTGCTCCAGCAGCCGTCGTTCATTGCTCCGACACCTTCTCCTACTCACTATCACCTGCTTCTGCTCACCTTCTCCTGCTCACCGCCAGCCGCCTGCTTGCTGCTCCTGGTCACCACCGCCACCGCAAAGGTACCGTTCTTCCTCCTCTTCTTCCTCCACTGACAACTATTGGTTGGCCCCCTACCCTCAAGGTGCGGGCAATGGGTGAGGGATGCTAACATTGGATCTTAGACCAATGGTAATTTTTATACAAATCAGTATTTTTTATACATGTTTGAGTACATTAGGGTTCTAATCTACCCTTTTGTCCTATATTTGATGCTAATTGTGCATATATGCTGAGTTTGGGACTTTAGTGATGGACTTTGTCCTAATTTGCTATTTTTTAATCTAATATGAATTCTAGTCTCATATATCCATGTTGCCTATATGTTATAACATTGCATTGTGAATTATTACATGTTTGAAACTATTGAATTCTTGATTTATTATTTAATAATGCTTTACAGATTAGGTACTTATCATGTCTATTAAAATCCTATAGTAGAGACATATGTATATGAAATTAGAGCATCAATAAATCATCAATGAAACCTAGATGTGACATTAGAATGACATTCTCTGGGGTGATGGGTTCATGATATATAAGTAATGAGACCTCAATTCAATGGGGAACTTTGTCCTTGTGATTTACATACTCTAATAAGATTTGGAATGTGTTTGACCCTTGATCTAATATCCAAATTGTGAGTGATGCAATGTAAGTGAGAAAATACATGTAGTGGTTGTGAAATCTTGTCTATGTTCTTTTATAATTATTTTATCTTATTTTTAATTTTTGCTTTTATTTTATTTACTTCGTTACATAAATTAGTTATATAAAAAGATAGTCAACTTGATCCAACCTTGTTAATCACTTTTTCTTAATTGGACTAAAATCCAAATTGGCCTTAAGAAAAAATTTCCTTAGGTTCGATCCTAAAAATTTAACGTGATCAGATCCACCTACTTATGAGTGGTGTTATATTTTGTTGGCCTAGAAACCCGTCCAAGATTTACTCATTAGGAGTAAATCTTGGATAATCCCCGGTTTGGGACTATTCTTAAACACCTAATCTTACTTAGGATGTACGTGTATAATATGTATTTGGTTTTCAAGAAAATTTCGGTAGCACTTCCCCGTTTGTTCTCTAAGTACATATGTACTTGGAGAACAGCGGGGAAATGCTATCGAAATTTTCTTGAAAACCCAATACACAATATACACTTACTAGTGAGATTAGGTGTTCAAGAATGGGATAGGTGGTACACATTTATTATGTATAAGACCTTAAACCCCAAAGTTTTAACCATAAACCCTAATCTTTTAACCCTAGACCCTAATCTTGTTCTAATATATACTTGTTTTCTATTTGATCATAGAATGGATAGATCATGGATATCCTTTCCTAATCGTTGCACCCCAGAGTTTATTTCTGGTCTTGATCAGTTTATTAGATTTGTCGAGGAACATAGGAAACAACCTGGAGATAGGTTCTACTGTCCATGTAGGCATTGCGGTAACAACTTGAAAGTCAGCACTGGTGACAAAATCAAAAGTCATGTCATGTGCAACGAGATTGTACATGGCTATACAAAATGGCACTGGCATGGAGAGATTTCAAACCTAAAATCAGTGGATATCAATAGTAGTGCTTGTGTGGAAGAATAAATTGCCTTCGATGACATAGATGTGAACCAACCAGTTCCAGTAGACATCATTGATTCGATGATGGATAGTTGTGGGGTAGAGCACACCAATCCACCTCCCATGTTTAGAAACATTGTGCATGATGTTGAGATACCATTATATACAAGTTGTAAGTTGATGGAGCTTGGCATTGTGTTGAGATTGTATAAGTTGAAAGCTAACAATAGATGGAGAGACAAAAGATTCATGTCATTATTGTCTTTGTTGAAAGAAATTCTTCCTGAAGAAAATGAGCTGCCAATCTCA
The DNA here is from genome assembly GCA_963693085.1 of Alisma plantago-aquatica. Lineage (NCBI taxonomy): Eukaryota > Viridiplantae > Streptophyta > Magnoliopsida > Alismatales > Alismataceae > Alisma > Alisma plantago-aquatica. The sequence goes on along the minus strand of OY856411.1, from coordinate 71,146,927 downwards.
ACATACTGGTTAAAGAAATAATTGTGCCCAATGGGAATGGAGGCCAAGAAGATACACACATGCCCGAATGATTGTGTATTATTTCAAAATTACTATGTGGATTTGAAAGATTGTCCCAAATGTGGTGCATCAACGTATAAATTGACGACTTCGGGGGAGTCCAAAACTAGTTTTCCTTCCAAGGTGATGTGGTATCTACCTATAATACCACGGTTTCAACGCTTGTTTGACAATCCAATAGATGCAAAAATTTTGAGGTGGCATGAAGATGTTAAGAAAAATAATGAGGGATCCTACGACATGTGTCTGATTCCCCACAGTGGAAGAAGATTGATTTATAATACCCTGAATTTGGTGAAGAAGTCACGAATCTAAGACTTGGGCTTTGTGCATATGGGATGAATATGTATAGGACATTGAGTAGCCAACATAGCACTTGGCCAGTTATGCTTGTTATATACAATCTTTCCTCCCTGGTTGTTTATGAAATATTAGTATGTTATGCTGGTGTTGTTGATATCGGGCTCTAAACAACTTGGAAATGATATCGACGTTTATCTTGAACCTCTGATTGATGACTTGAACAAACTATGAGGTGAAGGTGTGATGACCTATGATGCTTCACGAAGAGAGACATTTCATTTGCATGCTATGTTGTTTTGCACTGTGAATGACTTTCCAGCATATGGGAATTTGTCTGGATATAGTGTCAAAGGAACTAAAGCGTGTCCTATATGTGAAGAGAACATTGATTCAATATGACTAAAACATAGTGGCAAGACTGTATATCTTTGTCATCGAAGGTTTCTTCCAAAATTCCATTTGTATTGTAGGTTTCGCAAAGCATTCAATGGACAGAATGAGGAACGAAGTGCACCTAAACCTATACCAGGGGAGGATGTTTATGAAAGAATAAAAGACTTTGCCAATGAATTTGGTAAGAGATCACAATGTATGATGGCCAAACAGAGTAACAAATCTTTATTCAAGAAGAAGTCAATATTTTGGGATCTTCCTTATTGGAGTTCTTTGGCAGTCACGCATTGTATCGATGCCATGCACGTTGAGAAAAATGTCTGTGATAGCATCATCGGTACTCTGTTGAATATACCAGGTAAGACTAAAGATGGGATAAAATTCAGAATGGGCCTACGTGAAATGGGAATAAGGACAGAATTAACAGAAGTAGTTAGTAGCAATTGGAGAACATACTTACCTCCCGCTTGTTACATGTTGTCAAGAAAGGAGAAGAAAGCTTTTTGTGAATGCTTGGTAAATGTTAAGGTGTCACAGGGTTACTCATCCAACATCAGTACATTGGTATCAATGAAAGATTTGAAGTTGATAGGTCTTAAATCTCATGATTGCCACACTCTAATGCAACAAATATTGCCCATGGCAATTCAATCTATATTGTCGAAGCATGTAAGGTTTGCAACCACCAGACTTTGTTTCTTTTTCAACAGTCTGTTCAGCAAAGTTATTGACCATGATACTCTCGATAAATTGCAAAGAGAAGTGTTTGTTACCCTATGTCATCTTGAGATGTATTTTCCTCCTTCATTATTTGATATCATGGTACATCTTGTTGTCCACTTGACTAGGGAAGTGAAAATGTTGGGACCAATTTTCTTGCATTGGATGTATCCCTTTGAACGATACATGAGCATTTTTAAAGGTGATGTTCGAAACCGTTATCAGCCTGAAGGGAGTATTATTGAGGGTTATGTGGCGAGAGAGGTTATGGATTTTTGCAATGACTTTTTGAGTGCTAATGACGCTCTTATTAATGACAAGAATATTGAGGAGCATTTTAGCAAAGGAATTTTGGGATCAGGGATGAAAGTAATCAGCCGTGAGCAGTTGGAATAAGGTCACTTGTATATTTTACACAACATCGACGAATTGAGTGTTTATATCAAGGAACATACCAATTTCATCAAGAGACAATATCCTCGAGTCGATTCAATGTAGCTTGCTAGAGAGTATAACAAGACATTTATTAAGTGGTTTGAAGATAAAGTCTTACATCAACTATCTCAAACACCAAATAATCTTACTGAAACTATCAAATTCCTCACCTTTAAACCAAAATTGAATGTTATGTCTTATGAAGGGTTTGACATAAATGGATTTTCATATTACACAAAGCATCAAGATGATAAGAGTTTCGTCCAAAATAGTGGGGTCACCCTTCAAGCATCTTCATTGTTTTTTGCAAGTGCAAAGAATAAGAGTCCATGTGAAGCTAAAATTTCATATTACGGTGTCATTGAAGGCATATGGGAGTTTGACTACGTAGATTTTAGAATTCCGCTCTTTAAATGTAATTAGTTTGATAACACCATAGATGTTACAGTGGATGAATTGGGTTTCACATTAGTGAACTTTGAAAAGATTGGCGAGAAGGGTGAACCATTCATATTGGCATCACAGGAAAAACAAGTATTTTATATTGATGATCCTGTAAATGATAAATGGTCGGTTGTTCTTCATGGTAAAAGACAATTCATTGAAGTTCCTATAGATGAAGAATAGTACTATGTTAAGTATGATGACTCAAGTCCATTCTCAGTTGTGTTGCCAACACCACCAAATATTGAAGATAATGATGACTTGTATGTGCACAGAGATCACAATGAAGGATTGTTAATTAATAAAAGATCACAATATTAGAGGCATGCATGTTTATATTTTTTATATATTTTATTTTTATGAATGTGAACTTTACAATGTGAATGTGAACTTTACAATGTGAATTACTTTACAATGTGAATCTGAACTTTACAATGTGAACTTTACAACTTTACGATGTGAACTTTACAATGTGAATGTGAACTTTCAGATGGTTGAGCATTCTCCTGATGACCGTGCTGATGATTACCGTGAGGGTGAGGATGCCAATGCGCTTCCTGACAATGTAAGTTTTAAAAATATATCCCTGAGGTTTCTATCTATATGTTCATTTATAGTCATATCCTGTAAGTGTGTTTTTTTGCCAAATTTTAGGTTGGTGATGTACCCCCTGAAGAAATTGGGGCACTTGATGAACAGCAAAAAAATTTGAGAAAGTGAGGGGCATCACAATGATGAACAAGTTACTACAGCAAAGGGGCAATGGACCCAAACTGGAGGTGGATTTCGATCATGCAGGAAATCCAGTTGGAGTGAACCGCAACTCATTATTTCATATCTTGGGGTTCTTACTCGCAGCCATTGTAGTCCTATTTTTAAATCCTGGCATAAAGTTCCTAAGGGGAAGAAAGACTTAGTATGGAAGGAACTATGTGTGAGTTATTATTATTTGCAATTCTATTTTTGTAGATTACTAATTTTTAGGATACTAGTTAATAGCAATTCTATTTTGTAGAGTATATTTGATCTGGATGAAAATATGCATCGTAAATGCATGATCCAACGTTGTGGGAGGGTCCTAAGGAACTATAGGATAAATCTCACATGAGATTACATCCACGATGCTGAGAAGAGGTTCTTGATTGATTTCAAATTCTAGACATTGATCACTTTTTTACTAAATCTACACTAATAATTTTTGTTTGTATTCTCTTTAAAAAATAAATTTAGGCAGAAGGCAACCACTGAGCAATGGAACTACCTGGACACCAAAGACTGGGAGGAGTTTGTTACCCAAAGAAAAATGGATGAATTCAAGGTATTAAGCACCACTCCCAATTTAATTAATATACATTCTTATGTATTCACTTATTCAAGATTAACCTTTACCGTTACTAACCAAATCAATGTGCTCACTAACAAGTCTATTCGCGATGCTCCAAGAGCAAGGCGTGCACTGAATGTGCATGACCACACAATGGGTCCAAGAGGCTATGCAGGCATTTGCCAAAGACTACAGGCTGAGTCTACTGCTCAGTGTACTGCTACTCAGGAGTCCTCTACTATTGGTCTCACACCTTTGCCTCGCCATGTTATGTGGATAGATCAGAGGAAAAATAAGAAGGGAGATATAACGAAGCCCGCAACTGCTGAGGCGGCTACAAAAATGGTAAAATTAACCTCTTAGAGAAATCGATCGATATTGATTATTATTATGTTTACTTACCAATTTCTGTTGATGTTGATTAGCAGGTGTTGCACGAGCAGAGGAAGGAAGGCAAGTTCATCCCTGAGGGCACAAGGGGTGAATTGACAGTTGCTCTGGGTAATCCATAGCATCCTGGACGTGTTAGGGGTGCAGACGCTGGTGTGGGCATCAAAGCATTCTTTGGGCCATCACAGCGCAAACGAGTCCCAAGAGCAGGACTTTCATAAGCTGAGGTAACTTATTCTTTTTTTGGAATGTTATTACGAAAGAGAATTCAATAAACAGAAGCTAGTGTTTCTTTTGTCCATGTATAGGTAGATCAGTTAATTGAAAGGAGAGTCGAGGAAGCACTTGATAGGAGAGTCAAGGAAACACTTGATAAGAGAGTCAATGAAGCAATTAGCAAGTGGCAGGCGTCTTAGACTGCCACTCAGACAGTACCTGTGGCGGGCCGCTCTTCTCCTACTGCAGAAGTTGGGAGTAATCCTATAGACCCACCACCTAGCACATCCACTGTAAGTATTTTTATGACATATATAGTAGCTAGTCTTTTCAAGATGATATGTTTATGTATATATGTATATAACATTCTTTACGTAAATTTGTAGGGGTTTAAGTCATGTCATCTAAAAAGTCAAGAATATATCATTGCAGAGGCACAAGCTTACCCAACCCTTCTAGGGGAGATATTTCATGGGACTCTAGTACCAACTAGTGTGGTTCGTGTGAGCCTTATACATATACTCCCCAATTGGAGGGATCTTCTACTGCCATATGCCCACCCATATTCTGAAACATATGGTGAGGCAGAAGGCGGAGTGATAATGTGGCCCAAAGTGGATGTCATCTATACCAATATTGTATGGTAAATTTACATTATGTTAATTTATTAGTGTGTATATATGAGTCAATTGATCTGAAATTATATATACAGGTCAAAAGGAAGACACCCGCTACATCTCGGCCTCCACCTCCTAAAGTACCAAATTGGCTTCCAAGGGACCAACATGTCTCGTTAGGTCCTAATTGTAGGGGTATGGCAGTATGGATAGACGAACATGATTCAAATTGCCCTATAAATGTTACTATTCCAGAGGATGTTGTAGGTCAATCATATGATAACAATCTATTTATACAAGTTTTGCATAGGTATTAATGCATATGTAATACAAGTTTTGCATATGCATTAATGCATACGTATTAATGCAGTTCAATCATACGATAACAAGCTATTTATACAAGATATTTTGGAGTTGTTTCATTATGATTGGTTGAACACATCTATGATAGAGCTATGGATATGGTGAGATCTTATTTATACATCCGTATACCTTATTTAATATACGGTGATCTGATTTCTTATATATTAATGCATATGTAATACATGTTTTGCAGCTACTTACACATGGTATGTACAGATTTTGGATTTTCTCGTGTGGGATTTTTGGTCCCATCTTTGATTAGTCTTGTAGATACAGACCCTTCTTCAGTTACTTCATATTGTTGTGTTGCTTTTAAATATTTTGGTAAAAATAAGAAGACGGAGATAATAGCTCCATTCAATATCGAGTAAGTTTACTTTGCTTATAATTTGGACTTAAGAAAATTACATTTTTATTGTGGATTTTGAGTTATTAATTTTTAACTTTCTTACCTGTAGTGGTAGGCATTGGGAGTTACTAGTTATTGTCCCCAAGATGTTCACTGTCTATTATCTAGATCCTACGGGGAATGAATTGAATACATTATACGGATACACAATGAAAACGCCATTATTCCAGTGAGAAATATTTCATATTTTTATATCTATTAACATATATTATTACATTACTATTTAATTATGCAATTTAATGTGTTACATTAACATGTAGGGCTTTACAAGAGTTCAAAAAAGTTGGAGGAAAGGTCCCTGGGAAAAAGAATCAGCCACTAATTTGGAAGAATGTGAAAGTAATTTCTCGACTCCAATGTATATATTATTTAAGTGAATTGTGCTTATTTGTATTTTTGAATATTTTGTATGTTTCAATTTATAGTGTGCTACACAAGACAACGGCTGGGCATGTGCCTACTATGTGATGCAATTTATGGACTTAATCATCAAATATGCTGCAATAGAAATTGATACTATACATAAGGTATTATATATAGTCTCATTAGATAATATGAAATATATCAATCTTATTATATATTATTAATTATATATATACATAATTCTCTTTGCAGGTGTTTAAAACTGACTTTAGTACAGGTGGAAAGTTATTAGATGTGCATACTCCCTATACGAAGGAGGAATTAGATGTTGTAAGAGAAGAATGGGCAAAAGCCCTACAAGTAGTGTGAATTTTTAAATATAATTGGGTATCTGATGACAATGATGATGATGATGAATAAAGAATGATATTTCTAAACTTTGTTCTCATAATTATTTTTGTGTGAATGTGAACGACTTTTTATGAATTTTCATATGTGTGAATGTGAATGTGAATGACTTTTTCTAATCAATATATGAATGTTTGAATGTGAAAAGAGATGAAATGAATGGAACTGAATGTGAATGTAAATGACTTTGTAGGTTTCTACATGTATCTGATCAATACATGTGTCTGAATGTGAATGACTTTGCAGGTTTGTAGTATGTTGTTGTCTGATATCAATAGATGTTATAAACCTATAGTTCAGAACTGAACTGTAGGTTCTGCATCCTGCTGACCAGCCATACAGCAGGCCTACAAACTGATAAGAAAAAAATCAGAACATAGGTGTCGGTTATTTGTATAAAACTGACACCAAAGACATACGGTGTCGATTATTAGCATAAAACCGACGTCTCTTCCATGGCTGGCGTCAGTTATCTGTAAGAACTGACGCCTATTGTGGCCAGGCATGACCGTACTGGCAGGGATATGGCGTCAGTTATTGTTTAATAACCAACGTGTTTAACCATGATATAGTATCGGTTTTCTTTACTAACCAACATTTATAGTTCCTTTACTGGCGCGTTTTCGGTGGCGGGAATGGTTATGGTGTCGGTGTGTGTTTAATAGCCGACGTCTTTGATCATGATATAGTGTCAGTTTTCATTACGAACCGACGCGTATAGTTCTCTTGCTGGAGCATTTTCGGTGGTGGGAAGGGTTATGACGTCGATTAGAAACTGACGCTGAAGGTGTCGACCTTTAGCGGCGCCCACTTGGGTGTCGCTTGGAAACCAACACTAAAGGCTCTAAATAAGCGACGTCAAATGCCTTTTCTGTAGTAGTGATAGAATATTATTTATGGTATTCATTCTAGTTCATTCTTCTAAAAGTTTATGTACTCCCTCACTTCATGCATATGTTGCAAAAAATGATTTTTTGCGACTATAAGTCAACACTCAACACTTTCTTCCATCCTCCTCCTATGTAATCAAGTAATGAAGAGTTGAATTCATGCTACCCATCTGCAGGACGCCAAGACATATGATATGGAAGGTTTCTTGTGCAAGTAGGATGATCCTTAGCCTTCAACATAGACACTCCCATGTACCCATGATCTATTCTAGTCATTGCAGTGGGGAGGTATACTAACGATAGTACCTAACTTGGTGAACCCATAGATCCATGTAGGATGGAGCAAATTGTATCCCTAGTGAAGCTTGGATCATTAACTCATTGTTGGTAAACTTGTGGAGATGTTGAAGATGTATTTGTTAAAACTCATGGGATATAGAGAATAGGGGGAACTATTATATCTAATACACATATAAAAGAATACATTCTCCACTACAAAAACCTAAAATGGCGTAACAGTGTCATTAAATTGTTGAGTCCTTGGCAAATAAATGAAATAAAACTCAATATGACATTGAAATATTGCCAAAATCTTGACTTTTTGTAGGAATCGTTCTCTAAACCCAAAATAGGTTTAAAATTCCAATAAATTATTGTAAAATCCTTTTCAAAATATGAAGTACATAAAACCCACATAAGGATTTCATTTTAGTAAATTTTCGTTTTTTTTTTAAATCCAAAATAATATCAAAGGTGCCAAAACTTTGAATTTTAATAACAATATTTTTCCAAAACCCAAAAAGATTGGAAATCCCAAGACATTGAACCCTTTTGGTACGATCCTTTTAAAACTCGAAGTACATCAAACGTACATAAAAATTTAATCTTAGTAAATCTAACTTTTCAAACCCAAAATGACTTTAAATCGTTGCCAATAGTGTGACTTTGTGGTAAGTTTATTTTTTCCAAAACCCAAATAGGTTTGGAAATCTAAAACATTGTAACATATTGGTTCAATCCTTCACAAAATCAAAACACGACTATCCTACATAAGGTTGTGATTTTGTTAAAATCATTTTTATTAAGCACAAAAATAATGTCACCATGCAGTTGAAGCTTTTAATGTTCAAACTATTGGGATGTACTCATATAATCTTCAGAATCCTTCAAGAGAATAAACACATATTAAAATCCTCTATAATACTGCTACTACCAACTACAAAACCTCAATTCACAATCAACTACATGAAGAATAGGTTAAAATCCCCAAGCCTCTTTAAAGAGTATGAATAAATCATTATTTGTATGTTCTCACATAAAAAAATATTCAATTTTGATTTTTTTCACCTCGCATAATGAGGTTTATTCTTTAATCCTAATTTTGACCTGACAATCATTCTCACATGTGGCCGCTAGAAAGAAAGGATGTGACATGTGCTTCTACATCATCTAGACATATGGAAGTGGATTGAACATGATTACGAGAAAGAGAACTTCACCTCTCAATAAGTCTTCTGCATAATTAACCATCCAAGTTTTTGGAAATGACAACATGACTACATCTAAATATGTATAAGGTTAGTCAATGAGATGTCTAGAACTCCCATGGGGTGATTTACTAGGAAGATTATTTGATTTAGTCATAAGAATTCATGTCCTTGTAGTTCACATAGTAATTATTTGAATGTTCTCACATAAAAATTACTCTCTTATAGTCTTTTCATCTTGCATAATGAGGTGTATTCTTTAATCTTAATTTTGACATGGCAATCATTATCACATGTGGCCCCTGGAAAGAAAGGAAGTGATTGTGCTTCTAGATCATCCAGACATATGGAAGTGGATTGGACATGATTCTTAGAAAGATAACTTCACCCCTCAATAAGTCTTTTTCATAATCAAACCATTCAAGAATCTAACAATATTAGGATGACTACTCCCTATACATACATGTAAGGATGGACAATGAGTTCTAGAACTCCCATTGGATGACTTATGAGGAAAATTATTTGATTCTCTCATAATAGTTCATGTCATCATTATTCAATACCAAATTATTTGAATGTTCTCACATAAAAAAAAATATTCTCTTTAATCTTTAGACCTTACATAACGAGGTGTATTCTTTAATTATAATTTTGACCTAACAATCATTCTGATATGTGGCCCACAGAAAGAAATGATCGTGACATGTACTTATCATCTAGACGTATGAAAGTGGAGTGGGCATGATTCTTGGAAAGAGAACTTCACCCCTCAAAAAATATTTTGTATAATTAAATCATTCTTATTTCTGGCCATGATAGGATGACTACATCATGTTGCATATGTGTAAGGATGTACAATGAGATGTCTAGAACTCCCACGGGGTACCCTACTAGGAAAAATATTTGATTCACTGATAAGAGTTCATGTCCCCATTATTCAAATACCGAATTAGGGTTTTTTGGTGAAACATGTTCCCTCAATTCAATGGAAAGTTTTCTTACACTGGATCATACTTCAAAAGGGGTAAATTCACTTTTTCTCTCACAGCTTGTGAGGATATTCGATAATCTCATCCACTTGCACAATCAAGGGTAAAATTAAGACTAGAATTGGATTCCTCATATCCTGGCCTACATGCACAATTTCATCTCAATCAGGTATTGTATATACCCTCAATTTAATTAAGAGAAAAAAACTAATGTAAATGAAACTAGTAATTAATTAGTTTGATTAAATAATATTTTTTTTATTTTCACATAAAATTGTTTGAATGTCAAGCTACTCCTCACGATCCGACAATTTTTTTTTATGAAAATGGCTTGTTGCTCTTCTCATTGCTATGTAAAGGGGGTATACACAGGTAAAGTATCAGGATTTGCCTAAGTGGTAAACTAGAAAAAAGAAAACAAAAGACAACAAAACAAAGGTTGTACAAAGCAAAGAAATCCTAAACATTTGTTCTCAGACTCTTCACATCTACCAAGCACAGCAACCAAATCTTTTCAGATAGCCTTTCAAAACTGCCAAAGGTCCTAAGGTTTCTCTCCTTCCATATCTGACTTAAGATGGAATTGGCAAGGAGTTTCTTTTCCCCTTGGAAGTGTAATAGGTCCTCCAACTTGGTCAGGAAAGGACCATGTATAGTAGAGAACAAAGACCATAGTTCCCTATAGAAATGACATTTAAAGAGAAGGTGGTTCATATCTTCCTCCATAGATTGACAAAGGAAGCATCTCGAAGCTAGGTTAACACCAATCCTTTTCATAAATAGAGTGGTAGGCAGTCTGACTAAGAAGCATTTCCACAGAAAGGCGGACCAATTCCTTTGAAAATCCTTTCCCCAGACCCAAGATGCCCAAACAACTTGTGGATTACTCCTCCTAGCAATCTCCCAACCATCTTTCAGATGAAAGGAAGTACTTCCTCTATGTGTAATGTAATCACTAACATCAATAGATATAGGGACTTTAGTCAGCATGTCTTCAATAATCAAACCACCCCTAAACTTAGGAAGATTCCAACTCCCATTCGTCAAACATGATTCCACTTTGCAATAATGTCCACGACCAAGTCTCAAAATCAGTTGATTATCACAAACTTCCTCCAAAGACTTTTTCAGTGGGAGCCAAGGATCTCTCTAGAATAGAAAGGAATCCCCCTCTCCTACATGGAATTCAACATGAACTTTTAGTAGGTTTTTGAACTTGAGTAGCCTTTTCCATAGCCATGAAGATTTAGATTTACTCACGATCTGACATTATTTGTTCCTTTTTACTACATCAAATTATTTCTATTCTTTTATTCCCATATCTCACAGTGATCGACTCTCACTCCCTCTTTGATTTCTCTATCTATCTCTCTCTCTCTTGTATGTGTAATGAACTATGATACACAATTTCTTTTCCATCAAATACATGGCATCTTTCCATGCTTGATGACCCTCACTTCCTATGTTTCTTGTGGACTTTGTCCCTCTAATGAACCCAATAACCCCTTTTCTTCCTTTATAGACCTCCAGAGACTTGTAGGTACTAGTTGATGCCTCCCTTTATAAATAGGGTAACTTAAAATAGATCCATATCACTTAGAACCACTCCTATCCTCCCATGTTGAGCCCTATTAATCTCGAAATACCTTCCCAACTCCAAACCATAATCCACTTTACATTGAGTTCGGTAGTGGAGTCACATTGCTTGAGAATGTTGAAGGATCCATCCCTAGACTCGTACAAAGACATTCATGGTTCAGTTATCACTTGAGTTGAGGTAATCTAATAAATCAATGTTTTCCCATTTGAGTATTGTTCCTACTAAATGAGTTTGCATCACAAGTTTCTTCTTGCTTTTAATTCAGAAACTTGCTAGGCTTCAAGATTAGTGGGTAAACTTTGGCTTTTCTCAGCTCTTATGGATATTTTTTGGATCATCCATGAGTTTTCCATCATGGCAATAATGGTGCAAGAGTATGTCTTATCCAGCTTGACTTTTCCTGGGTTTTTCAGTTTTTTTTTACCCCAAAAACTTGATAATGTTGTTTTCTTCCTCTGATTTTGTTAGAGAATGCATTGTATTTCTCCTCAATTAATTTTGGTTACGATCAAGCTTCAAGCTTTGTCTGGTATTAGAATCAAGGTGTTGAAGTTCATTTATGGTCATCACATACGTTATTCATCATCCATGTTATGTGTTTTAGTGTAAGTCGTGTGTTGATTCTAAGTAGTTGCAGTACCGATAAACCCTGTCACACAAAACATGTTGAAAAGCATGTTATGGGGGCACTTATGCCATTTGAATATTTTTTGAAATTAAATCCAAGAAGTACATTGTTTGCCTAAAATTCATAAAAATTAATTGGATTATTAAAAAATTCTTTAATATATATTTTGGAATCATAAATTTATAAGTTATCTATGTAACGAGTTGTCGAGATCTAAATTGATTAGACATGGAAGTCAATTTTAGGGTATGAGTATATAATGGAACTTGACCCGAATTTTATGTAAAATTGTATTAGGTTTATGTGAATAGTTGACCATAAATTCTAGAAGTAACTTTAGATATTTAGACTTGACCTTGAGGAATGTGCATGTGCTCGATTTTATTTGGGCATATAATTGGTTATCATTGAGGCATATCTTGAGTTACACTTTATTTTGAATCTCTTCAATCCTTTCAGAATAAATTATTATTCAAATATTTCTTTGATTATTATTGGAATCTTACTTGTCATCCATATGTGTCCTTTGACCCTAGTTTCTATACGGTGGATGTTTCCATCCTTTTTGTACTTGATTATTAAATTGGACTGCACTATGGTCTTGCCTACTCTATTTGGATGTCAAATTTGGACTATTAATATATAATAGTAGTTTGACCATATTCTGAGCATTGAGGTTTTATTACTCCTGTCAGGCACTAGGTTATATTCCCCTTCCACGTGATATAATATAGGCACTGAGGATTTATTTCTCCTATAAAGAACTGGGGTTTTAACCCCTTGCCATGTTTTATATGTTGGGCATTGAGGTTCTATTCCTCCTATCATGCCTAGTGGTTTATGGTTCCCTAGTCCTACTTTATATTATTCTAATCTTTTTTGTAATCTACATGCACTTTTATAGGTTGTTATTTGTGATTAAAGGGAAGAAATAATATGTTCATGAGATTGTTTCTCTAAGTTGATATTTTCTCAATTATTATTTCCCATTCCTTGGTTAGTCATTATTTTGATGAGATTGTAATTGAAATTATCCATTTTTTTACAATCCTCACTTTGTATGAGAACACACTTTTTGTACTTAAATCTTTATATGTCCTAATTGTTGATTAAATACACATATACCAGGTTTTCTGATGCATACCTTTGTTCTTTCTCTACTGGGTGATGTTCCCAACCCACCCAGGCTTTTGAGCTAACTATGGAATGATTCACTGAGGAGTTGGAACAAGACTAGATCGTCAAGAGTGATATAATGAGATGCCTAGGTTGCCCCCCCCAGCCGATCTACTTAGTTTTAGCAATTTCATTTAGATTCATTTATGACCATCATTGGCATGAGTATTGAACAATTATTTAAGCTATAATAGTTAATTAATTCTACTGCTATAACTTTATCTTCTTTCTATTCCATACATTTTTTAGAAATACTATGCACCCTTTACTTTTATTAATTTAGAATATATATTGGGATTTCATTGATTATTTCAAAACAAAAGTAAGGAGTGGTCCCATTCATGGGATCCACTCCTTACAGTATGCTATAAGTTCTTTGATGGTTGGAAAATAGATATCTTAGGATTAATTACATTAGGTTTTCTCATAGTTATTCCTATCTTTTAGGAAAGGAAATTTTCTTAGGCATATGGATTTTTGAATCTACCCCAAGTACCCCTTCTGGTTACTCAACTCCTCCAAGCACACAGTTTGTAATGTTACATCTGGATTCACCTTTTTAGACACTTGAACCACAAGGTAATCCTCAACTACAAGTTACCCCTATGCAATATTTGGTCATAGTAAACCCTAATGCATCTTCTATACCCACGCCTAGTTTTACCCCAAGCAAGAGCCAACATTCCTGTATCAATTTCTTGCCAACACCATGACGAAAGTATTAATGTGACTCCTACTTCTGATAGACCTAAATAGTACTCCTTAACAAAATTCACTCAGATGAAACTGCCCTACTTTAAGGGTGAAGGAGAGTTGGAAATGGTTGATAAATTTGATGATTGGGTCTGAGCTCTAAAGCACACCTTTGAAGGTATACCATGCCATCCATATTACAAAATTAGATTTGCTACATCAGTTTTGGATGGACGCACCAGAATCGGGTGGGACAGAGTTACTCATACCTATGACACTTTGGCTATGACTTGAATAGAATTTTTCATCATTTTCCAGGAGAAACACATTTGTTCAACTGCCTTGAGGAAAAAAGAATTGGAGTTCTGCATCCCACAACAAGGGACTCTAAGTATCTCACCATATATTCAAATATTTATATTGTTGGAATCCTATGCTACTGGCTTGGAGGAAACCCCTCGAGCCACTTTGTTTATAAAAGGATTAAATTATCAAGTGGAGCATGCCTTAGTACCACAACTTCCATTGACTTTTCAATAAATGATGGATTATGTGTTAGTTATTGAAGCATGTCAGGGATACCATCCCTCATCACACAACCCTAACAAACAAAAGAATCAATTGAAGAGAAGAGAGATTCAAGGTGCCATCATTGATATTGATACCATAATCCAAGCAAGTGCTCTCTAGGAACCCCTACTAACCTTAGAGGCAATTGGAAACCCATCTTCCACTACTATAACCAGGTCAGACACATTTGACAATATTGTCCCTAAATTCAATGTGTTTGTGCCCTTGTCCATCCACCCAAAAACAATAATGATTAGTGAGTGTGACAATCCCAGGTTGAGAAGCATACAAGATATTCCTATCTATGAATGATGTGGTTTTTGAAGTTTGTAATGGCTAAATCATATACCAGTCATATTTTATGAGTATTCTTAATGCCCCAAGTCATAAGAAGTTAGTAGTATGTGATAAATTATATGCCTAAATGCAATGATTTTTTATTGATATGTTAGAGACTTGGTTCATGTATTGATTGTGATGCTGATTAGATTTTCATCGCCATGCTTTGATGTTCAATTATTTTCATTGTGATCATACTATAGAAAATGTTATTTTATTGATGTTTTCCAGAACAAAGTCACCACTCAACAAAATGAATAACTAAGATGAAATACTTGGGTGATGAAACACTCGAACGGTTATGGGAAATCTTAAAGCAGATTATTACAAGTGATATCATGGAAGAAGATAATCCCGGTATATCTATAGTCTACTTGATGTAGAAATTGAACCCCTAGGTGATTGTAGTTGGGTACATTGAAAGTGGGTACACCTTGGAAGTAAAAATTAACCTAGGATGGTACAAGATTTATAATGAAGATGCCTCTAGGTAAACCCTGACTAATATAGTCACACCTGCTATATGACAAAATGATATAACAACACCATTTTTATCATAATATAGATGAGTGGCATGTAGGGATAGATTAAGACTGGTTAAATCGCTTAATGTTTGAATGGATGGATTTTGAGGATGAAATCCTCTTTAAGGGGTGGAGTGTTATAGCATACTTATATCTTGGTATATAATATGAACCCTTCCTTTTCCATACCTTTCTTTAAGTAATTATAGTATTAACTTCTTTTTCCCATGAGTCATATTGTACGAACCGTATTTGGAGACCAACAATATATTTTTTTAATAAATGTCCTCTTATATTTTAGAATATCTTAATATATAAGTTAACTAGTAGGGATTAATGTACATATCAACCAATCAAGGATTTCTTACATACTTTGGCACTCTAGAATTATCTTGAAATTACAACATGAACAAAATTTAATTAATACAAAATTGTGGGTCATAGTTGGTTCATTAAGAGGAATAATTGTCCTAAGTGAAGATTTTTCCTATAAATAATGTAATATAATAATAAATTATGTCAAAAGGTAAAATTAAGATTAAAATTGGATTCCACGTGTCGTAGTTATCCTACGTGTGTATTTTTAGTTCAATCAAACATGATGTAGACCCTCAATTTAATTAAGTGAAAAGGTATTAACTAATGTAAGTGAAACCGATGATTAACTATGTGGCAAAATAATACATTGTTGCTTTAACTTCATGCAAAACATTTTGAATGCCAAGATACTCCTCACAATCCAATGATATTTTTTTCTTTTTGACCAGATTAGAGTGTTTCCATTCTTTGTCAGGATGCTTGTGTAGGATTTGGATCAATCTGTCATTATTCCTTCTTCTTCTCCACTCAGTTTCTTCCATTTCCTTGTCTCGAAGATAATTGACTCTCACTCCCACTTTGATTCCTCTCTCTCTCTATATGTGATGGTATGTGATCCGTATTTTGGTTTCCATCAGATACCTTGCATCTTTCCCTGCTTTATGACCCTCACTTTTTATGTTTTTAGTGTACTTTATTTCTCTAATGAACCCATCCGCTTTTCTTTAATTAGATACCATTGTATACTTACATATTCTAGTTGGCGCCTCTCTCAATAAATAGGACACCTTGAAAATATATTGATACCTCTTGGAACCACTCATAACCTCCCCTATTGAACCCTATCAGCCTCGGCATACCTATCCAGCTCCAGACCACTATTCACTCTACCTTGAGGTTAATAGTGGTGTCTCAATGCTTGAGAAGTTGGAAGAAGGTAGAAAGATCCATCCCTACACTCACACAAAGACACTCATGGTTCTATTTTCATTCGAATTGACTATCGAGGTAATATGATGTATGAATATTTTCCTCTTTGAGTATTGTTTCTTTTAAATGAGTTGGTATCACGACTTTCTTCTTGATTTTATCTCAGATACTTTGCTTGGGCTTAAAGATCTTCGGGTTAACTTTGTCTAGCACAACTCTTCTAGCTACTTTTCTAAATCATTGTTAGGTATTTCCAAGGTTGAAATAATGGTGCAAGGAACTGTCTCAGCCAGTTTACCTTTTCCTGGGATTTTTGAGTTTCAATTGACCCCGGAAACTTGATAATGTTGTTTTCTTCCTCTGATTTTGTTAGAAAGTGCCCTGCCACATGATATATTCATAGGCACCAAGGTTTTATTTCTCTTTTTAAGAAAAATAGTTTTGTCCCCTGCCAAGTTTTACGTGTTGGGCACTAAGATTTTATTCCTCCTACCATGACTAGTGGTTTATCGTCCCCTATTCCTACTTGATATTATGATAGTTTTTGTTGTAATTTTTATGCACTTTTCTATGTTGTTATTTGTGATTAAAGGCAAGAAACTATTTGATCATGAGATTGTTTCATTAAGTTGATAAAAAGCCTCGACATTTATTTCTCATTCCTTGGTTAGTTATTCTTTTAATGAAATTATTATTGAACTTACCTAAATTTTGATAACCCCCCTCTTTGTACGATAAAGACCCTTTTTGTACTTAAATCTTTATATGTCCTAATTATTAAGTAAACGCTCATATCCAATATTTCTGACACATGCCTATTTTTTTTTTTTACTGGGTGTTGTTACCAACTCACCCACGTCTTTCAGCAGCCTACCGAACAATATATTGAGGAGTCGGACCAAGAGTAGACCTTTGAGAGTGATATACGGATATATATGTCTAGGTTGCGCTCTGCAGCCGGTTTACTTAGTTTTATTAATCTCTTTTAGATTCATTTACGTCCATCATGGACCCAAATGTTTAACAATTGTTCAATTTGTAATAGTTTAGGTTACTTCTGCTGCTACAATTCTCTTGTTTTTGTATTCCATACAATTTTTGAGAAATTCTATGCACCCGTTCCATTTCTTAATTGAGTATAATTAGGGGTTGCATTGATTATTTCAAAATAAAAGCAAGGAGTCGTACATCATTGGGACCCACTCATTACAACTGGTAGGTGAAGAAGATGTCTAAGGTCTCACTTTGACCGCATTACTAAAGCTGCAAAGAGGCAGAGCTAGTATTGGAATTTGTGGTGTATATGAGTTGGACGCAATCGACAGAATGGTTGATCCTGATTTGACATCTTATGGAGGTGTCACCCATGTATCGCTGGTTGAGAATATAACGCCCCAAAGAGCACTCATGATCTTTGAATTTATAACTGAAGTAGATGGGAATGCTTGTGCAAATCCCTTGACTGAATGGAGAACAATTGCATGTGGTGGGAGCGGATCCAACAAATAAAGGTAGAAATCAACAAAAGGTTTGGTGTTGGATATAAGGCACACAATACTCTTACAGGTACGACGAATTGATCAAGTATATGGTGGAGCAATTCAGTGTTCGGAATGTCATTTCCCAATGGCAGTGCTACCCAAATCACTCTGTTGGAGTGCCACCAAGGTTGTGTGCTTTTGCAGAGGATATTCGAGATGATCTTGATGTAACTCTCCCGAACATGAGGTTCTTTGTCAAGGTTTATAAGGTGGTCGATTTGTGGACTAGGGAAGATGAATCCATCCTTACAAATTGTGGGATGGTCTTGAAGATACCATTGGAAGAACTATACACATTGTAGTGTGCTCCCTCAAACCATATTGATAGAGATTAATTTGAAGTCAAGGTTGAAGGACTAGGGTAGACCTTTTGTCAAGATCCTAGGTGGCTAGGAAAACCCGTGGGACAGTCAACTCCCTATGTGTAGCATATCCAAGGTGGAAAAATTCTACGTGAAGTGAGGAGGGTCAGGTAGGAAGTTGAAGACAAAGAGGTATATGGAAGACCATGAGGGGGTTAGGAAACCCCTAGACCTCAAGTGTTTGGGGAGTTTGTATTGAATTTGTGTTAGTACATGTACCTAGCTAGGAGGTATTCGAGGAGGCATCTAAGTGGACCCAAAGGGGAAGCAAGAGGAAAAGGTTTGTCATTTAAGAGGAGGATGCAAAGCCACCTGCAATCTAGAAAAAGGAGATTTGATGTAGAGGGGATATATCAATCAAGGAGACCATGTTTGCATTAAAAGCTAATGACACGGGGTGGACATGGAGGATCTTCATTGCTTTATTTATGTTTAAGTTGCTATTCTGGAACACAAGAGGGATGAAAAAGAATAAAACTAGAAAAGTGTTGGGGAATCTCTGTCGGAGGCACAAGTCAAGGGTGGTGACTATTATTGAACCTTTCATATAGGCAACAAGGACATAGGAGTTGTGTGACATTACAAGGCTTGATTGGTGTTGCATAGATGAAGGGGAAGGGGCAAGGTGTGGTTGTTTGTTGATGAGATGCTCCATGTACCTATGGTGAGAGATCATGAACAACATGTGAAGATTCTAGGGTAGACAATCTAGGCTCTTAGTACTACTCCACAATGGTGTATATGAAGTGTGATTCCCAGGAGAGGAGGGATCAATTGGAGGACTAGAATCTTCTACATGATAGCATTGGTGATAAACCTCCAGTTATCATAGGTGATATCAACTCAGTTAGATGGAACCATGAGATAAGAGGGATGAACCCATCAGAGAGATGAGGGATGGGGGACTTCAATGCATGGATCCAGGACGTGTTCATTAATGAGGTATAATTATATGGAAGTTAGTTTATGTGGGTAGATAAGTAAAGAGGCAATCTTAGGACCTAGGAGACGCTAGATAGATGGTTTCCAAATCGTACATGGATGAGTAAGAACCCCCACAAAGATCATTCACCTAACAAGATATTGATCTTAAAACCATTATGAATTCCTCATCACAAATGGTGGTCCTCTTGTGATCTATTCAAAGGCACATTCCACCTTTATGAAGGAGTGGCTACAACATGCTAGTTGTATGAGGGGTGGGATGAACCCTCAACCCAGTTTTTCTTGAGCATGCACAACTGTAGAGGTAACCTGAAGAAGTGGAGTAGGGAGGTGCTCAAGGATGTGGAGCAGCACAAGAGGGATCTAGAATACATGTTCCACCACATGCATGTCATGCTTGATTCAGACCCATTGGAGATCAACTACACGGTGTTAGTGGAGGTAGAGGATGAGTTATCTAGGATGTTTGTGTGTGAATAGGTGGTCTGGAGGGAGAGAGCGCAAATAAGATGGATTAAAGATAGGTACAGGAACACTCGCTTTTATCACACCGTAGTTAAAAGGGAGGAAGAAGAGAAGAATAGTGTTGAGGATTATGACATATAGGGGCACTAATATATGACCCGACGGAGATGTGCAAGGTGGCAACAAGAGTCTTCTTCAAGTTGTTCTATGGGAATCTGGAAGGTTGGTTGTAGGTAGGTGAGGTGTGTGGTATTGCATAGGAAAATTTACTAGGGGTGAAATCCCTAGAGTCTACCTAGACTACATGCAACAGTCGCCACCCGCAAGTAGACTAGTCTTATCATAGTATAGTTCAGGATCAAACCCTAAGGGAAACATATTTAATAATTGACTGATCAAAGTAACCCGCCAAGAACTAGTATCTATCACAAGATTGAGTTGCTTTTAATTAACTAAGGTTGCAAGAATGAAAAGAGATAGATTAAGGTTCTAGTTGTCAATGGAGAAAAATGCTTGGGTGAGATTGGGTATCACCAACACTATCTGGAATTGCACAATCATTCAAATCCAAACTTGTAGGGAGAGATAATTGGAGATATGTAGGTTTCCCTTTTCAACATTAGAAACTTGTATGAGAAGATATTCCCATAAACTTGATGTCTTACTACTTTCAGATCATGTATCTACTACTCCATAAACTTCCCATCAGAAGTTCTCATCAGGATATCAACCCAAGCTAATCGAATTCAAATCTTTAACATTGAAATTCTCACATTATAATATTATAATAAATCATATAAACTAGGTGATAATCAACAAAACATGCATTAAATAATAAGATATAAATTAATGAGTTCATACAAGAGTTGGACTAAGAATGAAATTTTAAGAAATGGGAAGCGGGGATAGTCCCCACATCCCAACTAAAGGACTACTCCCAAGACATGGAGAGATTGATACGACTAGTAGAGGAAAAGGACACAATCATTGTCATGACTGTAGTAGGAGTAGCTCAGCATGGTGTACGATGACATACTTCCTTCCTTTTATCTATGTAGGTATTAACCCTGACTTGTGGTTAAATTAGGCTAATGGAATATAGCTTGGTGAAGAGGTCGATCACCTTAGAGAGAGAGGTTGATGGCGTTGAACTTGCAAGGTTGATATGGAGGTTAAAACACTTGGAGGTCGACGACATTGAGTTGTTAAAGGAAAGGGTCGGTTAATCATTGA
Organism: Alisma plantago-aquatica; assembly: GCA_963693085.1. Taxonomy (NCBI): domain Eukaryota; kingdom Viridiplantae; phylum Streptophyta; class Magnoliopsida; order Alismatales; family Alismataceae; genus Alisma; species Alisma plantago-aquatica. Next base: position 71,125,792 of record OY856411.1, on the reverse strand, counting down.
TGTTGACCTAGAGGGCAATGGCTCTATTGGTGGAGAGGTCCAAACAGTATGTGACGCCCTACGCCACAACAAAATGACATTACTCAAAATGAAGCGCGGAAGAGAGATTACAAACTTATTAGTAGAAAACACTAAAAATTAAAAACTTTTTGCATAAAACTGCCATATAGAAAGAATCTTTACACATGTGTCCTTCCATCCCTCAAAGCATTCACAAGTCATGTTGTTAACCTATAATGAAGGTACTGTTCCAGAACATATATGCATGGTTTCATCATATCTAATATACAAAGGACACATAAAGAGAACATGTTTGCAAAACATCTACAAAACATTCCCAAAGACCCAAGTGTATAGGGATGACTCTAGGACTCTACCAACAAAAGACATCCAGCAGCACTTCCAAACTTATCATCTACTGCTCCTCTGGAAATTGCTCAACCTCCTCTGCATGATCTGTACCTCCTCATGCTCGCCCACCTAAAAAGGTTGTTAACCAACGGGGTGAGACACACTGTCCCAGTGAGAGATATAACTCTTTGCCAACTCTATTATTATCACAGATAAGTTAAACTAAGCAGTAGTATAAATAATAGGAAGAACAATTACTGTTGAATTATGAAATATCTTAATAATTTAAAAGGAATATGAAGAACATGTATATTTTCTATCAACAACATTGTATAAAGATCAAGCAAGGCCTCAACAAATTTTTTTGTATTTGATCTTATAAAATTGTACTACATGGTTGATTACATATTTCATTATGCCCCGAGGATTTGAATCATACCATCCAAATCCAACTGACCTCTATATGTATATAGTCAAAGTTAGTGCCACACAAAGTCTAATGGAAGAGTCAGAATCCACGACCTCACCACACCTCTTGGTCAACACAAGAGACACACTACAGAGACTTATCAGTCAGCTGCAACATTGGCATATAGCTAAGATTAGGGATTGGCTCACGTATGGCCATCAACATATATAATCATAACTAGCCCACCTTAGTACATGTATAGTGCTAGAAGTATAGGCTCACATATGGCTATTCTAACAAAAGGAGTGGCTCACGCATGGCCATCCATATCACACTGAGATCATCTCACGCATGATCATCTCACACATCATGTATTTAAGGATACAAGGAATTGCTCGACTTGTACCCTGCATATTCAAAAATATGTGCTTCAAGTTAAACTAGTTTCACCATCCAGCAATAAAGCTGACACTAGAATGGATCTATGGCATAGGGAAAACTACACTATTAGATTTCACTTAATTAATTAGATCAATTTAACATCTTTAAGCATCAATCAAGTTACAACGTCTAAGCTCTACACAAGATCTACATAAATAGGGCATAACTCATCACCAGAACATATTGAATCACATCGTCACTTTATGCATGTTAACTCTTATATGTTCATATCAAGGACCAATGTCCATCATAAGGACCACATGTCCATCACAAGGACTAGATGTTCATCACAAGGGCCACATGTCCATCACATCATAACCACCATAGCTCATACCTAGCTATAAACATCAATATGTATCACCTGCATGGTTAGAAACAAATAACAAGAAGGCATAGCATCATAATCTCATAGAGCTCATGCCATACATTTACATCATACATTTCACATTATAACAATTAGGGTTTCACTTCTCTCGATTAGGGTTTACAAGGTTAGATTACCAACCATCCCTAGGTTATCACTTTCCTCATCACTATGAGATGTGTTATGAGACATAGAAGCATGTTTCTTATTATCATTATAAAACGTGTTATGTGGTTTAGAAACATAACCCTCACATCAGACATACCACTACTCCATAGGATACCACACCATCACTATGAGACACCAACATCAACATGGTATGTCTCAACCATCACGATAGAGTATTGGTTAGGGTTAGGATATCGGCCACCACACTAAAGTAGGGTATCGGCCACCACACTAAGGTAAGGCATCGACTACTACACTAAGGTAGGGTATCGGCCACTAAACTAAGGTAGGGTATTGGCCACTACACTAAGGTAGGGTATCAGTTTAGCTTAGGTATCGGGCAAGCACTCTAGATAGGGTATCAGCCTACCAACTTAAGGATGAGTATCGATTTATCATCACTTTGTATCGTCTCAACATCACTTGGTATCGGGCTCAACACCCCAATGAGAGTGTGTCAGCCAAGGCACAACAAAGGATATCAGTCTAGAGGTGCATGAGAAAGTATATTGGTCATACCATCTCATAAGGTATCAGCCTCACCATCCTACAGGGTATCGGCCTACCCATCATCTAGGGTATTGTCCTACCCATCCATTAGGGTATCACCCTACCCATCGACTAGGGTATCGGCCTATGTACCCCTTTGTGTATCGGCCACATAGATCTTCATAGGATATCGGCCACTAGGGTTTAGAGGAGCATCGATTGAACCTCAAAGGAAGAGTTTCTCACCTCTAAACAAAGTGTGTCGGGCTAGGGTGTATCAGATTACAAGGTGTGTTGGGATAGGGTGTATCATATTACAAGGTGCGTCAGATTACATGCATATCGAATTAGGGTTACCCATGTCGACTTCCACACTCAACTAAAAGCATGGAGAATCAACACTCTTCATCCCAAGGCATCACTAGATCATAACAAACTCCACCATAACAAGTATATCATTTTCGTAAGGAGAATCATAGTTTAGCATGTTGGTTTGCATGTATATCGATTTACACAAGAGCATATCAGTCAACATATAATGTCGGATTGCATACATATCAATTTAGCACATCATATCAATTTGGTCATCTTATACCTCAAGATGATGATACTAACAAGGCAAAGAAAAAGAGCAACTCATGGAAGAAACTTAACAAAGCTCTATTCTCAAAAGAAAAATGTAAGACTACCAAGAAAATCTACTAACCAATAAGAAATAATGAGCTAATGATAACTAGCAAGATAACAAGTAGAAAGGTGATAATAACAAAGTACGGTTAGAGTTATATTACTCGCCTCAAGAACAACCACCAAGCTTTGAGCTCCAAGATTCCCAAGCTCAAGGTAGAAGAAGATCCTCCTAGCTCGATCTCCACAACACCTCCAAGAAGGAAGATAGAACTGAGGTTAAGAGAGAGAGAAAAAGAGAATAAAAGAAGGCACCAAGGTCCATGGTCGAGAAGAAGAAAGAAGAAGAGAAAGAAAGCTAGAAAACTATGGCTTACCAAGGAAGAAGATGAAAGAGAGAACCACAAACTCTTGGCTTGCCCACCAATCTCCAAGGGAGAGTGCTCTTCAAGCTCAAGGTCATCCACCAAGGAGAGAAAGCAAGGATCACTAAAAGGGTTCTCTTGCATGAGAAGGAAGGGGTATATATACATGGTCGATGAGAGAGAGAGCAAGGGGAAGGTGTCACCACCTTAGAATCATAGAAGACACTTATACAAGAAGAAGGGACACATGTAACACCATGCAACAAGGTGACAGAACCTATGTCTCACCCACTTGGCCTCGTTCCTAGGTCATAGTTGATACACTCACCACACCGATAGGGATGAAACCCTATCTCACAAACTGATATGGAATTCCTCTAGAGTCACCACAACCTGATATGGTGATTCTCATGATGCCACCAACTGATACCAAGCCACCTCAAGGCAACCAAAAATGTATACAAGGCCTCATCAAGGCTCTCAAGCCCGAGACAACTCTCTTAAGAGCAAAGAACACCTCAAACATGTGCCCAAAACATCACCAAGGATGTCACCACTCAACCAAGGACAACACAAGGAGCCCAATACTTCCTCTCTCCTCTAGATGATGCCAAGATAGAGAAGAAACACTTTAGAGGTGGCAAAATTGCACATCAACCCCTACTCTGGGTAAATTGCAAGTTGTACCAATACCTCTCCATAAAACATAAGAATCAATAAACAAACTCAAACAAGGAGCACAAACCTCCAACATGCCCTAATTACATCTTAGATGATTAGAGCAAGGAGCTAAGAAACATACTTAAGAAAAACAAATAGGGTTAGACCAAAACATGGGTCAGGGTCCTTACACAGCAATACGATGACATATAGCTTAGGACTTAGAATTTGATGTCTCTCACTAGAGAGGCCAATCCCTCTAGATATGACCAGGCCAATCAATCTAGAAATGACTTAGAGTTGCAACACTTTTGCCCCTTGAGTAGTGTGAAGTCTGGGAGAGATTTTTTGTGTTTGTGTGATAGATAATTATAGGCCTTCGTACTCGAGTGTCAGAGACCAGATTTGCACCACGTGGACAGTTGAGATTGATTGCTTTGTGGGTAAGCAAACTAGATAAAGTTCTATGGGGTAGATGAATGGTTAATGAGGTTGATGGTATTGAATGCTCAATTGATTGCATGTTGAGCTCTAGGTGTCAACCAATGGTTGTCAACCTATGGATGTTGATCAGTGGTTGTTGACAAATGGTGGATTTTGTCAAAAGAAGTTGATTGGCCATCGACCTTCAAGTTCGATGGGATGCTCAAGTATTGAGGTAGATGGACCAAAGGTCCATTCTTGATGCTTAAGAATTGATGATATTTGAAGGTCAATTGGCAAGTTGATCAGTATTCTGGTTGTAGAGTGATAAGACACAAAACATGCAAGGGGAGTCAAAAAATATCAATTTTTTTACAAATTATCATAAAAGCCTAAGTAGATCGAAACAGATCTATTTCTAATGATGACCAAGACATTTGAATGCTAAATTGGAATAAAAATGCCATTAAAACAAGGATGAATATGCATTCATCAGTAGGGTATCTCTTCCTCAATGAGATTTAAGAGACCATTAATATTGAGGATAATATTTGTATGCTCACAACACTAGATTTAGGGGAGATTGAGACCACACTAAAGGTGATGGATTTGCATAAGATGTCTGGACCAGATGGCTTCACAGTAAAATTCTAATTTGATGTCTAGGGATGTTATCAAGCAATACCATTACAACATAACAACAATTTTCTAAATAGGTGATGTTGTGCAATGAAATTTCTTTTGTAGTAAGTTGGTTCTATTTCTAAAGGTTGATGATACTTCATCCCTAATGATGGATTCTACAAAGACATATATGGTAATGATTCATTGTGCCTAATAATGAGGATCCTAAACTTTAGGATGGGATCGATGCTCCCAAAGATGGTATTCATGGAAAAAGGAGTGTTAGTTCAAGGGAGAGACATCACTAACCATGTGAGGCTGGCAAGAAAGTTGGTTCTTAATCTCGGGTCTGTAAGTTACGAGGTTAACCTCATCATCAAGATTGATACAGAAAAGACATATATAGTGGATCGAGACTACCTGAGTGTTGTGCTTAGTCACGCCCGGTTCATGGATCAGATCGTTTAACTGATCATGGCCTTCTTCAGATGGTGTGGGTATTTGTGTCCATTAATGGACATCCCATATGAATCTTTTTATTGGGAGGGGGTTGAATTATAGAAACCCCTTTTCCCATTGGTATTTGTTATTTCAAAATAAGGTTTATGTAGAAAGTTGAATGAGGAGGTGGTTTTTGGTAGGATTGAGAGGTTTTTCTATTGAGGGTGAGTGGCAGCCCACAGATTATGATGTTTACTGACTACATCATTATTTTTCCCACCACTGGGAAGAGTTCACTAGTCAACCTCGTCTCCATGTTTGAGGAGTATGAAAGATATTCACACCAACATATGAACATATTGAAGTAGGGATTCCTCGTGAGATTGGAGGACTCCTGGGTGGTGAGGGAGGTGACTGTAAGGCTAAAGATGGTGTGCAAGGGGGGCTGGATAATCTAGGAGCACCACATGTCACTACTATAATGAAGCCACACCACCTGGACGTGATTCTTGACTCAAGGTCTAAATTGACTAAACCCTTGTTTTGATGATGACTAAACCATTCCAATTGATTATGTCTAATGTCTCTACTTGAGTGATTTTAGATTAGGTATAGACACACTCCAAATGCCCTAACTTACGCATCTCAACTTCGAGAAAAGACAAGTCAAAGTCAATACAAGTGCATGTTTTTGTAATATGATGTAAATCCATTAGAATCGTATTGTAAATCACTTGTAATGAATGTATGACTTGTAATTAAGCTTAGAAAAAATCAAGAGCACTTAGATCGAATATTTAAGCACTCAAAAGCCATTTTCCAAAATTCACATTAGGTTGTTCATTAGTCGAGTTGCAAACTCGACTGATCCTGATTGGATCTTGAAAATGACTTTTGATCGGTCAAGTTTACACTTCACAGAACTTGACCGATCCCTCTACTGACTAAAACTAATTTAAGTGAATCGGTTGAGTTACCCCAGGACAAACTCAACTGATGGCCTAAATTGGTCTTGTCTCTTAGTGGGATCGGTCGAGTTACCTTTATAGAAACTCGACCGATTGCACTATACATAATAGTGCAGAAAAGTGCTTCTAGCTGTTTTGGAGTTGCAACAAGTGAAAATATATTCGTTGCAAGACACAAAATGGGTAGTTTTTGTTCTCAAGTGTTCCCAAAGGCTAAGAGGCATCCCCAGCTATAAATAGGACCCCTTGGGCTTCATTCCAAGGTTGAGCACTCAATGCAAAACTCTATGTGAGGTTCCTATTCTATAGTTGAGTGCTTCCTACAACCTCCTCTCTCTCTCTAAGCTTAATCACTTGCTACATTCGTTAGAGTGAGTACAAAATCTATAAGAGAGATAGTCCTACATGTATATCTTGTGAGGCTCTCACTTCCACCACCTCCTTATCTCTCATTTCAACCATGAAGATGAAGGCTCTCTCTCTTGGCTAAGAGAGGTGAAGAAGAATAAGGGAAGGAGTCCCTTGGTGAAGATCAAGGTTGAAGACATGGAGCAATAGTTGGTAAGACCTTGGTTAAGGCAGAAGACTCCTTGCTCAAGTGGGTAAGTCCTTGGTGGAAGCTTCTCCGAGTAAAGGTGAAGTCAAAGGTTGAATATCCAAGAAGAGTGGGTAATCCCTACAAGGCGGAAGACTTATGAAAGAGTGGGTATGTCCTTGGTGAAGGCCGAAGACTCATTGCAAAGTAGGTAAGTCCTTGGTAAGGTTGAAGATTCTTTGTATTGGATAGGTAAGTCCTTTGGTTGGTCGTGTATTGTATCTCTTATAATGAATATAATGAAGGTGTAAGGCTAAGAAATCCTAGAGTTTGACCTATCTAGGTAAGTGGACTGACTCACTTCTAGTTTGAAGTGTGGAACCACTCTAAATAGCTTGTCTACTTGTGTTTGCTCAATCTCTCTCATCCTTGCTATGCATGTTTAGTTGCACTCAAACTTCCTATTTAGCAACCTTATCTTGTGATATATCTTGAAGGTCTAATGAATTTTGTTTAAGTGCATTTAGCTCTATTCACCCCTTCCCCCTCTAGAGCATCTAATCACCCATCTAGGATCCAACAGTGATGACCACCAGAATTAGATGCATAATTGTGGGATGGAAAAGTAGGTTTCTATCTTTTGAGGGAAGGGTCTCTCTAAACTCGCATAGTTTGTCTTCCATCCCTATGTACCTAATCATCACATATATGATCCCTCTCAGTATGATTAAAGAGTTAGAGAGATCATGTGTGAATTTATCATGGAGGGATAGGGGTGGTGGTGGGAGAAGACAATGGGTGGCTTGGAGTAGGGTGATGAGGCCTAGATGTGAAGGTGGCCTGAGAATTTTATCTCTAAGGAGTACTAGATGGGCTCTCCTGCTAAAACGTTTTTGGGAGGCTTACATAGGTAGTTCCCCCTAGGCGAGTTTTTGTAGGGACATGTAATGCAGGGTGCAAGTGGAAGAAGACAATCAACACCCATGGAAACTTAGTCTTTCTAGTCACTCATTGTCGCACTAGCATAAAGATTGGGCACCCTTCCCTACGGTTATGTCTAAGATTTGATGGGATCTAGGGAGGGGAAAAGTATCCTTTTGGTTTAATTTGTTGTGTGGACATTTGCTTCTCCATAGGGTGAGAAGATTTTTTTATATTAGTAGTGGGCTCATCATAGATGGTGACCTTTGCATGGAAGGAGAAGGGTAGGACTAGAGAACCGTCACCCACCTCATCAATGATGATGGTGTCGAGATGATAGTATGATCTTTGTAGGAGATTATAGAGGAGGCAAACCTCCTCATTTGGATGCCTAGTTGGTCCAGGGAATTCAACATTTGATATGTGAAGAGGATACTAAGAGAGGACCATGGTGAGGGTGAATCCTACCATTGGATATGACAATCAGAAGTACCCTCAGGGCTTATTCTACCACCTAAAAAGTGCTCTAGAAGGCCCTATTAAAGAATGTCAATATCAACACGTGCATGATCCCTTTAGCTTTAAGATGTCTCTGATGTATATAGCCATAGAAAGAGACTCTAGAACACTTATGGTGAAAAGAGAGGTAGCACACAAGGTATGGTGTGAAAAGTTGTTGATGATGGAGATGAATGGCTAAAATCCAAGAGAGTAAGTGTTGAGTCACTTATGTGCTAATTGCTAGAAAGAGGAAGATTCCAAATCCATACATGGGTTTAATGAAGGATTATGTCTTGTCTCACTATCTGGAAGATTTGAGTGAATTCATGTTGAGGTAGATATGATGGCTTGATGATGGTGGCTTCAAAAGTATGGACTACAGTTATATCTATGATATGTAAGCTATGTGGGTCACTTTACCTAAAGGTGGTGATGGTGGCAGATACTAGAAGCACTAGAGGCATACCAGGGTGAGGTGAAATTGGGGATAAATATGAAACCTTAGAAGTTATTCAGATTGAACCTGCATAATACTCACAACCTCAAAGTCAACATGCAATGGGATGAGCAAGGGATGGTAGACAACTAATAAGGGAGGATGTGTTGTGTGGTGTAAAATCATAGAGCAAGGCTAGTGATTGCTACTAAGATTTTTGGTGCATTGACTAATTACTTTACTTAGTAATCAAGGCGATAGTTGTGGCCCTAAAGGTGTCAAGGGACACATTTGTCTAGGTCTTGACGTTTGAGATGGATATAACATAGGTAGATGATATGATATGGGGGAAGAGGAAACCACCATGGAGACTAAAGACGTTCCACATAACAGTCAAAGGGATTCTCATAAATAAATTTATCAGTGGAAACTTCATTTCCATTAAGGGCAGTACGGTAGCTAGGGACTTGGGATGGGTCAATAGGTCCTCCTATAATATCATCATAATGCATTAGCCTTATAGCCTACTACAGAGAGTGATGGGGTTGATGATCATGAAGGGGGGTATACCATACATTATATAGAAATGGTGTGAGACATAGGTGTATGAATAACATATAGATAGATACCTTTTATGGTTTATTTTATTATTTCATTTAGTTTGGATGGATTGACATGTATCTCACTAGTAGGTATGTATATTTTTCACTAGTTTTGTCCTATGTTAGGAGGATAGGATGAACATAAAAACATTATGGCTTGCTAAAAAAGTACCTAGAATCATATAGATGGAATATGACAGTCAGTTGGGCATCCATCTATCAAGACTTGCATTAGATGCAACTGGAAAATGTTGCCTACCTAAATAATCAAGTTGTTGGTGATCAGGAAAAGCTGACTTGTAACTTGATGAAATACGAATCCTGACTCACTAGAATATTGTTCTTTATAATCTTTTGAATTGGTAGTGATAACTATTAATTTGTGGTAAAAGAGTAGGAGTGATATTTAATTAATGACCAAATTAATGTTGATAAAACTTTTCCAAATAAAAATATTAACTCTTACAAATATTTCTTATATGTTAAATGGCAACCAACCACAACAACTTCTCGTCGTGACTGGTCCTTGAGAAGGAAAAAAATTAATGGGAAAAACTTCCATAACTAGTATAGGACTTTGATAATTTTTTCAATAGATTAGTGTAAGATCTATATCCAAGATAGACTAGTACCAAACGAATCAGCTCACAGTAGACCTAGGGAAAAAAGTGAAGCTTATATTAAGTGCTTTGATGACATAGTGGGCATCAAGTTCATCAATTTGTGCTCCATAAATCATGATCTTCATAAGTAATATGAGAACATGGCAGTTGTTGAGATGTTAACACATCTTATGAACATGTACTACAAACTAGCATGGAAAGAGGGGTATTATCTTTCCAAGGAATTTCATAAGTGTAATATGATAGAAGGTGATTCAGTTGAGCATCATGTTCTCAAGTTAATTGGGTATGTTGAAAGTATAGAGAGACATGGATTTCCCTAAGACCAAGAGTTGGCCATAGATGTGATCATGTAGTCCTTCCCAAAATCATATGGTAAGTTTTACATGAATTACAACATGAACAATTTTCTAAAAGCATCACTAGAGTTTCTTGGCATGTTTAGAACAATTGAGGGGCTAATGAAGAAGTCAAACCCAACTAAATGTTGATGGCCAATAAAGGAAAATAAAATTCCAAGGACAAATGCAAAGCAAAAAAAAGTTCTACGGATCACCAGAATTCTAAGTCTTCTACACTTAAGGCAAAAGGAGGAGTGGGTAAGAAAGCATGTCACCTTGTCACCAGCCTAGGCACTGGGAAAGGAAGTGTCCTCTCTACCTATAGGAAATGAAGAACAATAAGTAGGGGATAGAAATATCCACTTTAGGTATATATATGTTGTAGAGAAAATTTTATCTATTTCTTCATGGGCATTAGATAATGGATGTGGATCTCACATATGTTTAAGTATACATGATCTAAAAAGAAGTATGCACCTGAAGAATGAGAGGTGGAACTAGTGTTGAAAATGGAGAAAACAATTATTGTCATTGTTGTAGGAACATACCATTTTTCTATGCCTAGTTGATTGGTAATAAAGTTGCATAACTACTATTATGTATATGTCATAATAGGAACATCAGTAGGTTTCATATTTGTACAAGAATGATATGGAGTTTCACATGAGTAATGATTGATGTTCAATTTATAAATATGAGATTATTTATGTCAATGCCCCTATGCCTTATGGTCTTATATCTTGAGATAAATATCTATATATAAATGCTAAGAACCTTAAACTCGTGAGTCAAACAAAACGTATCGATAGCTTTATCTTTAGGCCATATAAATGAGAAGTGAATTTCTAGACACCATAATGATTGATGCCTAGACTTGTTTAATTTTTAATCTATAAATACATATGAATCTTGTTTATTACTCTCCATTTATTGGTAACATCGAGAGGGCAAGTGACCTATTTGGACTCATACATGCTAATGTATATGGAATTTTAGCTTGAATGTCAGGATGGGTATCATTACTTCTTAAATATATTGATGATCTCAATAGATATGGCTATGTGTACCAAATGAAATACATGTTAGAATTCATTGAAAAGTTTAAGTAATTCATGTATGAAATATTAAATCAACTTGGAAAGCATATTAAAGCACTTATATCATATCAAGGTGACAAGTACTTAATCCATGAGTTTGAGGCTGTTCTAAGTGATTGTAGTATTGTATCATAATGAACTCCATTTAGAACACCATAATATAATGGAGGATCATAAAGAAGGGACTGCACCATGTTGGACATGGTACAATCAATGATGAGTTTTGCTACTCTTTTGACTTCTTTATGGGGATATGCTTTTGAAACTGTAGTATTCACATTTAAACATATACCTTCTAAATTTGTTCAAAAGACACCATATAAGATGTGGATTGGGAAACATCTCAGCATGTATTTTATGAATTTTTATAGATGTGAAGCTTATGTCAGGAATTAGCTTTCAGAAAAGCTTGGACCCAATTAATAAAAATGTCATTTTTTTGGATATTCTAAGGAAACATGGGATATTTTTTTGGTAATTTGATCTCGTCTATTGATTTTTTGTAATTTTCAAAATGTACGTGTGTGTATAGTACAACCTTGGGGATAGAACCCCCCATGGGTACTATCAAGCAATAAAAAGAAAACTATACGGGGAAAATGCATCCTCACAAGATAAGGACAATCATAAGAAACGACATAGATGTTCCAACTTATAATGGTCGTGTTATGATGGCACTGTCATTCTAGATCAAAATGTCTCTGTTGTTGCATCAAGCCAAGAAGATTATGGCTCAGCCGTCCTAGTGGAAAATGGGCATTCTAAATGAGAACGCCCATTCTAAAAGAACATGACCATTCTTCAGGAGACATCTTCATCTATCAAGCCTAGCCAAATGATCTCAGCATCAAAAGAACCAAGTGTATCACACCATCAGTCAACCATAAAACTTCAGCAATGGTGAGATTTTTCCATCATCATGTGTGCAGTACTCAGACAAAATCTTGTTATCAAACATAATAATTCCCCATAGTTTGTACGCACTGATTTCATTACTATCACGCACTCTATCACTTCTCTCCCTCAATAGCCAAAAAAGAATACAAATGCAATTAATATGTTCTTTCCTCGACATACATGCCATGAGGTCCTCAACAGTCGAGGGACTTTTAATTGTTAGGAAATGTTGAGCATAGGACCACACTTGAGTAGAAAATTTGCAGTTGAACATAACATGATGAACACTCTTTGCACCATTTCTACACAAGAAGCACACAGATGTTAGAGTGATGCCAAAATGTTTGATATAGTTGCTTGTGATAAGCCTTCTATGACAGACTTTCCACCCGTGTATCTAATATCTCATGGGACCTCTAACTCCCATAGCCATTGAAAAATAATACTTTAGGATTTTTCTCTCTAATTTTTCCCACACATCCTTGATTTTCAACTCTATTTTGCAAAGAAGAAGAAAAAAATTGTCTCCGCCTCCATATGGTTTAGGGAGATTAGCCTGAAGATAAATTAGGGAATCATGCAATCTAGAGCTTTTAATCATCCTTTCTCTATAATTAACTAACAAATTAATAAAGGCATTAGCAGTGAATCACTACTAGATGATCCCCTTTCTTCCAAGAACATCAACTAGAAATTTTCCTCCTGGAATCCATGGGTCATTCCACAAAGATATTTCTATTTCATCTACAACCATGAACTCTGTATTATCTCTAAGGAACTATCTTTCATTCATAAGTCTAATGATGTGTCATGAGTAGGAATTATCATCTTGTACAGCCCATAAAATAGTTTTATACAAGTATTTTTCATGGATCCATTTGATCCAAATACTATCTTTCTTCTTAGAAATATTTCAGCAAACAATGAGAGTCGTTGGTCTCCTTACCTCTCTGATACATTTGATCTACAAACCACCTTACTTTTTTGGTTTAGTGATTTTGCTCCGCCTGATAAGATGAACCTTAGTTTTCTTCTTTGACCCTCCACATATGAAATTTCTGCATATTCTTTTAATGTCATCACAAATGGACACGAAGAGAGAAAATGCAAAACCAATAGGCATGAATGGTAGAGAGAGTATATTGGACCAGTTCTAATGGATTTACATCACTACAAGTGATTTACAACATGGTTGTAATGGATTTACATCATATTCCACAAAAGTACACTTGTATTGACTTTGACTTGTCTTTTCTCCAAGTTAGGATGTGTAATATAGGGAATTTGGAGTGTGTCTATACCTAATCTGAAATCACTCAAGTAGAGACATTAGACACAAATAATTGGAATGGTTTAGTCATCATCAAAACAAGGGTTTAGTCAATTTAGACCTAGAGTCAATATTTACCTTGAGTCAACATTCTCCCTCTTTTTGAAGATGACAAACCATTCCATAAATGTATTGAAAGAATTTAAGTAAAGTCATATCTTTGGAGAAACCTAGGAGTTTCAATAGATTTGAGTTCATATTCTCCCCCTCAATTGATTCTCATGGAGTTCTCATACTCTGCCTTAATTGATGCTATTTCTCATGCATGCTTAGCTTTCATAACATTTATAGAATACTATGTCTTCTACTCATATATGTTCTACACACATAGAGCTTATCCTATTTACCTTCTCCCCTTTAAATAGACATGCTTCTACCTCTACATGTAAGACATGCTTTCTCCCCCTGCTTTATAGAAGAAGACATATTTTCTCTCCCTTTGTCAATTCAAAAAGGTGGGGGTATGAAGAGATAAGAAATGTCACTTGTTAAAAGAAAGGAGATAACAAATTATAAGGAGAGCAGAAGAGCAAAAATAGGGGCTGGTCCAAGCATAGAAATAAAAGTAAGTTAAAGCATGCACTTGAAAAACCCATAATGTAATTCTAACAAAGATAAAGGCAAGATAAAGTGTTGTAGAAAAAAAATAACAATTTTGACCCTCAATATGACGGAATTCACCCAAAAAGAATTAGGGATCATTGCAAGCAATGAATCTTTCTCAGAAGGTCGTTTCTGCATATAAAAATACTAGTCTTGCATCAAAATCTCACACTGGAGCAAAATCTGCATAAAAATCTAAGGATGCTCCAATTTCTACATACAATGTAGCCCTATATATCCTGCATCACAATGCTATGTAAGAAAATCAAGATAATAGATATAAAATTCAAGGAACAAGCTTGAGCAAGAAACAAGATACAAGCATAGCATGTAATGAATACCACTTGATGGACATGGCTAGAACTACATGTATAAGAACTACTAGTAGATGATATCACAAGTTAGGAGTACTAGTAGGATCTAAATCATAGCAAAAGATACCAAAAGATACACAAGATAAAACAAGCTATCAGTAGATGTAGATAAATATCCAAATAAAGAGATAAGAAAGTTTAGAATTAAGAAAGGATATAACTCATCATCAAATATGCATCATTACCAAAAGATGATTACCACTAAGAATCTCATGTTGCATCACAAGATATACTACTAGAAAGATGTAGCTAGTTTGAGCACAGCGGAAGCAATTTAAGACACAACTAAGAGATCCAAAGAGATCATCATCAAAACCTACATAACAAATCAAGACAAGTTATTGCATGATATAGGTATACCACTAGTGGGATATCAAATCATAGCAATTAGAAAGATAGAGTTATAAGCAAGACAGTCAATTTAAACCAGGGCAAAATGCATAAAAAGGTGTCAAACAATAAGCCCATTGGTTGAGAAAATCTAGTTGAGAGGGAAATTCTCATCAAAAAAGTCCAATTATATATTTTGTGCACAGTGTTATCGGTCGAGTTACTGACAAGACAAAATCTACCGACAACAGTTGTTGGCAACACCCATTGGTTCTGTTCATTCGAGTTTCTATCTAAAACAAAATTGACCGATCAAGTTGTTGTCAAGAAGCACACACACACACACACACACATATATATATATATAGGGCCCATCTTTATTGCCTGCGCGGGTAGCTACCTGCCCACCCTTCCAATCACCTTTTTTCAAAAAAAAATCACAATTGCAGAGGACCATTTTGTCTAGCTCTCCAAAAAAATTCATTCAAAAATAATATCATTTGCCCCCCCCCAAAATAAAAAAACCCGTCCTTATATATACCTGCTGTATATTTTGTACAGAGTTACTTTTTTGGCCAGCAGAGTTACTTTTTTGACACCATAGTTACTTTTTTTACAGCAGAGTTACTTTCTTAGCCAAGAGAGTTACTTTTTTGGCTGTCGGGTAGCGAAAATCCAGGCTACCCGCGCGGGCAATGAATGAACGCCCATATATATATATATATATATATATATATATATATATATATATATATATATATATATATATATATGTGTGTGTGTGTGTGTGTGTGTGTGTGTGTGTGTGTGTGTGTGTGTGTGTGTGTGTGTGTATGAAAAGTATATCTAGAGGCATGATAAAAATATAAGCCATTTCTAAACATATGTAAGCAAGTTAGTAATGCACTAAGAAAGCATTAGAAATAATTTTCAAGAGTGAGTAGAGAATTACAAAATACCACTTTTGACTCAAAAACCATATGCATAGTGCACACTAACTTGGAAAAAAATAAGTTGGGATTGGATATGAGTAAAAATAACATTACCTGTGTCCTTACCATTCCTCTTCATTTGTTTCCACCACATACACATCTCACCTTTCTTCTTTCATGTGGATTGATAAGTCAATTGCAAATCCATAGCTCATGTCAATCCATTAGCAAGTTACCTACAAGAAGAAAGATGAAATGATATACAATCATGTTTTTTGGTCTGGAGGGGTTAGCTTAGCAACCCAAGTCCTATTTCTCTTGGTTGCTTTCCTAAAAGTACAACTAGTAGAATAATAGCCAAAAACATTACAATAGTTGTATGTGCCCATAGCCTTGGAACTATATTATTCTCCATGAAAGATTAGAGGTCATTTACCTTTGTTGTTCCTTTGGCTACCATCATACCCCAAACCATGTCTACCAATTTGTTCAGTAGTATGGTGTACGATATCATTAATATTCTTTTTACCAACTAAGAATCTTTGCAAAGAATGTCTCAAACTGTGATTATCATGAATAAGAGAAGAAATAGTAGAAGACAAATGGTTTATATTATCTCTAGCATGCAAAAGATCATTTTCTAGGCAAATAGCTTTGGTTGAATAAGAATCTCTATCAATATGAAGAGTAGTAACATTATTCTCTCTACATGTAAAATTAGAGCAAGATTCAAGAACATTGATTTCAGCAAGCAAGGAAGTATTTTCATTTTTAAACATAGCAATCTTAGAATGATAGATCCTATTTTTAGATTCTAAACCTTGCAAAGCCAAAACTTTGTTCTTGTTTTCAGAGTTAAGAACATTAATATCAAGAATGAGAGAATCCACAATGTTAATATGCTCTACATTAGCATTAAGGATGATAGGTAGAGCTTCAAGAAATCTAATCGTATCAAGAAAGCTAGTTTTTAAGTTTAATAGCATCTACTTGATTAAGACAAGTATTTTTATTATCAAGCAAGAAAGTATTAGCGTGTTCATGATCATCTATTTCTACATACAAAATATCAACAAGTCTAGCAAGATTTTTCTTTTTCTTTTTAGAATATTTAAGAGAGGCACAAGTAGCATTAATGATAGAAATTAAATATTCTCTATCTAAAGAGTTCATATTTACCTCATTTGGGTCTTTGTTTTTTTAATCCATAAGAGAAAAATGACATTCTCCTTCATCACTATAGCTTGAGCTAGATCCTCCACTTAATTCTTCACTTGAGCTTGAGTTGGAGAAGTCACTTGAGCTTGAGTTGGAGGAGTCACTTGAGCCTTTATGCCATTTTTCTTTCTTCTTCATTCTCTTTAGCTCTTTCTCCTCTTATCTTTAAACTTCTTCTCTCTTGTCAAGTGTGACTTCATGGGCTTGTAGATTTCTAATGAGCTCTTCAATAGAAATATCACCAAGATACTTTACTTCTTCAATGGAGGTCACCTTGGGTTCCCATCTCTTAAGGAGAGTTCTAAGGATCTTTGAATTAATCTCTCCTCTAGCCATAGGATGACCTACAACGGAAAGACCATTCACAATGGTGTTGATCCTTGAGTACATATTGGCTACCCTCTGTGAATGGTTTTGAGCCTTGAATACATCTTGGCTACCCTCTCCTTCTTCCCCATCTTGGAGTTTTCAAGAAGACCCTTGAGCATGTAGACTTTGCTTTCCTTCACTTGTTGAGTACCCTCATAAGTGATGCATAGCTTTCTCCATACCTCATAGGCCATCTCACAAGAAGAAAACTAACTAAACTCAGTGGGGGTCATGGTGGTATAGAGGATGTTGATTTCTCTTGCATTAAAGGTGGCTTTCTTCAAGGTAGCTTCCTCCCATTCTTCCATCCTTTTCTCCGATAGCTTACATGTACGGTCCACCATTTTCCATAGATCAAGACTTTTTCCTTGGATGTGGAATTAAAGCCTTATCTTCTGATAGAGGAAGTTACTCCCATCAAAGATTGGAAGGTTGACAAAAGTATCTCCCATCTTTTCACCCATCTTCTCCCACTTGTAGAAGTATTCTTAGATAAGGCCCACTTTGATACGAATTTTTGGATCCTAGGATGGGTGATTGTGCTCTAGAGGGGAGTGAATAGAGTTGTATACACTCAACAAAATTCCTTAGACCTTCAATATATATTACAAGATAAGGTTACTTATATGGGACTTTTAGTGCAGCTAAAATATACATAGCAAGGATGAGCGAGATTGAACATGTACCAATTGACAAGCTATGTAGAGTGATTCCATACTTCAAATTAGAAGTATGTCAGTCCACTACCCAAAGAGGTCAATATTTAGAATTTCTAAACTGTTGCACTCTTATATTCCATCATAAGACTTACAATGCATGACCTACCTTTTCTGGGACAAGGTTACCCAGCTTACCCTTTGAGGGGAAGGGAGCCAAAAACCTACCAAAGGACTTACCTATCCAACCAAGAGTCTTCTACCTCACCAAGGACTTACCCACTTTGCAACGAGTCTTCGACCTTCACCAAGGACTTACCCTCTTGCAGAAGTCTTCAGCCTTTGAGGAATTACCCACTCTTCTTGGCTCTTTTGCCTTTGAATTCACCTTCACCAAGGAGAAGCTTTCACCAAGGGACGTCATCCCTTATTATTATTCACCTCTCTTAGGTAAGAGAGAGAACCTTCATCTTCATCTTCAAGGTAGAAAGAGAGATTGGGAGGTGGTGGAAGTGAGAGCATCACAAGATATACATGTAGGATTATCTCTCTTACAAATCTCCTACTCACTCTAATGGATGATGCAAGTGATTAAGCTTAGAGAGAGAGAGGAGGAGTTTGTAGGATGCACTAAACTATAGAATGGGGATCTTCATAGTGCTTGTCCAACCATGGGTTGAAGCTCAAGGGGTCTTATATATAGTTGAGGATTCCTAGAAGCCATTGGGAACAGTTATGGATGAATATTAGCCATTTGGGATGTTGCAACGGATTTTTTTTTTTAGTTTTTCAACATTCCAACGGCTACAAACAATTTTTTGCACTATTCCATATAGTGCGATCGATCGAGTTTCTATAAAGGAAACTCAACCAAATGCACTATGCAACGAAGCTAATTTGACCAATCGGTCGAGTTTTTCCTGGTAGGAACTCGATCGATAGATTAAATCAAGTTTTTTTCCAGTTCAGTGGTCGATCAAGTTCTGAGTATAGGAAACTTGAACAATCAACAACATTCTTAAAATCCATCAAGGATCGGTCAAGATTGTAACTCGATCGATAAAGTGCCTCTAATGAATTTTGGAAAATGTCATTCAAGTGCTTAAGTATTCGATTTAAGTGCTCATGGTTTTTTCTAAACTTACTTACAATTCATACAATCATTACAAGTGATTTACAACATGATTATAATGGATTTACATCGTATTCAACAAAAGTGCACTTTTATTGACTTTGACTTGTCTTTTCTTCAAGTTAGGATGTGCAATTTAGGGCATTTGGAGTGTGTCTATACCTTAGTTGATATCACTCAAGTAGAGACATTAGAGACAAATAATTGGAATGGTTTAGTCATCATCAAAACAAGGGTTTAGTCAATTTAGACCTAGAGTCAATATCGGCATTGATTCAATAGGATCATCATCAAGTTTATTTTAATAATCAATAGCCAACTTCTCCAGGGTTCTAGCTCACTCTGAAAATTTTCCAACCTTGAGCTTATTCCACTTGGAAAGACAAGCACACAAATATCAGAATATAGAGTAATATTTGAACATCGGGGATCCATCTACTTGGACATTCCATCCATCTCTCATTATATCAACAAAATCATCCCTCTCAGTCTAGGCATTTATGAATCTGAAAGGTGCGTTGATTTTTTTTTCTCTGATCTCCAGGGTCATAATCTTATGGTTGCTAATAATGGTGGATATGAAGAGACCTTTGAAATCAAAATAAGTATTCATAAACTCAAAGTTGTAATAAATTCCATAAATGTGAGAAGTTCTAAATATGTCTCTACTTTGATGGTTATCCCATGAAAAACCTTTGAGATTTACTTCAAATAACCCATAATCCAATATGCAGGTGTTGAAGTCCTCCATTGACTTTTGGGATGGCGAATCTTTTTTTATTCTCTCATCTTCCTTTCTAACTACACTAAAGTCCCCTAGAATAACCCAAGGACTCATCATCATGTCACTAATGTCTTCAATCTCTTGCCCCAATCTTACTCCATCATAGTCACAATTGTAATGTACACTATAGTTAAGAGATTTTTTTTACCATCACAGAGAACTTCAATATGAATAGACTGGTCTGTTTCATGTAGCTTATTCATTGCACAATCCTACTCCTTCCATTCACTAACACTCTCCGTAGAACATGGGAATCATGATTAGAAAGCCAACAGTAACCTAGGAAGAATCTATCAATTAGTTTTTTTATTCTTTTTCCTATGACTTTTGTTTCGTGTAGTAGAATAATTTTTGGTTTCATGGCCCTTATTTTTTCTTGGACTGTAGGGATCTTGATGTTCAAGCTGCTGAAATTCCAATATAGAATACTAAAGGTCGTACTATCCATTAGCACCATTTGCAACTAGTACTTCACTGGTTTTGTGGGCATGTCTTTAACAGTAGGAGAATCACCATCTATATGTTCAAGTTTATCAAAAAAATTAGTAAGAGAAGATTGAACATTCTTATTGTTGGTATGAATGCTTAGAGAGCCAATCAGAAGATGATTGTAATGGGGAATTAGATACCTAATTTGACGATGATAAATGTAACTTTCTATGTTATGTTTTTCTCGATCATGAGATGATGACACAAACATAGTAGATGTATAAAGAATAATGTTGCTCGATAACATATGTCTTCAAGTTGCGACTAAACAATGAGATCATATGTATGATAAGAGTACATACATTCTTGTTATGTCCCTCGTTGGATATTACTATGGAAGAAAAATAGACTATAGTAATACATAAGATTAGAGTGTGTATTGGTTGATGATAGAATCTCATCAGTAATGATATGTGATATCAAACCAAACACATAGGTACATGTTACAAAATAGTGTATTATACAGACCCACCTTGAGAGTGATACATGGAGACTATGGAATGGTAATCAGAATCATCTCTCCTAGTTATAGTGATGATTGTGGTTCTTAGACCTGAAATCACTACACTCATCACATGTTGTTCAATGTATTTTGACATATAAAACTAGCGTGTGTGTTGGTTGATGACAAAATCCCATCAGTCATAATATGTGATATCAAACCAAACACATAGGTACATGTTAGAGAATAGTGTACCAGACAGACCCACCTTGAGAGTGATACATGGAGATCGTGGAATGGTAGTCAGAATCATCTCTCATATTTATCGTGGTGATCGTGGTTCTTAGATGTGAAAATCACTACATTCATTGCATGTTGTTCAATATATTTTGACACCATTCAACGTGACCTTGAATAAGGGTTACTATAAAGGTGGTTCTCAGGTGTGTTGTGATACATGAGGATTGAATTTGAGAGATGTAGATGGGATGTGTCCCTCCTATAGGAGATTGATATCCAGGCCACTTGATAAGAGAGATTGAGAAGTGTATGGCTATACTCATGTGACTCAATATATGATATGTGAACTCACATGAATCTTAGACAGTCTACTCTAGTTCAAGAAACATGGATTAAACATTGAGAGGATGGAGATTACATGCCTCGAGTTTAATTTTAATATCAGAGAAAAAGGAACTATATGATCACACTAACACTGATCACAAATTGTAGGTTGAGTTGTTCTCCAACTTTCTAATTACTTGGGTAGCAATGATGTGTTGCTAGATACCTCTCATTTCTTGATGTCATAAGTTGGTTATGGACATTCATTGCCAACATAATCTAGGACCTATAGGGCCGCATGCATAGGATGCACATGGAATAGGAGTTTACTCATGAATAATGTTTAACTTGATTACTAAAGTATTTAGGTATTCAATTTAAACAGCATTGATTGTACATTGGCTGAACTGGAAAGTGAAATGACCATTTTATGATATGAAACAACCATTTCACAAGTGAAACGACCATTTCACAATTAAAACGACCATTTCAAAAGTGAAATGACTGTTTCATTAAATGAAACAACCATTTCAATAATGAAATAATCATTTCATGATCTAGATCACCCAGTTCAATGATCAATGTGATTGGATCAAGGATTGGTCTTGATGTCGTGTTTTGCATTAATAAAATATTGAAAGCCAATGTGATTGAAAATCGGAAAGCAAGTGAACTGCTTGGTTCAAGTGTTGAACTGATTGTTTCATGTGTAAACTGATTGGTTCAGGTGTGAACCAATTGTTCGATGATTCACAACTTATAGAAAATTCATGAGAATCCATCTCTTCAACTCCCAGTTGATCTAAAAAGCCTAACACTAGCCCTCCTATAAATAGAGGGTTAGTCAAGGATTTCAGATATCATCCCAAACATTATCCTCTATGGTTGAGGTAACCAAAAATCCCGAGCAAGTCCTACGCATAAAAAGGAGGGATAGAAAGGGAGAAACAACACAAGAGAGTGAATCAACCCTAGAAAGTTGATGTTTGAATGGACAAACCCTTCCCATTAGTTTTGATAGCACAACGTGGAATTCCTGGTGGTCCACATGGACTACTACAGAGGCAAGGAGGTCAGGCCGCCTCTGAAATGGACCTAGGTTCGAAACCCAGCGGCCGCCTCTGAAATGGTACTCGTCGTGCAGGCCGGCCAACTATGCACTTTAACTGGTTCCCAGGTGTGCGGGGCACTTGGGGCCCAAGAGTTTTAGGCTGTCTGGGGGGTCATAAAAGTGGCGCTTCTACGGGGGTTATTCTCTCGATAATTTAAAAAAAACACCACATATGATCCCTATATATATATATATATATATATATATATATATATATATATATATATATATATATATATATCTGTGTGTGTGTGTGTGCATAATTTATATGTGTCGCCCTAAAATTGGTTTTGATGGTGGATGTTAGCATCACTATGGCCAATAACCCTAGATCTTTGTGCTTGGTTGGATGGTAGTTTTTCCTATTTTATATCTCAGTTTGTGTATTTAGCCTCTCTCTCCTTTTCTGCATGTAAGAGTATTGATTCCTTCCTTCCTATGCTCCCCTCAAATATAACTTGAGGTTTTCCTATTACCATATAATATGACAAATAGGATTAGGACAGTTTTAATTCCTATTATGGCATAGAAGATGTCAAAACCAGAAAAACTGACCATTTCAAAAGATGAATTGATCAAATGGAGGACCAAGGAAGACGAATGATAGGAGGATCCAACTGATCAGTTGGTGGACCTACCGATTGATTGGAGGTGTCCAAACATTTCTTAGACTGGAGACCAAATGAAGGATCTGAGAGATCAACCGACTGACCAAGAGGTGAACCGATCAATTCAAGAGTTGAACTCATCGACCCAGACTACATCCAACACATATATTCATCAACAACAGGTTTCTATTTATGATGTAGACCTTAGATGGTAGTAATTACTTGTAGCTCCCAGGAATTACAATATTATGGTCATAACCATCACTAGTGTTTTATAATTGCATGTTTTGTTTGTGGATATAGTATGTATACGATACATATTAGTATGTGGTGATTGATATGTATATGTATTTATATAAATATAAATATCTCAATCCAATATTAATCCATAGATGCTTTTCATAAGCAACACACATGAAAAGCTTGATCGACTAATTGTGGGCACACCAAGCGTGGTGCATTGTCCATCTTGTGGAAGTGTGATGGTAGTCATGTGAGCCTAACAAGCAAGGTGCATTTTGATCGTGTTGACTTTGGGTCAGACTTAACTAGGTGATCTTAATGAGATTAAGTCCCTAGAAGCATTCAAATGGACTATGGCAAACAGTTGCACATACCATCTATCCAAGAATTGCATGAGATGCAATTGGCAAATGATGTCTACCTTACTAATTGGTTATGGACGTTGGCATTGACCAGATAATAATTCAATTGTTTTTGTTCTTGGCTCACTAGAAGGTTGTACATAGTGATCTAACGAATCGATATGGGAGGGCCGTCAACTTGAAAAAAATAGTGGAAGCAATAACTAATTAATATCATCAATATTATTAAATCAAATAAAAATGTTTTGAAAAAGTTGCAACACTTTCTTTTATAGAATATAATGGCAATCACAAACATGTTTTCTTTGCAATCAGTCCTTGAGAAGGACAAGCTGAATGGGAACAACTACCATGATTGGTTCCAGACGTTGAGATTTGTTCTCACCCAAGAGCGAAAGCTCTATACCCTGGAGACACCAAAGCCAGATGAACTCGCTCCCACCGCACCTAAGGCTGACAGGGATGCTTATTGGAAGCACTCTAAAGATGTTGTGAATGTCAAGTGCCTGATTCTATGATCAATGAACTATGAGTTGTAGAGACAGCATGAGAACATGGATGTTATTGAGATGGTAACACATCTCTAGAACATGTACCAAGACCATGCAAGATAAGAGAGATATGATGTCTCAATGACGTTGTTCAAGTGTAATGGCTTAAGGAGATCCAATAGGTCCCCACACTCTCAAGCTGATTGGGTATGTGGAGAAACTAGCAAGAATGGGATTTCTCTTGGGTTAAGAGTTGGCCACTGATTTGATTATGTAGTCATTGTCAAACTCATACAGCCAGTTTGTCATGAACTACAACATGAATGATTTTGACAAGCAGTTGTCAGAATTAGTTGGCTTGTTGGGGACAACTGAAGCAAAGATGAAGAAGGAAAAATCTAAATCTGTGGATGATGATCGGAAGAGGGAAGTGCAAGGGCAAAGTCAAAGATAAGAAGAGTTCTAAAGCTATCCAGAAGCCAAAGTCTTCTACGTTGAAAGCTAAGGGAGGAGTGAATAAGGAAGGGAAGTGCCACCACTCTCACCAGCTTGTACATTGGAAAAGGAATTGTCCTCTTTACATTGAGGAACTCAGGAAGAGGAAGGAGATAGAGATCTCCACTTTAGGACTCAAGAATAAGTAAGCTAGAACTGTACGGAGCAAGGGTTGCTTCCACTACAGTTAGAATCTGTCATTTATGGGCATGTAATAAAATTTTTGAATTGATATTGTGTACCTTCAATTAATGGAAACATCATGTATCTTATATGGACAAGAATGTTATAAATATATTGATATTCCATTTTAAAAGATAATATCTTATATGGAGGTGCTCTATGTCTCATAATCTATATTTGATAGTTGTAGAGACAAATGTGTATGACACATATACTGAATGACTTGTTGACTCAAACAATGAATACCTATAGCATTGTCATCTAGAGCGTGTAAATCAGAAATGTATTACTAGAATCCATATGATGGTTGTCTAGACTCTTTTGTTATTGAACCAATGGAGACATGAAAGGATTATTTATTGGGCAATATGACAAAAGAGCCTTTACTAGATGTAGTGGGAGAGCGAGTGTTCTATTAAGGGATGATACATAATGATGTATATAGACCTTTTAGAATAAATGCTAGAGGTGGTTAATAGTACCTCATTGTATTTATTGATGATCTCAGTAGATATGATAGCATGTATTCAATGAAATACAAGTCTGGATCTCTTGAAGTGTTTAAGGAGATCAAGAATGAAGTATGTAACTAGCTTGGTAAAGAATTAAGACACTTCAATATGATTGATATGGAAATATTTTAACTAAGATTTTGAGGACCTTCTGGAGAGACCATGATAGTGTATCATAATGAACTCCACCTGAAACATAATGACGTATCAGAAAAAAGGAATCACATCTTGTTAAGTCATGGTGTGATTATCAATAAATCTAGCTTATATTCCAATTTCCTTTTGGACACATGATTGACACTAAAACAATGTATCATTTAAATTGGTTCAAAAGACACCATATAAGATATGGCAACAGGAGGTGCCTCGATATGTCTTTATAAAGATTATGATTGAAAGCTTATGTAAGAAAATAATTACTTGAAAAGCTTTGTCCACAAATCACGTAAATGTTTTTTTTGTTGAAAACTACCTTTATATTCCAATCCAACAACAAAAGTGTTTGTTGCCATGATCGTTGTACTACTAAAAGGAATTTAATTTTGAAGGAATCAATGGGTGACAAGTAGAACGCAAAATGTTCAAGACCAACAAAAAAACATTCAACCTAAAGATGTACAATAGGAACAAAGAAAATCACAAATTGTTGTGGAATCTCAAGTTCCCTATGCAACACAAAACTCATAGATCTAGTAGGACACGCCTTGAGCTTGAAAGATTATGATATCTTATAACTTAGAAAAGTGGTGTGTTTGGTCATAAGACGATGAGGCAACAACCTATCTAGAAGCTTGAGGCACCAAACTCTGAGAAATGGCTAGAGGCCATGGGATCAAAGATTTACTCCATGTACCCCCAACAAGGTATGACCTTGCTAGATCCACTTGATGGGATAAAACCCATAGGGTGCAATTGGGTTTTCAAGAAGAAGACCGACAAGGATGGCAGTGTACAAATCTATAAGAGCATATTGGTTGTAAAAGTTTTCAAACTAGTTCAGCGTGTTTTACATGATGAAATATTTTCACATGTTGCCATGGTTAACTCCATTGGGATCATGCTTGCCAATGCATCTTAATATGACTGTGAGATTTGTCATATGGATGTTAAAACCACATTCCTTAATAGGAATAATTGTAAAGATGTGTGTGTGACACATCCTAAAGGTTTTATAAATCCATGAATGCAAATGAAGTATGTAAGATACAACAATGAATCTATGGATTGAAGCAAGCATCTCAAAGTCAGAATCTTCAATTTGACAAGATAGTCAAAGAGTTTGACTTTAGTCGAATTAAGATGAAATTTGTGATTAAAAAATTGAGTGGGAGTGTATTTATATTCCACATAATGATGGGGAATAATATCCTTATACAACAAACATTAAAACCTGGCAAGCAAAGCAACTTATCTATGAAGGGTTTAGGCAAAGCATCCTATGTGATAGGAATTGAGATCTATAGAGATAGACCTAGAAAGCTTCTTGACCTAAGAAAGAGCACATACATTGATCAGATGTTGAAGGAGTTTAGCATGTAAGATTCAATGAGAGAAAATATGTCCATGTTCCATGGGATTAGTCTCTC
This sequence comes from Alisma plantago-aquatica, assembly GCA_963693085.1. Classification (NCBI taxonomy): domain Eukaryota; kingdom Viridiplantae; phylum Streptophyta; class Magnoliopsida; order Alismatales; family Alismataceae; genus Alisma; species Alisma plantago-aquatica. Next base: position 71,098,695 of record OY856411.1, on the reverse strand, counting down.
AATATCCTAGTGTCCCAATTCTTGTGAAGAATGGGAAAACATGAGTAAGATGCCATATACATTCACAATTGTATCTATCATGTATACAATGCTATGTACGCATCTTGTTGTCTCATATGTATTGGACATGACGAATGGATATCTATCAGATCCTAGTAAAAGTCATTGGACTGCCATAAAGAACATCCTTAAGTACTTGAGAAGCACTAAAAGGATTCGTTCCTTGGTTATGGTAACAAGGAAGAGTTGGGTTTAAAGGGTTACATCAATGCAAGTTTCCAAAATGACAAAGTAGATCACAATCCAAATTTGTGTTTGACATTAAAATAAGAACTATAAGCTCGAAAAGTTCCAAGCAAGCAATACTTGTTTGATTCTACAATAGAAGTCGAGTACCTTGTTGTTTTGAGAACAACAAGGGATACTATATGGATCAAGAAGTTTATATAGATTAACTTGTAGGAGGTTCCAATTGTTGATGACATAGTAGAAACATTGTTACAACAATGGAGTTACTGGATAGGCAAGGAATCTCAAATAGCATACTATGACAATTCCATCTCATACGAGAAGTCATACAGTGAGGAGATATGAAACTTTCATAATACCGACTAGAAACAAACGTTTCTAACCCGCTATAAAAGCGTTTGCACATCATAAACATGATGGACATGTTACCATCACTTGGAATAAGATTCATGGGTGATTAGCTCTAAGTGCAAGTGGGAGTCTATTGGTATGTATGCCTAAAGAGCCAATCATACAATGATTGTAATGGGCATTTTTTTAATAAGGTAAATATATTTCCAAAAGAGGGTATAGATAAGCTATATAAATAGTGTAGGGCATCTCAAAAAGAGACCCCAAAAGCCAGCAAAGAGGCAAACTATATAGGGGTTGTATACAAAAAGCCCCAGTATGTACTTGTCGTCAAACTCAAACTGTCTAAGAGTTTCTGCCTATTCTTTACATGCCAGGTTAAGTTAGTAGAGAAGACTTTGATGAGGTTTAACTCATCCATCTCCCCCTTGTTGTGTATCCTCCTGTTTCTTTCGCTCCATATCCCAAACATCAGCCCCATTATGCAGAGGTTAGCAAAATTGCATATGGTTCTATTGTTTCTGTATATGCCTTTGACCCAGCTCAAAATGTCATGCGGTTTTGATGGACCATTATAAGGACATCCATTCCTGAGGCAAATGATGGTAAGCATTTGTTTGGAATATTTACAATCAAAGAAAATGTGATCTTTCGTCTCCTCAGCCTCCTTACACAAGCAGCAAGTGGGTTCAACATGTAAACCCCACCTTAGTAATCTGTTAGCAGTGGGTAATTTGTTAAGTAAAACACGGTAAGCAAGGGTGCTCTATTTGGGACAATGGAAATGGCCCCAAAGCAGGTCTGTGTGCACCTCCCCAGCAGTCAACGATATATTGGTGTTGATTAATGGTGGAGGGGTTAAGGCAGCCCATCCACCATTTGCATCCACACTATATAGGTTGGGGTTTTTTGTTACAAAGGTACACATAGCTTTCTAGTTCTTCAAAGGGTTGTTGTTGGCATCAGGAGATCTCCAATTGTTATACCTTTGCTTTATCCATGTCCCCCAGTAGCTTTCAGAATGAGATAGTAATCTATCAACTCGCTTTTTTGTATTTGTCTCCATAATAGTCATCAGATCAGCAATCTGTAACCCCCCCTGTGAGAAAGGTTTATCTATCTTTTCCCAAGCAATACCATGAGCTTTGCCCGCCCATAGAAAATTGGCAGTGAGGGATCAGATATTGTACAGGACAGGGTTTGGGATGTCCCCCATATGAGCCCAAAATCTGACAATAGCTTGGATAACTGTTCTGATCAAAACCAATCGGCCAACCATTGATAAATTCAGACCACTCCATTCTTCAATCCTTTGGCAAAGGCTATTCATGAGCTGGTTGTAGTCATTGGTTTTAACTCTCCCCGAATCCAAAGGGATGCCAAGATATCTAGTAGGTAAAGAACCTATCTCCATACCAGTAGCAACCTTTAATCTCCCTCTTCTGTTATCACAAGATTTAGAGAAGTAGACCCTTGACTTAATGGCACTAATGTACAAGGATGTCATCTTCCCGAAAGTTTTTAGAACTTTAGTCATTTCTTTAAGTCTTCTAGCATGTCCCACAGAGAAGAGGAGGACGTCGTCTGCAAAAATGAGGGCCGGTTTAACTTTGACACCTTTCACCTTAAAATGGGCATTAGATACTTGATTTGATAATGGGCATTAGATACTTGATTTGATAATGATAAAGATAACTATGTTTATATGGTTGTATCAGTCATGAGATGATGACATAGACGTAGTAGATGTCTAAATAATGATGTTGATCGATGAAATATGTCTTTAGGTTGATGACCTAAATAAGGAGATCATATGTATGATAAGAGTACATACATTCATGTCCCTGGTGAAATATTAGTGTGGAAGAAAAATAGACAATAATAATACATAAGACTAGAATGTGTGTTGGTTGATGACAAAATTTCATCAGTCGTGATATGTGATATCAAACCAAACACATAGGTACATGTTAGAGAACATGTTACCAGATAGACCCCACTTGAGAGTGATACATGGAAACCATGGAAAGGTAGTCAAAATAATCTCTCATGGTGACAGTGGTGATTATGGTTCTTATACCTAACGTCACTACACTCATCAAATGTTGTTAAATATATTTTGATACCATCCAACCTGACCTTGAATAAAAGTTACTATAAAGGTGGTTCTTGGGTGCGTTGTGACACATGGGGATTGAATGTGAGGGATGTAGATGGGATTCATCCCTCATACAAGAGATTGATATCTAGGCCACTTGATAAGCGAGACTGAGAAATGTATGTCCATAGTCATGTGACTCAATATATGATATGTGAACTCACATGCATCTCAGAGAGTCTGCTCTAGTTCAAGAAACATGGTTTGAACATTGAGAAGATGACGATTCCATGCCTCAAGTTTAATTCAGATATCAAATAAAAAGAACTATACAATCACAGTAACACTGATCACGGATTATAGGATAAAGTTGTTCTCCAACTTTCTAATTACTTGGGTAGCAATGATGTGTTGCTAGATGTTGCTCATTGCTTGTGATGTCATAAGTTGGTTATGGACATTCACTACCAACGTAATTTGGGACCTATAGGGTCACACACATAGGATGCACCTAGAATAGTAGTTTACTCATTAATAAGTTTTAACTTAATTACTAGAGTGTTTATGTGTTCAATTTAAACAACATTGGATGTATAACTACCATTTCATGAACTAAAACGACCATTTCAAAAGTGAAACAAGCATTTCATGAATTGAAATGACCATTTTAATAATGAAACAATTGTTTCCTGGTCTGGATCACACAGTTCAATGATCAATACGATGGAATTAAGGATTGATGCAGACGTTATGTTTGGCATTGATCGAATATTAAAAGCCAATGTGATTGAAAATTGGAAAGTAGGTGAAACGACTGGTTCAAGTGTTGAACTGGTTGTTCATGTTACGACCTCACCTTTCAATAACCCCCAATTAAGGGAGACCAAGAGGATAAAGCCGCACCCATTAATTCCGGATCAAAGGTTCAACATATAACTATAAATAATTATTAAATTCTAACAGACTATACTGAAAAAAATGGTAATAAAATTTTTCTCTTTGCATACCTTGAAAAGTGGGGAACTATCTTCTAACCACAACTTAACTACTCTATTTAATTCCTCATTGTTCTTTAATTCTTGAATTCACAATATGTCGCTTTACTGTTTGTACTTTTGAGGATTTTACCTAAAACGCCGACAAACAAAAACAACGATCAGCCAAAGCTGGTATGTGGGGAGAAGCAGATAATTGTTCAACTAAGTTAACAACATAATCATTCAATTAATGATTTAACAAACAAGATTACATTTTAAACCATATAACTCAATCCATACATATTCTCAAACTCTGGGCTGTCCCTGCAGTGGACATGAATATCACCTCTCTTTTAGGTAGTAGAGTCGCATGGCACTATCCGAGGATAGCCCAATATCTAACTCGTTATGACTTGATGGTCCTACCTCCATGGTAGCCATGTACTAAGACAACCATTGACCTGATGGACCTACTCAATGGGTAACCATGTACTAGGTCATCCATAGACCTGATGGACCTACCCAATAGGTAGCCATGTACTAGGCCTTTCTCTAACCTGATGACCTATCCATAGGTAGCCATGTACTAGGTTAGCTATTTTGCCACAGAGAGAACCAGGATCTGAGTTTATGGGTATACACATTAAGTGATAGTCATAGCCACATTATATTTGCAATATGAACATCCAAGCAGTTTAGTTGCATTCAAAGCGATAAAACGTTCGGGAAACATCGGAAAACATAAGCGGTTAACCCTAAGTAACCACATACCTTTAAATGCAGATTTCAAGATAGAAAGAGAAACCCAATCAACAAGCAAAACCTGAAATAAAAGGACAATTTTCCTTTTAATAATATTCATCTAATTTTCATCATATTACTTAGGTTTCAATTCCTATTTTATGGTTCCTTTAGAAATTAGGGTTTACACTTCTTCTTTCCTTATTATCATCCTAAATTCATTAAACTACATAAAACCCCTAATTTCTCAGTAAATTTCCTTTATTAAATATCCAATTATCTTATTCCGCCAAAAACATGCTTTTTATCTCCTTTTATCCCAAATTAGGGTTTCCATGTAAAATAACTTCCTTTTTAAGCATTACAACTCTAAATCTCATACTTTTGCATTCAAACTGATAATCATATCACCTTTATCATTAGCAAAGTTAAACTTATCAGTTTGATCTATTGATTTACCAAAATACACCTTAATCATGCAATTAGGGTTTCTCACCAATTCTTAATACACTTTATTAACAAATTAAAGTACTTTTTGCAAAACATACAGAACTGGGTTCTCAATCTATTTTTATTGGATTCCTCATATTTTTCTATACAATTTTCATATATTAAGTTTTCTCATACGAGTTTCCTAGAAAATTCTATTAATTTCGCAAGATAAATCATTTATCTGGATTATTAAGCAGAGAGAAGAATTTACCGAAAAACCTGGGCCGTTCGATCGGTGCGCCGATGCGCCCCGCATTGATCTGACGCTCTGCGTCGAGGCCCTCCACTAACCAAGAGACGCGTCCCGCCGCTCGTCCTCAGCCGCTGGATCTCGATCGAACGCTCGGAGTCGCGAGCGCAACTTAACCGGTTGCTTCCTCGAGCCGTTAGATCCCTTCCTGGATCACGGTGGTCTCGAATCCAACGACGTCTGTACGTCGTCTTTTTCTTCTTCTTTACCACTCGAGCCACGGCGGAGCAAGGCGGAGTTCTCGCCGGAGCTAGGGCAATTGAGAGGGAGAGAGTGAGTCGAGGGTCTAGAAGCCGCCGTTTGAGTTCGTGAAGGTGCTCCCGACTCGAAGGACCCTTATTTATAGGGCACGAGGGCCTCTCTAGGGTTTCCCAACCCTGCCACCGTCCCAGACCTTGGCCCGATTGGGCGTTTCTAGAAAACACCACAAAACCCATCAAATCCTAGGTCTAGATCCTTCGCCCGGACCTCCAGATCCCAATGGGACACAAAACGCGAGTGCACATGCACTGCATTGGTCAGGAAAGCGAGGGGAAAAACCCCTATCGGCGCCACAGTCCGAGTCCCTCTGGGACTCTAGACGATGACCGCGATCCGTTGGATTAAAATCCAACGGTCAGCGTCGTCCGCGCTTAAACTAAAAAGGAAAACAATTCCTAAATATTCAAGGAAAATGCTATTTTGATGATAACTTGAAAATTCAATAACTCTCAATCCTTAACTCCGTTTTTCCTCAAATTTTGAGGAAAACTCGTTTATATTTTTATCTTCCCTTGTACAAAAATTGGAGTCATTATCCAAAGGAAACGAGCCCTTTACTTCAGTTTCAAGTTATCTCTTATTTAATTGTATTTTCCACATATTCCTTATTTCTTTTGCCATTATCTAATTATCCCGAGTTCCTTGAACCCCAAGGAACCCTTTTAACTCGAAATCTTATTTTGGGAAAATACCTTTTAGCCTTAAAATCATTTCTTTTTATTTCCCTCATATATTCCTTTATTAAATGAAATTCCCTTTTTCATTTCTTTTTGTTTTTCTTTTAATCTTTCCATTGGGCTCCACGGCCTCAAAGGCCCAATAAGAGAACATACAAGTTATCAAACACACAATCCACTCAATCCATTCAAACAATTCATCATATCAACCATGAATTTCATTTTTCTTTAAAAAGAACCTTTATAATTTCATTACATAATTTGGAGAAATCGAGGTTATAACATCCTCCCCTCCTTATAGGAATTTTGCCCTCAAAATTCAACAATCAAACAAACAAATCAGGATATGCTTTCTCCATGTCCGTCTTCAGCTCCCATGTAGCCTCATCCTCCCCATGGTGTTTCCAAAGAACCTTTACCATCTCTATATTCTTATTTCTGAGCTCTTTTACCTTAGTATCTATAATACGCAAAGGTAACTCAGGATAAGACAGCTTTCCTTGAAGCTCAATAGGTTCAATGCTCAACACATGGCTCGGGTCTTGCACATATCGCTTCATATTGGACACGTGAAACACATAATGCATCATACTATATTGAGGGGGTAATGCCAAACGATAAGCCACCTCGCCAATCCGTTCTAATACCTCAAATGGACCCACATATCGGGGACTCAACTTTCCTCTATTTTTAGCTATAGCTCGGAGCGGTCGGATTTTCAGAAAAACATGCTCGCCCACAGTGAAATGCACATCAGTCCTCTTTGCATCAGCATACGACCTTTGTCGATCCTGGGCTCTCTTTAGCCTTTGCCTGATCAAAGCGACTTTATCAGCATACACTTGGAGTTCATCTGACCTCAACAAGGTCCTCTCACCAACATCATCCCAGTGAAGTGGTGACCGACACGGTCTCCCGTATAGAGCTTCATATGGAGGCATCCCGATACTGGCTTGGTAACTATTGTTGTATGCAAACTCTGCTAGAGGTAAGTACTGCTCCCATGATCCACCCCAATCGAGCACACAAGCCCTCAAAAGATCCTCTAAAGTCTGGATTGTCCTTTCTGACTGTCCATCCGTCTGGGGGTGATAAGCGGTACTGAACTTTAACCTCGTACCAAGTTCCTCTTGAACCTGCTTCCACAGTTTGGAAGTAAACTTTGGATCTCTATCAGATATGATGGAACTGGGTACGCCATGCAAACGCACTATCTCCCGAATGTACAACTCAGCTAAGTCTGTCACTTTGGCAGTGGTTTTCAGTGCAAGGAAATGTGCTGACTTGGTAAGGCGATCCACCACAACCCATATTGCATCATGACCTCTCTTGGTCCTTGGTAAACCCACCACAAAATCCATGGTGATCTGATCCCATTTCCATTCCGGAATCTCTATAGACTGTAAAAGTCCACCAGGTCGTTGATGTTTAGCCTTCACCATTTGGCACGTAAGACAACTGGCCACATAAGCTGCAATGTCTCTCTTCATCCCTGACCACCAGAAAAACCTCTGCATGTCCTTAAACATCTTAGTAGTCCCTGGGTGCACTGTGTACTTAGAACCATGAGCTTCTTTTAAGATACGCTCCTTCAGTGGTGAGTCTTCAGGAATCCATATACGATTCTCGAATCTGATTCTTCCATCTACTCCCAAGGAAAGGCGGGTCTGAGGCTTCTTCATCAAGCCTCTCATCTTGTCAAGTTCCCTACTGACCATCTGTGCTGCCACAATTTCACTCAACAAATCAGACTGTATCCTGAATGTTGGCCAATCGAACTCGATCACCTAATGGTTGAGGAGACCATTTCACCAGCTCTTCTAGGCTCTTCCACTGACTAGACAGAACAGCTGCACACCGAAGTTGTTTCCGACTCAACGCATCTGCCACAACATTTGCCTTCCCGGGATGATAGGCAATGGTGAAATCGTAATCCTTCATGTATTCCATCCATCTTCGTTGTCGTAAGTTCAAGTCTTTCTGTGTCAGAAGGTACTTCAAGCTCTTATGGTCAGTGAAGATTTCAAAAGTAGCACCATACAGGTAATGCCGCCAAATCTTCAAGGCATGAATGATAGCAGCCAACTCTAAGTCATGTGTCGGGTAATTCATCTCATTAGGCTTGAGTTGTCGAGAAGCATAAGCAACCACATGTCGATTCTTCTCCAAAACACAGCCAAGACCCATTTTGGATGCATCGGTGAAGATCATGAAACCCTCATTGCCTGATGGTAGAGTCAGCACTGGTGCAGTGGTCAACTTTTCCTTCAGCTCTTGAAAATGAGTCTCACAAACATCAGACCACACAAATTTCACATCCTTCCGAGTCAACATGGTCAAGGGCAAGGCAGTCTTTGAGAAATCTGAAATGAAACGTCGATAATATCCTGCTAACCCCAAGAAGCTTCGGATCTCAGAGGGGTTCTTCGGTGTAGTCCAGTCTCGAACTGCTGACACCTTGGCTGGATCCACAGCGATTGTTCCTCCCGAGATGATATGCCCAAGGAACATGACTCGGTCTATCCAAAACTCGCATTTTGAGAATTTCCCATAAAACTTCTGCTTTCTCAGGATATCAAGGACTTTACTTAGGTGGTCTCGGTGTTGCTCTAAGTCGTTGGAATATACCAAGATGTCATCTATGAACACTATGACAAACGAGTCAAGGAAGGGTTGAAACACACTATTCATAAGGTTCATGAACACACTGGGTGCATTGGACAATCCAAAAGGCATAACCACAAATTCATAATGGCCATATCGTGTTCTAAAAGCTGTTTTTGGGATGTCCTCACTCTTGACTCTCAATTGGTGGTAACCCGATCTTAAGTCAATTTTAGAAAAGACTCGAGCAGACTTCAACTGGTCAAACAGGTCATCTATTCGGGGTAAAGGGTATTTGTTCTTAATGGTAGCTTGGTTAATCATCCGGTAGTCTATGCACATACGGAGCGAGCCATCCTTTTTCTTTACAAACAGGACTGGAGCTCCCCATGGTGATGTGCTAGGCCGGATAAAACCCTTGTCTAGCAATTCCTGCAATTGTTTCTTCAACTCGAGCAACTCTGCAGGGGCCATCCTATAAGGTGCACGTGAAATAGGGCTTGTCCCTGGAGCTAGCTCTATGGAAAAATCCACCTATCTCTCTAGAGGAATCCCTGGTAGATCATCTGGAAAAACATCTGCATAGCTCCTGACTACCTCTATTTCCTCTAAGGGCTGCACCTTGGGTTCGGGCTCGGTAACAACTGCTAGGAAAGCTTGACAACCTTTATTCATCATTCTTTCTGCCTTCAGGGATGACACATACAAACTGGTGGTGGCATCTTTCCTACCTCTAATGACAAAGGGTGGGTGACCTGGTTCCCTAATGATCACTTTCTTTTCCCTACAGTCGATTTGGGCCCTATAAGTATAAAGCCAATCCATTCCGATGATCACATCAAAATCATTCATGTCAAGAAGGATAAAGTCTGTAGGAAATTCATGATCTCGATATTTCACAGGTATCATCGGAGTTTTCAAAAGAGAGGTAAAGATTCGACCACTTGGGGTTGTAACATCTAAGACATATCCTAAATCCTTGATATCCAAACAAAGCATAGTCGCAAGATTCCTCGAAATGAAAGTATTAGTAGAACCAGAATCAAATAGTGCTTTTACATTATGTCCCATGACTTCAAGCATGCCTACATCATTGTTCACCATGCATTAGACTATCACATTCTCAACTTCCAAAACATTAAAAAAAAACTCTATGGGTTATTACCCTCAATCAACCGATTTGCATTTGCTTGAGCTTCTTCATTGTCGATGGCGAACACTCGAGCTTGCCTTCTTTCTCCAGTAGGTGGGGCCACATCTACTGGTGGAGCTGCTACAGGTGGGGCTGCCACTGGACTTGGTCCCTTTGGTGCTGGTAGGGGACAAGCAGACAGGATATGCCCCTCTTGCTGACAACTAAAGCAGACCTTCTTCTTATGGCGACACTCACCAGGATGCCATTTTCTACAAGAGCGGCATCACGATCGGTTGTGTTCTGGATGAGGTCTTCCTCTTCCTTCATGTCTTCCCATGGCTTGATGACGACCTGGGCCCTTCTTATGATGATTCTTCTATCCTCGGGTTCCTTCAGTGAAACCCAAAAACCCCTTGGGTGGCAGCTGTGCAGGCATCACGGTTCTCTCCATGTCTAAGGCAGTGTTGTAAGCTTCTGCAAAGGTTTTAGGTTTGCTTGCCATCACATGAGGCTTCAGGGCAGGGTGAAGACGCTCTATGAAGTGATCCACCCTCCTTTCCTCATCCATCTTGTACCTAAAACGTTCCAGGATCCGAAACTTACGCCCAAATTCTGCCACCGAGGAATTTCCTTGAGTCATGTTAGTGAATTCCCTTTCCTTCTCTTTCTTAGCTGCAACCGGGACGAATCTAGAAGTGAAGATGGTTTTGAAATCAGCCCATGCCATTGGTTCCTCAGTCAGATCTCGGCCTGTGATGTGGGTCTCCCACCATATCTTAGCTGCTCCTTCCAGGAGGTGAGCAGCAAAGAGGACCTTCTTGCTCGGCTGCACTTCAAGCATGCGGAAACCATTCTCTATTGCCAGTATCCAGGCTTCTGCTTTATCCACCACTTCTGTCTTATCCTCTCCCCAGAACTTCTCTATGTTCAGCTTGACAAAGTCTAAGATGGTGGCTCCCACACGTGGACGAACAGGGTGTGGTTCACCATTCTCAGCTCTAGCTATGTCTCGGAGGGCCAAAGCACTAATAGCTTCTGTCAACTTCCTCTGTTGCTCTAACCACAAGGTATCAGGGGTATGGATCATCATGGTGGGTTCTGATTCACCGACTGGGTCCTCATCCATCTGGGCTTCTTCCTCATACACATGCTGCCCTTCACATCCTTGATCTTCTTCTTGGTTCAGATTACTAAATGGTACCGGGTCAGGGTTAGGGACTTCTTGAGTGACTTCTTCAGGCCTCTTCCTCTTCTTAGAGGATCCACCCACATGGTTCCTATTCCTCTTTTCAGAAGACTCCTTTGCTTTACGGGGAGGCCAAACACTCCTAGCCGGTTTTCCGGAGCCCTCAGGGATAGCAACAGTCTTGGTCCTTGCCATCTACATAAGCATAACAAGCAAACCTTTAGTTTATCATTTAAACTAGTTATACTTATGTTCAGTGATATCTCATTACATACCTTTTATTAATTTGTTGGAGGATTCTTAAACCCTTAACTTATTTGCCCATACCACATGAGTGTGGAGGAGAGAGAGAATCCTACTCTTAAAGCCCTAAAAGAGTATGTGATGAGAAGGGATGAATAAGATGAGAGAGTCCTAAAGTTATCTTATTTCGATTCATACCCTAAGACTTTGGCCAGGCGGTCACACGGGTCTGGGAGTCCTCGTATTCTGACTAGCGGTGCGGAGGAAAATCTTGCCAGCCCCCGGTCGTGATCCCTTTCTAGACACCTCCGTCTTTCGGATACTCCTCTAATAACTCCCTTGGGTTCTATGGAGTTTGTAAAATTAAATAATTACTAATAGTTACATGAAGAACCCAGGATCTGATACCAAATGTTACGACCTCACCTTTCAGTAACCCCCAATTAAGGGAGACCAAGAGGATAAAGCCGCACCCATTAATTCTGGATCAAAGGTTCAACATATAACTATAAATAATTATTAAATTCTAACAGACTATACTGAAAAAAATGGTAATAAAATTTTTCTGTTTGCATACCTTGAAAAGTGGGGAACTATCTTCTAACCACAACTTAACTACTCTATTTAATTCCTCCTTGTTCTTTAATTCTTGAATTCACAATATGTCGCTTTACTGTTTGTACTTTTGAGGATTTTACCTAAAACGCCGACAAACAAAAACAACGATCAGCCAAAGCTGGTATGTGGGGAGAAGCAGATAATTGTTCAACTAAGTTAACAACATAATCATTCAATTAATGATTTAACAAACAAGATTACGTTTTAAACCATATAACTCAATCCATACATATTCTCAAACTCTAGGCTGTCCCTGCAGTGGACATGAATATCACCTCTCTTTTAGGTAGTAGAGTCGCATGGCACTATCCGAGGATAGCCCAATATCTAACTCGTTATGACTTGATGGTCCTACCTCCATGGTAGCCATGTACTAAGTCAACCATTGACCTGATGGACCTACCCAATGGGTAACCATGTACTAGGTCACCCATAGACCTGATGGACCTACCCAATAGGTAGCCATGTACTAGGCCTTTCTCTAACCTGATGGCCTACCCATAGGTAGCCATGTACTAGGTTAGCTATTTTGCCACAGAGAGAACCAGGATCTGAGTTTATGGGTATACACATTAAGTGATAGTCATAGCCACATTATATTTGCAATATGAACATCCAAGCAGTTTAGTTGCATTCAAAGCGATAAAACGTTCGGGAAACATCGGAAAACATAAGCGGTTAACCCTAAGTAACCACATACCTTTAAATGCAGATTTCAAGATAGAAAGAGAAACCCAATCAACAAGCAAAACCTGAAATAAAAGGACAATTTTCCTTTTAATAATATTCATCTAATTTTCATCATATTACTTAGGGTTTCAATTCCTATTTTATGGTTCCTTTAGAAATTAGGGTTTACACTTCTTCTTTCCTTATTATCATCCTAAATTCATTAAACTACATAAAACCCCTAATTTCTCAGTAAATTTCCTTTATTAAATATCCAATTATCTTATTCCGCCAAAAACATGCTTTTTATCTCCTTTTATCCCAAATTAGGGTTTCCATGTAAAATAACTTCCTTTTTAAGCATTACAACTCTAAATCTCATACTTTTGCATTCAAACTGATAATCATATCACCTTTATCATTAGCAAAGTTTAACTTATCAGTTTGATCTATTGATTTACCAAAATACACCTTAATCATGCAATTAGGGTTTCTCACCAATTCTAAATACACTTTATTAACAAATTAAAGTACTTTTTGCAAAACATACAGAACTGGGTTCTCAATCTATTTTTATTGGATTCCTCGTATTTTTCTATACAATTTTCATATATTAAGTTTTCTCATACGAGTTTCCTAGATAATTCTATTAATTTCGCAAGATAAATCATTTATCTGGATTATTAAGCAGAGAGAAGAATTTACCGAAAAACCTGGGCCGTTCGATCGGTGCACCGATGCGTCCCGCGTTGATCTGACGCTCCACGTCGAGGCCCTCCACTAACCAAGAGATGCATCCCGCCGCTCGTCCTCAGCCGCTGGATCTCGATCGAACGCTCGGAGTCGCGAGCGCAACTTAACCGGTTGCTTCCTCGAGCTGTTAGATCCCTTCCTGGATCACGGTGGTCTCAAATCCAACGACGTCTATACGTCGTCTTTTTCTTCTTCTTTACCACTCGAGCCACGGTGGAGCAAGGCGGAGTTCTCGCCGGAGCTAGGGCAATTGAGAGGGAGAGAGTGAGTCGAGGGTCTAGAAGCCGCCGTTTGAGTTCGTGAAGGTGCTCCCGACTCGAAGGACCCTTATTTATAGGGCACGAGGGCCTCTCTAGGGTTTCCCAACCCTGCCGCCATCCAAGACCTTGGCCCGATTGGGCGTTTCTAGAAAACACCACGAAACCCATCAAATCCTTGGTCTAGATCCTTCGCCCGGACCTCCCGATCCCAATGGGACACAAAACGCGAGTGCACATGCACTGCATTGGTCAGGAAAGCGAGGGGAAAAACCCCTGTCGGCGCCACAGTCCGAGTCCCTTTGGGACTCTAGACGATGACCGCGATCCGTTGGATTAAAATCCAACGGTCAGCGTCGTCCGTGCTTAAACTAAAAAGGAAAATAATTCCTAAATATTCAAGGAAAATGCTATTTTGATGATAACTTGAAAATTCAATAACTCTCAATCCTTAACTTCGTTTTTCCTCAAATTTTGAGGAAAACTCGTTTATATTTTTATCTTCACTTGTACAAAAATTGGAGTCATTATCCAAAGGAAATGAGCCTTTTACTTCAGTTTCAAGTTATCTCTTATTTAATTGTATTTTCCACATATTCCTTATTTCTTTTGCCATTATCTAATTATCCCGAGTTCCTTGAACCCCAAGGAACCCTTTTAACTCGAAATCTTATTTTGGGAAAATACCTTTTAGCCTTAAAATCATTTCTTTTTATTTCCCTCATATATTCCTTTATTAAATGAAATTCCCTTTTTCATTTCTTTTTGTTTTTCTTTTAATCTTTCCATTGGGCTCCACGGCCTCAAAGGCCCAATAAGAGAACATACAAGTTATCAAACACACAATCCACTCAATCCATTCAAACAATTCATCATATCAACCATGAATTTCATTTTTCTTTAAAAAGAACCTTTATAATTTCATTACATAATTTGGAGAAATCGAGGTTATAACAGTTCATGTGTGAATTGATCAATTTAGGTTTGAACTGATCATTTGATGGTTCAAAACTTCTAAAAAGATTATGAGAATCTGTCTCTTCTACTCCCAGTTGATCTGGAAACCCTGACCCTGGCCCTCCAATAAAAAGAGGGGTATTTAAGGATTTCAAAATCATCCCAAATGTTGTCCTCTATGGTTGTGGTAACTAGAGAGCCAGAGCGAGTCCTACCCATAAAAGGGAGGGACAACAAGGGAGAAACAACATGGGAGAGTGAATCAATCGTAGCAGATTGATGATTGAAGGGACAACTCTTCTCATTGGCTTTGGTAGTGCAATGTGGAGTTCTCGGTGGTCTGTGTGGACTACTAGAGGTGAGGAGGTCGTTGCCACCTACTAGGAGGATGTCATCAACCGTCATCCATGGTGTAACACCAGGAGGCCGCCACTGACAGCCGTCCATGTGCAACTTGAAGAAGAAGCACGTTACTACAAGATTTGTCACTTGACTTACTCCAAGACCATGTATATTTCTTGATACCCTCTTTCCTAGATACATTGTTATTGATACGATCTACTAGTTAGGGGATCCAGCATTAAATTTTCATTTATGTTGCCTTATCTGTTGTCTCAGTTTTTCAACACTTATCACTGTAAGAGGTAGTGTTGTTTTATCCTTTTCTCCCCTTTCTTTTTGATTTTTTCCTTCTATTGACTTTTTGAACCCTGAAACCGTCATCTCCTTCCTTGTCAATTGAGTTTGGAGGAGTCATAGGATCAACCACACTGGTTATAATTTCTTCCTCCAGAGCATTAGAAACATTAGAGCTATTATCACCAAATGAATCTTTAGGAAAATGGAATTCCTCCTCTTCATTGCCTACTACTTTATCATTAGTGTCCAACGCCTTGTCTTCCTAAATTGCAGAATATTAGTCCTTCTCATTTTATCTTTAGTAACTTTATTTTGCACCCATATCTCCTTACTCGTCAGTTTTTGGCTAACACTACAATCATTGTGGCCAAGGAGATTATAGACAAAGTAAGTTCATAGAACAATTTAGTAATAAAAGTAAATGGTATGTGTGGAGCCTTTATTGATGGACACTTCCAATTTCTTTAGAAATTCCAAGCTCGCTGACATTAGGACTTGTAATCTAACGTACTCTAGATTCCTCAGTTCAAATGTAGATCAATCAGGTCTTAGAGGATTCCTCGGGAAACAACCTACTCATGAGAACATTTTCATGTCCTAGAGCTCCATTGGGAGTTCATGAACATGAACCTAGATGAGATATCTTCTAGTCGAGATCTCTTCAAAGTGTCACCTGGTTACCACTTTATTAGCACTAGCGGCTTCCCCCTAACTAAATAGATCCCATTATTGAGGGCATTCCCCAAACCAAAATGATCTGAGAACTTAATTATGGGTAATCACTTCAATAGTGCCTTTTAGTATCCAGATCTGAGAGAGGTACATTTCCAGTGACAGTGGAAATGGTTTAAACTCGATGACTTATCCTACAAGGCAATTTTTTCACCTCTTTGCATTCTTCTTAGCTTCCTCCCCCGGGTATATCAGAGTCTGACCTCTCAAATAGATTTCAATCTTCTTCAATGATGTGTCTATCTATTTTAACTTCCAAAGCTCCATCCAGGACCTTGTTTCTTCTCCTTTAGATGTGGCGTTCATTGTTTCCAGATACAGTATGTTCCTTTGGAGTAGGAGGATGATTCCTGTCTCCTTTTAAAGATGAAGATGAATGGGCATTGTTGTCACTACCCCTTCGAAGTTCATTCTCTATCGTGCCTCTAGTCACTTATCACCATCGGGGGAGCCCTCAGTCAGTTCTATACAATCTTTATGACCCCCTCTTGAAACAAGGGATTTTACTCGTATATTCCATCTGAAAACAATGTTTTTGTTGCCATAACTATTTTATTTCTCAAAAAGGAATTTATTCTATAGGAAAGAGTGGTAGGATAATAGAATTAGAAGAAGCTAGAGACCAACAAGATAACATTGAACCTATGGATATGGATCAGAACAAGAGGAATCATAAAATATTATTGAATCTCAAGTTCCTCTTATAACAAAAGAATGTTTAAGGTCTAGTAGGGCATGTCTTGGGATAGATAGATTTGGATTTATCGTGACTCAATAAGACAATATGTTGGTCAGGTCTGATGATGAACCAACAACCTACAATGCGGATACTGAGGAACCAAAGTCTAATAAATAACATGAAGACATGAGATCTGAGATGAACTCCATGTATACCAACAAGGTATGGACCTTGGTGGTACCACTATACGGGTAAAACCCATAGGGTACATACGTGTCTTTAAAAAATAGACCAAAATTGATTTTAATATACAAACCTTTAAAGGTAGACTAGTTCCTATGGGTTTCAAGAATGTTCAAGGTGTTGACTACAATGAAATTGCTTCATATGCTGTCATGGTTAAATCCATTAGGATCGTGCTTGTCATTGCAGCTTCCCATGATGATGAGATTTGGAAAATGGATGTTGAAACCATACTCATCAATGGAAATCTATTTGAGGATTTGTACATGAAACAACTAAAAGTTTTTAACACTCCCAGTGAACCTAGAAAATTCTATAAGCTACAAAGATCAATCAATACACTGAAACAAGGATCTCAGAGCTAGAATCTTCACTTTGATGAGACAATAACATAGTTTGGCTTTATCCAAAATGAATATGAACCTTGTGTTTACAAGAAGGTTAGTGGAAGCATGATTAAAGTCCTCATGTTATATGTAGATGACACATTGTTGATGAGAAATGAGTACTCAACATTGGCTAAAACATGGTTTTAAGGTTAATTCTCCATGAAGGACTTAGAAGAAGTATCTTAGATTCTAGGAATCAATATCTATAGAGATGGATCTAAAAGGCTTCATGGTATAAGTCCAAGTACATGCATTGATGAAGTGTTGAAATGGTTCATCATGCAATAGTATAAGAGAGGAAACTTACCCCTATGTCATGAAAGAAGTCTCTCTAGAGACCAATGTCAAAACACTTCATAAGATAGGGCACACATGAGTAAGATTTCATAAGCCTCTACTATTGGATCTATCATGTATGCCATATTATGTACACATCCTAACGTCTTGAATGCTTTAAACATGACAAGAAGGAACTAGTCATATCCTAGTGAAGGTCATTGAAGTACTATAAAGAACATTCTCCAATACAATAAGAACTAACAATTAGTTACTTATAGATAGGGGTAATGAAGAGTTGGTTGTAAAAGGTCACACTAGAACAAGTTGCATGTCCCTTAGACCCAATAGGGAACGATGTACAAAAGGGTTAAAGTTGCCTATCCCTGAGTGGATCAAACACACAAGTATATACAAGCACCAAATAACAAGCTTCCTTAAATAAACCAAGTGTTAATTACATAAGGGCCTGAAGGCATAGGAGTACTACAGAAGAAAAACTTAATACATGAGAGAACTACTTATAGAATAAAAAGAACTTAAACTAGGAGTATCATTTAACTTTATCATCCCCATGAAAGATATGATCTTGTTGAGCCATCATATTGAGTTGCATCATCATCATCATCATAAAAGGTACCTAAAAAGCATTTGAAATTGGTACACATCAGCACAATATATTAATATATTGTACTGAGTACGCCTATGTGTCTTTGATTATACCTCTCATCGTAAAACTTAGCAAAAGATAAAACTATTACTTGGAAAGAATAATTAATATGATAAAAAGCATAAATGAATAGGGAAAAGTTATTAATAAAAGAGATCACATGTTTTAGGCATATTTTCCATTATGTGTACAGTTGATCATCCACATGCACTATTCTACCAAAGAGATTTAGTGCTCACATGTACTATTTTACCAAAGAGATTTCATACTTTCATTAATGTACTATTCTACCAAATAGATTTAGTGCTTATCACAGTGGATCATATATCTTATGTTTTCTTGTGTTCATAAACATAAATATGGAAAATCAAGCAACATATCATTCAAAGACATCCATTTTATCTATTATCATATGCCATGTATTTACTACACATATATTACAAGCATGTTATACAATAAACCAAGTAAGAGGTAATGGTGTACCTTCTACTCAGAAGTGGGGAGTCTAGAGATGCTCCTTACTGGTACCTTGTACTTCTAAAATTATAATAGATTTGGTACTAATTAGATATATTGGTAAAATCACCATTTAGTTCTAACAGAATATAAAAGGCCCTTTTCATAGTTAGAGTCATGAGAGTAGAGTATGAGTCATCGAGTACAAATTTGAGTCCACATTTGATAGTATCATGTCAGAGTAGGATGTCTAGATCGATTTGGTGGTCTTTAGATCATGATGTATAATTATAACCATTTTTGGTAAGCCAAATAGGGAAAAAGAGTAATAATTCATCTTTGTTGATATTTGAGTCACATAAATTGGAATTGAATGTCCCATAATTATCTAGGCACAAAAATAAGACAATCTTATGACTCTGGTGATTTAATCAGGTTCAAGTTCTGAATAATTAAACAAGGTAGGATCATATTTGAGTATAAGCATCAATACGAGTTATATTTAGGATTAACTGATGGAATATTTGTATTCCTCATATTTTTTTATCAAAATATAGTATCTATTTGCAATTTTCCAATATTCTTATGATTTATTTTGTTTTTCCTAAGAACAAGGTATTTTCTGGCAATTATTTAAAATAGAGGACAAATAATGGAAAAAGGGAATTAAAAGGGTCGTTGATGCTCAAATCCAACAGTGGTGAGGTTTTACGTGATTAGATATTAGATATCTGACTTGGATTTACCTTACTGGTCCAAGTTGGATCCAGTCAGTGAGGTGGGGCCCACTCTTCTTCTCCTCTTACAAAGCTTGCTAGCTCCATCGTCAACTCCGACGAGCTCAGGATGGAGGTTGAGTGCTTCTCGTGTGTATCTAAGGTAAGCTTCACCTTTATGGGGCTCTCCTAGGTTAGGGTGGAAAGGTGTTGGGGTTTGGATCCCTTTGGAGCATCACATCGTAGAGGAGATTAAAGTAGGTTGTCGCCTGCGGTAGAGGAGATGAGGCGAGCAAGTTGTATGTGATATGGGAGCCTTCTGAGGTTCCGTTGAGTTTTTTTGAGACACCACAAAGATGGAGGGATGACCAATTTGTGGTGAATATGGGGAGAGGCAACTCATCTAGAAATTACTCCATGTCGGAGCCGACTAGAGTGGTTGGCTTGAGGATGGAGCTAATGGGACAAGTAGCGAGCAAATTGGGAGGTACGGCAGACTAAAGAGGTCCAGGAGAATGTGAGGAGGGGTTTAAATAGATAAGGGTGAGGTTGAGTACGAGAAACCCAAACTTCAGTTTGGCATGCTAGAGAGGGTGGTTATCGGAGTAGTTTGTGGGAGGAGTTGGTGAGTCTGTGGAGGTGAGGTGGAGGCAGTGCCTCGAGTGGTTTCTCATGAAAGAGGGTAGAGAGGGTGATCATGGTCAGCGTTCAAGTCTCATGGCTATTGTCACGATCTCACATAGCAATCAGAGGTTGGGGACGACTTCTCAGCCATCTGATCCTCCCTAGATCTGTGGGATCACACATGAGCAGTTGTGATGGTGCCCTGAGGGCAACCCATGGATGGGTGAGTCAAACCCCCACGTGACAGGGTTAAATGACCTAGTGATGATCAAAAACCATAGTGATGCATCATATGCAAATAATCAAAGAGGGAAACATTACATTAACTTTGAAAAATCATATAGAGAGGTAGGAGTATTATATTGATACAAAAATTGAACCATAACTTCATCATGGCAAACCCTAGGTGTTGGTAAAGTTTGAGCTCGAGATTCCAATCTTTGATTGATCAAGTTATCCTTCTTTGAAATAAGGGTTTAGGGTTAAAATGTTATAAAAGAACAAATAAAAGAATATAGAAAAATCACTTTATCACATCCTATTCACCTTAAAAGAAATTTGTCCTCAAAATTAAACTAGCTGAAAGAGGTGAGAAAAGCATTGATCCATATCCACATGTAGTTCCCAAGTGGCATCTTCTGCACCATGATGATTCCATTGCACCTTTGCCATCTGAATCTGCTTGTTCCTAAGCTCTTTAACTTTGGAATCAAAAATATTTGTAGGCTACTCCAGATAAGAGAGGATCTCTCTCAACTCAAGGGGCTCATGATTCAACACATGACTATCATCCTTCACATAATGCTTTAGATTGGATACATGAAAAACATTGTGCATCATGATGTATTGTGGAGGAAGAGCAAGTCGATAAGCACATTCACCAATGCACTCTAGAACCTCAAAGGGACCAACATATCTTGGATTAAGTTTCAATTTGTTCTTGTCTATAGCACAGAGGGGTTTGATCTTCAAGAAAGCATAATCACCAGCCTTGAACTACATGTCTGACCTGTGTGCATCTACATATGATTTCTGACGATCATGGCCCTTTTTCAACCTTTGCTTGATCAAAGACACCTTATCAGCATAGAGTTGTAACTCCTCAGATTTTAGCATTCTCCTTTCGCCAACTTCATCCCAACAGAGAGGGGATCTACATGGCCTACAATAGAGAGCTTCATAGGGTGGCATATCAATACTTGATTGGTAACTATTATTGTATGCAAACTCTGCTAATGGAAGTTAGTAATCCCAAGATCCTCCCCAATCTAGGACACATGCTCTAAGAAGATTCCCCAGGATTTGGATAGTACGCTCAGACTGACCATCTGTTTGGGGATGATATGTTGTGCTGAAATTAAACTATGTACCCATCTCATTTGGTACCTGCTTCCGTAGATGTGATGTGCACTTTAGATCCCGATCTGAAATAATAGATATTGGAACTCCATACAGTCATACAATCTCCCTGATATACAACTCAGCAAGCTCAGGAACCTTGTTTGTAGTCCGCATAGGTAAGAAATGTGCAGACTTGGTCATACAATCGACTATGACCCATATCACATCATGTCCCTTCCTAGTTATGGGTAATCCCACCACAAAATCCATGGTGATGTTTTCCCATTTCCATTTAGGAATGGGTAAAGGTTGCAATAAACTGCCTAGCTGTTGATGTTTGGCCTTAATCTGCTGATAGGTGAGGCACTTAGAGACGAACTCTGCTATATCATTCTTCATACCCCTCCACCAAAAGTGTCTTTGTAGGTCCTTGTACATCTTAGTGGATCCAGGATGTATAGAATACTTACTTCCATGTGCCTCTTGCAGAATACACTTCTTAATCTTTGTCTCCTAAGGTACCCACATCTAATGTGTGTACCTTAGTCCACCATCCATGCCAACAGATAGATGTGTCTGGTGTTTATCCAAAAGAGTTGTCATCTCCTCCAAGCTAGGGCTACTCTTTTGAGATGCCAGGAGTTTAGAAAGAAGACCATGAATAATATTGATATTTGCCAGAATAATAGTACCATCTTCTACTTGAAGTGACCCAGAAATTGAAGGTTCCAAACTCATTAGTTTCGAAGTAAAGATAGATTTACAAATTGACCTCTAATGACTAAGAGCATCAGCTACAACATTGGCCTTGCCTGAATGATAAGCAATAGTGAAATCATAGTCTTTAAGATATTCCAACCATCTTCTTTGTCTAAGATTGAGATCCTTCTGATTCAAGAAGTATTTGAGACTTTGTGATCCATGAATATGTCAATTGTAGCACCATATAGATAATGTCTCTAGATTTTGAGAGCATAGACAATAGCAGCTAATTCGAAATCGTGAGTTAGATAATTGACCTCATTAGGTTTCAATTGTCTAGAAGCATAGGCAACAACTTTACCATCTTGCATTAGGACACAACCCAAAACCATTTTAGAAGCATCAGAAAATATTACAAAGCCATCATTACCAGAAGGTAAGGTCAAGACAAGAGCAGAAGTCAAATATGATTTCAATTCTTGGAAGCTAGATTCACATTCAGAAGTCTAAATGAATTTGGCATCTTTTCTGGTAACTTTGGTCATGGGTGGGGCTATTTTACTAAAACTAAGGATGAAATGACGGTAATAACCTACTAGACCAAGAAAGATACAAATTACATAGGCATTGGTAGGAGCTTTCCAATCAAGGATGACTAGGACTTTAGAGGAATCAATAGAAATTTTTCCACCTGAAATGACATGTCCAAGAAACATTACTTGGTCAATCCAGAACTCACATTTGGATAGTTTAGCATACAATTTCTGGGCTCTCAACACATCAAGTACTTTCTAGAGATGCTCACGATATTGATCAACAAAGTTTGAATATATAAGAATGTCATCAATGAAGACTATAACAAAATTGTCTAAAAAAGGTTGGAAGATAGTATTCATCAGATTCACAAATACTCCAGGAGCATTGGTCAACCCAAAAGGCATCATCACGAATTCATAATGTCCATATCTAGTTCTAAAAGCTATTTTTGGAATATCACAATCCTTCACTCGTAATTGATGGTAGCCTAATCTAAGGTCAATCTTGGATAACACAGTGGCAGTACGAAGCTGGTCAAATAAGTCATCAAGTCTTGGGAGGAGATATTTATTTTTGATGGCGGATTGATTGATCGTGCGATAATCAATACACATTCGCATTGAACCATATTTCTTTTAACAAAAAGGATAGGAGCACCCTAGGGAGATGTACTAGGATGGATTAAGCCCTTATCAAGTAGTTATTCTAATTGTTTCTTGAGCTCTGCAAGCTCGGAAGGTGCCATTCTATAAGGTGCCTTTGAGACTGGTGCGGTGCCCAGTGCTAACTTAATTGAGAACTCAACCTCACATACTGGAGGCAGTCCTGGAAGCTCCTCAGGAAATACATATGGGTAATCTCTCACCACATCCAAGCTCTCTAAAGGTCTCACAAATCAGACACTAATACAACTGCAAGATAGGCTCTACATCCTTTAGCTATCAAGGTTTCTGCTTTAAGAGAAGAGATAATCATATTTTAGTTTCTTTCCTTTCTCCCAGGTATTATCAAAGGTTTAGAATGGGGTGCAAAAATGATTACTTTCTTGGCTTGACAATCAAGCATGGCATAGTTGGCAAAGAGCCAATCCATCCCCAAAATTAAGTCAAATTCTTCAATATCAGGGAGAATGAAATTAGAAAAAAAAATTTATGACCACCATAAGAAAAAGGCAAGATTTCAATTTTCTGAAGAGAAGTATAGATTTTGCCACTAGGAGTTGTTACATCCAAGCTATAACCTATATCTTTTATCTCTAATTTGATCATGGAAGCAAGATTTTTGGAGATGAATGTATGTGTTGAATCTGAATCAAATAGGGACACAATAGGATGATCTTAGAGACATATCATACCTACATTAGGATTTTCATATGAGATCATGGTTTAAAGGGATTTATATAAAGAAATTATATTAACATTATTACCTTCAAGCAGGTGGTTGTCATTATCCTTAGCTTTCTCTGCATCAATTGCAAAAACTCAACCTTGACGGTGTTCTGGTTGAGCCTGAGCTATAGGAGCAGCTAGTTGAATAGGTGGAGCTCTAGGCTGAGCTGGTGGGGCATTAGGATGCACATGTAAACTCAAATTCATCCAATGTGGTGTATTAGGGCAGTTTCCCCTCATGTGCCCCTCTTTTTTGTAATTAAAACAAATAGGCCTATCATACTTGCATCTTCCAGGGTGTATACTTCCATAATTTATGCATCTAGTAGTATTAGGTGGTGGCCCTCAGTGTGGCCCACCTTGGCCTCAGCCTCCCCTATTTGGTCCTCCTTAGTATGATTGACCTCTATGGTGATTTCCTCCTCCTCTTCCTATGCCATGGCTATGAGGCTTCTTCCTATCCCTATCCTTCTCCTTCTCCTTCCCCTTGCCCTTGGTGATGGATGCATCAGTCAAGCCTAAGTATCACAAACTTGGTGCTTTACTCTTCCCTAAGGTTCTTTCTTGGGTAAGGGCTCTATTGATGGTGGCTTCAAAGGTAGTGTGGTTGGAGGTGCAAAGGTAAACTTTCAGTTCATGGTTAGGGCCATCAATGAAATGATCAATCTTTTCATCTTCATCAAGGTGAAGAGCATGATGCTCTAGGAGTCTAAAGGTCCTAACATAGTCAGCAACAAATAAGGTTCCTTGGATGAGGTTATTGAACTTCTTCCTCTTCTCCTTCCTAGCAGATATGGGCATGAACCGAGTAGTAAAAATCACCTTAAACTCCTCCCAACTTATAGGGGCATCTAGAAGTTCTCATGTATGGTTATAATTTTCCCACCACAACTTCGCGGACACCCTAAGTTGGTAGGATGCAAAAGTGACTTTATCTTCCTTGGCACATTTAAGGGCTCTAAAGGCATTTTCAATAGATAGGATCCATGCATCATCTTTATCTAGGACATCACCTAAATCTTATCCATGAAAGGCTTTAGGCTTAAGTTTGAGGAAATCACTAATGGTAGTTTCAAGGTTGGTCCTAGATGAGGAAGAAGTATTATTGGTTTCCTTTAGGGATAGGGCATGCATGCATTCCAACATCAACTTCTTTTGTTCTTCTCGTTCACTTATAGCCATGGTCTTATTACGGTTTGAGTTAGATTCATCACCAGAGTCATCATTAGTTCTCTCTCTCTTGGATCTAGATTTTGGAGGCATCTGCAAGTGTGTAAATCAAGAGATGATTTAGTTGTTATTTGAGGTAGATAATAATGCAAACAAAGTTTTATCAAATATAAAGGTATATTTTCCAATTCTTCATGTCTTTTAGTTGTTCCCATTTCTCCTAATCTACCCACATAATAGAGAGAGTAATTCATTGATCATATTTGAGAGAGAAAGATTGTAGATGAGAAGCCTAGTGTGTTTCGTTCACTAAATAGATGGTTGGGGTAGTCCTTAAATGATAAAAGATGAGAAGATAGATTTCTCTAAGGTAACGGGTACCCACTTTAACAATAGTTGTGTTAGCCAGGCATATTACTTGTAGTGGGTAACCCTAACCACTATGAAAATGGATTGAGAATTTATGCCAGAACCTTCCGCAAGTATCCTCCTAGACACCATGAAAACATAATGTTAAATATGGGTCACCTTAGGTCTAAATAAGGTCACTAAGTATTTGATGCACATACATTGACCTATGTGCCTACTTTGATACCATCTATCACGGGTTAACTACCTAACCCCAATCTACACCTTAGACCCAAAAGGGAATGGTGTACAAAAGGGTTAAGTTGGATGTCCCTGAGTGGACCAAACACACAAGTATATACATGCACCAAATAACAAGCTTCCTTAAATAAACCAAGTGTTAATTACATAGGGGCCTGAAGGCATAGGAGTACTATAGAAGAAAAACTTAATACATGAGAGAACTACTTGCAAAAGAAAAAGAACTTAAACTAGGAGTCCCATTTAACTTTAGCATCCCCATGAAAGATCTTATTTTGTTGAGCCGTCATATTAAGTTGCATCATCATCATCATCATAAGCAAAAGGTACCTACAAAGCATTTGACATTGGTACACTTCAGCACAATATATTAATATATTGTACTGAGTATGCCTACATGTCTTTGATTATACCTCTCATAATAAAACTTGGCAAAACATAAAACTATTACTTGGCAAGAATAAGTAATATGATAAAAAGCATAAATGAATAGGGAAAAGTTATTAATAAAAGAGATCACATGTTTTAGGCATATTTTCCATTATGTGTATAGTTGATCATCCACGTGCACTATTCTACCAAAGAGATTTAGTTCTCATATATACTATTCTACCAAAGAGATTTAGTACTTTCATCAATGCACTATTCTACCAAAGAGATTTAGTGTTCACATGTACTATTCTACCAAAGAGATTTAGTACTTTCATCAATGCACTACTCTACTAAAGAGATTTAGTGCTTATCACATAGAGGATCAAATATCTTATGTTTTTTTGTGTTCATAAACATAAAAATGGAAAATCAAGCAACATATCATTTGAAGACATCCATTTTATCTATTATCATATGCTAAGTATTTACTACAATATTACAAGCATGTTATATAATAAACCAAGTAATAGGTAATGGTGTACCTTCTACTCAGAAGTGGGGAGTCCAGAGATGCTCCTCACTAGTACCTTTCTATTCCTAAAATTATAAGAGATTTGGTACTAATTAGATATATTGGCAAAATCACCATTTAGTTCTAAAAGAGTATAAAAGGCCCTTTTCTTAGTTAGAGTCATGAGAGTAGAGTATGAGTCATTGAGTATGAATTTGAGTCCACATTTGATAGTATCACGTCAGAATAGGATTTCTAGATCGATTTGGTGGTCTTTAGATCATGATGGATAATTATAACCATTTTTGGTAAGCAAAATAGGGAAAAAGTAATAATTCATCTTTGCTGATATTTTTAGCCCGCTATGAGTCATCCGCTAGGGTTTCGTGCCCTGGGAGGCGGCCGTGGTGGCCGTGGCGCTGGGCGTAGCTCTGCCAGTGCTGCTTCTCCCAATGATGAGTCATCGGCTAACGCTTCCCTCAACACAGCCCCAACCTTCGATGAAGTTCCTGTCATCCAAGTAGACACGGTGATGGACAACGCTGATCCTCCGCCTCAGCAGCACACCAAAACATACAGAGAAGCAATGACCGGGCATCAGACTAGGGTGTCGGCGACCCTCTCACAGGTGTCATCGGACCTATTGTCGCCTGCTGACATTCGTATATCAAAGGACGGTGCTATACCTGCCATTGCCATCAACCCAGCGATCATGCCGCCTCTTCTTGAACCGTGGAAGTTCGCCGTGGTGATCAAAGTTACCGGCACCATTGTAAACTTCAACACGCTAATGAATAGGATCCCTATCTTATGGCAACTCATTGATGAGTTCAGGGCCATCGATCTTGACAAGGGGTATTATATCATACAACTAGCAAACAACGCCGACTTCGTTCGTGCCCTAACCGGGGGTCCTTGGATGATCTTCAACCACTACATATCAGTGCAGTCGTGGTCCAAAGACTTTCGCCCCTCCGATCCAATCCCATGCAAACTAGTTGTCTGGGCCAGAGTCCCTGATCTACCGATCCACCTCTTTCAAAACCAGCTGCTATGGAGCATTGGCGACTTGATTGGATGGACAATCAAAATAGATACTACCACCCAATCCGGTCACAGGGGAAAATTTGCCCGCATCGCCGTCGAAGTAGATACCTCCCATCCTCTACTCCTGGCGCTCCTCCTTGACAATGAGAAGTATCGGATAGAGTACGAGAACCTCCCCACCTTCTGTATGAAGTGCGGAAGGCTTGGCCATAATGCAGGGGACTGCAAGTTTATCCCAGCCTTTCCCAGCGTCGACCCATCTTCCTCCGCATGCCCAACCTTGAATATAGCACCGGCCTATACGCCTGACATCCATGTGAAGATGCCGGAACGGCGTCCCCCTGCCAGCAAGAAAGTAGTGTCTCATTCCGCATCCAGTGATCGCAGTAAGAATATAGAAGCCAAAGCCGCGCCCCCCCACACCACACCCTGCTGTTGCAGTAGCTTCCAGCGAGCCCAGCAAGGACAGTGACGGGGGCTGGGAGATGGCTACCCATAAGAAGAATAAGAAGAAGGCATGGAAGCAATCTGTGGGACAAGGGTCGCAGATGAGCGCCAAGCCACCATCAATCCCAACTGCCACTTCGTTCGCAACTCACAAAGGAGGCGACAACTCAGTCATCACCTTGGTTGATGATGAAGTGAGTGAAGGAAGAGACGGCGCCTTAGTAGCAGAGGCCTTTCGCTTCCAAGCCTCCGTTCCCACTGTCAACACCTCTGATCCACCTGTGTTCTCAGCAGGTGCGGATGGAGCAGGCAGTGGCGTCATCCTCCGAAACAGAAGGGTAGTTTACCAAATGATTAGCCCGGGCTGTGAACGCAAGAAGGGCAAGATCGCTCAATTTGTGAGCAGTGTGGACTACGCTACAAATGCTAAGAAGGGTCTTCTATTTGAAGCTAATGAACCTGGTCTTGACAAAGGCATGGACGCAGCGTCTGATCCACCAGGCCTGCTCGCCGCCATGCACTGAGCTTGTTGCTCGCCCTACTACTGTGTTTTTTAATGACTAGCATTCTCTGCTGGAACATCCAGGGAGTTGGGTCTGAAGACAAAATAACTCTTCTAAAAGAATATAAGAGGAAATACAAACTCCAAATCTTAGTCATTCTAGAACCACGTTGCAGTGGGTTAAAGGCTGACAAGATCATTAAGAAGCTCAATTATACCTCCTCACACCGTGTGTAAGCGCTCGGTTTCTCTGGCGGCATATGGGTCCTATGGGATAACAATCGTTGCTCCATCGATATCTGTCAATGCCACCGCCAATATGTTCATTGTCGCATCAATATTTCCTTGTTACTCACTTTCGTCTACGGAAATCCTAACCCCCAAAAGTGGGACCTTCTATGGAAACGTCTCACTGGTCTTGCATCTTCTATCAATGAACCCTGGGCACTAGTCGGTGATTTCAACACAATGCTAGATGCATCTGAGAAACAAGGTAGGAAGAGTTTTGACAGAAGATCCAGTCTTAGATTCAACCACCTACTCACCACGGCTGGTCTGAGGGATATGCCTTCCTCAGGCCACTTCTTCACCTTCGCCAAGGGTCGCCTTCGAGAAAAACTTGATAGGACGGTAGCTAACGAGGAGTGGTTGTCCATAGAGGGAGGCATGCAAATCAATGTTCTTTCCAGACTCTACAGCGATCACCACCCTATTATGTTGTCTTGCCAACGTCAGCAGAGGCATCAGGGTAATTTCTTTAAAACAAAAATGAGTTGGGACATCACAACTAGCTTTGAGTCTGAACTTCTTCCATCATGGGATAATACTAAGTCAATGACGGACGCCCTACCTGCTTTCCAAGCCGCAGCCTTGAAACGGGACTCCAAACGCATCAAACAACAATATAAACAAAAGGATCGGCTTCTCCGTAAGATCGACAAGCTCCAGGTACAACTGCAAACATATAATTCTGTTTCTACTCAACTGCAATGTGTGTTGCTCCAGGAACAATTGAGTTCCATTCTTATACAAGAAGAGGAGGACTGGAAGCAGCGCTCCAACATCAACTGGCTGAAATACGGAGATGGGAACAATAAATTCTTCCATGCCTATGTCAAAGCACGAAGACACCATAACAAGATCTCTAGACTCCGTGATGAGAACGGGGCCTGGATCACATCTACGGAAAGCATCAAGCAGCTGATTCAAGCTTTTCTTCACAAACCTTCTTTGTAGTCCATGCCCCAATCAACCGGATAACAGTGTCATCTCGACATACGCGGGCGCCTTCAGTCCATCGGCCAACCCACAGCTGCTTGCCTCCATCCCTGATGAAAATGAGATAAAGTACATTCTTTTCCTCATGGCCCCTGCGAAGGCTGCAGGCCCGAATGGTATTCACAATGGATTCGTCCAGCGTTACTGGTCCCATGTTGGACGCTCCTTCGTCTCCTCGGTCCAAGAAGCCTTCACCACCTGCAAAATCGACCCTCGTATGGCAGATTCCCTACTAGTGTTCATTCCCAAAACCAGCCATCCACAATGTTGTAGCGACCTATGGCTAATTTCTCTAAATAACTGATGTCTTAAGCTCATCTCCAAGGTCATAGTGGAACACCTAAAACCCTTCCTCAGCGATTGGGTATCTCTTCACCAGTCAAGCTTTATCCGTGGAAGACGAATCAGTGACAATATCCTCCTCATCCAGGAGGTTTTCCACTCCATGAAGAACATGAAAGGCAGGAGGAAGTGGGTCACTATCAAGCTCGACCTATCAAAGGCCTTTGATCGAATGAGTTGGCCCTTTATCGTAGACACCCTAAAAAAGACAGGCATTCCAAACAACTTGGCTGCCCTGATCATGCAAATTGTCTCCGTCGGCAACACCTCGATCCTCTGGGAAGGTGCACCTATGGAGCCTTTCACTACTATGCAGGGGGTTAGGCAAGGTGACCCCCTCAGCCCGTACTTGTTCGTGCTATGCATGGAACGCTTAAGCCAGGCTATCAATGCTGAGGTTGTACAAGGGACATGGAAGCCGATCCTGATCACCAAAGACGGACCTGCGCTCTCACATGTGATGTTCGCTGATGATTTAGTCCTCATGGCCGAGGCCTCTCCTGGGCAAGCTTTGATCATCAACAAAGTCCTAAAACAATTCTCAAAAGTCTCTGAACAGGTTGTCTTAAAGGAAAAATCATGTTGTTACTTCTCATCCAACACCACTACAGCCGAACAACGAGCCTTCTGCCGTCGTATGGGCATCCCAGGCATGACTGATCTTGTCTGCTATCTGGGCGTCCCCGTGCTACACCACAGAGTTAACAAGCAAACTCATGCATACATTCTTCAAAACATCAAAGGGTGAATGGATAGCTGGTCTGCCCGCCACCTCTCCCTCGCCGGCCGGATTACTCTTGCCAAGTCCTCTTTACAGACCATTCCTTCATACACTATGCAGACCGTGCGCCTATCGCCCACTCTCTGCGACGACATCGACAAACACGTCAGGGACTTCCTATGGTCCGAAGGCAGGGAACAAAAGAAACTATCCCTGGTCTCCTGGGATAAAGTGACGTGAAGTAAAGCTCAAGGAGGTCTTGGACTCAAGTCAGCCAGAGACCAAAATACCGCCCTTATGATGAAGAATGCCTGGAACTTCTTAAACGGTGCCCCAACACAGTGGGGCGACGTTATGCGGCATAAAAAAAATCTTTGCTGATATTTGAGTCACATAAATTGGAATTGAATGTCCCATAATTATCTAGGCACAAAAGTGAGACAATCATATGACTTTAGTGATTTAATCCAGTTTGAGTATTTTCTGAAAAATTAAATAGGGTAGGATAATATATGAGTATAAGCATCAATACAAGTCAGATTTCGGATTAACAGATGGCAGATTCGTGTTCCTCATATTTTTCTAATCAAAACAGAGTATCTCTTTGCATTTTTCCAATATACCTATGATTTATTATGATTTTCCTAAGATCAGGGTATTTTCTGGAAATTATTGAAAATAGAGGACAAATAAATGAAAAATGGAATTAAAAGGGGTCGTTGATGCTCAGATCCAACAATGGAAAGGTTTTGTGCAATTGGATATTAGAGAGCTGACTTGGATTTACCTTACTAGTCCAAGTTGGATCCAGTCAGTGAGATGGGGCCCACTCTTCTTCTCCTCTTGCAAAGCTTGCTAGCTCCATCGTCAACTCCGACGAGCTCGGGATGGAGGTTGAGTGCTTCTCGTGTTGATCTAAGGTAAGCTTCATCTTCAGGGGGCTCTCCTAGGTCAAGGCGGCAAGGTTCTAGGGTCTGGCTCCCTTTGGAGTGTCACGCCGCCGAGGAGATTCAAGCAAGTTGTTGCTCGCGGTGGAGGAGATGAGGCGAGCGAGCTGTATGTGATGTAGGAGCTTGCTGAGGTGTCGTTGAGTTTGTTTGAGACACCATGGAGCTGGAGGGATGACCAAATCATGGTGAAGAGGGGGAGAGGCAGCTCGTCCAGCAATTACTCCATGGCAGAGCCGACCGGAGTGGTTGGCTTGAGGGTGGAGCTAATGGGACAAGTAGCGAGAAAATTGGGAGGTGTGGTGGACTAAAGAGGTCCAGGCAAAGGTGAGGAGGGGTTTAAATAGATAGGAGGAGGGTTGAGCGTGAGAAGTCCAAACTTCAGTTTGGCACGCTAGAGAGGGTGGTTGTCAGAGTAGTTTGTGGGAGGAATTGGTGAGTCCGTGGAGGCAAGGCCTCGAGTGGTTTCTCATGAAAGAGGGTGATCATGGTCAGCGTTCAAGTCTCATGGTTGTAGCCACAATCTCGCAGAGCGATCGGAGGTTGGGGATGACTTCTTAGTTGTTCGATCCTCACTGGATCTATTGGATCGCACATGAGCGGCTACGATGGTGCCCTGAGGGCCACCCGTGGATGGGTGAGTCAAACCCCCGTGTGATAGAATGACCTGGCGATGATAAAAAAACCCATAGTGATGCATCAAATGCAATTAATCAAAGAGGGAAAACATTGCATTAACTTTGAAAAATTGTAGAGAGAGTTGGGAGTATTGGATTGATACAAAAATTGAACCATATCTTAATCATGGAAAACCCTAGGTGTTGGTAAAGTTTGAGCTTGAGATTCCAATATTTGATTGATAAAGTTATCCTTCTTTGAAACTAGGGTTTAGGGTTAAGATATTATAAAAGAAAAAATAAAAGAATACAAAAAAACCACTTTATCACAAGCTTCCAATCCAACTAGAATGATTATCCATCAGAATTAGGTTTTTTTATTTGCCCCAATGATGGAGGTGTAAGCTAAAAAAGTTCCAAGAAAGAGATGATGGTTGATTCTACAATGAATTCCATGTATATTGTCATATTCAATGCAATAAAAGAAGTTGTATGGATCAAGAAGTTCATTTGTGAACTTTGGGTGGTTCCAACTATTGATCATGTAGTAAAGCTATATTGTGACAACACAATGGATCCATTTCACAATCCAAAGAACCTATATCACATTAATGTTACAAGAATGTACTACCACGTTATCATCTCATACAAGATATTATACATAGAGTATATATGAAGATTTGTACAGTGCCAATTTTCGTAATGTAGCTGACCCTCTAACAACACTTTTAGAATAGAAGACGGTCATGTTAGATTATTTGGAATTAGATTCTTGAGTGATTGGATCTAGTGTGAATGGGATATTTCAGTTGTATTCCCTAAGAGACAGTTGTAGGATTGTGACATGATAAATTGTACTTAATTTTGTTAATAAAATAGGCATTTCCATTTGTTATGCTTACTTCAGTATGAGATAATGAATAAATAATATTGTCCTAAGAATGTATTACTCAATAACATGGGATTTTGGGTTGAGGGACATGAAATTTATATCATGTGTATGGCAAACGTTTTCTTTTTTTTTTGAAGTCCCTGTTCAAATAATATTGTTAAAATTTAGACAACAATAGTAAATTAAGTTTTGTAAGTGTGTGATTGATCACTAACATCCCATTATTCATGATATATGATATCAAGTCAAATGCATATGTACTTGTTATGAACAAGTCTACTCTACATACCCAACTTTAGTATGATACATGAAATATAGAAATGATAGTCAGAACATATATCAATGTGACCACGGTAAACTTGAAGTCTTATAGTGAACACATGTTGTTCAGTGTACTTCAACGCTACTCAAAGTTACCTCAGAAAAGGTTTCCATAAAAGTAGTGCTTGGGTGCATCGTGACACGTGTAGATATTGTAAGTGATGTAGATGGAATTTGTTTGTCCTATTGGAGTGATATCCTATCCACATGCTAAATGAGACTATGAAATGCATGGTTATACTCATGTGAGTCAATATATGAGATTGAGGTCACATGTAACTTAATATTCTACTCTAGATCAAGAAATGTGGATTGCACATTAAGAGGATAATGTTTATAGACTAAGATTTGATATGGATAGTTGATACAAAAGGGTTATATGGTCATAGTAACCGTGGTCACAACACTTGATTGATGTTGGGCCCCAACTTATCTATTTGCTTGAATGTCAACAAATGTTTCTATGTACCACTCATTTCTTGGGTGGAAACTTATCTAAAGACATCATTGTTAATTTAATATGGATCCTATAGGGTCACACGCATAGGATGCAGATGAAAAATGAGTATAATCATGGACACAACTTAATTTGGTTACTCAAAGTATTAGGTAATCAATTTGAGATAAATTGGAACAATGATAGACTATCTACAAGCCCAATGATCTATCAAAAAGACCAATCAATCAAACAGGCAAAGATCATCAACTAGAAAGTCCAATAAATTGAGTGGAGAAGATAAGCCAAATCTATCGACTAGAATGTCTAGTCAGTTGACTAGGCAAAATTAGTATGCTGGATGATTAGATCCTAAATGTTCTGATGTAGTCCAGTCAGTCAACTAGACTGTCTAGTCGACTGACTCATTGTCTATGAATGGCCTCTTAAGTGAAACTGCAATTGCCTGTTTGTTTTGAGGTTTTCTTTGAGAAACCATGTTTCCTTCCTCTCCTTTTTAAGGGGCCAGGATGGCTAGGGTTTTGTTTACACCTTTTCACATGTGAGCCCTAGTTATCAATACCCTCAAATTAAAGAGAGAGAAGGATAGAGAGTACAACACTAGCATGTTGGTAACTAGAAGCTTCTCCCTACACACCAGCTTAAGCAGTGTGATGTGGAGTTCCCAAACGTCTACATGGGTTACATAGAGACGTAGACATTATATGAATGTGTTGGGAGGACATAATCTACCACTGTATGATAGTCACCATGAGTGACGTATAACGTCGTGTGAAAATGTCATTGGACTTTCTCCACAACAAGGTACATCTCTCGCACCATCCTTACTGTTATATCATTGTTAACAAGATCTTCTCATGGGAATTGGACAATCTTTTTATTGTTGCTTCCATTGTTCTTGTCATCATGCATTTTCCGACAATTAGTTTCTATATTGACCCTAGGTTTTATCATACATTTATATTCCAATATTATCTACAATTTAAGTATTTGATAAGAATATTGTTATCTTCATTGTTATCAAAATACATGTTCAATGTTCCACACGTAGGTCATATTATTAAATAACCCTAATTAAGTCCAGCATAATTTATATCATTTTACCATCTCTGGTATTACCAAGATCAAGATAAGATTTTGGATTACTCAAAGTATTTTAGTTGATGTAGTACATATTTCAATTTATGGAAAATTAATAGGATTTGATCAACAAGATTTGATCAATAGTATACAATCCACCTCAAGTTCCATGTTATTATCATATACAATCTAAAGATATCATCATTATTATATCTCAAGTTAACAAATTCAATCCAAGGTTGCAAGATTCATCAAAGTTATCAATCAGGATAAAACTTAATAGTTTTGGGGGCATATTAATATGATTAGATCATTTATGAATTTAAAATAACAAACATTATGGTATATTTATATTAATGAAAAGGAAGTGAGGTTGAGGCTCTAAAAGTAAGTTTATTGGATTCCTAGTACTTTTCTCATCAAAATTGACTATCTTTTCCAATGGTAATGGATAAAGTATGCATTTTATATGATCTAGTCAAGATCATGTGATTATCTGGTTTATGGCCTGACAGAGTGTGGAAATTACCTATTTTGGGAAAAGAATGGCAATTACATCTTTGGTCTTGTTGACCCTGACTATATATAAGATGGTCAAGGAATCTCACCTTCACTACTCAGTCTCTTCTAGACAAGAAGGGGTAAGGAAGATTTATTGTGTTAGGGCATGGGAGGTCACCAAAAGGTTGTGAGTATGGTAAAGTCTGGAGTGGTGATGTTGAGGTAGAGAGTGGGTGACACTAGGTTGAAAGGAAATAGATGATATTGTGTCTCTCCTTTTCTCATTGACGTATTAAACTCGGCAAAAATAGGAGGGGACATTTTATGATTTTAGAAAGTTGTGTAGAATAAGACACCAAGGAAATTTGAAAAAACCAATGGATATGGAAAGGATATAATCAACAAGTTATATCCAAACATACCAATTGGATAAAGGTCCCAATTTATTCTAGGCTCACAACTCCAATTAAAATAAAAAATAAAACTTACAAAATTATAGTTTACGTGGAACAATTCCTACAATTTGCTAAAAATTCCCTTCGCAACAAAGATGATCTCCTTTTTCCCTTCACATATATTGTGGAATTGTACCAATACATATTACCTTTTTCTTGTCCATTCATTTAAAAATGTACAATTTTTATTGCTATTAATACAATCAGATTGTATGAACCTCCATGCACACACATATCTTTCAAGCCACATATGTGTAACTTCTATAAACAATAGTTATATTAAATACACAACTTAAATACTACTCACTTTAACTAAAAATTCCTTATCCCATTTCATCATATCTTTCTCTAGTTTCCTTAACATCCCAAACATTACTTTCTTTTCTTAATGTGTCAGGCCAATGATGAATGCATCTTCTTCTCAGTTTTAGTCACATTTTTAGCTTAGTTTTGCATGTAGGTTTGACATTATGCTATAGAATGAGCTCACATTTAGTTTTCCTTAGTCTTATGCCATTTTTTAGGATTTTGAAATATTTCTTTAGTTTTTCATGGAAACTTTGAGCTTCTATCTCTAAGATGGTAGTCTTGTTGACCAACCAGTGGGCCCGAAGAAAATATTTATATAAGTTTAGAGTTTCATCAACTGTTACTTCCATCAACCCTTGTTTCCATTAGTCTACATGCTCATCGACCCAAATAAAGGCCCTTCTCCATGACAATAGGCCCCTCAAATCCACATAAATTTGTATTGCATCAGTACTTCATTCTCATCGGCCTAAAATATTCATCGTCCAATGAAACATCATCAACTGAAGAGACAATGGGATTTCATGCATTGATGGTCACCAACTTGTGAGATTGTATACCAATGGCCTGGTAGTTTGATGAAAATCTTAAATCAATGGCTTGTCAACCAACGACTCCACAGACCGACAAGTCACTTCCTAATGATGACTCTATGATCTTCTCTACCGAAAAGGACTCTATGCATTCACCAATCGATGGAATTTCTCCGCAACAAGGAACAAGGACTAATGGGGATTTTATGTTCTGCACTATCTCTTCTTCTTCCTCTATCTACTTCCCTTTCATTCATGGTAGCTGAAACCATTAATACCGGTGACCGAAGGGTTCCAACCCTAATCAAAGGTCTATAAATACCAACCTTGCTTTCATGAAAAGCATCATCATCACTATGCAGAAGCATTACCAAACTACATCCTCAACATCCACCTCTAGTTCCCATTGATCATTTTGAATGGTTGAGCGACCCCAGTGATAGTCGATGACTCCAACTTCACTGAGACCAAAGCGCCTAGTGAAAGAGGATAGGAAAATGATGTATGGTCTTCATTGACGATAACTTCCACCCATCGATCCACCACCTCTTCGCTCAAGAGGACAATTATGGTCCGTAAAGAAGGAGAAAGATGACTAGAAAGTCCACTTCTGACAAACATTAAAAGGTGTCCCTGGTGTTTTTTAGACTGCCCTCATCTCCAAGCTTGAATATAAGAAACTTACCACCCCAACTATGCCTCCATATTCTACTATGATGATGGATTTCTCACTCTCTTTCCTTATTAAACTTGTTATTATTAACATGAGGAGTAGTGCCCTTTCTAGGCTATGGGGAGTAGCCTCCACTACCCTTTTTGTTATTTTTATTACATTTATATGTCTTGAACAAAACATCTGATGCTTGTAAATCTAATTGGGCTGACTATTTTGCATGTTTATCAAATCCCATGTGTAGAGAACTAAGATCTAGAACATCATCTATTTCATGTGAAACCTTTGTTGAGAACTTCGTATGGGTGAGGAAGTTGGTACACAACCTATAGGTAACATGATTATGAGCATAGAGTAAAGTTTGTTTGAGTTTATTTCTAATGTCAAATGGGTATATTTACCCCACCTCAACATATGTTTGATCATTCTTATCATGATGCACTGAGAGAGTGGACAAAGGTAGTGAATGAAAAACTAGTGTCAATACTCACTCACTCTAACTTTTCATTCATGTAATACTTAGAACTTTAATTCAATCTTTTATTATTGCAATCTTAGCATAATTAGTAAACCAATCAACTTTCGTAATATATACCAATTCTTCCTCGATTACTTTGATCAAACTATTATTTAAGTAAATTGTTCTTTGAGTTTGATCCAAAACTATATTGAGATAAGATTTGTTTGCTTGAGAGTGGGATTTTCATACACTTGGTTTAGGCAAAATATAGGATTTATATATCCTAGTGAATTTGAAGGCAAAAAATATCTTACACTAGCCAAGTCAACATAAAATTTCTTCTCAAGGTAACTAAAATCTGATGGGTGACTATGAGAAGGCAATAATACCTAACAACTTTCCTATTTGATTATCAAAATATTTACAATTAACATTGTGAAGAGAAATTCTTATTATGACAGAATTAAGGTTACAAAGAGTCATAAATATAGCCTTATCTCAAGGTATGATGTACTAGAGATACAACAGAACATAAAGTAAACTAATGCTAATGGGTCTAAGTTGAGGAAGCCCAATTAGCTAATACAAGGGAAAATAAATAACACAAGTACCACCAACACTTCCCCTCAACCTAGAGAATACACATAGTGTATTTCCAACTTGCTACACATATATGAGAAGGATGAAAGTGGAAGATTCTTAGTGAATATATGAACACTTTGTTATCCACTCTTTACATTTGGCATAATGATCTTCTTATCAAGAATTAGGTCTCTCACAAAGTGGCAATCACCTCAATATGCATGGTACGGTCATTTACAACTAGATTATTAGATATGTGAATAGTTACATGATCGTCGTGCTTGAGAGTTTTGGGGAAGAGAGAGGAAAACCCAATTCTCAAAGAATAGACGTCACCCATTGAATTTCATAATAGGGTGTGCCATGACATGATATTCTGCCTCATTACTAGAACGAGCAACAACATACTGCTTCTTACTCCATCGACTGATGAGATGGCCTCCCATGAGAACACATAAGCTAGAAATAGATCTCCTAACAGTCATATCTCCAGCCCAATCAGCACATGCATAGCAAGTCAAAGAGATATCTGGAGGTTGCGGTTTCTTGTAGAGGAGACCTCTTCCTGGTGTACTTTTTAGGTAGTGCGGGATACATTATACTGGACTTCAGTGGCACACAAGAGATTTATTCATGTGTTGAATAACAACACTAATAATAAACGCAAT
This sequence comes from Alisma plantago-aquatica, assembly GCA_963693085.1. Classification (NCBI taxonomy): domain Eukaryota; kingdom Viridiplantae; phylum Streptophyta; class Magnoliopsida; order Alismatales; family Alismataceae; genus Alisma; species Alisma plantago-aquatica. The sequence goes on along the minus strand of OY856411.1, from coordinate 71,059,291 downwards.
ATCTGGTCAGGTTATTGTAATATGGATGAGCTTCCCAACTATACGTCGATATTGTTCAGGATAAGAATAGACTCTCCCTTAGATAGAACTTTATTGTGATAGTCCTAGACAAAGAAACAAGCTTAGAATTTAGCATACTAGAGTCCTTCGAGAGGTGGAGGACATACTTTTGTAGAGATAAATAAGTACCATGATGAGAATGTAGAACCTCTATGCCCAAGAAGTGGTGAAGTTATCCTAGACCCTTGGTATGAAAATGTTGTTGGAGTGCCTATTTCAATGTTGAAATCCCATGGACATTACTACCCATCATGATGACATTATCAACACAGACATTGAGAATGATGGTTTTGTATTGAGAGGAATTAAGAATAAACTATGATCACTAGATGACCTGAAAAACCCAAGCTAGTAAGAACCCCACTGAGTTTTGTAATTTAGGTCCATGGTGATTGCTAGAGAGCATACAAAGAGCATTTTATATGAAAAACTCTTTGAAAAGACTCCCCCGAGTATAAAAAGCCGAACACTATTTCATATATACTTCCTCCTCTAAATCACCATAAAATAAAGCATTTTTAATGTCAAGATAAAATAGATGCTAGTCTATGAGTGGCAAGGGAGATTACAATCCTGACAGAAGCAATGTGGGTGACTAGTGAGAAGGTTTCAAAGAAATCCATGCCATATATTTGGATAAATCCTTGGGCAATAAGTTTAACTTTAAGTTGTTCCACCACTCCATTTGAATTAAATTTGATAGAGAATGCCAATCACAAATCAATAATATTTTGTTCAAGAGAAGGAGGGACAAGATCCCATGTCCCATTCTCATGCAACACTGTCATTTCCTCAAGCATCACAACTTTCCAACCATGGCGCTAAAGGGCCTCGCGATAGTTTTTTTGGGAGTCTGGATAGAGTCAAGATGCTAAGCAATGGTTTTAACAGTAAATGAAAGCTTAGATAGGCAAAATGTACGAGATATAGGGTGGTGTAGGGTGTAAGAGATGATACCTTTCCAGAGAGATGTAGGGCATCATAGATCCTCAAACATGAACATTGGTGATGGGTCCTATGCTAAAGGAGGAGTGACATGAGAGTATATGATGGGTTCACGATCCACTAGGACAAACATATCAAGCTTAGCAAACTCAGTTGGATGTTTAGGTTGAGGTAGAGAGGATGTTGATGCAACATCAAAGAACATATCAGATTTATGAAAAGTCAAATCAACAGAGACACATATGCGACAGTTGCTCAGACTATAACAATGAAAACCTTTTTTAAAGATAGAATAGCTAAGGAAAATCATATTGATAGGAAAATCATATTGATAGGAGCCTTGCAAGCTTGACATTATTAACAACCATCGTCAATTCATTACCTGCAGGATGAATGATAAATGGTATGTGACTTTTATTATGCAAGTCTGAATGGGACCATCCGTAATTTACTGTGGAAGCATTTGATAGATTTGAGCAAGAATATACACGAGCCTTGGATTGTCCTTGGTGATTTTAACTCACTGTTGGAACCAAATGAAAAATCTGGTAGTGATATTTTTAATGCCAATGAGGCGATTCGTTTCAGCGACACTCTCATGGAAGCGGGTCTTACTGGCCTTGGTTTTTCTGGATGACGTTTTACCTATAAACACGGTTTACTCCAAGAACGACTGGATAGAGCGGTAGCTAATGACAATTTCCTTCAACAGTGTCCACACATTACTGTTCAACATCTACCTAGGATTCATTTAGACCACTGCCCTATTCTAATTAAAGTTGGTAGAAAGGAGATTGGCAATAGGCGTTTTGTGACTAAAGATTCTTGGCATGCGGAAAGCGCATTCAGAAATATGCTTCAGCCTGTGTGGAGTTCGAATTTGCCTTTTGAGAAGGCTATGCCGCTGGAAAGACCAAAGATAATAGAATGGGAAAAAAATGAAGTTAGGAGTAGAAGGCGTGATGAAGAGCGTCTTATTCATAACATCGACCAACTACAGGTTAACCTGGAATCAAACTATGATCCCATATCAGATAAGATGTGCATTGATATGCAGGCGGAGCTGGATACGATTCTGAAAAAAGAAGAGGAGGACTAGAGGCAGCGGGCTCATATTAATTGGCTGAAAGAAGGGGAGAACAATACCCGTTTTTATCATGCATGGGTAAATCAACGTAGAAGAAGCAATGTTATCACTGCACTCAAAAATGAAGCACATGTTTGGATTACGGATGAGGAGTGTAACATCCTAGGATTTGAGGCCTCGGATGAAAAGATCTTATAAGGAATGATTGGACTATCCATATCACCAAGGTGCACCTCCTTTTCCTGGAGACCATCACTAAGAACTCCATAGTTAAGCGTGTTCGGCTTGGAGTAGTACTGGGATGGGTGACCTGTCGGGAAGTTGATCATGGCATGCACGTGAGTGAGGACAAAGCGCGCAGTTAAGGCTAGTGGTGGTCTGTGGGGCCAGCCGTCATTCCTGAAACCTTGCAAGAGCCTTGGGCAGTGGGCCCGGGTGTTACAAATGGTATCAGAGCCAATTCCCCTCCAGTAGGTGGGGCCCACATGGGCATGGCATGCCAGTCTTGAGCGGTGTCGTCCGGGCATGTAGGAAAGGGTTGTCCATGGTTGACATAGCCACCCTTGCGCTGGTATTCTGTGATCGGGAGCTGGGTGTCCATGGGCCATTGTCGGTCTGCACTGAAATGGGGAAGAGATTATGAGGCCTTATAGTTGAGACTTGATGAGGATGTCAAGAGTCTAAGTGGGGGAGATTGTAACATCTCAGGATTTGAGGCCTCGGATAAAAAGATCTTATAAGGAATGATTGGACTACCCATATCACCAAGGTGCACCTCTTTTTTCGAGAGACCATCACTAAGAACTCCAAAGTTAAGCGTGCTCGGCTTGGAGTAGTATTGGGATGGGTGACCTATCGGGAAGTTGATCATGGCATGTGCGTGAGTGAGGACAAAGCGTGAAGTTAAGACTAGTGGTGGTTTGTGGGGCCATTCGTCATTCCTGAAACCTTGCAAGAGCCTTGGGCAGTGGGCCCGGGTGTTACAAGGAGAGTCTTATGAACATGGTAGTCAATCATTTCAGGGAAGTGTTAACCGATCCAGGCATGGAGAGATGAGCCTATTTCAGCAAAATACCTGGGAGATTCAGACGTTTGTCTATAAACTAGTGGAAGGTCATCGCCGACACTCCCACCTCAGGTGAGGTTCGGAAAGTCCTAAATAGCTTAAATCCCCATAAAGCAGCAGGTCCAGACGGGGTAAGCGCATTGTTTCTTCAGAAGGAGTGGAAGACGATAGGTGAGTCTGTGATGTTAACGGCATCTTCGGCGATAGTGGGACAACCCATCAACTCTAATTTGTGCAACGCATCCATCGTTCTAATTCCTAAAGTGCCTAGACCTAAAAAGTGTGGGCACCTTCGTCCTATCTCCTTAAATAATATCATCCTAAAGCTCATTTCCAAGTTAGTTGTGGAGAGATTAAAATCACATCTACCCCATTGGATTTCTAAGGAGCAAAGAATTTTTATACATGGTAGGAGGATCATCGACAACATTGTTTTAGTTCAAGAGGTGATCTATAAGATGAGAAGGAACAATAGTGCAAAGACGATGGCCATCAAAGTAGATCTCACAAAAGCCTACGACTACATGTCATGGAAGTTCATAGAAGACACTCTAATACAGCTTGAGATGCCTGGAAACATTTGTAAGTACATTATGTACTCTATTAGCGGTGGTGCTATCTCGATTGTTTGGAAGGGAACATTATCTAAAGAATTCAAAGCTAGTAGGGGATTGCGGCGGGGAGATCCACTATCTCCATATCTTTTTGTCCTGTGCCTGGAAAGGCTAAGTCAGATGATTCATGATCTTGTACAGAAAAAGTGTTGGAAACTGGTGAAACTAGGGGCTGAAGGACCGGTGGTCTCACATGTATGTTTCGCGGATGATATTCTCTTGTTTGGAGAAGCTAGTCGAGCGCAGATGAACACTATTATTGAATGTTTTGATTTATTTGGCAAGGCTTCTGGGTAGGTCATTTCTAATGAGAAGACAAGAGTTTATTTCTCTAAGAGCATTACCAGAAGGGAGAGGAGACTCATTGAACGTGCTAGTAGATTTCAATCTACTGAAGATTTAGGTCGGTACCTTGGTGTACTGATTCTGCACTCAAGGATTAACAAGAATACCTATTCTAACATTCTCTCAAGCATTACCAGTAAGGTGAATGCTTGGTCATCTTGGTTCTTATCTATGGTAGGTAGGGTGTGCCTAGCGAAAGCCACCCTGATGGTGATGCCCACCTATGTTATGCAGACATCAACCCTTCCCCTGAAGCTATGTGACAGAATTGACAACATCGTCCGAAAATTCATCTGGGGAGGCAGTCATAATCTGAATCCTATGTCTCTGGTTGCCTGGTACAAAGTCATCACCTCAAAGGCTAAGGGAGGGCTGGGACTTAAAGTGATGATAGACTAGAATGAGGCTCTTTTGCTAAAGAATGCTTGGGATATTTTGAGTGGACAGGATACAGCGTGGTGTGAAAGTCTAAGAAGCAGGTTCAACAAGTATAATAGTATGAAGCAGGTAACAGGGTCTAGGGTGGCAAAACATGCTTTCAAAGATCGAGATCTAGTGCTAGAGAATTCTCAAATACAAATTATCAGTGGCCGGAACACAAATTTATGGAATGAAACTTGGGTTTTGAATGGCATAGCGTTGAAGGATCATGTTGTGAGACCCGTTCCGCAAGAGTTGTTGGATTTGACAGTGGGGAGTGTGATAGATCTGCATGGGCAGTGGGACACTGATTTCTTAGCAAACTGGATTCCAGACTCTTTGGTTAAGAAGATTACTCAACTCAATGTGCCGATGGAGACGGACCACGATGATATTTGGATGTGGTGTCCGTCCGAGGATGGACAGTTCACAACCAGGTCAGCCTATGAAGTTATAAGGAAGCCTACGGATCTGGTGATTAATGGGGACTGGAAACGCATCTGGGAGGCTAAGACTACGAGTAGGCTCAGATTGTTCACATGGCTCGTGGAGCATGGTGCTTTGATGACTAATGCTAGACAGAAAGCTAGGAGGCTGAGAGACGATGATCGGTGTGGCAGGTGTTTGTTGCAGGAAGAAACGCTGATTCATGCTTTAAGGGACTGCAAATGGGTGAAACCCATATGGACGAAGCTCATTTTCAACAAGGGTCTTGATCGATTCTGGGAACCGGCTGAAGTCCAAGAGTGGAAAAAATATTGTATGACTCAGTCACAGGAGATAATGCAAATGTTTCTTATATCCTACAACTACCTTTGGAAATGTCATAATCTCCATGTTTTGAAAAGATTATCAAAACTGCTGAACACTAGGTGAAATTTATTACTGCTAGCCTTTCCATACATAAGCAGGTGAGTCGAGGGTGTTAGTCAAGTCGAGATGCAAAACAGAACAGGCAATTGGGTGAAGCCAGCTGAAGGAAGCATAAAGATTAATATGGATGCAGCAATTAACAAACAGGAAGCGTCCTCAACTATCATGATTCGTAGCTCGAGTGGAGATTGGATCCATGGGGAAGCGAGGAAATTTGTGTTTACATCTGTTGTTGTAGCATAGTTACAAGGGATCTAGATGGCCCTACAGTATGCAGTTGAAAATAAGGTGAAAGACGTAACAGTGGAAACCGATTGCATGGAAGTTGTTCGTGTTATCAGTAAAGAACCTAAAGCTAATCCAAGATACGCTTACTGGGTTTTAAAGATTCAGAAGATCATCAAAGACAAGTGGAAAGTGAAGTACATCTGTAGAGAAAAAAACAAAGTGGTGGACCAGTTGGCTAAACTCCACTTAATAACTCACCATAGGGTGTTCCATTATGTAACACCTCCACCAGATCTGAAGGATGCTTTAAATTTAGATAAATGTAATGGTAGTAGTACTACCACATTTAATTCTGCTAATGATATTAGTGAATGTAATGTTTTAATTTTGCTTGCAAGAGGAAGGCAAGATGAATAAAAGAGCTTCGTGGCTTCTCCTTAAAAAAATAGAGAAGAGATCAAGTTTATCCGCTTATAGATCAAAGTTATGCACAAAAGTATTACACCAGTAAACACGCAATGGGAGACATGGGAAAAGAAACTAAAAAGGGGGTCTTGTTCAACGAAGAGAACATGGTTGTTTGACTGATAAGGTAGTTTCAGGAACAATATTAGACCAATAAGGCTTAGGTGATTTACCCTAAAATATAAGAGCATGAGAGGTATCAAGTAAATGATGATTTTTACGTTCTTCCACCTCATTTTTTTGTGGGGGTGTGATCACATGAAAGTTGATGGATAGAGTTCTAGAGCAAAAAGAAGACACCTGAGCCAAGACATATTTTAAAGCATTATCAATCTGAAATATTTTAGTGTATTTTTTCAATTGCGTTGAAATCATTTTAACATTTTAAAAAAGCACCAATCATCTCATCATGGGATTTCAACAGATATAACCAATTTGTGTGAGAAATCATCAACAAAGGTAATGAAATAACATAATACAATAAAACAACAGGTTCAACAAATGTCACTATGAATAACATAAAGCTAGATTTAGAATATATACTAGTTTTTCTAGGAAAAGAAATCCTATGATGCTTCCCAAACTCACATGAGTCACGTGAAAAAATATTTAAACTAGAATGAGAGGGCTCTTGGGTGATTCGAATTATCAAGAGATGTGTGACATAACGTTGGTGAAGCTGAAGAGGTGTTCTCACAAGGACATAAGGGGGAATGACATCACCAAAGTAATAAAGGTCACTGGCTCTAGAACTTGAACCAATTATCTGAAAAGTATGAGAATCCTACATCACAAAACCATGGCTACCAAAGGTGGCGTTGCAAGTAAAAGCATCAACTAAATTAGCGAAGAACACTAAATTAAAGGGAAAATGTGGAATATAATGAATAGATTGAAGTTTGAGACTAGGTGAGATTTAAAACTTCCACATTGTCATGAAGACATCTTCCATAGTGGCAGATGGGGTAGGAATATGAGGTTCAGTGGAGGAAAGAAGGTGTCTCATACTAGTCATATGTTGGGTGTCCCCAATGTCAACTATCCAAGGAGAGTTAGATGTCATAATGGAGGTCTTGACATTTGATTCATCCCTATTCTAGGGCTTCATCATGTATCATTTTGTATTTCAATCACATTTATACCTATTATATTACAGGTTATTTCCCCTAATATGCATATTTGTGCTAAATGCACTTATGGATGGTTTTTGCATGTTTTATAGGTACTTTGGCCACTACTTCATGGAATGGAGAGAAAATGGTTGAATCTCGGGTTTCCCTAGGCTTGGAGGATCCCAAAATGAGGACAAAACCACTCACAACCTACCCCAATGGTCAAAGAATGTATTGAAGCAATAACCTTTATGGATGGCTAAGTTCAAGACTCAAATGTAGGGGAAGGACCCCACGACAGCCGTGCTACCATGGAATGGCCATTCTGGGACATGCCCTAATCAGTAGAATCTTCAAAAATTGACCCAGTTGACCAGAATGGTCGTGCTATCAAGAATGGCCATTTTGGGAGTTCCCAGCACAACCATTCTAGCCAGAATGGTCGTGCTAGCTAGAACGTCCGTGCTACCAGTCCCACAAACCCAAAAACCCCATGTTCATTCTATTTCCCACAATGACTGTGGTAACCACCACGACCGTTCTACCCTAGCCCCACCACGGTCGTGCCATCTTTAGTACAAAAGTGACCCTCAACCTATGATTTTCACATTTTAATTCACACAATCATTCTACCCAACCAGAATCGTGCTCACCCCTACCCACCACGGTTGTGGTGATCCACTACGGTCGTGCTACTCACAAAACCTAGCTACTTCTGCACTGCTTTTCCCATACTACCCCTACTTGACCTAGTGCTTCCCCCACACCGATATATACCTAGGTGGCGGCTGGAGTCCAAGGTTGGCCACCCCTAGCTCACTCCTACCACTCCATTTTCTCCCCCTCTCCATTCCACTTCATTTCCACCTCCATTTCCACCTCTAGAACCCTAGGTTCTTCTCATTTCCACCATCATTCCATGCCCCTACACCTTGGAGGAGAGAGGAGGATGCCCTGCAACAGTTGATGTGGAGGATTTATTCATCTACACCGAGCTCCATGGCTTCTTCTACCTCTTTATCCTTTCTTTTTGTATTTTCCATTTCCATGAGTAGCTAGGACCCTTTTGGTGGGTTGTTTGGGGTGTAAAATGTTACTTTGATACCATGTTGGGGGGAAATGATATGTAAACTTTGTAATTCCATTTTCTAATGATTATTTTCTATTTCTATCTCATTCTCCATTAATTTCTTTTTGGTTTGTGCTTGAAATCAATTGGGAATTTAGGAAAATTGATTATATGTGTGAATTTTGGGATTTGCTCCTAGGTCCAATTCTTGGATCCCTAGCTAGCTACCCATCTTCCTACATCATAATAAATTCTCCTAACCCTAGTTTAGATATCTAAGTATCTAGTTTAGATGAAATTGGTGTTCAAATCATGGAGCTTTCTCAAGGTTAGAATGTGAGTGATGGGAGGCCTAAAACCCCACTTCCACTCCCATTACTAATCTCATCCCCTAATCATCCTAAGATCATCTAACCTAGAAACCTAGGCTTGTTTAGACTCTAATTGAATTACACCCAAGCCCTAACCCAATTGAGCCTCGCAAGGGTAGTAGGGAGTGTTAGGGACTAGTTCCCCTATACACAACCTAGCATATCCATGGCCAGTTAGTAGCTTAGGATAATTCATTAAACTCTAACTTGTTGTTTGGTTTGGATAATCTAAATGGAATCATAATGTTCATATGTCAACCCCCAACTTGAGTGATAAGTGCATCCCCTAAATAGACCATGCCTTCATTAATTTCTTTAAAACCCTAGTTTCCATCTTGCTTAGCTAGTGTTAGCTTAATTAGCTCTTTTCTTGCTTAGTTAGATCCTTGCCCTGTTTTAGCCTTGTTCTTGCTAGTTTAGCTCTTTAATTGGTCTCTTGCTCTTCTTGCATGTCTTAGTGTAAATTGCCTTTTCATACCTAACTTAGTCTTTTCTTTCTTAATTAGTCTTAATCTAGTCTAGGATTAACTTAGATTTCATTCTTGACTTTAATTACTTTCTTGTTCACCTTAGTTTAACAATCAAAACAACCTTCAAACCCTTAACCCTAGTCTCCATAGTAGGAACCTAGCTCTAGTGCCCCCTTTTCTCCCTGTGGATCGACCCTATACTTTCCGCCCTCCTATACTATGACACGACCATGTGCGCTTACATGATAGTGTTTTAGTAGATGTAGGTGTGTTTAAGTCTAGGTCATTATAAATTTTGAAAGTAAATCCACCGTGTGTTCCGATCTCGTGGGGTGCATCCAGACAAATCTATTCGGCTTGGTGTGCACACCTCTGGTGGACGCACCAAGCTTTCTGGTGTCATTTTTGGGGAGAAAGGTGCTCAGTCTAGCTAGTCAATTTTGCTTTGACTTATCCTACTACCCTCATCATTGTTATTCTTTATTCATTATTCTTTGTATTCTTTTTGCATATTGGTTTGCTAAATTGCTTTATTTTTTTTTGTTGTGCCTTATGCACGTGATAAGCCACTCAGGGAAGACAAGATAGAAGTCCAAAATGCACAAACCCGTCCATTTCCTCCATTGCCCTACCTCCAAGGTTATCCTAAGACTTACACACCCCCACCACCTCCATCACCACAACCTTCCCACCAATTCACCTTCCAACCTCAATTCCCTCCTCCATCTCAATTCCAAAGGGCATTAATGCCAGTGCCACCACCACAACTATCACATGCTCCCACTACTACGCATGAGAAAATGGATATGGATTCGATCATGGGGTGTGACATGGTTGTTGAGAAGCTTAACAAGGGAGGGAAGCAATTTGGCAAAGATCTTAATGAAGATCCCTTTCTAGAAAGTCCTTGTTCGCAAGTGTCCCATATGATTGAGACCCCTCTCTTTGATGCCTATGAAGACCCATTCCTCAAGAGAGGGAAAAACTATGGCATGGAATTTTTGAAAGTCATAAAGCTGATTAAGATCTATGATGATGATCTCCAAGGTGAGAAAATTGTTGAAAAATACTTGAGAAGCTCGCATGAGCCTTGGGAGGAAGATCGATCAAGGAAAGCATTTGAGAGGATTTCCTATGATGGGGATGCAAACATTTTGTTTTTGGACAATGGTTGATGGTGAAAGAATAACAAGCCCAGCTGAAGGCATGAAACTCAATGCTTGTGGGAGGCAACCCACCTAGGTTTGGAAATTTTTCACCCAAACTTCAATTTTTGATACTTTTGCTTTGTTTTACACTTTCCAAGAATACACACACTAGACTTGATGATTTTGTTGTTTGTGAATCATTTTAGAATAGGTGTAATGGAGGAAAGATGATGCATGGAAGAGCCAATCAAGGAGAAGATCATAATTGAAGAGAAGATTGCATTTCTATAGAAAAGCTACAAGAAGGAGATCAGCACAGTCGTGCCACACAGCACGGTTGTGGTGGAGGCAATACAAAACGGTTGTGGTGGATATCCCCTACTCACTGGACACCTTGAGATCTCTCCTCCTTGTTGGCATTTGTCTACCACGACTCCATGCCCCCTACCCTATCATCCTAGACTTCTATTTCATGTTGAGGACAACATGGTTTAAAAGGTTGGGGTGGTAGGGCGGTAAGCCCTTTCCCGACCTCACGTTTCTAAACGTTCCTTGTTCTAATTTTTTGCTCAAGATGATAAAATAGTATAACCATCTCTCATACTTGTGTATCCATGCTTTTTGTGCTTGCTTTGCATACCTACATGCCATGTAGTTCATTTTCTTGCTATTTTTGTGTAATGTTCAAAAAAATTGCTCTTTTTGCCATCATTGCATATCATGTAGATTTTTGGTAATTTTTTCATGTTTTAGATAGGATTTTCTTGTTTACTACTTTAAGTTCAATAATATAGGCTTAGATGTGATTGAAGGCAACTTGGCACCGTTTTGGCCATTTTGCCCAAATTTGAGATTTCTTACGTAAAAGTGTGTTTCAACCCAATCTCTACCCTTTGACAAATGCAAGTGAATTATCTTTATTTATTACTAAATGGTATCAGTTCTTAACTTTTTACATGCGCACCACCTCTCCTGTGTTTGTGAATGATTTGGTTGAATTGTGACTTGAACAAGCTATGAGCGCTTAGTGCCTATGAAATCACTTGATTGAAGTATCAATTTTAGGTTGTTCATTCATATGGTGTGATATTGTTGAACGAAGTGTTGGATTAATTTTCGTGCAGGATACCTTATGTTGAGAATGACGTCAGTGACCCCTCTTTGACCTGACTATTTACTCACCATCTTCTTACCCCTTCGCCTCATGAAAGGATGCCAAAGTGCACATATCAGCTGTGGCCGCCTCTAAAAGTTTGGGGTGGACGCATCTATATCTCACCACTTCACTCTCATCACCATGTACCCTATTGACGTGTATTTTACTACGCGCTTAAACGCAAGTATACGCGTCGAGTAATATAGGCCTTGTGAGGCCCGAGTCGAACTCAGGGATACGTGAATTATTGGAGACTTCTACTAACTAATCGCAATCAGCTAGACCGATTAACAAAGTAAGGTTTTGTTGTTCAAATTAAAAGAAAATAAAAATCAAACAAAGAAAACAATCGATTAAAGGTTAATTTAATCAATTAAAAGGATATCTTTAGGATGGCGGTTTCACCGCGGGTCAACATTGTATTAGATTTCATATAATTCCTCACACTTCTCTCTCTATCCGGGTAGTGGCCTGAAATGAGAATTACCCACTGTCGTGGTGTAATCCACTACTTAGATTTAGGTTGATTCCATCGTCATAGTAATCATTCCCCTAAACTAAGCGCATTAAGATCGGTCCCTCAGTTCCCACCATTAATTTTACAACTCCTTTGTCAAGGGTTTTATTAATTAATGTAGAATTCGTCTCTTTTCAACCGTTAATCCTTCTGTCGAAGTGATTAAGGGCATTAATTTATTATTATGGTGATCAAACATAACAATAGCAATAGAGAAAACGAATTTATACCACGGATATGAGAGAAAAAATATGAATTATCAATATAAAATCATCATACAATGTATCCCCGGGCTACTCCCGGTCCTAAAGATTGAGGGTTTTAGCCTCTCATGTTCATCTTACACGAATACATGGTAGAAATTGGGGAATTCATAAGAAAAACGTGAAATAAATGGGAAAACCCCTGAACGGAGAAGAACCGGTGGATCCTTGGCATAGAACACAAGCTTTCCCCGCCTGTCGGTGGTGGAAATTGTCTTCGGCAGCGTCCGAATCACCCGGAATGAGCTTCTCGGCCTCCGTTCTCCTTTCTCTCCTCCTCGGCACTCGTGCAATCCAAAATGAGATGATCCTCACGTCTGGGCGGCCGTCATTAGGTATAAGTCCCTAATTAGGTCGTCAAATAACAATAGCCGTCCGATCGAGATCAAAACAGATCCAACGCATATCTGCCGGCGTCGATACCATCGACACGGGTCGATGGTATCGACCCAGCGGATTAGCGGCAGCTTTCCTTTCTTTTATTCTGAGCGCCTGTGGTGATCTCGATACCATCGACTTGGGTGTCGATGGTATCGACACCTTTAGCGTCGGTTGTTGTCGTTTAGCGACGCTGTAGCTCTCCTTGCGTCGATGGCATCGACTTGGGTCGATGGTATCGACACTGTATTGCTTTTCTCGGCTGACAACCTGTGACTTGGTCGATGGTATCGACAGAAGCAGATACTTGTTTTTCCTGAAATTTCACAACAAGACCAAGTAAATCCACACAATTTATAATGAGATGATAAATAATGCTCAAAATAGTAAAACAAAGGAGATTTGATATAAAATGATGGCAAAGACCAAATAAAGTGAATTATGCAATAATATCCATGAAAATGAGTAATTAAGGCACAAAACACATATGAAATAGGTCTCTAAATGCGACTCAAAATCATCGCATCAAACTCCCCTAAGCTTAAACATTGCTCGCCCTCGAGCAACTAATCCTTAGAATAGAATTGCGAATGTCAACTAACAATCAAAATACCAACCCACATCACAAATGACTCCCACTGGACGTTCTCAAACCGGCCTACCCTAATCACAGAACAGTAATTACCCTATAGGCGACAATAATCATCAATAAAAGAAATTATCCTTCAAACCGATGAACACTATCACATAAGGCAGTTAACATAATAAAATTTGCCGATTCAGCATTAGTGCATCTTGTGATCGCCTACACTACGTTGCTCGCCCTAACTACCATCTACATGGAAGCAGTTCTCCTTATAATCATGAGTGAGGAGAAAATCACGGTGACCTACCAATTCGAGCAACGGGTGGATGGAATGGGTGGTTCATGGAAGAATTTGGAAGTATTACACAGTTTCAAAATGCATATAACAAAATGCCCTAAATGATGCAAATGCACATTAAGAATGCCCTAATGCCTAAAAGTGGGTGGAATGATGCATGCACTAACCTTCTACCTCAAAATGAGATAGAAATCTACTCAAGCCACATCATGTACTCAATTCCCCTGTTATACAAGTGATATCATTCCTTTCTCCCTCTTATTCCATTTCCTTCTAAATTCTCTTCTTTTTTTTTCTTTTTTTTCAAAATTTTTTTTCTTTCAGATTTTTTTCTTTTCCTCTTAGCCCACATATCCATAATTGCTTAGAGATACATGTGTTAGGCTATTTTCTTCATGATTGGAAATCTTTGTACTAATGCGAGGGTATGGAACAATTTAGATCACTTTTCAGGTCAACTGAGATACATGGTGTACTTATGCATGAAAATCATGAAAGTATGAGTGCAACTACATGACATGCACCTAAAGGTAATGTGCATGAATCACTATACATTTTTTTTCTCGTTTTATGCAAAAGTATGAAAATAACAATGCAAATTCTATCTACATGCTATGCACACAAAAGAAATTGAAACTGCACTTTACTTCCAATTCTTGGGTGGATTATAGAAAATGGGGTGGAATGATCACAAGATTAAGTGACTGAACCTTAGAAGAAAATTATGTGTCCCTCCTTACTGACATGTGTAGTAGTTTAAAGGGTTCTTTCTCTTACATCTGATTAAGGTCTCATTACCATTTGATTAGGTTAGGCTCAAACAACCGTTACTATCCACTTTTCATGAGTCAATGGGGGTGTGAGTATGACATATTGCTTCAAAGTTGACATAATCAATCATTTTCATAGAACAAGTTCCCCAAGGACAACCAAGTAAAGCTATCCAAAAGACACAGAAAAAATTTTAAATTCCCTTAATTTCCCCATGAAAACAGCAAGATGACAATTTTTAAGACATCCACGATTACACTAGATAGATGTGGATCCTATAAAAAAAATTTAAAATTGCAAAAACAAATAACAAATCAGAAACTAAAAACAACTAAAGAAAAGATAAAAGATAGAGCTGTTCCAGCCACCCCCTAAGCTTGAATTCGACTATGGCCTCATAGTCAAAAACCAACTTAAGGGTGGAACAGTGATACCCTGATCAATCTTGCGGAGGCGGTGGTGGGTATTGTGGTGCCGTAGGATCCCAAGACGGGTACTCCCCCTGGAAGCTTGGATCATATTGGGTCCTCGGCGGAGGCTGTGGATAACCTCCAAAGTAGTCTCGACTCCAGTAGTGGTCGAAGAAGGGCTCCTGCTGCGTCTCTATCCGCTGCAACCGGGTGTGCATTTGCTCTTGGTTGGCGAGGATGAGCCGCTCGTTCTCGAACATAGCCTGTTGGTTGTCAAGTACCCGGCTCGTAGTCTCATGAATGCCGGTATACATACCCATGTGCTGCAGCTGAGTCTGTTGTATGTCCTGCAGCATGGCATACATCCCTTGCATGGAGTAGGGATCCGCAGCTGGCTGCTCTTGCTGTGGTGATGGCGGCGGGGGCTGAGATGATGAAGGTGCACCTGGATGCATCCTAGGACGCTTCTGTGGTGCCACACGTGCTCGAAGAGGTGTGAAAGCCTCCTCTTCCTCTGCAGCCTCGCCCTCTTGCTCGTCACCACCGTCGTCTTCTTCGGAGGACTCGATGGCTATGATTGGCCACCGGAAGTGCTGCTTGCCCTCGATGTGGAAGACGTCGTCCGGCAGGGATGCCTCCTGGTAAGCTTGGTTGACGTGGCAATGAGCGTACGCCAACCCGTCTCGGATAAGAATGAGGTTTGAACGGTGCAAGTGTTGCACGTTCACCTTACTCCGCGCAGAAATCGGAGTCATGGACTGAAAGTTCAGCCCCAAGTAAAGCGCCAACTTGGTGACAAGACCACCAAAGTGTATTGGAGCCTTCCTTGTGCTCCGCTTCACCACCATGACGCGCTGTAACCAGAATGCTCCCCAGTTGCACTCTTGACGTTTCAGGAGTGCATAGAGAAAGAACAGGTCACTCTCCTGAAACTTGCTCAAAGCAAGATCGCTCCGAGCGAAGAAGGTCAAGCTCAGCATCCTATGCAAGACCCGGACGAACGGGTGCTCAAAATCCGCTACTGCGGCATTGTGGTAGCTCACGGTCTTCCCTGCCGGCACTGTAACTAGCTCGGCGAAGATTTTGTCGTAGTCGGTGCGGGCGTCGGGGCGTCGGTGATCGTGGTGGCTGTGGTTCCAGTTGAAGATGTCGTTGAACTGCTTCAACGTGATGTTGTAATTGTTGTTGAAGAGTCGGAAGGACACCCTGCCCTGGATCCACGTCTGGTCCGATGGTACCACGTCATTTGGTACGACGCAGATATCAAGAGACGCCATGAACTCGGCCACCAGTTCCTTGTACGTGGGCCATTCGCCGAAAAACGGCTGCCCATCCGCATGACAGTCCATCTCATACAAGCGATTGGTGTGCCGCGCTTTCCCGGCCAACACATAGGCCAAGTTGGCCTCGAATCCCAGCTCCCTAATCATTCCCCGGTCCACATACCGGGTGGCCTCGAACTTCCGCTTCATTATCTCCTCGTATACCTTCCTTGTCTCCATGTTGGCGTGAATAAGGTGTGGACGAGAGATGGAAGCGGTTGCAGGAGGAACAAACTCCTCGATCTCCATGGGGTGCGCGCTTGATGAAGATGCTCCGCCCGTATGCACCATAATTGCGAGAAGAATGAGATTGGGAGAAAAGAGCTCGGTGAAGATGGAGAGAAATTCTCCGCTCGGTGACGCTTCTCCGCAGGTGTAGAGGGCTTGGGGGAGTGCTCGGCGCAATGGGAGATACTTGCTCTGAGGGTGTGATGTCATATGACGTTGCAAGTCCCCTTAAATAGACTTGATCGGCGCCCCTGTTGACCCGTCGATACCATCGACACGGGTCGATGGTATCGACACGTCTCGCGGGTAGCCGCATATGTCGCTGGTATCGACGGCTGATGTTTGCTGGATCGAGAGACCCGGATCGCTGACGGGTCGATACCATCGACACGCAGCACCCAGATCGCTGACGTGGCTGTTGCGATCATCGTCGATGTCTTCATGCGGATCGGTGACATGTCCGTCGATGCCATCGACGGGTGTCGATGGTATCGACTTGCTTTTATTGCGACACCTCCGTTTATTGCATTCAACCTGTGATGATGTCGATACCATCGATGAGGCCGTCGATGGTATCGAGTTGACTGAGCAAAATTTGTCTGAATATCTCCAGAGATCTCGATGGTATCGACGGGGATGTCGATACCATCGACACTTTTATTGCGACCTGCCTGTGACCATGTCGATGCCATCGACGGGTCCGTCGATGGTATCGACGCAGTGCGATTTCTGCTGGTGTCAACCTGAACCCATGTCGATACCATCGACTGATGTGTCGATGGTATCGACCCTGCCTGTTCCTGCACATTTAACAAACGGATCAAGGTATCATTGTTAAACTAAAAAGTAAACAAAATAAAAGCAAACTACACCTAACATTAAACTATCCTAATGTACCAATGGTTGGGTTGCCTCCCAACAAGCGTCCTTCTTTAGCGTCTTAGGCTAGACGGTGTGACAATCATCATCTTTTCACCTTGGGAACTGGGCTTAGAGGATCATTCGGTAATTTGAATTCAACACGATCTCCTCCAATGCCCAAAGACAGAGTACCTCTCCCTAAGGCAGTCACGACATCTGCCGTTGCTTGAAACGGTCTTCCTAGAAGAATTTCACAGCTTTGGAGTGGTGGCATATCCATGACGACAAAGTCCACCGGAAATATGAATCTGTCCACTTTCACTAGAACATCTTCACATACTCCATAGGGTCTCACTGTAGACCCATCCGCCAATTCAATTGTTGCAGCCAACTTCTTTATCTCTTTTAATCCCAGCTTTTGAAATGTAGCCAAAGGCATGAGATTTATACTAGCGCCGGAATCACACTGCGCTTTAGAAACATGTTGACCACCTATTGAGCACGGTATGTAAAAACCTCCTGGGTCCTTTCTCTTCTTTGGTGCACTCCCGTGAATCATAGAGCTCACTGTCTCATTCATCCAATAAATTTCATCGTCTTTTAACCGCCTCTTCTTATTAATGATTTCCTTGATGAACCTCCCATAGGCGGGTACTTTCTCGATCATCTCCACTAATGGAATATTGATGTGGAGTTTTCGAAATATCTCCAGGAATTTTTTAAAGTGACGATGCTCTTTCTTTGACTTAGAAATTATCGGATCCGAAACATCAGCTGCAGCAACACGCCTATGAGGTGGCACATGAGCACTTTTCGGGGGTACCTCCCCTAAGCTTGCTTCAATCATTCCCTCGGACGTGGGCTTTGGCGAGACATCATCAATAGTAGCAGCTTGTTGTGGTTCCTCTCTCGCCTCAGATGTCTCCACATGTGCACAAACAACCTGCACCTGCTCATCTTGCCTAGATGGGGATACCATACTCACAACTCTCTCTGATTTCCTGAAGAAATGATTTCCGCCCGGCAATCTATAGTACGTGCGTGGATACGGTATCGCCGGTGTTGCATTCACATTGAAAGTCATTTTTCTTTCTTCTACAACTTCTTGCACCTGAGATTCCTCATTTCTTACCACCGACATGTACTTAACCTGATGATGTGCTTGAACCACGTTCGCATTCTCCGCTGGTTTCTGTTGATTGGCGTGCTTGATGGCCGCCACTTCATTTGAAATATGTGCCACGGTGGTCTCTAATGCCCGCATCTGTGCTCCATGGCTTTGCAGTGTCTGCCCAAATTTGGTTAGAATGTCACCTTGAGATTGTAATTGTTTACCAAACATGGCCATCATCTCTTGGTTTTGCTGAACCATTTGACTTAGCAATTCAGTGTTCTTTTCCTCGGTTCTCTGTTGTGGCTTGGCATCCGGATCCTGCAGAAAATTATTTGGATTCTTCCATGAAAACTTTTTATCCTTTCTCCATGCATAGTCATTGTTTCTATAGCCCTATTGTTGCATGAACTTCACTTGGGCTTCCTCATCCTTAGATGCATCCTCCTTAGTTAACAGCTTCTTGGCTAGAAGATCTAGCTTGTCGTTCAGCTCCCTAACTGTTCTGGATTCGCCGGCAGCCTTTACATGTTCCACTGCACCTCTGTCGCCCCATGACTGTTTCCTAGCCATGTTCTTTAATATCTCCCAGCATCTTGTATCAGTGTTGTTCAAGAAAAATCCTGAACCGGCCGAGTCCAAATTGCTTCTATCATGCTCGGAGAGAGCAAAGTAGAAGATCTTCACTTGGGTTTCCTTGTCCAGTCCATGGTGTGGACATCTCCTCAACATGACTTGGAATCGCTCCCAAGTCTCAGAATAAGTTTCACCCGCCTGTTGGGTGAAATTGTGGATCTTCCGGATCATATCATTGGTCTTCTCAGGAGGGAAGAACCTCTCGAAGAAAACCTCCACCATGTGATCCCATGATTCAACAAACTCGTCGTCGAGGTTATGAAGCCACTCTCTTGCCACTCCAGCCAAGGAACTCGGGAATAACTTGAGGTAGAGCACATCCTGCGGAAATCGATCTATCTTCACCATATCGCAGTTCTCCACGAACTGGCTGATGTGGGCCACTGGATCTTCATTTTTCAATCCGTGAAATGCGTTTGATTTAACCAGGTTAATCAATGCTGGATCGATCTTGTAGGTTGGAATGTTTAGCCCCTGTTTCTTTATAGGCCCCTTTGATGCCGAGGAAGAAGACGCCTTGATCTTCTCCCATATTGTCTGTGCTTCAGCCATTGCTTCTTCTTGTTCTTGCTCAGATTCAGAATTTATATCACTGTGGTGTTCCTCCTCGTAGTAGTCCTCGTCCTCTGGTCCCGCAGATGGAACCTCAGGTGTGCGATTCACGTAGTCTCGACTACGTGTGTGCACCATACAAAGTACCTAAAAAAAATGGAAATAGGGGTTCAGTACAATGCTTTGAACGAGTCAACACAATTATAGAGAAATAAAGGAATTTTTTTGAAATTGTTTTAAAATAAATAAAAAAATGTGGCCTAGAATGGCCGCTCTTAGCACTCAAAGTGCCAATAATTCGCCGTATCCCCGGCAACGGCGCCAAAAACTTGACGTGTATTTTACTACACGCTTAAACGCAAGTATACGCGTCGAGTAATATAGGCCTTGTGAGGCCCGAGTCGAACTCAGGGATACGTGAATTATTGGAGACTTCTACTAACTAATCGCAATCAGCTAGACCGATTAACAAAGTAAGGTTTTGTTGTTCAAATTAAAAGAAAATAAAAATCAAACAAAGAAAACAATCGATTAAAGGTTAATTTAATCAATTAAAAGGATATCTTTAGGATGGCGGTTTCACCGCGGGTCAACATTGTATTAGATTTCATATAATTCCTCACACTTCTGTCTCTATCCGGGTAGTGGCCTGAAATGAGAATTACCCACTGTCGTGGTGTAATCCACTACTTAGATTTAGGTTGATTCCATCGTCATAGTAATCATTCCCCTAAACTAAGCACATTAAGATCGGTCCCTCAGTTCCCACCATTAATTTTACAACTCCTTTGTCAAGGGTTTTATTAATTAATGTAGAATTCGTCTCTTTTCAACCGTTAATCCTTCTGTCGAAGTGATTAAGGGCATTAATTTATTATTATGGTGATCAAACATAACAATAGCAATAGAGAAAACGAATTTATACCACGGATATGAGAGAAAAATATGAATTATCAATATAAAATCATCATACAATGTATCCCCGGGCTACTCCCGGTCCTAAAGATTGAGGGTTTTAGCCTCTCATGTTCATCTTACATGAATACATGGTAGAAATTGGGGAATTCATAAGAAAAACGTGAAATAAATGGGAAAACCCCTGAACGGAGAAGAACCGGTGGATCCTTGGCGTAGAACACAAGCTTTCCCCGCCTGTCAGTGGTGGAAATTGTCTTCGGCAGCGTCCGAATCACCCGGAATGAGCTTCTCGGCCTCCGTTCTCCTTTCTCTCCTCCTCGGCACTCGTGCAATCCAAAATGAGATGATCCTCACGTCTGGGCGGCCGTCATTAGGTATAAGTCCCTAATTAGGTCGTCAAATAACAACAGCCGTCCGATCGAGATCAAAACAGATCCAACGCATATCTACCGGCGTCGATACCATCGACGCGGGTCGATGGTATCGACCCAGCGGATTAGCGGCAGCTTTCCTTTCTTTTATTCTGAGCGCCTGTGGTGATCTCGATACCATCGACTTGGGTGTCGATGGTATCGACACCTTTAGCGTCGGTTGTTGTCATTTAGCGACGCTGTAGCTCTCCTTGCGTCGATGGCATCGACTTGGGTCGATGGTATCGACACTGTATTGCTTTTCTCGGCTGACAACCTGTGACTTGGTCGATGGTATCGACAGAAGCAGATACTTGTTTTTCCTGAAATTTCACAACAAGACCAAGTAAATCCACACAATTTATAATGAGATGATAAATAATGCTCAAAATAGTAAAACAAAGGAGATTTGATATAAAATGATGGCAAAGACCAAATAAAGTGAATTATGCAATAATATCCATGAAAATGAGTAATTAAGGCACAAAACACATATGAAATAGGTCTCTAAATGCGACTCAAAATCATCGCATCACCTATCTAATCCAAAGGGAAAGAAAAAAGAAAATAAAAGATGCTCCTATTTAAGATCATCTAAATAAAGGGGAAAAATGAGTGCTCTATGCAATAGCAATCCAAAATCTTACCGCAATCCTTTCTTCCATTTTCATACCCATTGAGCTAGGAAACATTAAACCTAGCTCATTTTGCCATTTCTGTAGCCACGTGGGTCATTTGGTATGATTTGAAACATAAGGTTGAATGCATGAAGGTGAAACAACACTCCTAGTCATCCTTGATTAACTCCATCATGAAATGGTCTACCCAGAACCACATGAAAGAAATATGGATAGCTTGTGTGTTTTATGCACTATATTTGAAGTTCATATGCTTTGTGCTCTTTTCATGAAAAGAAGGAGAGGAGAGAGGTGGGATACATGTACTTAGTCAAAATTAATCATATTTAGTCAATAATCATCTCTTACATTGCATTTTCCATTTCTTGATGTGAAATAATTTTAGAGAGATTGAGTTGGAGCATACTTGACAAGTATGTTTCAAGTTTGGGGTGGTGATTCACCCCTATTCTAGGGTTCATCTTGTGTCATTTTGCATTTCAATCACATCTATACATATTATATTACATGTTATTTCCCCTAATATGCATATTTGTGTAAAATGCACTTATGGGTGGTTTTTGCATATTTTATAGGTACTTTGGCCTCTACTTGATGGAATGGAGAGAAGATGGTTGAATCTAGGGTTTCTCTAGGCTTGGAGGATCCCAAAATACCCCAAGTGGTCAAATAATGTATTGAATAAATAACCTTTATGGATGGCCAAGTTCAAGACTCAAATGCAGGGAAGGACCCCAAGACGGTCGTGCTACCGTGGAATGGCCATTCTGGGACATGCCCCAATCAATAGAATCTTCAAAAATTGACCCAGTTGGCCAGAATGACCGTTCTATCAAGAATAGTCATTTTGGAAGTTCCCAGCATGGTCGTGTTGGCCAGAACGACCATTCTACCAGTCCTAGAAACCCAAAATTTCCCTGTTCATTCTATTTTTTCCCCACGACTGTGGTGACCACCATGGTCGTGCTACCCTAGCCCCACCACGGCCGTGCCAGATTCAATACAAAAGTGACCCTCAACCTATGATTTTCACATTTTAATTCAAATGATCGTTCTACCCCACTACGACCGTGCTCACCCCTACCCACCACGTCCGTGGTGATCCACCATGGACGTGCTACTCACAAAACCTAGCTACTTCTGCACTGTTTTTTCCATACTACCCCTACTTGAGCTAGTGCTTCCCCCACACCTATATATACCTAGGTGGTGGCTGGAGGCCAAGGTTGGTCACCCCTAACTCATTCCTACAACTCCATTTTCACCCCCTCTCCATTCCACTTCATTTCCACCTCCATTTCAATCCATTTCACCATTTCCACCACCAAAACCCTAGTTTCTTCTCATTTCCACCCACTTCCACCATCATTCCATGCCCCTACACCTTCAAGGAGAGAGGAGGACATCCAGTAGCAGCTGGCGTGGAGGATTCTTCATCTACACTGAGCTCCATGGCTTCTTCTACCTCTTTCTCCTTTCTTTTTGTATTTTCTATTTCCATGAGTAGCTAGGCCCTTTTGGTGGGTTGTTTGGGGTGTAAAATGTTACTTTGATACCATGTTGGGGGGAAATGATATGTAAACTTTGTGATTCCATTTTCTAATGATTATGTTCTATTTCTATCTCATTCTCCATGAATTTCTTGTTGGTTTGTGCTTGAAATCAATTGGGAATTTAGGAAAATTGATTATATGCGTGAATTTTGGGATTTGCTCCTAGGTCCAATTCTTGGATACCTAGCTAGATACCCATGTTCTTACATCATAATAAATTCTCCTAAACCTAGTTGAGAGATCTAAGTAGCTAGTTTAGATGAAATTGGTGTGCTTAGCTTGAAGCTTTCTCAAGGTTAGAATGTGAGTGATGGGAGGCTTAAAACCTCACTTCCACTCCCATTACTAATCTCAGTCCCTAATCATCCTAAGATCATCTAACCTAGAAACCTAGGCTTGTTTATACTCTAATTGAATTACACCCAAGCCCTAACCCAATTGAGCCTCACAAGGGTAGTAGGGAGTGTTAGGGACTAGTTCCTCTATACACAACCTAGCATATCCATGGCCAGTTAGTAGCTTAGGATAATTCATTGAACTCTAACTTCTTGTTTGGTTTGGATAATCTAAATGGAATCATAATGTTCATATGTCACCCTCCAACTTGAGTGATAAGTGCATCCCCTAAATAGCCCACACCTTCATTGATTGCTTTAAAACCCTAGTTTCCATATTGCTTAGCTAGTGTTAGTTTAATTAGCTCTTTTCTTGCTTAGTTAGCTTCTTGCCCTTTTTTGCCTTGTTCTTGCTAGTTTAGCTCTTTAATTGCTCTCTTGCTCTTCTTGTGTGCCTTAGTGTAAATTTCCTTTTCATACCTAACTTAGTATTTTCTTACTTAATTATTCTTAATCTAGTATAGGGTTAACTTAGATTTCATTCTTGCCATTAATTGCTTTGTTGTTCACCATAGTTTAATAATTAAAATAAAAAAACCCTTAACCCTAGTCTTTGTAGTAGGAACCTAGCAAAAACAAAACTAGCTCTAGTGCCCCCTTTTCTCCCTATGGATCGGCCCTATACTTGCCTCCCTCCTATACTACGACATGACCCTGTGTGCTTGCGGGATAGTGTTTTAGTAGACGTAGGTGTTTTTAAGTCTAGGTTATCATAAATTTTGAAAGTAAATCCATTGTGTGTTCCGATCTCATGGGGCACATCCTGTTAAATCTAATTGGTTGGTGTGCGCACCTCTGGTAGACACACCAACATTACCTTGGTTGGAGGCGATATGCCCAACAAATGTCGTAGAAGATTGTATGGCCAAAGAGTCCCTAGTTTCAGTGTATTTTGGTGGAACCTGTTGAGAGGCATGCATGAGTTTCTCATACTAGATGAAGAGATGATAATAGACAGATTCTCTGACCTCGGGAAACATGGGCAGCCCCAGTGTTGTGATCACGCTCATAGGGATGACCATGCTTCTGATAGAACGTTTCCTCCAAGTGGCCTAACTTATTTCAAGAAGTGCATTGTGGCCTAGGGGGGCGTCCAAGGCCATGTCCTCATCCATGAGCCATGACAACAATCTCTAGTTGCAATTCTAGTGGAGTAGAAGACAAGTGGTGGACATCAGATTGTTGGACATGAGAGAAAACATCTTCTATAGTGAAAAAGTTGTCACCGTACAAGATAATGTTGTTGAGTGGTGCATAGACTGGATGAAGTCCATTAATAAATTTGACCATGACAAGATTTTCCTGCTCTTTGGTTTAATCCTCATAAGAGATGGGCTGAAAATAGTCAAATTGTTGAGACAAGTTGACAATGGAATCAAAGTATTCTCTAGGGTCCTATCACCCTAATTACTACCAAACAGTTTATCAAAAATTTCATAAAGCCTCAAAGAATTCTTTTCCTACAAGTAGTGATGACGAGAAGCATCCCACATTTCTTTCACAGTTTTATAAAACATGTACTTGAAGGCAATAGAAGATTTCATGATGTTCATAGCCAGATTTTGACTTGGCTATTTCCCAATTTCCATTCAGGGGCACCCTCAGTAGGTTTTTCAATGAATTTTATCTTATCTCTAGACTCTAAGATGTTTTGGATAGAGTTCATCTAGAGAAGTTAATTATCTCCATTCACCTTGATTATGGAGATAGGAGCATTTTCATTATAAATAATGGTCTGAGGTGAATCTTTGACATCAGTCGTGTCTTCAAACAAGATGAAAGAGTCACACTGATAGGATGTCTATGGAGAAAGATATCAAATTAGTCACACTGATAAAACAACAATGGAGAAAGGTATCATAGTAGCACACTGGTACAACAATGACAGATATGAGAAATCATTGGTAATACACACAATGAGAGGAGAAGCCAAAAAGAAGCACACCTTAAAGCACTATCACAGGAGTGATGTGTATTATTTGAAAGAGATAATATATCCCTAACAATTATTGACATTCATCCATGTACATAGGGAGACAAATGAGGAGTAAAGAAACAAAAAGAGAGGTATGAGGTTGTTAGAACCTTGTTTATACAAACGAATCCCTAATGTGTTGAGTTCAACATGTCGCCTATCAGATCTGGTGGGTAACAAAGAAGGAGAGGAGTACCAGTTGAATTCTTACAAAGGTTGCTATACCAAAACGCACCCAATCAAGGCTCCACAGGTTCAAAACCAAAGGGGACAGTGACCCACGAGTCCACTATAGAGAAATAGGCTAACAGGAATCCAGAGCACCCCCCAGAGAAAGTGGCAACAAGGATAGGTCGTCAGAAATTACAACCTGGATAGAGGGCCACAACAGTGGCTGACCTGAGCATCCACCCTAGGAGGTGTAGTAGAGTGGCGATGCACTACTATGTGACTGCTAATTTGTGTAGTGATGCATCCATGCTGATGGAATATGGTCAAAGCACTAGGAAACTAGGATTTGGTGGTGGAAATGGTGAAATGGAGTGAAATGGAGGTGGAAAGGGAGTGGGATCACTAAGTGGTGAAAATGGGGTGATAGAAGGTAGCTAGGGGTGGCCAAAGGTAGCTAGCCTCAAGTTGCAGCCACCCCTAGGGTTTATATAGGGGCCTACGGTTAAGTGGGGGAAATATGGGTAAAGGTGTGCAAAAATAGGCTAGGGTTGATGCCCACCGTGGGGGTGGTGATTCACCACGGCCATGGTGGTTGTAGGGGAACATGGCCCTTGTGTATGGGCATGGGTATGGGTGAGGTGAAAAATGGCTAAAGATCATAGGGAATTGATCAAATTTGTACATGAAATGCCACGACCATGGTGGAGCTTGGTCACCACGGGGGTGGTGGTTCTGTGATAAAGTGAGATTTTGATATTCTTAGTTTTACACGTAATGATGATGTGATGGTAGCCCCTAAAGTATATTCAAATCATATGAAGAAATTCCAATAGGTTTGCAAACCATTTGATGTGGAAATCATGGTTAAGATCCCTAGATTTATATCTGTTGAGGTATTTATTTGACTATTCAAACAAACGAGTTTTGGTACCAAAATTGAATAGGAAGTACCTTGAGTTGTATTAAAGTTGTGGTTAAAGTTTCATATCATTTTGATGGTCTTAGAAGGAGATATCTAGGTTTTAATATGGTAAAATAATGAGCATTTTGATGATTATGGACCTAAATATTCTAATTAATAAGGCTTGGGCTTGGATCAATAATGTACTCGTGCCCTTTTGATTTCTGGATAGGCAACTAGCTGACTTTTAACTGAGGATCCCTAATCCCTTTGGTTTGAGGGTACCATGGATTGATGGCATGGCCCTACCCTGGCTTTTAGATGGTTAGATCGGATGGCACAGTCTCCTCCTCCTACCTTCACTCGAACGGAAAACATGGGGGAGGATGAGGCAGCAACCTCCTCCCCATCACATGATGTGATCATGGCTTAGATTGGAAAATTGAATGTGCAGTTGTACTTGCCTCCAAGACATATTCATTTTGACCTCTCTCTTGTGGTATTTGGTAAAGTGTCAAGGGAGAGCCCCTAACATGTTATTCCCTCCATCTCCATCGTTGGTATAGTGAGAAGAGGAGAAGAAGAATAGAGGTAGAGAGTGTATTGGGGGGATATTAGTAAGGGAAAATGAAGATTGAGATATGAGGAGACGAGTGCAGGCACTTGTGTGCCCTGCAATGGTGGTTCCCAGGTCGACCAATCCTAATTGTCTGGAGATTAAAAATGAACCTCAGAGGCCTGTGCGTGGTGCTTCTCACCAACAATGATGGATATAGACAAGTTCATAGGGTCTTGTGAAGCTTTCACAAGCTTCACATTGGCACGAGGTTGAGTAGAGGCAATTTTCCTCTTTGCCCCTCTATGTCAAAGCTTTATGGTGGTGCCCTCACGGAGAAGGGGCTTCACACCAAACCCTAGGAGACGTGTGGCCGTGAGAGTCTGGAAGGCATACACAAAGTTGAAGGTGACATCATCAGAGGACGAGGAGGATGATAGAAGTGCCTAGTTCACACCATAGGAGAGCTCAGGCGGTGGCAGATCTTTGTAGAGGAACAAAGTCCCACTCAGGACTGATCGTGTGAGAAAGTGAGAGGGCCAGATTGGGTCAAGGAATGGGGACCAACTGACGGTTCAACCAACCAAATTCAAATAAACCGACTTGGTCGGCCTGATCCCAGGAGAACTGAGTTGTGCCCCTTCGTGCCACCTAGCAGTTTCCAAGTGGCCATAAAAGGTAAATATATTAGTAAATGTGCAGTTCTTTGATAATTCACAGTAATTAGCACATTTATACAAAAAATACAAACAAGGTATCAAAATGTTTGAAAAAATGAGAAAAACCACATGAAACCATAATATCAATCTTTTGATGTTTAAATCATAGTGATATCATGCAATCTCTCTTTCACTTGTATAATGTGTAATAAATATTAGACGATGACCCAAAATTATGGAAATGCTTCAATAACTCTAAAATATGATATATAATCTGTAAAATATCATATATGATCATTTTATGACACAAAATCATGTAACTCACTTAGTATGGCTATCTAGGGCTAATAAACCTAAATAAAATGTAGAAAATACAATAATGATCAATAAATGATGGAATTTATATAACACCCTTATTTTAGTAATTGGAAGATAATATGTAATTTCGATAGCAGTAGTTATGCACAAAATTCATGTTACATGATGATTTCTCTTAATGTGATATTAACCCTAGTATACTTAAGGAATATGATCTAGGGTTAATATATGCACACAATGATATGGAAACTAATGGTCATACAATTGACTATAATATGGAATACAACATCAATAACATCAACTCCAGATAACAAGGAGAGTAAGATAAGAAATAATGATGGGAGTATCCTAATGAGCTAAGTCAAACCCTAAAACATATATATCTAGGGTTAAGGTGATGAAAATATGATGTTAGTACATGATCTTGTCTTGATCAGGGTTTGACCAAAGTTATAGTTGACATGAGGGATATCTGATGATTAGGTTTGTACTTCTTCAAGGTACGCCCATACCTCTTACTTGGCCTACTATTTAGTATGGTTGTATTATCTGTGTATAAATACTTGGCATATGATATTGGATGAAATGATTGTTCTTGTATATTATCTTGGTTGATTTTCCATACATATAGTTATGAACACATGAAACATAATACTATATCTCTTTGGTATGCATAGTGCTATTGAGTGATCTATCTCTTTGGTAATCAGATCACACGTACAATGATCTATCTCTTTGGTAAGTAGATCATAAGGACTTAATGCATCTATCCCATTAGTAGGCAGATGCACGAGTATATAATGTGCCGACAAGGACTAGCTCAAGTGGTCAAGCACGGTGTCTCCTCATAAAGGGACCCGAGTTCGAATCCCAGCTGTTGCCTTAGTTTACCACCCTCCCGGACATTCGGACTCCGTCACGGGCATGGGAGAGGGGGAGAGAATGCCTCTCTTTATACCATATAATGGAAAATGTGCCTAAAATATGTGTTCTCTTTTGGTAATAAATATATTTATGCAAGTATATGTTTTTTCTTATATTTGTTTATTGCTGCCAAGTTCTAGTTTTATCTTATTTCTAAAATTAGTAATGAGATGTATATAAAAGGATATGTAGGTGTACTTAGTACAATATTCTTGAATATTGTGCCGATGTGTATCACATGTAATATTTTGTTTAGGTTGTGGACATCTTATCTTAAAGAACCTAGATAGTTGAGAGTTGTATGGCGAGCTGATGTATAGGTGGACCTGTTTTCTTAAGATCTTGTTGGTAGATGTAGTATGTGCATATGTAAAAGTTTGCTATTCAATGTGTAATATCAATTTGTAATGATAATTCATTTTATAATTATATGTTGAATGGTGAACATGTGTTGTATGGTTTTGTTCTTGTTCATTTGCATGTGCTACTGTTGTTTCCTTATGACTTCCTCTAATATTCTTTATCTTGGCCTAGTGTGTGGTGTTTGAAATGGGATTCTCACTGAGGTGAAGGCTTCAATTTAGATGTCATACATTAGATTAGTTTTAGAAAATATGGGGACGTCACAGGTTCACCACTGGGGTGGTGGAGTCTAATCACCACGGGGATGGGAAGCCTGATCACCACTGGGGTGGTGGAAAGAAGCTTCAAACTTGCACTTTACTACAACATGGGGAATTTGCACCACAACCATGGCCATGTACCACGGCCATGTTGGAGCTTCTTCCTTGCAGTTTGACCTTTAACTTGCTCATCTTTGATGCTCCTTGCTTCGGGTTGACTCTTGGCCACTTGGGGTAGTTTGGGGATGTTCTTAGACTCTCTTTATGCTCCTACAAGGGTGAAGAAACCCTTATATTCTCCTCCTTCTCTCCCTTCCATCAAGTAGTGGCCAAGGTACCTATAAAACATGCAAAAAGCCTCCATAAGTGCATCTAATAGAAATATGAATATTGAGGGAAATAACATGTAATCTAATAGGTATAGATGTGGTTAAAGTGTAATAAGACACAAGATGGAGCCCTAAAATATAGATGCATCACCACCCCAAACTTAAAACATACTTGTCCTCAAGTATGCTCCAACTCAATCTCTGTAATTTTTCCACAATCAAGAAATGACAAATGCATTGCAATAGATGAATATTGACTAAATGGGATCAAGGATGAATAGGTACATGCATTCCACCTCTCTCCTATCCTCTTTTACAAACCAATCATGATTAGAACATGGATCCTGCAAACTTCAAATATAGAGCATAGAAAATGCAATCAATCCATATGGCTGTCATATCACTCCAGGTAAATCATTTCATGGTAGCAAAGGTAAAAAATGACTAATTTTGCTATTTTACATTCTTGCATTCAATCTCATATGTTCGTCCACACTAAGTAACCCGCATGTATGCGAAAAAGGGCAAAATGAGCTAGGTTTGATGTTTGCTAGCCCCATGGGCATGCAAAAGGAAGAAAGGGCTACGGTAAGAGTTTGGAGTGCTTTTACACACTCATCTTTTATTTATTTAGATTCTCTTAAATGTGAGCATCTTTTATTTTATTTTTGCGTATTTTTTTCCTTTTCTTTTCCCTTGGTGTAGATAGGGCATATGATGATGAGAGTGAAGCAGGGAGATATAGATGTGGCCACCCAAACTTTTGGAGGTGGGTCATGGCTGAATATGTGCACTTTGGCATCCTTTCATGGGGCAGAGAGGTAAGAATATGGTAGAAGAAGAGTGAGTCAAAGAGGGGTTAGTAGTGTGGACATCAACATGAGATCTCCTACATGAAAGTTATTCCAACAATTTCATCAAGCAATGACACACTACATGAATGAGCAATATTAAAACCACATTTCTATCATGAGATTCTGCAAAACTCTAAGTGTTTGTGACTTGCTTCAACCACAATTCAACCAAACAGTTCACAAGCATAAGAGAGGTGGTTCACATATAAAAAGTCAATATTGAGGCCATCTATCAATAAACCATGATAATTCATTTGCATTTGTCCAAGTTCATCATTTTCAATCCAAAAAGTAGAGATTGGGTCAAAACACACTTTTAGGCAAGAAATTCTAAATTTGGGAAAATTTGGCCAAAACGGTGCCAAATTGCCTTCAATAACATATAGACCTACATTATGGAACATAAAAAATTAAACAAGCAAATCCTAGCTAAAATATGCAAAATTAAAAAAATCTACATTATATGAAATGCATGGCAAAAGAGCAATTTTTTTTTGAAAAATTACGCAAAAATTGACAGAAAGTAAACTACATGACATGCAAGTATGCAGAGTAGGTAAATGGTTGATAAAACTAATCTAGATATTAGGAATAAGAAAACAAAACTAAATGATAGGTAAATGCAAAATGAGTGAAATGAGAAAGAGGGCATACTGCCCTACCACCCCAAACTTTTGAATCATGTTGCCCTCAGCATGACACTAAAGTCTAGGAGTGATAGGGTAGATGATCGATGTGGTGGCTCGGGTGGTGTTCCTACATGTGGTAGCACGGCCGTGCTGGGTAACACGACCATGTTGGCTGGCTGGCTACACGACTGTGCTGGGCCACACGGCCGTGGTGTCTGGCTGGTCACACGGCCATGCTACCTTACACGGCCATTCCGGTCTGCAATTTCTTTCCTTGAATTTCCTTGATTCTCCTATTGATTTGAGTATATCACCAGAGTCATTCCATGGTACCATGTCTATTATGAGTACTGTAGCATATCATTTCAACTTGAATCTCGTCAAAACATAAAATCTTCGATCCAAAGTGATTTTTCATGAATTCTTTGTCTAAATTTCATCTATTTTTTCTCATTTCAATCTATTTTCACTTGCACATCTTAAAACTAAACAAAAACTATTAAAAACAACTGTTTGTGTGTCTTTTCTTGGAAAGGTGTAAAAATAACCAAAAGTATAAAAAATGGAAGGTTGGGTGAAAAATTTCCAAACCTATGTAGGTTGCCTCCCACAAGCGTTGAGTTTCATACCTTCAGCTGGGCTTCTTAGATATTCTTCAACCATTCATCAATTTGGCATCCTTTGACGTCTTCAGATTTTCTAAAACTTAATCTGATGTATGACGTCCAAATTGAACCCTCACCTTGAGAGAATCCCAATTTAAACACCACACACTAGGCTAAGAATAAGAAAATCAGAGGAAGTCAAAAGGAAACAACAGTAGCACATGCACATGAACAATAATAAAACCTTACAACACATGTTCATCATTCAACATATAATTACAACATGAATTGTTGCAACATTTAATATTACATATTAAACAACAAACTTATACATATACATGTACTACCACTAAATTACAAGATCTTAAGACAACATGTCCACTTGTACATCAGTTCACCATACAACTCACACTATCTTGGTTCTTCAAGATCATGTGTTCACAAACCTAAACAAAAGATTACATGTGGTACACATCAGCACAATATTCAAGAATATTGTACTGAGTACGCCTACGTGTCTTTTGTATACCTCTCATCATATCTTGGCAATAAGGTAAAACTAATACTTGGTAGTTATAAAGAAATATAACAAAAAGCATATACTTGAGCAAAGATGTTTATTAGGAAAAGAGAACACATATCTTGTAGGCATATTTTCCATTATATCATCCATGCATTTGCCACCTGAGGGAATAATGCATCATATATCTCATCTACCAAAGAGTTTGAGATGTAAGGCCTTATGATCTACTACCAAAGAATTAGATCATTGTACAATGTGATCTTCTACCAAAGAGAATGATCACTTTCCAGAACTATGCTACCAAAGAGAATTAGTGCTTTCATATAATGGAACAAGTATATTATGTTTCATGTGTTCATAGCCATAAGTATGGAAAATCAAGCAACATATCATGCAAGAACAATCATTTCATCCAATATAATATGTCAAGTATTTTACTATACATATAACACAAGCATATTGTATAATAAGCCAAGTAAGAGGTAATGGTGTACCTTGAACCAAGATAACCTAATCATCAGATATCCCTCATGTCAACTATAAGTTGGTCAAACCCTAATAAAGACAAGATCATACACTATCATCAGATTCTCATCATCTCAACCCTAGTTAGGTCCATATTAGGGTTTAGCTTAGTCTTATGATACCCCCATCATTATTTCATGTCTATCTCTTCTTGTTATCTAGAATTGATGCTACTGATGTTGTATTCCAAATTAGGATCAATAACATATTATTTGATTACATATGATAATGTGTACATATAACCCAAGATCATATTCATTTAGCATATTAGGGTTTTATATCACATGAAGAGTCGTTATCATGTTACCATTAATTCCATATATAAAACTGATCTCAGAGTTACATATTATCTTCTAATTACTTATATGACGGTATTCTGTAATTTCCATGATTTATTGAGCATGCATGTATTTATTGCATTTTATTTAGGGTTATTAGCCCTAATTAGATATATTAAGAAAATTACATGATTTCATGTCCAAGAATCATCATATCTAACATCATATGGATCATAAACATGATTATGGGTTCACTGACATTTTATCACAATTTTAGGCCATCATTTGATATTTATCCACTAAATAATAATTTCACCACTTACATGATGTCATTGAGAGTAGTGCATCAAAATCATGATATTGTCATTCCAATCTATTCTACTCATTTTTATTAACATTTTGGTACCTTATTTATATTATTCTGATAACCGATCTATTTTCTATGAATTATCTAACAACTGGGTATTTACTGAATTATTTACCTGATCGGGCCAATCAGAATCAGC
Source organism: Alisma plantago-aquatica (assembly GCA_963693085.1). Lineage (NCBI taxonomy): Eukaryota > Viridiplantae > Streptophyta > Magnoliopsida > Alismatales > Alismataceae > Alisma > Alisma plantago-aquatica. The sequence continues at coordinate 71,025,639 of OY856411.1, read as the reverse complement.
CACGTGTCTTCTAGGTGGCGCGACTCCTTTGCCTTTGCCTTACTCAGGTCTAGTCGGTTCATGGTTTTGAACTCAGTTCAGGGTTTGGCTGATCAGCACCCTCTTTCCCCTTCTCACGATCTCTCTCGCCCAACGCGCTCGGGATCTCCTGGAACGGCCGCCGCCGTGGAGTCCCGGAACATCAGTGATCGTTGGTTTCTCCTCACCAAAAATTTCCAATGCTGCCAGGAGTTTCCTCTATTCTCCCTCACATAGGCCACTGCCATGGCCACGACCCTCTACCAGTTATGACTCAGTCAGTGTGGGCTCTCCTCTGGCGGGAAACGGCAGGGCCAAGATGCTCGTTCTTCTCCTCTCCAACTCTCGAGACGAGCATGCCTCCTCTATAGGTTATGGAATATCCCAAAAGCTCAACAAGGCTTCTACAAATTGAAGCACGCCCATCGTCGTCTACCTTAGAAGCCTCTGAGTGGGCTTCCCCTTGCTGTAGCAGAGTACCTCTATGGCTGGAAAAACAAGCGTCCGAGTAGTTCCCTCACCCCTCCAACTATAGGTGTTAAAGTTTGTGATCCTTCAGGAACTTGTGCCAAAGATCAACTTGCAGTAGTGAGATCTGAAAATTTATATGAGTCTGCTCCTCTTCTTCAATGAACTAAGCTTTGTCTCCCTCATAAACCCCCATGGTAGTTTCTATCAACAATGGGGATCACCTCCTCTTACTCTAGTCTTTCTTCTCCTTCTTCTAACTTCCTCCATCTTCCCCTTCCTGTCTGCTTCCTTCTTCATCATCTAACCTAATGGTGGAAAGGTCAATGAAGAGAGGGCAATGAAGCGAAGGTCTACCCTTATTCTCATTGTTCCCTGACACCTCAAATGAGGGTGTGATTTGTAGATCTCGAAAAGGCTCATACATACACCCACTCACCATCCCTTCCCAGGCCACGATCACAACGTGCATTGGTGCAGAGGTCGGAGCGCCAAACTGCTCCACTGCGTTGTCTAACTGGAAGGTAAGACACATCATCTTGACTCTCCAATCTAACCATCCAAGGGCTACTAAAGTTCCACATTCACAATCTATGGCATCTCCTTTCTCAAGGGCTAAAGGGGTGTGTGACACTGTATTTGATCAAAGTCTAAGTTTCTAATTATGAACCTTGGTCCGAAATACATCAAAATGCACATTATTTCCCAATTTTTAAACTTCAATAACTCCTTCTAGGATACTCCAATTTCCACCAAATTTTAACCATAGCTTTACTACCCCTCAAGATACATTAAACTATATTTTGGTGCCAAAAATCAGCTATTTTATTGTCCAATTAAACTCCTCAAAATGACATAAACTTAGGATATTAATCTTGAAATCAACATCAATCAACACCCAAATTTCACAAAACACTTAGAAATCTCAATGTAAGTCAAACTCACAAGATTCACTTGTCTTATTAAATATTTAGAGGTTCTAAAATTTCAGTCCATCACACATCCTCATGTGCCCATTCTTGCAATAAATTGCACTTAACCTATGATCCTCATCCCTTTGATCACCAAAGTTGTCATCAAATCTTTCATCCAAATCTCCTCTCAAATGAACAACTGCACTCTTGAAGTGACCATGTCAAATATTCTCATCTTGAACTCATCGGGTTGAGGACTTGTATATGTTGATCTTTATCTTCATGTCCATGAAAGAGGTTGTCATTATGCCAATGTGAACATGTATCTCGACATCAGTTGTAAATGAGAATGGTCTTCCCAAGATGATGGGAATCTTCCTATCATCCAGCCACATATCAAGAACAATGCAATCAGTTGGGAACACTGCTCCTCTTTCCTTGTCTATCATCGCCAAAATATCATCCACCCTTCCTCTTGGCACTTTTATGGAATGGTCTGCCAATTGGAGAGTGCAATGAGTCGGTTTCAACTTGCTTAAGCCCAGCTCAACATACACACTATATGACATCAAATTCACACTAGATCCCAAGCCAAGTAGGGATTTTTCTATGTGATGTCCCCCAATGTATCTAGGTATGAGTGGGGATCCTAGGTCTTTCCTCTTCATGGGGAGTAAGATTTGGAGGATTGAACTCACTTGTTCGCTTAACTTTACTCTCTTTGGTATCCTCATCGTTGAATCTTCTTTCACAGTGCATAAGTTCTTAAGAAACTTGTCATATGATGGGATCTTCTTGATAGCATCCAACAATGGAATCTTGACCTTCACATGGTGAAACACCTCAAGAATGTCAACATTGTGCTTTTGTCTCCTCCTTACTTCCAGTGACTCATTGAATTCTTCAATGAATGGTGGCTCACTTGCCTTGGCCTTACTTACATCAACATGATCCTCTTATGGTATGTCATGAACTGGAACACTAGGGATGGTAGGACCTGCAAATGGGGTATGAGGTGGAGCACATAGTATCACAAACTCAACAGGAGGTGTCATGGACTCATCTTCACCAATCTCAATAAAAGTATCACCACTTGGTTGTCTTTGCTTTGCTTTATCAACCTTTCTTTGACTTGCAGTCTACTCAAGAGATTTCCCACTCCTTAGAACTATCACAACACTTCCTTTCTCACGGTCGAGAGGGGAAGCTAGTTGTGGCTGTGGAGGAGGTGGAGGTGGCACTTGGTATTGAATTTGAGGTGGAGGGGGGAATTGAGGTTGGAAGGTGAATTGATTGGAAAGTTGTGGTGATGGAGGGGGAGGAGGAGTGTAAGGATTGGGATTGCCTTGGAAGTGGTATATGGGTTGTAATTGCATGAGGGTGGACTATAGAGAACTTGAGTAGAATGCATAGGTCCACTTGCTTCATTGAAACTCATTATGGGCCTTGAAGACAGTTTTTCTTCTTGGGGAGCAAGTATGGAAGATAGCTTCTCTATCCTCTCCTCAAGCCTTGTCACATTCATCTGTATGTCATCAAAGCTCTTCAACCTAGAGAGAACCTCTTCCTTAGACCTTGATCTATATCTTGGGACTTTGGGGTTCTGTAGCTATAGGAGTGAGGTGTCTTCTTTTCTTCACCATAGAACTCAATAGAATTGATCGAGTGGCAAGGAACATTTGTCACTTGGTTCTTCATGAAGCTCACCATGTCACCAAGAATCTTCATCATTTGTGGGCTTGAGTCATTATGAGTCGGAGATGTCACACCAAAGGCATGGCCACCATCATTCATCATGCTAGAAACTTGAATTATTGAACCTTCTTCCAGTTGCTCATACAATGGACATATCTCCTTAGATGGCCTAGCCATGAAAACTCCTATACAAGAAGAATCTATTGTATCTTGATCCTTTAGAGATATACCGGAGTAGAATAATTGAACTAGATACCACAAAGGGATCTTATGGTGTGGGCACTCTCTCAACATCTTCTTAAATCTGTCCCAAGCATCATGAAGCTATTCATTGCCCATTTGACTGAAACTCACTATGGTACCCCGCATTTTTGTCAATCTTGCTATAGAGTAGAATTGCCTCGAGTAAACATTTTTCATCTCTTCCCAACTCATGATGTCCCTCCTTGAATCATACAATTTTGTCTTTATCTTTCAGGGAGAATGAAAACAAGGTCAACCTAATTGTTTCATCAGTGATTATCAGCATCCTGAAGGTGGAGCATACTTCAAGAAATGAGTCCAAGTGCATGTAGGGGTTCTCACTCTCTAAGTCGTAGAATGTGGGAAGGAGCCCAAGAAGATCTGGAGGGATGGAGAATTTCTCCCCTGGCATTTATTCTACTCTACTAGCAATTGGTGATTTTTAGTTGCTAGGCGTGAAGTAATCTTGAAGTGGCTTGTGAGGTGCATTTTGGCCTTCCATCTTGTCTTTCTCGAGTGACTTATCACATGCACAAGGCACAGCCAAACATTTGAAGAAAGCAAATTAGCAAACCAGTATGTACAAATAATAGAAATAAATATAGAATAAATAATAGAAATGATGAGGGCAATAGGAAAAGATCTAAGAAAAACTAATTAGCTAGGTTGAGTGCCTCTACTCTGCGGCAATGGGGCCAGAAAGCTTGGTGCATCCCTACTAATGGTGTTACACACTACTCAATTGGAATTTGAGTAGATGCAACTCTGCCAGCAAACAACACACAAAGAGATAACTTTCAAAATTTATAAGGACCTAAACTTAACACACTCACACAAACTAAAAAACTACACCTGCAAGCGTATAGGGTTGTGTCATAGTATAGGAGGGAGGTAAGTATAGGGTCAATCCATAGGGAGAAAAGGGGTACTAGAGTTAGGTTAGTTTTTGGGATGAGTTCCTACTAAGAAGTCTAGGGTTGAATGGTTTAAAGTTTGATTTGTTTCATTACACTAAGGGTTCAGCAAACAAGCAAGTAAAGGAAGATGAGCAAGATGAAAACATAAGTTAACCCTACACAGTTAATTCTACTAAGAAGGAAAAGACAAGGCAAGCAATAAAAGGACAAGCTATTCTAAGGCAAGCAAGAAGAGGGAAACACTACACTAAACTAGCAAACAAGGCCAAATAGCAATTAAAGACCTAGGCTAGTAAGAACAAAGCAAGAACAGGGCAAGAAAGTAACTAAGAAAATAAAGAGCTAGCTAAGCTAACATTAGCTAAGCAATAAGGCAATTAGGGTGTTAAAGCAACAAAGGGGTGTGTGGGCTGTTTGGGGGATGCACTTATCAATTAGGTTGGGGGTGATGTGTGAACATAATGATTTCATTTAGATTATCAAACCAAATGAGAAGCTAGATTCTAATGAATTATCATAAACTATGAACTGACCATGGATATACTAGGTTGTATATAAGGGAACTAGTCCCTAACACCCCCTACTACCCTTGTGAGGTTTAATTAGATTAGGGATTAGGTGAAATTTAATTAGAGTCTAAATAGGCCTAGGTTTCTAGGTTAGATGGTCTTAGGGTGATTAGGGGCTAAGGGTAGTAATAGGAGTGGAAGTGAGGTTTTAGGCCTCAATTCACTCACATTCTAGCCTTGAGAAAGCTCCATGCTGAGCAGACTAAATCCATCTAAACTAGCTACTTAGATCTCTCAACTAGGGCTAGGAGAACTAATTAGAATGTAGGAGGATGGGTACCTAGCTAGGGATCCATGAATTGGGCCTAGGAGCAAATCCTAAAATTCACACATAAAAGCAATTTCCCTAAATTCCTAGGTGATTTCAAGCACAAACCAACAAGCAATTCATGTAGAGTGAGATAGAAATAGAACATAATTATCAACAAATTAAATTACAATGTTTGCATATCATTTACCCCCAACATGGTATTAAAGTCACATTTTGGCCCCAAACATCCCACCCAAGGGGCCAAGCTACTCATGGAAATGGAAAATACAAAAAGAAAGGAGAAAGAGATAGAAGAGGCCATGGAGCTCAGTGTAGATGGAGTAATACTCCTCTTCAACTACTACAAGACGTCCTCCTCCTTCCTCCAAGGTGTAAGGGGCATGGGATGATGGTTGAATAGGGTCAAAACACTAGGAAACTAGGGTTTTGGTGGTGGAAATGGTATAATGGAGGTGGAAATGGAGTGGGATAGATAAGGGTTGAAAGCGGGGTGATAGAAGGTAGCTAGGGGTGGCCAAGGGTATCTAGCCTCGAGCTCTAACCACCCCCAGGGTTTATATAGGGGCCTAGGGTTAAGTGAGTGCAATATGGGTAAAGCAGTGCAAAAATAGGTTAGGGTTGATGTCCACCACAGGGTGATGAGTCACCACGGACATGGTGATTATAGGGGGACATGGTCGTGGTGTATGGGCACGGGCGAGGTGAAAAATGGCTCAAGATCATAGGGAATTGGTCAAATTTGTACATGAAATGCCACGGCTGTGGTGATCACCATGGACATAGTAGATCTTAGTCACCACAGGGGTGGTGAAGTCTGATCATCATGAGGGTGATGGTTCACCACATGGGTGGTGAAGCCTGATCACCACTAGGGTGGTGCAAAGCAGATTCAAGTTTGCACTTTACTGCAACATGGGGCATTTATGCCACGTCCATGGCCATGTACCATGGCCATGTTAGAGCTTATTCCTTGCACTTTGACCTTCAATTTGCTCATCTTTGATGATCCTTACTTTGGGTTGACTCTTGACCACTTGGGGTAGGTTGGGGAAGCTCTTGGACTCTCTTTAGGCTCCTACAAGGGTGAAAAAACCCTTATATTCTCCTCCTTCTCTCCCTTACATCAAGTAGTGTTCAAAGTACCTATAAAATATGCAAAATGCCTCTATAAGTGCATTTGATAGAAATATACATATTGAGGGAAATAACATGTAATCTAACATGTATAGATATGATTAAAGTGCAATAAGGCACAAGATGGAGCCCTAAAATAGGACTGCATCATGCGGCCTGTGGATGCACGCCGCACGTGTCTCAAGTGATGGATGGCATCACAGAGGGTAGGGGGACTATGTTCGATGAAGTCAATGGGGGGATAAGAGAAGAATAAGAAGAAGAAAAATGAAGAAGAGAATAAGAATAAGAAATAAGAAGAGGAAGAACAACGCCTAGTAAGAAAGGAGACTCCTCTTTGGAATCTAGTCAGATTCTTTAATACCATGTGAAGAGAAAGAGTTATTATTAGAGAATCAGGGTTAGAACTAGTCATATATATATTCTTGTCTCAAGGTATGATGTACGACAGACACTACATAATATAAAGTAAACTAACACTAATGGGTATGAGTAGAGGAAGTCTAATTAGCTAATACAAAGGAAAATAAATAACAACAAATACCACCAACAAACATCATAATACCAAAGCTATTCCATTACTATACTAACCCGCATATCCTTGTAATCTAATATTTATCTTGATAAAAACAAAAAGGCTTTGTTGCCTAAATAGAAACCCAAAAGGCAAGTACAAAATCATGTATTCATCATAAATATTACCAATCCTTCAAAGATTTTACTCATAATAAAAACTTATTTCCTAATAGATCTTATATCATTCCATTGCCTAGCAACTTATATTTGACTAAAAAAATAACAGAATACCATCTTACATTATACATAAAAGGAAACTTTATAATGTATATTAAAACTTGATTTCTCATAAATTCCTTTCAAAGTATTTCCAAAACATTGTTATTACTCGTTATTTTAAGCACCATCACCATAATAATATATATAACCAATATAAAATAATGTTCGACTTCATCATGATTACATATTCAAGCAAGACCATTGTGACAAGCACCTCAATTCAAGCCTTGTTCTGACAAGCAATTCGGTGAAAACCTTTCCCAAATAAGCTATACAATAACTTCTTTCAAAATCCTTATTGTGACAAATACCTTTGATAATTATTGTTATGGTAATAAAATACTCAAGCCTTACCAAAATAAGAAAATCACAACTATTTTGGATCAATTATACTCATTGCATGAGCACTACTGTATCCAACCAACCAAAACTCAATGTCACTCAAATGAAATATGCATGATGACCACAAATGCATGTCATTCTATTTCAAGACTTCACTCCTCACCATGTGTGGATTCACCAACCATGTATGCACCATGAGAGGGAAAAACTTGTTATTGAATTCAACTACATTTGTATCAGGTCCAAAATGTATTGGTTTTCTATGATACCATGACAATTACCAGCCATATGACAATGAATCAAATCAATGTAACTGATACATGTTCAAATGAAAATGGAATCATTTGTAACTATAGGTGTCAATAGTTATCTTAGTTTCGATATAAGCAACAAAGGTTGCATTATATTGGGATAAATAAAAAGTAATATCTTTATTCCACAAGTTTACGTCCCATAAGATGCCAAGAAACAACAAGATGACCCTATAGTGCTCCACAAATCCAACCAACTATGAGACTCTTGAATAAACATAAGATTGTATGGCTAAAATTATTCTGAATGATGAAGGTTGGTGATTAATTTTTCTTGGCCCGCTTGATTTTGTTTGCATGATTAATCAAAAATAGTGAAAAATGTCAATAAAGTTAAAATCAATCAAATCAAAATGCAAATACATTCAAAATAAAAAAATAGAACTAAACTATGGGTGTAGACATAATTATTGATATCTTGTCTTGAGGAATTAAAGGTTGTGTTATGATAAATGAAATCAAGATAACATATAAAGTTTTCTAGATACATCCTAGGGATGTCGGGACAAAATGAAATGATTCCATGTTTTGTTCAATAAATCCATCAAACCACAAGACTTCCAATTAGGTACATGACCAATTATTGGATATAATTCAACAACCATAATGATTGATACTTTTTAAAATAAATAGTTTAGGAATAATCATAATCTATGTATAACTAGAAGCTACAACAATACTACTACAACAAAACCTCCCATAATGGTAAGTTTCCAACTAGAACAAACATCCAAACAAATGATTTTCCATCACAAGCTACTTTAATTGGATGTTATCACCAGGATCCTAACATGAAGACCACATAAATATCTTCTTAACCAATCCAAAATACCTAAAAAAGATATCCATATCACACTACCCACATATACAACCAAGCAGGTTCACTCCAAAAATGCACCCATTATGAGCTCCTTGTCATGGTCAGACCCATTGATCACCTTGACCTGAAAGAGAGTTCATAAAGACCAAGATAGGGTGAGACACATCCCAAGTGTGAGATTCATTTTGAAGTGTTACAATTCATCATATAATGCTCAAAATTTGCCTTTTCAAAACCATTCTTGGGACTAGAAAAGTGAAATGCCCTCCAAGTGCATGCCCCATTTTTCCTTTCCTATGTGCTACTTGGACGTGTCTGTTAAGTGACCACTCTAGAAGTCTCCAAAAATGGGACGCACCTGATATGTATGATCTGGCCTTTTTTGGGTTGTCCTGATTAATTGTAAGGGAAGTGGGGTTTCACACAACCCTAACCCTAAGCTAAGCTCCCAACCTCTATATAAATGGCCCATTAAGCCCCCAACCTCTATATAAATGGCCCATTACAATCTTTTAAAGAGTTTATGACCTATTCATCTTGAATAAAACTATCTCCAAAGATATAACACCCAAAAATCCATCTTGAATGTTGGAAACTCTAGAGAAGCTCCTAAGATTAGTGGCCTACTAGATTGAGGAAGGTAAGTTGCACCTTCAATGATCCTAATCCATTTCCTTTAGTGAAGAAGGAAGGAAATTGATCCTCCTTTCATCATATAATGTCCAAGAAAGGTACATTGGTCTATCCATAATGTATACCACCTTTCCCAGCTTTGTTTTCTTCTGAAACGATCAGGGTGAGATGATATGAGCAACCATGAATGATGACCCTTATAAATTCTTGTTATATAAACTTTTTTCTTGAGGAAATAACATATACACATTTTTCTTTATGTATAATATGTCTACCCTAGATCTATAACACAAATGAACCCCTTTTTAACCTAACCTGGATATAAAATAGCAAGCTCATGCACATAGGGTGACTAACACCTTCCCCATGCATAACTGATGCCTTACCTTGACCTACAATCATTAAATCGTGCCTTCCACATTTACGTTTTGAAGTTCTTCTTTGATTTTTATCTTATCCCTTATTAATGTGGTGGCAACTCCATATTCAAATCACCCATTTTAGTTTTAAAAATCCACTAAAACCACATATAGGGAAAATATTGTTTTTGTAAAAATCACCCGTATAAGTATAATTTGTATTTATTAACTACTAAACATACATAATTTTTTAACATAAATAATAATAATACACACGATTTGGTATAAGAATATGCCACTAATTAGATGGATACTAATTTGGTAGAGATTTTTTTTCTTGAAGAGAAATAATATATCAGCAAAAAATATTTACTTGGAAGGAATGAATTCCTTGATATGAACATTTTGTTTTAGAGGAAAATATGTTGTTATAAAAAAAAATCACTTGGAGGGAAAATATTATATGGGTGGTGGTGGAACGTTTGGAAAGATAATGCAACTTGAAGATAGTTTTTCAGTAAAATCTCATGACTTGGAGGAAAATAAATTCCTACAAAATAATCACTACAAAAAATATGGTCTTTAACTACAAAACAAATTGTAGCAAAAACCCCAAAATTTGTAGCTAAAAGCTTTGGATACATTTATCCTTACATTTATAATATATAGCTAATACCCATGTAGTTAATTGTTTAGGATACATTTTTCAAAGTTGTAGTTAGTTATTCCTCTGACTACAAATTCATATGTAACCCTAATTGTAGGTAAAAAATGTCCTTACACATAAACATGTAGTTTCCATTGTAGCCAAATGTATGACTACGATTCAATTTGTACCTATGCATATGTAGGGAGAGATGACATTGGTTACAATTTGTGTTTGTAGTTCATGTATAGAAAAAATTATCACTTGCTACACATGTAATTATAGCTAGTGTGTAGTGAAAGACACCATGTACTATACATACATATGTAGTGAGAGACATTATGTATCCAGACAGTTGCTTACCAATATAGAGGGGTTTTCAATAAGAAAATAGATGAATGTTAATCAAGATCGAGTTGTGCTTACAATGTCAACAATGATGGATTTTATTCATATTTGAACAATGAGTACACATGGGGAGGACATTAACCTGGCCCCTGTTTTACAATATGCATGGAAAAAAGACACATATATAAAATATCTTCTTCTGACTACATCTATCCACTGTAGAATGTAGATAAGATCATACAACACTCCAATGTCACTTGAGAATAGAACTTCCATACCACATTATCTATGGAGTGAGAATCGTGACTAAAGGTCCATAGAAAAATTAGGTCAATAGATCATACAATGCTCCAATGACTCCTTTTCTTTTCACTGCTTGATGTAGACTGTAGAGAAGAATGGACTTCACGTAGGGACAAATCTCTTAAGTAATTTTCCACTTGACCGATCAAGAAGGACTGAAACAAAGAGAAAGTGCATGATGTTAGAGCCAATGAATAGGGGAAAGAATTAAATCATGCCACAGAACATATCAAGAGATATTAATTCAATTTGTAGAAATATGACTATAAGTTTCTGCTATATTGCCCCATCTCCATAACACATTCAAGAGGCACCTTTCTTATAAATATTTAAGGAAATCCAAACCCCACCAAATAGCTAAGAGGCACAAAATACTTGTAAAGTTGTAGCAAACCCAAGCACATGAGAATTATCTACACATGATCAACAAAAAACCGAACCACCTCCAAGCTTTTCAGAAGATTCTAAAAATAGACCATGAGATATGAAGCAGGAGGAGCCTAGGACTGCTGACATTACTATAAGCATATCTAAAAATAGACACTCATCATAAACATATCAGCAATGACATGGATTAGAGCATACATTATTTCCCCATAAGACGCAGACTCTACCTGAAAAGTCCAAACTCTTCTTGGTAAACATATGCAAGCACGAAATTGTACTTAGCAACAGGAACATGTCAGGAAAGCATCACTATAGAGACTTGATCTCTTACTATCAGAATGACCATAGTGCGGCCAAGTCATATGAGAACCTGCATGAGAGTGTATGCTAACTCAAAGGTTCCAACTCCATAATAAATTCAAGATACACCTTTCTTATATAGAAACACCAATAAAACAACAGCAAACCCAAGCACATGAAAAGTAGTTGTAGAGGATTAGCAAAAAACCAAATTTTAGCATAGTACAACAATACTAAGAGAAGAGATACCTATAAGAGAGCATTATTTATCATAGAACATTGTCTTCACCAATTGTTGACTCAAGACTGATGTATCAGGTGTTGAGTCTCAAGTCCGTAATCTGAATCACGAATTAGAAAGTGATTTAGTTGATGAGTACTGATCTGCAATTGCTAATATGATTAGGAAATCACTCAATATCATCACTTTGTTTTAGATTTTAAGAGTAGATTTGCACTCAAGTACATTTATGCAGACTCTTCGAACTCTACAACACATGTATCTACTCTTTTGTATTCAACAACAATGCGAGATGGGGGCATGATCTTGACAATACCATAGGCTTACATGCCCCAAACAAGAGCAACTGGGATTTTGGGACTGAGGATACATGGATGTATGGATGAACCATCCACTACTTTCTATCCCCCTGTAATGTTATACTTTCTGAGTTCTAGATGCTTTTTGCAAATGTCTGAATAACACCAGAGAAGTGAGACTGTACTTTAAACTGCCTTTTGTACTTTCCTTCCTATGATTAAGATCATTCTTAATTAATTCCGATTCAGTGTCAACACCATCAATAAAGTAAACATCATATTCTAAACAGAGTAAAAGAATACTTGAAATCTCTCAATGCATGAACTTAACAAAGAACTCCAAAACACGTTGTTGGTGTCACTTCCATCTAGATACCCTGTAGGACATGACTTGACATGATATAAATACAACATGCCACAACAGTACTGGATATTAGACAACATGGCGGTCGCATGGTTTCATAACAAGAGAAGCATCACCTTTGCAACAATGTGTAGATCTTAAAGATACTCTTAACAAAAACCTCAGTGGTAGCAAATCCACACTAGGATCTAACTCAAAAAAGGCAACCCGGTCTGCTGGTGATTGGGGTATCTATCCATCGTGACTGGAAGTTCTGCAGAAATGTTTGACATCTTCATTTCTGATATGATTTACATAAAATGTTGTTTAATGCAGATGACATTTAAATTATGTGCACATCAGGAACTCAGATTTTAACACATATGTTGTTATATTCTTACGGATATGTGTTATCTTATATTTCAAAGTAAGTGAAAAATCTTGATATTTCAATCAATAAGTGGTAAACTATGTTGTTTATAACTACTATTGTAGTGTTCTTTTATTTCCTATGCTAAAAACTAAGTTATTAACATACGTATTCAAATGCACCCAAACTAAAGAGAGCATACTACACAGATGATTGTAGCTATAAGTAGTTATCTTCACTTTATGAATCTTTAATAACCATGTAAGATTCTCATGATTTAAGTGAACCTAGTAGATTAAGATCACATAAATGTGATGTCAGGGTACAATCATCTGCTAGATATGCAATTAATCTACTAAGAAAAGCTTTCTTGGTTTCTAGGAACCACAAAATTAACAAATAGGTCTTGAGCTGAAGTACACTATGTCAGGGCTAACTCAACCTATGTGTCTTCAAAGTACCCTCATGGCTAAGCTTCCAAAGAATTCATTCAAGGCTTTCAATGAATTTTTTTGTAACTGGAACTGTAAGAGGCAGAGCCATGAAAGTGCTAAGTAGATACTTTCTTTAATATATTGTACGCGCTTGAAGAGAACACAAAGTATAATCTTACAACAACATGGCGTGGGCCATTAGCTTTCTCTTTTCTTTACACCCCATCAAATTCCATGTCACCTTAGCCAACATTAGTAGCAAAGCACACATTGATAGTTTTCTCTTATCCAGGGGACAATAATAGAGTAGCAGAAAATGTGGCAGCAAAGGTTATGCTAGGATGGACACATGTGTTTGCATGAATAGAAACAATAGCTCAGTGCACACCTTGGTGCACATGTGAACACGAATCCATATGGAGGTTCACTTTATCAGTGTCTATATATACAAGGAGAATTTTGACCTCAAGAGACAGATCGTAACACTTCTATACGAAGGTAGTGAGAAATGACAAGTGAACCTTTGAATGACATCCATATATAGCCAATATAGGCTTCCAGTTCATCTATACTAGATTGGGCTACACGTATTCACTTTTATGTTCAAATATAATGAATATAGAGCTCTCCTTTAATATAATTTCTCATATCAACTTATATCTACCTCTTACCATTTAGTTTCTATTTGACTTTGACTCAATACTATAGTACTTCAAACTTCTCACTAACCTGGAAAGACATAGCCATTTGGATGATACCTGAACCCATTAAATGATGACCCCGCCTTTGAAAAAAATGTATCATCATGTTCTGTAGGAACCAAGACACGTTATTGTTGATGAAATGTAGTTCGAAAGACCTGAATTGCAAAGAGAGAACATATATTATACCTTATACATTTCAGTTGTCAGAGTAATTCTTAATAAGTTGAAATGGCTTCAATGATCCGACCAGATCCAGATATGGTGATTCTTAATAACCTGAATTGCAGAGGAGAGGAGCACACAAGTTGCACAACTCGGTAACTGAAAGTAGAGATATCTCAAAGAGACCTGGAAAACATAATCAATCGCGTGGAAAAGGTTACACCTACCAGCAAAATTGAAATATTTGATTCAAGACTATAACAGAAGCTTCATGAGAGGAAGTAGTAGTCAACATCAACATCTTCAAGTCATAACAGTCTTCATAGAGGCTTTTGAGTTGATCACTCTGAATGAGCCAGCAGATACTACGTTTCCCCCTTGTAACATTGTTCATAAGGATAACAAATAAAGATAGAAGATAGATCAATAGTTGGGGTATTTGAGCCAAAAGATAACACCTTAATTATGGAAAGCAACAATCATCAACGATATCATTAAAGCATATAAGGAATCATAGTGGATTTTGAGCTAATTATTCCAAAGATAGAAGATAGGTCATAGCAGCTCCATAGAAATAATACAATCAATAGAAGCAAATAAATCAAGATTTTGTGTCTTCAACATAATTTCAGCATAATTGATGGACCCCATGGGCTATCAGTTGAAAAAAATTGAGATTAATCTTAGCAAGAGAAAATAACAAGGCTCGGACAAACAATAAAGTAGTATCTCTATGTTGAACAACCTTCATCAGCAGCTTAAGGCATTAGAAAAAATGCACACAAGCCACCTGCAAAATCACAAGGCTCCATGGCACATTATAACCATCAAAACAGAACCAATGATTAGTTGATAACAGCCTGCATCATGACAAGCATCCCAAACATAAAGATAACAATAATAAGAACTTGTCATTATTAGTTACAAGGACGCTATATATCAACAACTTAGATGTATAATTCAGTTTCTAGATTTAATGTAGAGTGAATGGTGAACTATGAACTTCAACATGATGTCATAAACATGTAGTTTTCCTCGAGGTAATCCTATCTTGAGATTGAACACAGAGAAGAGTATTCATCTAGTTTCCATGAGAAGGGATTAGGTGCATTAAGGATCACTAAAAACAACAGCAAAGAGATGAAATTACTATCAAATTTGTAGAGTTACTATAATAGAATTTGTTGAACCCCTTCTTAGGCATTGTTAATGAGATGGATATCCTATAACTACTAAATTGAGACAACATTTTAGATACTTTAGAGAACCCTATGTTGATTAATTAGTCCCAATGTGACAATGTGATTGGTGGAGATAGAACCTCAGGAAATATGATAATTTTGTGGGCAGCCTTATAGTTGAAACAGAAAATGATGTCAAAGAGGTGAAGAATGAAATTTCTCTTGATCTAATGAGTTGTCCAGGGAGACATTGACCTTTTTAGTAAAGGCTTAATCTGGGAATAAATCCAAGAGGGAATAGAGAACTTTGTGTTTATATAGTTCAGTCTTAGAGGGAATAAATCCTTGGCCTAATCACCGGCTCACCGGCTCCACCAGTCCTACATCTGCTCGGCGGGAAGGGTAATCCCTCTACTAACAGATATTAAACAAGGGTTACTAAGTTACCCAAATTATTAATGAACACAAAAGGAAACTTGTATTAAACATGGTTAAAAATAATCCAATGAATCCTTGGCAATATGAGTGCACTACACTACTAAATACATTAATTCAAATCTAACTCTATTTTGAATTCACTGTCCATGATTGGAAGGGCTCTCCCTATGAGCTTAGACATGCAAGACATCAGATTAGACATGTAACACATGGGAAGTTGGCATGACAACAAATAATGGCATGACACTATAGATTTTGTATTAAAGCTATTTAATAAAAAGCATACCCATTTTCACTGTAGAGTTACATATCTACTTTGCAATGTAGTCTGGAAAAGATACAACAAGAGGAGGCAAGTCATAAAGCTTACACCGATTTTCCTCGTGATTCCACATCTTCATTCTTCCACTATCCACATGAAGGACAGTAAGAGCTTTCTCTACATTGGATCCAACCGCTGACTCTCCAGAGAGCATTAAAGCATCAACCTACTGCCTAACATCCTTAGAGACATCTGCAACCTTTTTAATTCAAATCTAACTCTCTTCTATCCTTGTCATCCCACCTCTCAGTAAAAACAACAATAGTTCAAAACAAGGAATACAACAGATGGAGAATTCAAAATATCTTATTAATGGACAGAAGCAAGGTCTTCAACTAAATAAATAAAAAAAGGTTCATTGAAGAAAATTAGTTATTCAAAGTTAAGAAAATAAGCATCTGGTTCAGCAATCCTTTTATAATTAACATAAATCCAAGCATGTAGACTACATATTGAAATCAATATCTTATTGATTCAAAAACTGCATGTTACAATTTAAAACTCACCTAGATTCCTGGATATGGAAGGCCACTCAAGCAATGCTCATGCCTATGTGATCTATGGTCAGACATCTGATGAAGATTGGGGTAGATGTTTTGATCAATTCAATGGAAGGCATGCACTTCACTATTGCTAAAAATATTGTACTTCATAGCTCCTGAATTTGGTAGTGTTTAGGATCTGAATTAGATTCTCATCAAGAGCATACTTGAAGTAGCATATTCTAAAAAGTAGACACATAATCACTTGAAATAAACCAAAAGAACAGTAAATAATGTTAATGAAGATTACTATGTTGTAAGAAAGGATAGACAAGTAGCCGGTGACTATTACGCAATTATACTTCTCTTAAAGTTTGATGCAAGTGCCATCAATCTAAGAATCATCACCCTGGCATTTATTGCCACTCTACCAACCTGTGTAGAATTTTCTTTTGACATTTTTCTTTCTCCTTCCTTTCTCTCATAGAAACATATTCTTTCCTCCTATTTCTATATCTATTTTTAGCCCCAAGAAAACTCCATTACATGCCAACTGTAGGTCCAGACCTATCAGCAACAGAAATCAATTAATAATTAAACCACTAACCATAAGTCAAGTACACCAAATCCCTCTTCTGTCCAAAATGTTAACTGCCATAGGAACCAAGAAAAGAAACTAGCTCGTCCATTATAGTAATAAGCTTCAAGGAGATCATACCATAAAAAAGAGCCAAGATCCAATCATTAAAAAGCATAGATCATAGATCTACCTCTCACCAACAACATAACACAAAGGATACCATTCAATCATCAGATCCTTCAATCAAAAATAGTATTAAAGACTTTTGGTCAAAACATTTAGAAAATAGCAGCAACACCTTCTTTACTCCTATCTCTGTATCTGTTTTCAGCCCCAAGAAAACTCCATCCCCTAACAACCGTTGGTCTAATCCTATCAACAACAGAAATTAATTAATACCAACTCAAGTCACACCCCTTATTGCTAATTTTCTAGGAAAATGAACAAACATGAAATCCATCATATCGGGGAGCTTGATGTGTAGAAAATGCAGAACCTTAGTCATAGTGAGTGCAGTTAGATAATGATGGTTACAACTAAGAATAATGACTTATGAACATGTTAAAAAGGTAGAACAATTCTGAGAGTAAGCTAACCAACCTAGTTTAGCCTAAAGAAGGAAAAACATCATAATATTCACACATTTGACATAAGTTGACGGAAAACAACTGAAATTGAATTAACTAGATCAGTTGTGGAACTATAATGGAACAAATACAAACCGCAATGAACGACACCCTGATTAAGAACTTTGTATTATCTTTTGTGGACTCTGACTTTTTTGAAAATGTGTTCCATCACCTTTAGATTAATCCCATATGCCTGATTTGTAATAACAAAATTGAATCACTTACTATCTGAGAGATTTCTCTACAAGCAGAGCTAAATGGAAATTTGTATCCATTTTGTAAATTTAAATAGAGGAAAAAACCACTATTGTTGTTTACAGCTTAGTGTAGTCGGTTCTGCACCTCAAATAAAAAATAAATATTCACCAACAGTAAATTTTTGTATCTCAGGATTTGGTTCCACATCCAAGAGCAAAAACCTGAGTTAGAGCATGACATGCCATACTCATTAATAGCCATCCTAATTGTTATACTGTCATCCATAATTCCTTTATGGATACTTTGGGACAATCATATGTGTACTATTGATGTGCTGTAGAGAGCTCCTGGCTACTCACATTAGTCTATGGTAGTCCCAACCCACAGAAGCAAGATCTATTGTGGCAACGACTAACGAACCTTGCTTCCCACATTAATGAAGCTTGGGATCTTATAGGGGACTTTAATACTATGCTTGACATCTCTGAGAAGCGTGGCATGTGTGGTTTCAATAGACGTTCCAGCCTCAAGTTCAATTCCTTTCTAACTACTGCTGGCCTCAAAGACATGGCGTCCTCGGGTCACCGTTTCACATTTAGAAAGGGTTGCCTACTCGAAAAGTTGGATAGAACTGTTGCTAACAAAGATTGGCTATCCATTGAAGGAGGCATGAACATCAGCATTCTTCTTCATCTTCATAGTGACCATAACCCTATCCTGCTATTGGGGCAACGCCCATCGGCGAGAGGCAACCATTTCAAGATGAAGATGAGTTGGAACATTATCCCCGAGTTCAAGTCTGAACTCCTCCCTGCATGGGACGACACGCGCCCTCTCTTGGAGGTGCTGCCCGCCTTCAAGATTGCTGCAGCCAAGTGGGAAGCTAAACGCCTTAAAAATCAGCACAAATGCAAAGATGTCCTCCTACGCAAAATCGACAGATGGCAGGTACAATCCCAGTCATCCCATTCTATTTCAAACCAACTGTGATGTGTCGTGCTCTAGGTAAAACTAAGCACCATCCTCTTGAGGGAGGAGGCAAACTTGCAACAATGGTCCAACATTAACTGGCTACAATATGGTGATGGCAACAACAAGTTCTTCCATGCATTTGTCAAAGCAAGAAGGCAACACAACAAGATGTCTAGGCTTCGTGATGATAACAGAGCCTAGATCACTTCTCCAGTGCACATCAAGCAGCACGTGCATGACTTCTTCAAGCGACTCCTCTGCACGCCGAGTCACACCCCGTTAGACAGCAACGCCATCGGCAAGTACGTAGGTGAGTTCAGGGACATCTTGAATGCACACCTTCTCAATCGAGTTATTGATGCTGAAGAGATCAAGAGAGTCATGTTCCTCATGGCCCCAACTAAAGCTACGAGACCAGATGGTATCCATAATGGTTTTGTGCGACGCCATTGGTCTCATGTGGGAGGGATCATTCGTCTCTGTGGTAGAAGAGGCTTTCAGCACTAGCACGGTCGACCCACGAATCACAAACTCCCTGCTGGTGCTCATTCCCAAAATAGCAAGTCTGCAGTGTTGCAGTGACCTATGGCCCATCTCTCTCAGCAACTACTGTTTCAAGCTTATTTCTAAGGTTATTGTGGAAAGATTAAAGCCCTTCCTCAATGACTAGGTTTCCTTAAACCAATCGAGCTTCATCCCAGGCCGGAGGATCAGTGACAACATCATCCTCGTGCAAGAAGTTGTCCACTCAATGAAAAGCAAGCATGGCAGAAAGAAGTGGGTTATAATCAAATTGGACCTATCCAAGGCTTTTGACCGAATGAGTTGGCCCTTCATAGAGGACACCCTTAAGAAAATGGGTATCCCTGACAGTCTACCCAAGATGATTATACATGTCATCTCCATCGGTAGCACCTCGATCCTATGGGAAGGTGCACCCATGGAACCCATCAAATCCACCCAGGGTGTCCGGAAGGGCGACCCCATCAACCCCTACCTGTTTATGCTTTGTATGGAATGCCTTAGTCAAGCAATCTTAGCGGAGGTAGTGTGGGGTACCTGGAAGCTGATCATGGTCACCAAGGCTGGCTTGTCACTCTCCCATGTGATGTTTGCCGACGATCTACTGCTTATGGCTGAAGTGTCTACTGCTCAGGCCTCTACTATCAACAAGGTCCTAAATGAATTCTCATTAATGTACGGTCAAGTTGTCTCAAAGGATAAATTATGCTGCTACTTCTCACCCAACACTACCACAGTAGAGCGACGTCCCTTCTGCCATCGCATGGGTATTTCTAGAACTACTGATTTGGGTCGTTACTTGGGCGTCCAAGTTCTACACCACAGGGTGAACAAGCAAATACATTGTCATATTCTACAATCCATCAGAGGCCACATGGACAGTTGGTCATCCCAACACCTGTCACTTATGGGCCGCATCGCACAAGCAAAAAGCTCTTTACAAATGATTCCTTCATACAATATGTAGTCTGTGAAGCTCTCTCTGACACTCCGTGATGATATTGACAGACATGTTTGGGATTTCATCTGGTTCGATGGTCATGAACAAAAGAAAATTTCATTGGTCTCATAGGAGAAACTGACCAGAAGTAAGTCACTCGGCGGACTTGAGATCAAGGCCGCTAGAGATCCGAATGTGGCGCTCATGATGAAGAATGCATGGCAGTTCCTTAAAAACTCTCCATATCAGTGGGTTGTTGTGATGTGGAACAAATACATGCGATGCGGGACAGTGTTAAAGACATCAGGCTCCTCGGCATGGTCCTTTATTAAAAGTTACCTACCTAAACTCAAAGCTATATGTCATAAGACTATAAACTCCGGTTCCGGTACTAATGTCTGGCGTGATAAGTGGCTGATGGGTAAGTCAATACTTGATATTGCCCCCAACACACTTGTCCCCGAAGATCTCAAGGACCTCACCGTGCAATGCATGTCACTTCCCTCATGTGTGTGGGACTGGGAGTTTATCCAGGTGTATCCCCCCCACATCATGGCCCCCGACACATGGTATTGGCCTACGAACCCCACATGAGAACTCTCAGCCAGCATGGCATATACTTGGATAAAGGGACATCACGCTATGATCATCTCTAACAACTGGAAGGTGGTCTGGTCACTTCTGCTTCCACTGAAGCAACACACCTTCATCTGGCTACTCAAGCATCGTGTCCTCCTCACAAACGTGGAGAAGGTGCGTTGTCACATCCTCAGTGATAGTATTTTCCCCATCTGTATGAAGGAGCAGGATACTCTGACCCACTGTCTCTGGGACTATCCGATGAGCTTGGAAGTATGGCAACTACTCAACATGGACCCTTCATTCTTTACACTATATGTGGACGATTGGATAGCATATATCATTCATAGTAAGGACACCGTTGAAGCCATAGCACTACGCTGCATCGGGTGTTGGACCATTTGGCATGCACGAAACAACCATCTCCATGGAGGTAAACACCCCCTCCTACTGTCCTAGTGTCCCTCATCTGAGAAAGAACCAAGTCTATCCTCTCCGTCAAGAAAGGCAACACACCCACCTATATTTTTTTAGGTGAAAACACAAGTTTAGGTGGAATTCAAATTCTTGGCAGGAAATATTTATTTGGAAAGACATAATAGAAAATTAATTTGGATATAAAATTTTCAATTGGAGGGAACCATACCCATTGTTGGTGGTATTTTATGTTATTTACTATCACTGTATAGCTAATTGGGCTTCCTCTACTTAACTCATTATCATTGGTTTAGTTTATATTATGTTGTATCTCTAGAACATTATACCTTGAGATAAGGCTATATATGACTCTCTATAACTGTGATTCTCCCATAATAAGATTTTCAATTCATATGGTATCAAGAGTAATTTTCTATGCCTCATGGTTTCCAGAGAGCAGCCCAACCCTCTTAGTGTCTCTCCCGATGTCATTCTCCTACTCTTATTATTCTTCTTCTATCATTCCCCCATCCACATCCCCGCCCCATTGGTAGCGCCATGCTCCGCTCATAGTGGTCGGCCGCAATAGGAAGGCGCCCCTTCCTGCAATAGGCAGTCGCCCGCACACAGTAGGGCACCGTCGGTATACAAAAGGGCGTCGCTGCCAGTGTGTCGTGCGACTGACCTCGGTGTGGTATCCCACCACTTTTCCGATGTCAGTTGTAGATCAATTTTCTGGGTAGGTGTTGCTCCCCAGTATCTGATTAGGTGTTGATTCCCCACACTTTGCCCCTCCGTTGCTCTTTCTCCATAGGATTATCTACTCTAGCTTGCCTGATTTATCGGTAGGAGAAACATCGTCACCGTCCCCTTAGGAGTTGCACTCATTATGCCTTGATAGGGTACTTTATAGCATAGCAAACTCCATAGGAATCATTGCCCCTCTCCTTCGGTCACCCATCAAATATGACTATTAGTATATTGATCTTAGCAGGATGGGGATCTACTTCTAAAAATAAGTTTTCAACAACCTTGGACCTATCTTTCTCTTTCCTTTCCTCCCCATGTATTATCCCTATGTACATGGATGAGTGTAGTTAATAGTTAAGGATCCATTACTTATTTCCTATCACAATGCCTTATCCCTGTGATAATGCTTCAACCATTTTTCTTTTTGGAGTTCTCTTTCTTTCCTCTCAATGTGCATCTTACCACGGATTGCCTATATCACTACTATTTACCAATATGACCATTTGATATCTTTCTCCTTTGTTGTCCTACGAATGTGATTGTTTCATCATGTCTGAAGACAAAGTTTGTGACAAAGATTCACCTCAAACCATTATCTTAAACGACAATGATCCTATCTCAATCATCAAGTTAAATGGGTATAATTACATGCTATGGATGTATTCTATACAAACCATCTTGGAATTCAAAAACAAGGTGAAATTCACAAAAAAAACTACTGAAGATGCCCCTAAATGGGAATGGGGAAATAGCCAAGTCAAAATATGGCTATAAAACAACATGAAACCTTCTATTACCTCTAAGTACATGTTTTCTAAAGATGTGAAGGAACAAATGGATATTTCTCGTCACCATTACATGTAGGGAAAAAATGCCTTTAGGCTTTACAAAATCTATGATAAATAGTTTGGTGAAAAATAGGATGATCAGACCCTTGATGAATAATTTGATTCCATTGACATACTATCGTTGACTATTTTATCATGTCACTTTTGATGATTAAACCAAAGAACGTGTTAATCTTATCACAACCAATTTTCTCTGTAACCTTCATCCAAAAAATGCTCCAGTTCACAACATCATCTTAGCATGTGACAATTTTCCCACTCTAGAAGATGTCTTCTCCCATCTCCAAGAGCCTGAAGTTGGCTTTTCTCCTCTAGTCCACCAGAATCACAACTAATGCTTATAGTTGTTGCTTGTGAGCATTGTCGTGGATGCCCCCTAAGGCCCAAATGCACTTTCTACAATAATTTAGTATACTTGGAAGAGAAGTGATATCAGAAGCATGGTCATCCGAATGGGCACTTGTGGCATTAGATCTACCCATGTTGCCCAAGGATCATATACTCTGTCTGTCACCATCTCTTTAGTTGGGTATGAGCAACTTTTACATGCCTATGGATAGGCTACTCTATAATCCACATGATCTGTGGATATTATGTCCATATAATTTGTTGTGACATCTTTAGCAAATCTGACCTCCTACGAAGGTAATGTTAGGGCCTCCATGCTTGCATCCCGCTCATCCTAATTTATCGACTTTGGGGCCACCCAACATATGACTAGTATGACACACCTCTTCTCCTGTACTATACCTCATATTCCTACCTCATCTATCAATCTAGCATATGACTCCAATAAATTGTTCAACAATGTGGTCTTAATATCTCATCTAGTTTAAACTCAAATTTATTCACCATATTCCTCATTTCCCTTTAATTTATTGTTTGTTTCTAAGTTAGTTGATTCCTTTACTTGCAACATCACCTTTGGTAGTCATGGTATTATGATGTGGGGTTCTCAGACTTTCAAGACAATTGGTTCGGGTTTTAGAACCGATGACTTATACTACTTTGGTGATAACATTCCTTTTTTGCCCTTCTTGTGAGCACACCTCTCCAACTTCATCAATGCTATGCTCATCCCTCCTCGGACAAGTTTAATCACCTAGAACCTTCTTTAGTCTAAAAAGTCTTCCATGTGACTCGTGTGGGTCTCGGAAGCAATGTAAGAGTTCTTTTCATAGAAAAACTAGTCTATGTTGTAAAGCTTATTTTGATGTTATTCACAATGACTTTTGTGGTCCTTTTCAAACCACTAGTTTTAATGCATTATGTTATTCTCATTAACTTTTTTGATAAATTCTCTTGCATGACTTGGCTATATTTGTTGAAATCTTATGATGAGATGCTTGATTTTTTCAGAATTTTCATAAAATGATCTCAACACAATTTAATAAATTCATTAAAATCTTCCAGACTAACATTTCTATAGAATATGTTTCTGGTCAGGTGTCTTCATTTTCCCCTAGAACTAGAACCATCCACCAATGTTCATGTGCTCACACTCCCACAACAAAATGGGGTCGCATTATACAAATATTTCTATTTGCTTGATATATCTTGTGCTCTTATGCTTCAAGTAAAATTAACTAAGTCCTATTGGTGTGAGATTGTACTCACTGCATACTATCTCATCAATAGACAAATGTTGTTTTCTCTATAGTGCAATACACCCTTTCCAATCATATCAACTACTCAAACAACAATTTCACTTTTCTTTTCATGTTTTCAGGTGCACTAATTTTGTGCATAACTTTAATTCAAAAGTAGATAAACTTGATCCCCACTCTATCAAAAAAGTTTTCCTTGACGATTCTACCTTCCAAAATGATTTTCTTTGTTATAGTCTAAGAAATTGTCCTATGTATGTCTCTGTCAACATTATGTTTCATAAATCAAATATGTTCTTTGATTCTAGGTTGCCATCCCCTCATCCTCAACCTCAACCTCAAACTGAGTTTGTTGAGATTGATCTTTCTAACCTAGTGGATCATGAACCCATCACCATCTTGTTGTCATTCCTCCTACATTAGCACATGACCCAACATCATTTTTCACATCTAAGGATCTATCACGGTCTGTGGCTCTCCGCAAACATGTGCACTCTTGCACTCTACCCCATCTAATATCTCATACATGTTGCTTGTCCAATTTTTGTCATTCTGGTAAATTCACTGCACAACACCTTGACGCTATCCAAATTCTAAAAAATTATCATGAGGCACTTCAAGATCCTGGTTGGAGAGTTGTTATGCTCGAGGAATGACATCATTGTATGAGTATGGGACTTGGGATCTGTCCCTCTCCCTCCAAACAAAAACATTATAGGCTGCAAATTGGTCCTCTCTATTTAATATAGTTTAGTTGGATCGATGGAATGATTCAAGACCCATCTTGTTGCTGAAGGATTCACCCAAAAATATGTTGTGGATTTCTTTGAAGCCTTCTTACTGGTCACATGTATTGCATTTGTTAGTATTGTTATCTCCCTTTCCACTCACATGGACTGCCTTCAGTTCCAACTTGACGTTAAAATGCATACCTTCATGGTTATTTGAAAGAGAAATCATATATACAACAACCTCCAAGTTTTAGCATTGAGGGGGAGTCTTCCCAAAACGTTTGCCATCTTAAACACTCTTTATATGCTCTCAAGAAATGACCACATGCCTGATTTACAAAACCTAGTAGAGTTCTTAAGAACCTAGTAGAGTTCTTACTAGCATGGGTTTTACCAGATTGTATGGTGATTACAACCTTTTCTTTAGCTTATCTCAAGCTAGAACCATCATCCTCACCAACTATGTTAATGTTATCAATATCACTGGCAATGATGCTCATCGGATTTCAGCCTTGAATCATGCACTAAAGCAACATTTCCATACCAAGGATCTAGGGCAAGTTCTCTACTGCTTGGGAATAGAGGTGCTCCCTTCTCATTAGGGAACTTATTTTTCTCAGTGGAAGTATGTCCTCAACCACTTGAAAGTTTCTCGTATGTTGAATTCTATACATGTTCCTTCACCTATGGACTAACACAACCAAGTTCTATATGGGGGGGGGTCTTTCTCAAATCCTGCACAATATACACACATGATTGGGAAACTCATCTATCTTACTATTATCAGACCAAACATAGCCTTTTCTATTAGTGTTGTTAGTAAGCACATGGCTAAACCCCTTGTGTGCCACTAGAGTTAGGTACAATTTATCCTCCGATATATGAAAACTACACCTGGTCGAGGCTCATGTACAAGAAACCACAATCTTAATATATCCCTTTGACTTGCTATGTTGATGCGGATTGAGTCGGAGATGTGAATGATAGATTTCTAGCTTATGTGTTCTATTAGGTGGTCATCATGTCAGTTGCTGAGTAAGAAGCAGCCTTTTGTGGCTCGTTTTAGTACCGAGGTAGAACATTGTGCCATGGCATATGCTTGTTGTGAAATTCAATGGGCAACTTCTATTATTCAAGAATTAGGTTTTCCTCTCTCATCTCCAACAACTCACAAATGTGACAACCAGACGGCTATGCATATAGCTAATAATCCAATTTTTCATGAACATGCCAATCATATTAAGGTTGACTGCTACTTTATGAGAAACTTAATTCGTGACAAGAAGATCATTACGACATATGTGAAGACTAGATAATAGACTATTAATGTCTTCAGCAAGCCTCTTCGACCTTCATCCTTCTCCTATATGTGTGACAATATGAGATTACATGACATGTACTCTCTCGATAGACAGAGAGTGTTGGCGATATTTTATGTTATTTATTAACTCTATATTAGTTAGACAGTTCTAAAACCACATACCCTATGGTCATGTAAATGGTTATACGGTTCTATATGAAACATAACATTATAACATAACCTAAGGACGCAATCATTAATTGAATAATACCTTCTATTATTCAAGAATTAGGTTTTCCTAAGGAAGAAACATTCCGAGGAGGGGATTAGGTGAATTGCCGCCATCAACCTTTGTCCTTGTTAGGCTACTTAATTCGGCGGCCTTTTCCCATGCCAGCAAGATTGGGATCATCAGTTTTGGAGCGTTCCTTCAAATCCGTGTGTGTCTATGCTTTTATTCTCCGCTGTGTCGGAATCTTTGGTTGACCAAATCCGGCTACTGAACGAAGCTAGAAGTTCGCCTCACCTGGTCATTCAACGTTTGCAGTAATCCTTTCCTTTTCCACGCTTTTAACTTTCGATTAAGCCACTAACACACTCTGGAACGTGAACTCTGATGGAGAACCAAAACAAATTACATTACAAAATCACACTTTTAGTCGGAGGAGGCTTGTAAACGAATACTAGCCCCCTATTGAACAGCCAACGTCATCGTGGCTCATGGACCGTGACACGCTATTGTTTACGACAAGGAATCACCAGATGTTGCCGTCACGATCGCGGTCATCACTCGCCGCCAAGCCCGTGTCAGCTCGCTGTGTCTACTCCATTGTTAAGGAAAGCATGTAAAGCGACGAGCGGGCGAGCACGGATCAATGCATGACAGCCAAATAACGCTGGGGCCGCACTGCCGCAGCATAATGTAGCCGTGAGCTGAGCTCTTTCTTAGCTTCATCTACCTGTCATTGTCCCCATAATAACAAACAGCACCGGGGGTCGGCGAATCGAAAAAAGGTGTTTCGATCGAACCCTGGATAACTCCTTCAATTTTACAAATGCTAAAAAAAAACCCTCCACCGTCGCCAATAATTACTGTGAATGGGTCTTATTTTCTTCTTCTTCACGTGTATGTTTTTTTGGCACATCCTATAATTTTTAATTTAAAGATTAATATGTTTGCTACAAAAAAGGTCACAATAAGTCATGTTTTTATTTATACAATCTAAATTGATTTAAACAAATTTATGCTTAAGTTGACCGAACCTAAATAACTATTTTTTTAAAATTAAATCTTGCCCAATATGAATAATACGACCATGATGGCAATGAATTATGCTTTTATATACATCACCCAACCTGAATAATTTTATTCTGTATTGGATGCGACCCAACTTACCTAATTTTTTTCTCAAACCCCACCTGACGTGAACAATACCATTGATGTATCAGTGAGTCAAATTTGTGTACCCAACCCCACTTGAATAAAATTTCCTTGTGTGAAACTTGATCTGATTAAAATAACTTTTTTCAAAAATGAACTCGACTCCAACAAGATTTGACATCAACTTAAAATGTCCTGAACAAGAGTCTTGCAAGGCTCGACTCACACGTGTATTGTACTGAACCTTCCATAACCCAGACCCAAAATGACCCATATCTAATGGTATCTTTATTAATATCATCTATATAAAGATACATAGCCAAAAATGTAGGTGAATCTAAAACGCGACTTGATCGAGCTCGACAAAACCTATTTTTCAACTGAAGTAATGGCGCCCCAACCAAAATGAACATGTACAATATTGGACCTAACTCAACCTAAAACTTGAACAAACCCCTCAAATTGGTGTACTTTATAGCCGGGTTGGGTTTTGTCGGGCCAGGTCAGGCTTGGTCTGTCTTGTTTTGATGAAATCATGTTTCAAGTCTACCTAGATTTTAATTATTTTTTTTTATGAATAAAAACATTAGAATGATAGTGTTCGGTCTTCTCGAGTCAGGCCAGGTTTGAGTTGGTTTAGTATGAGTCTAGTAAGTTCGTGTTAGAGCTCTTATAACTCTTGTTTATGTTATGTGGGTTAAGTTGTACCTTGACCCGAGAAAAACCAACCCAACGTGAAAATTTATGGGCTTTATGATTTTGTTGGTTTCCGACCGAGTCAGATCAAGCACGAAGTACAACTTAGTTCAAGTCAAATCTCACTTACTTCATGTGAGATTGGGTCTTGTTCAATTCACATCAAGTCGCCTTTTAAAGTTTACCTACATTTCCAATCATACTTTTCCACCAATAGTAATCCTAGGTTAAGGTAGGGTCAGTTTAGTTTAGGTTTACGTTGTACCTTCTACAACTCTTATCATATCATTTTGGGTTTATGTTAGTTTTGTTCAGATCGGGTCGGGGCCAAATTGGAGAAATTTTAATTCACGACAAGATTCAACGCATCAAATTTTTATTCGAGTTGAGTTGAGTACACAAGAACATGACATACGACTATTCTAATTAACTCACAAAATTTTTATGTGAGTCCGAATGGGGCTACTCATAGAGAAAATTTTATTCAATTTGGACCAAGTATACAAACCATGACCCACCGTCAGCTTGTTGTAATAAATGCATAAAATTTAGAACAAAATATTTAAAGAAAAGAAGAGAATATAAAGTGAAGGAAAAGAAACATTCTCCGTCAACTGTAGACCGTTGTGACGGTGGAGAATTTTTTCGCATTTCTGAAAACTGAGGGAAGTATTTGATATTTGATTATAATATAGGGGTGTTTGGGAAAATATTCTCACATTATAACGTCTGCCTATCCCTTCCGTGTCACTGGGCCCGTGTCCGTGTGTGCACACGCGAGCAGGTCCTCAACAAGTCAGCCAGCGAACAAGCTGCTGCTTGACGAGCGAGAGAGAGAGAGAGAGAGAGAGGAGGCGAAGTGAAAGGCTAGCAAAAGATCACTTTTCCTCTCCTTTCTCTCTTTCTTCTTCATGCAACAGAGCCACCGGCCATAGAATCCCCTCGCACACCAATCCCCTTCCTTTTACCTTTCCCTCCCTATTATTCCTCCCACTTTCAACGCGCCAAATGTCCACTCTTTACCCACCTTAGCTGGCCCTCGGTCCTTGCTGGCGGTTCGCGTCCTCGGGGCCCTTTCCCCTTCTCCCCTCCCTCTCGCTACCCGTCCCAACAGGCCGCAGCAACAGTCCCGCGGCCGTCCAGCAGTAGTCAACCCAATGGGTTGCTGCTCGTCCTCCATGCCGGCGCCAGCGGACCCGCTGACCGACGGCCTGGACGGGCTTCTCCCGCCGAGCCATCAGCAGCAGCAGGAGGAGGTCGAAAATCATCACCACCACCCCCTCCAGCAACCAGACAGCCCATCCTTGTTACCCCCTGGGGAGTCATCGACGGCTCCCCAGGAGGAGCCCGTCACTGGCACAGCGCCGGCCTTCAGGGTCTTCTCACTGTCCGAACTGAGTGCCGCCACTGACTGCTTCAGCCCGGACAACATCGTGTCCGAGAACGGCGACAGGGGTCCGAACGTCATCTACAAAGGTCGACTACAGGACCGGCGCTGGGTCGCTGTAAAAAAGTTCTCCAAAGCCGCGTGGCCTGACCCAGACCAACTCGCGGTACGTTGAGATGAGCACATAGATTTTGCTTCTCTGTAGGACTTGGGTGGGGGTCTCATTTCCAGTATTTGTTTTCGTGTGTAGGAGGAAGCGTCTGGCGTCGGAGAGCTGCGCCACCGGAGGCTCGCGAACCTAATCGGGTACTGCTGTGACGGGGACGAGAGGCTGCTGGTCGCTGAGTTCATGCCCAATGACACACTCACCAAGCATCTCTTCCACTGTATGCCTCACGGAATCCACTTTTATCCCGTCTTTACTTTGTTTCTCTTTCTCTTTTAATCCGTTTGCCCGCTGTCCACTCCTGAGAGCTGATCCCAAACTCTGCGTTTTCTTCCCTCCTTTTAATTCCACTCCTCTTTAACAATCGCATTTGTTCAAAGGAGCTATGCCCTCGATTCCTTAGAGAACGATTTTGAGAAGGAATGGTAGGTATAAATGGATCGGAAAATTTTTGCGGAAGAAAAGCCCATGACATGGCTTCCAGTCCTTGAACAACACTTCCCTCTCTCTTTCTCTGCTAGACTAGCGCTGTCTATAGCACCTAGTTACGAGAAAGCACTTGGTATTCAACATTTTACCACAACCAAGCAGCCAACATGTGCCGGAGAGAGATGTATTTTTGTTTGTTTGTTTAC
This sequence comes from Alisma plantago-aquatica, assembly GCA_963693085.1. Classification (NCBI taxonomy): domain Eukaryota; kingdom Viridiplantae; phylum Streptophyta; class Magnoliopsida; order Alismatales; family Alismataceae; genus Alisma; species Alisma plantago-aquatica. Next base: position 70,994,852 of record OY856411.1, on the reverse strand, counting down.
AGGTGGATAATTTGATTCAGAGTTTTTTAGAATTTGTGTTGTTTTGTTCCTTTTTCTTTCATAAGATGGTTTTGTTACAGTTCTGAACAAAATGCCAGTGACGCCTCCTAGCTTACCACATGTCTTCTTCTCTGACACCAACAACCTATTACCCGAATTATCTAATATGACGTTGTTTACTCATAGTTGGTATTTCAGCTACTCCATGCTTGTATCTATCTGTTGGAAAAATTTATCTTACACTTGCAATCTCCTGTCCCTGCATACTGCTGGTTAGAGAGACAAATCAATGAATCGAGTACTGTCAATCTTCGCATTCTACAAATCTCTTGTGTTGATGATGGATGGCATCCTTTTAACTGGCCTGATTTTCTTTATAGGGGAAAATCAGACCATCAAGTGGGCCATGCGTTTAAGGGTTGCTTTTTATATTGCAGAAGCCTTAGACTACTGCAGTACACAAGGGAGGCCTCTGTATCACGACTTGAATGCATACCGGGTTCTCTTTGACGAGGTAAAGGGTTGCTTTAATTTCCCAGTTTGTTCTCTTCAGTTCTGGGCAATATAGTAATATCATTCAAGCATCATCTCTGTCTGTGTTTTTTGTAATGGGACATACACCTTGGCTTTTTTATTTTCGTATGGGATTTCTGTTTTGTTTTGTCTTTGAATTTCAAGTGGTGTTTTGAGTTGGATATTGTACAATAAGATTTATTATGTTCAGGATTCTGTTTATGTGTTTTGCTCCAGGAAGGAACTGCTTTGAGTTCTTCTGAAATCCTGGTTGAGACATTTACCTCTGTAGAGAGTTATGGTGGTTGCAAACCCTTTCTGAGGAGATATGATGAGACTGGTTTGGATGGGAAAGGAAGTGATGCATTTCGCTGGAAATAATAGGGCTTTTTCTTATTTAGAGTCGGGGCATTTAGAGACTCTGAAGACAAACAATGACCCAAAATTTTGGAATATAGGAATCTGTTCTGTATGAGGAGCCGACACTGAAGCTAAGCAATACCTTTGTCTACAACATTATGTCAATTAGAAGTCCGTATCCTATATTTTTGTCTCTTTGAGGACTTTTCCAGAATTTGGACACATCTTATGATAATTTCACCTCAAAGGCAATCTCTAGCATCGCTTCCTCGCTTCTACCTTGAACAAATTTCAAATTATGGGATCGCTTCCAAGCTTCTACCTCGAAGAAATTCCAAATTATGGCAATCTCTAGCATTGCTTCCTCGCTTCTACCTCGGAGAAATTTATCATAAATACACCTTGCCTTTTTTTATATGAGATATGCTGTTTGCTCTGTCTTTTAATTCTAGTGGTATTTTGATGAAGCTAGAACTTACACCAAAAGATTACTTTTCCAATGGAAGTCCTAATATGCACCAAAAACCCTAGGGAGTTGATGTTCTCTCTAGGTTTACCTATAACTGGTGCTAGATAAATGCTCCAACCCCACAAGAGTGTGGAAGCCTTATCATAGTACAGATTTAGGATCGAACCCAAAGGACAACGTTAAGAATCTGAGTGTCTTTTTCTTGTTTCGTATCAATCTAAGTTAATCATCTAAGACTAGAAGTTTGATTTGAGTTATTTAACCTAAAGCATGCAAAAGTAAAGGCAAGAATAAAAACTAGTTTAAGGATTAAAAACTAAGATTAGCAGATGATGATGGATCACTGGGGTGATGCAGGTGTTCGCCACCACTACACATGAATTGTACTTGTACCAAACATAGCAAGACTTGTAAGCAAGATACATGGATGTTGTACAAAACAGATGTCTTATAGGACAAGAGCGGTGCACACACCCTTCACGGGTTGAGTAACTCTCATTCGGTACGTATCTACGTGTCAATGAAGATATGTAGTCTCCGAAGAGAAAATCTTACTCGACCTCGTGAAACGTGCATCGGAAAACTTAACAAGCGAGCGATAATTACCAAATCGATTAGTATCCTTATAGACTATCCCTCTTTCGAGGATATAGCTACGAGGAACGTGAGAGTGTTGCAACGTCAGCCATTCTCGAACGAATGGTCAAGTACTTTGCACCACTCTCTCCTTGGAGTGTGTTCCTCGACCTGTCAAGATCGCACTTTTGTACGTCAACTGATTCCATTTCATAGTACAAAAGTACAACGATGGAGGTGAGTTTACTCCACTCCTTAGAAAGCGTTCCTAGATACCGAAACGGGTGCGCGGTGGGTACACGCACCAGAAACCAAAACTAAATCGGTATTCGAGTCTCAAGAGCGGTCGTAGACAAACCACAACGAAAGGCAATAGATGCATACAAGAACGCGGCCAACATTCAAGCATGTATGAAACGATTTAGTATTGAAACGGAATGATAACATCTTTTTAGTACAAGATACAAAACACGGGCAGCGGGGCTAGTCCCCGCACCCCAGTGGATGGAACTACTCGCTCCTCATAGAGGGAGCAACAAAGAAAGAGAAGAGAGAGAAAGAAAGCATCGTCGGAGCAGAAGAGTAGATCTGTGACAGCCCGGTGTAGATCGTCGCAGTCTCCGGGACTGCTCCGTCGTGGTTGATGTCGTCCGTTTCTCCGCCTCGATCTTCGGGTCAACCTCCGGAATAGCAAAAGTAGGATGAGGTGGAGCTATGGTGTGAGCAATGGTGAGATGGTGATGGAACAGCCTACTAGACCTGCGCCCGGACTGGCTGCTCACCGGATCTGGACTCAGGATGGGATTCTGAGGCTGTGGGTGAAGTTTGGTCTGAAACGGTGCTCGGGCAATCTGGCGGCGTTCCGGCACTGGTCCCAGTCCGGCAGCTTTTGGGCGTAGTGAGATGGGATGCCTAATGGGGACCCTTGGGATCCTATTTATAGGCACTGGACTGGCTCTCACATTTTTTTGTGTGATTCCAGACCGAAAATATCTTTGACATTCGGTTTGCTTTTGTATGCAAATCCATACGATCTACGTGAATATTCCTCGCGGTCTTAATCACTTAGCCTTCGCGGTCTACACTTCAGTCCTCGCGGTCTTCTCTCCTTGGCCTCACGGTCTTCTCTCCTTGGCCTCGCGGTCTGCACTTCTTCAGCCTCGCGGTCTAATCTCCTTGGCCTCGCGGTCAGCGCTTCTTCAGCCTCGCGGTCTGTACTTCTTTATCCTCGCGGTCTGCACTGCATGCGTGGGGTCACGCGGCCCTTTTCTTCTCACGGTCTTGGCTTTGACAAAGTGCTGCGTGCACTTCGCGGTCTCGGTTGCATGCATAGTCATGCGTTCCTCGCGGTCTCGCCAAAGTCATTCACATGTTGGTTATTCACGTGAATTGCAAAATCAGCTCACTCGATCTTAATTCCTTGCTATCATGCACGTGGGAATCACCTTATTCAGCCAAAAGGCTTGCTGCTCGCTGCATTCACCCTCTCATTCGGTCCTCATTGGTTTGACTTTTTCAACCAGCTCACACGGTTTGGTTGCTTTGCTTTTCTCCATTCGGTTTGGCTGATTTCCATGCACGTGATTATTCCACCAAATGGAGCATTGCTTCTTCTCATACATGCATTCACATCCCGCAGCGTTGCTTTTCCTTTTATCTATACATGAGTAAGTTGGTTTCCAGCACATTGGCTCATGCGTTTTGGCTTTTTTTTATAGTTCTCACGATCTCAACAATCAGCAACGATTTACTCATGCCATGCTCCATGTATTTTGCATTGCTCATGCTTCACGTGAGTGGCTGATGTGAGTATCTTATTTTAAATGGTTTTCATCACGGTCTTGCATGCGGTTTTGGATTAAAAACTCCATGCGATCTTCATGCAGCTTGCAACGTTAAATAGATTGCTGCTGTGTTTTTAGCAAACGGTCTTGACTCATCCAAGGCAATTGGTTCACGGTCTTCATATTCCAATAATAAGCAAACGGTCTTGCTTCGATCGGTCTTGGGACCGCGAGGATCCAAACGGTCTTGAGACCGCGAGGATCCAAACGGTCTTGAGACCGCGAGGATCCAAACGGTCTTGAGACCGTGAGGATCCAAACGGTCTGGAGACCGCGAGGATCCAAACGGTCTTGAGACCGCGAGGATCCAAACGGTCTGGAGACCGCGGGGATCCAAACGGTCTTGAGACCGCGAGGATCCAAACGGTCTTGAGACCGCGAGGATCCAAACGGTCTTGAGACCGCGAGGATCCAAACGGTCTGGAGACCGCGAGGATCCAAACGGTCTTGAGACCGCGAGGATCCAAGCGGTCTCGGGACCGCGAGGATCCAAACGTTCTTGAGACCGTATGCATGGAGTTTCTTGATTTTCCTTAGTGGTTGGATGAAAAGGAACTGTTGGATCTCGATCGGATGGTTGCGAGTGATCTGCAAAGGGAAAGGAGAATGTGTAAGAGATAATATCATTGAATATACTAGTAATTAGAACTATTTAGGCAATATTTGCAAGGAATTAGTGAAACACTCAAAGTAAACCAAAGCGAGGGTAAATCAGTCAATATGAGGAACAAAATCCCTAGAATTGGCGACTGTGCAGATGAATCTGGAGGGTTCATCATATTTTGAGTCGGATATTCTGCAAAGCAATTATTACGTCCAGGATTCTGTTATGTATTGCTGTTTGCTATGTCCCAAATGATATCATCCTTGCCAACCAGCTTCGCGATAGGAGCGGGGATTTCGGGGAATAGCCCACCACCTGAAGATGCCACTTCGCTCCTATCGCGACTTTAAGCTCTATGACTGCCATGCGATCGTCACTTTCAAAGTATGCATCAGTACTAGCAAGGTCCAAACTTCTTGTATCAAGGTTACATGCATCATTCCAATCAATGATTGAGCCGTGCGATGACAATGACCTCAAGCACTAAGTATAAAGATGATTAGGGCTATGAGGATGCAAACTAGCTATTGAGCCTACGGACAATGAAAATGAGTGCAAGGATCAAGCAAATTGTGTCCTAGTTCAATAGGAACCTAAGATTCCCCATCATGACCCTTGTTGAGCCAGCCTCTACTGTTTTGAGTCTCAATGTGCAGGGTCGATGTGCACGATCATTATAAACAATGGTAATTGCACTCATGTCATCTCCACATCAAATGTTCATGCTCCATAGCCCCTCGTTCCTGTAAAGTTGTCACTACTTGAGCTAATGGAGGACGTTTGGCCTATAGTCACATAAACATAGACCATGTTTTGCCCTCTTTGATGGAGAAGCATATCCATGGCTATTGCTATTGTACTAGTTTATTTGTCTCCAATAATTCTTGCTGACCGTGCCCTACAAGAATCATCACATTAATAGCAATAAGGCCCGTATGTCTAGAACTTCACCAAACACCGTACCACCTATATGCATTGACAACACTTGTTGGTGTATCATGTATACATTACCCATCGCTTTCTTATCATGGCGTCTATGTCGATATATATATTTTAGGTGCTATCCTATAGTTTAAATCACCATTCTAGGACCACCAGATGACCTCTGCGCACATTGTGAAGGTTTCAACAATACATATGTTGTATAGTAAAAGAAGGCTATGCGATATATTGATAAGAGGATTAATTCCCTCTCCTTTATATAGGAGAAGGGGAAGCGTACAAATTTAGACTAAACCCTAATGGGCCAAGACACACTTGGGCCCATATACAAGTAGACTGAAATAACTTAATTAACTAAATTAACCAGACTCTCTACTCCCCTCCAACCTGAAGCTTGGGAGAATCCCAAGTCAATTTGCAAACAAACAGATAGACTAAAGATAAAAAAGCAGAATAAAAAGATAAACCAAGTCCATACAAGAATATTTCCCCCCTCAAGATTATAATAAAACATTCATCATTCAAATACTCCCCCTGATCAAGTAGATAAGCAAAGAAGGTATGCAAGCATGTCAAATCTGAAGTATGTCACAAGTCGCAAGTGCAGGTCGCAAACAAGTAGCAGAAGCTTCTTGATCAAAAGGATGTGGCATCTGGAGTAGTAGCAAACTACAACAAGAAGGCGTCAAAGTCTACATCACAACCACTATCGTATTCCAGAGAGTTCTTGTTCACAGTAGAAAATTCCAGAGAGTGTTGGTTCAGTTGAAAAGTCTAGAGAGTGCTGATTCACAATAGAAATGTCAACAGAGTGCTGGTTTACAGTAAAAAAGTCTAGAGAGTACTAGTTCAAAGTAATCCAGAGAGTGCTGGTTCACAAAAGAAAAGTCCAGAGAGTGCTGGTTCACAGTTTAAAAGGTCAACGTGCACATGCACAAGCAATGTTTACGTGCAAATAAAACACGGATAAAAAGTAGAAAGTAAAGTCGACGTAGCCGGATAGAAGACCATCAGTTTAAATAAGCAAACAATATACATGAAGCTCCAGATACTAAGCTCTCCAAGAAACATATAGCAATAAAAGACTTTCAGATATATAATCAATAGTAGACAAGAAATGTAAAAAGACCCACAAATATATAGAGCAACATAACATAATCTTCCTGTCTTCTATCTCTCCTCTATTTCTCCCCCTCACACCAACCATAGAAAGAACCAAGAGTGATTGGGGTGGACAAATAAGATACAATAGCAGTGGAAATAAATTTGAGACATATATGTAGAGGATGTCAGTCGATATTTCGAGTCAATGTGCAATATGACCTGATTAGACAGATCCGGGGGGTTGGGGGGGGTGAAGCCTCCACGGTACGCACCACTCCGAAGATCAAACCCGATTAAAGATTCGATAAGCAAAATGCATAGTGTATATGGGGGGTGGTGGTAACAAAACATTAATGAATAAAAGGATAAATGTATGTAGGTCTGAGGTTATTAAGGGACTTAAATGTCGAAAACAATAGCCGGAGAAGCAATTTAGAACAATAACAGCTAAGAGCACCAATGGAAAAGAAGCAGTAGCCGTCCTCGTGAAGGACCTTGACAACAACTGTAACATGAATAGGCATGCATCAGAGGGGCTTAAACATAATCTCACGACAAGCAGAGAGACGCTAGGGGGTTGATCAGATGCAGGTGAGAGGCTTCATGTGGGCGAGTCAACGGAAAGCTCAAGTGACGAGGCAGGCAACTTGGGTTGGGATAGGTGTAACTGGATGACGTGATTTTCGATAAGAAGCAGCGACAAAGTTAGGGAATTGGGAGAGGACGACATGTAGCAGGGATAAGGTACAACAAGTTTTTGGATGGGGAGGGGGGCATCGTTCGGTTGGTCAACAAGTAAGGCGACTGATGAAGAAATCAACATCGGCAACATAGGGGCAGATGCTACTGAGAAGTCACTTGGAGGACAACCAACCAGGAAGAGATGGCGGCCGCCCATAGGCAGAGGCAACTGCTCTTTTTAGTTATGTGCTATATAGTAATATCATTCAAGCGTCATCTCTATCTGTGTTTGTTGTAATGGGACATACACCTTGGCTTTTTTATTTTCATATGGGATTGCTGTTTTGTTTTGTCTTTGAATTTCAGGTGGTATTTTGAGTTGGATATTCTACTATACGATTTATTACGTTCGGGATTCTGTTTATGTATTTTGCTCCAAGAAGGGGTTGGTTTGAGTTCTTTTGTAAATTCTGGTTGAGACATTTACCTCTGTAGAGAATAATGGTGGCTGCAAACCCTTTCTGAGGAGATATGATGAAACTGGTTTGGATGGGAAGGAAGTGATGCATTTCGGTGGAAATCATAGGGCTTTTTCTTATTTGGAGCCAGGGTATTTAGAAGACTCTGAAGACAAACAATGTCCTAAAATTTTGGAGTATAGGAATCTGTTCTGTATGAGGAGCCGACACTGAAGATAAGCAATACATTTGTCTACAACATTATCTCGGATAGAAGTCCATATCCTATATTTGTCTTGTTGAGGACCTTTTCAGAATTTAGACACATCGTATGATAATGTCACCTCAAGGGCAATCTCTATCATTGCTTCCTCGCTTCTACCTTGAAGAAATTCTAAATTATGGGATCACTTCCTCCCTTCTACCTCGAAGAAATTCCAAATTATGGCAATCTCTAGCATTGCTTCCTCGCTTCTACCTTGAAATTTATTATATGATACACCTTGTCTTTTTTCATATGAGATTGTTTTTGCTCTATCTTTCAATTCTCGTGGTATTTTGAGTCGGATATTCTGCAAAGCAATTATTACGTTCAGGATTCTATTATGGATTGCTGTTTGCTCTGTCCCAAATGACCTCGTCCTTGCAAACCAGCTTCGCTATAGGAGCGAAGAATTAGGATTCTGGGGAAGAGCCTATCACTTGAGGATGCCACTTCACTCCTATCACGACTTTGGGCTCTACAACTGCCATGCGATCGTCGTTTTTAAAGGACACATAAGTATTGGCAAGGTCCAATACTTCTCATGTCAAGGCTACATGCATTGTTCCAATTAATGATTGAGCCGTGTGATGACAATGACCTCAAGCAATAAATATATAGATGATTAGGGGCAGTGAATTAAAAATCGGCCCAGGCGGCCAAGACCCCCAGCCGCCTAAATTAGCCCCTAATCGCCCGCTTAATCTTTTTGAACAAAATCGCCCGCTTTTTGCCCGCCTCACCCGCTTTTTTCCCGCTCTTTTCCCGCTTTTTTCCCGCTTTTGTTTAAAAATCCTAATGTAAGCATGTAACATTAATTAATTACATAGTCCAAGTAGTGTTGACTATAATATATGAAACTTGTATACATTAAATGTTCCATGATATAGCTAGTCCTAATTTAGAATGCATACTTTGTGTGTAAGCTGTAATAATTGGGTACTGCTGAAATGCATCTAGGTAAATATCATATTGCTCTATTATACTTTAGTGCATGATTAGTTTTACGGATTTCCTTGCTGCTTTCAATGATTAATGATTGGTACTATTGGTTAGTATTACTTTAGTGATTTCTTTAATTCAATAATTCATAGTTTGTTATTTACAATTACTGATCTGCTTGCTGATTTTAGTGATTAGAGATACTGATTAGTAGTAAAGTATTGATGAATACTTAGTTAATTACTGATTTGATGATTAGATATGTGTAAAAGGTCCTTAGAAATATACTTTTTATATACACATACATGCAATTTTATATAAAAATATATAAAATTTAAGCACCCGCATTTTCAAAAATCGCCAGCTTAATCGCCCGCCTACCGCTTAATCGGTTACAGGGTGCTGTCCGCACGCCTCCCGCTTCCTGCTTTCTAATACATTGAACAGTGTTTTGAAAAGCGCCCTAGGCGCCCGCCTAAGCGGCCGCTTGAGCGGCCAGGAGGCTACCGCCTGGTTACAGCCTTGAGCGGCCACTCAGGCGGCAGCCCATTAAGCGGCCGCCTAAACCCGCCTGGCCCGCCTATTTGCCGCCCGATTCCTTGTTTTGGGCGCCCGCTTTTGGCTGCCTAAATTTTAGGTGCTGGGTTTTTGTACAATTGCTTTCTTTTTTCATTTTTTTCTAATCAAATGTTGTTGCTGCTACTATATATTGACTTTCCTAGTATCTATCTATGTGCATGACTGACTGTATTACCATGTAATATAATGTGTAATACTAGAAGTCTGTAATAATGTAATACATTGCTGCTGTACATTGTTTAATATGAAACATTACTGTGTAATAGATTGCTGCTGTACATTATTTAATATGAAACATTACTGTATAATACATTTTATAATACAATAATACATACAAAAATATCTACTTATCTACTGCAAATTGTATTTCTTTATCTTTCTACCTTATATAACTATAATGTACTAAATACTAATACATTCTATAGTGTAATATATATTCTATTGTTTACTGGATATTAATGAAAAACATTATATATATTCTATTTGTTTACTGCATAAGCTACATTAATACATTATATATCTTCTACTGCTTACTGCATTTTAGTATATATAGTTATAAATATATTCACTACAGTAAAAGTAAACAATTTGGGTATTAGTAATACCCAAATACCATATTACAACTGTGTTAAAAACTATCTGGGTGCTTTTTTTTGTTGTGTAGGCTGTATAGATAAGTCTAAAACTTCCTTATATATATATATATATATATATTATATATTACTTATATACAAACATGTATATCTTTTTATCAAATTATAGAAGAATTTCAGTATCCGCTTTTTCAAAAAGCGCCCACCTGGCACTCAAGCGGCCACAAGGTGCTCTCCGCACGCTTCCCGCTTTCTAAAACATTGATATCAACCAATATTTCGAGTCAATGTGCAATATGTCATGATTAGACAGATGTAGGGAGTTGGGGGGGGGGGACCCCGCAGTATGGACCAGTCTAAAAACCAGACCCGATTAAAGATCCGATAAGTAAAATGCATAGTGTATCTGGGGGGGGGGGACAAAACATTAGGAAGAGAAGGATAAATGTATGTTGGTTTAAGGTTATTGAGGGACTTAAAGGTTGAAAACAACATCCGAAGAAGTAGTAGACCAATAGCAGCTCAGAACACCAAGAGAAAAGAAGCTGTAGTCATCCTCGTGAAGGACCTGGACAACAACTGTAACATAAATAGGCATGCAGTAGAGGGGATTGAACATAATCTTATGACAAGCAGAAAGTGGCTAGGGGGTTGACGGATGCGGATGAGAGGCTCCGTGTAGATGAGTCAGCAGAAAGCGGAAGTGACAGGGCATGCAACTTGGGTAGGGACGGGTATAACTGGATAACAGGATTTTCGGTAGGAAGCAGCGACAAAGTTTAGGGAATCGGGAGAGGACGACATGTAGCAAGAATAAGGTGCAACAAGTTTTTGGATGAGGAGGGGGCAGCGTGTGGCTGGTCAACAAGTAGGGCGGCGGATGAAGAAATCAACATCGATAACAAAGAGGCAAAATCAATTGAGAAGTTGTTTGGCAGACAACAACCAAGAAGAGATGGTGGCCGCCCGCAGGCGGAGGCAACTGTTGTCTCTCCTCTCTACGGTAGGGTTTTTGGATCCTGCTCTGGTACCATGTTGTAAAGTAAAAGAAGGCTATGCGATATATCTGATAAGGGGAATCCTCCTCCTTTATATAGGAGAAGGGGGAAGCATACAAACTTTAGACTAAACCCTAATGGACCAAGACACACTTAAGCCCATATATAAGTAGACTCAAAACTTAATTAACGAAATTAACCAAGCTCTCTAATAACATACAACGTTCTTTTTCAACCACACCTCTCTGCCTTGTTTTACACCACATGCTCCTTGTTGCATCTTAGACATACATCCATGAGCTACCACCTAACTTGTAGATGCTTATCTTTCTCATCTTGGGTGGGAGCTGATGCAGGTCATGCTACATTGGACCCATATTTAGCCTTGACATTGCTTGCAAGATCTAGGTTAAGGCATGTTGTTGCCTCTACTTATTTATGTGTTATTAATTAATTAGGAATGTAGTTGCAACTTTCAAGTTTTACTTTAATGCAAATTTGTTCTTCAAGTTTGTTGATTAATATCATTCACCAGACCATTAGGATCTAGTACGAGTCATTATGAATAACTAGTCTTGAGTATTGTCAAAGGTGGAGTGAATTAGTTCAATAAATAAGAATTAGAGGTGGTTTCCCACCTACTAGCTTACAATGTATCGGTTTCACACTAACGATCTAGATTCATAATTACTAAGTACCATTTTTATTTATTATTTTGATTTCTAATTTAATCTTGTTGCAATAGGAATAAATAGGAACAAATAATTCCTCTGATTTTTTTTATTCAGGTACAATGACACAAAAATATATCTTAATATGGTCAAATATAGATAACCAAAGAAAGAAAATCAGAAACTTCTAAATTTCACAAAAAAATAATGATTTATAAAACTCACATTATGATAGCATGTCTTATGGATGTCTGGTGGAAGCTGTTGTTCTTGCTACAATCTCTCTTATGGAGTAGTTGAAGCTGCAATAGGTTAACATCAGTGGAGGTGTGTCATGAGTTCAAATGTTGTTGGAAGGGGTCAAATCATGTGGTGCTGATGGGTAGTTGTGTGTATACATGTTGGTAGGCAACGGGGAATTAAAGATAAGTGTTAGAGAATCCGTTTATTAGTTATTTATATTGTCCTTGTAATATGGGCCTCACTGGCCCGTTAGGGTTTAGTGAAGTCTGTATGCTTCCCTGTTCTCCTATTTATAGGAGCAGGGTTTCTCCTATCTAATACAACGATTTGCTTTCTTTTATTATTTGACATGGTATCAGAGCATCCGTCCTAGGGACCAAAACCCTACGTGAGAGAGAGCAAGAAAAGTAGAAGCGCCCCCCTTGCGGGCGGCCGCCGCCCTTGGCGGTGCTTGCTGCCCGCAGGGAATTCCCATCATTCCAAATTAGTTCGGTCCTCTTCGAGCTTCCGCAATTGTCTTCCACATCAAAGTCATAGGGGAAACCCAAGGAGAGCCATCAATCCCTCCAAGGAAGTTTTCTTGAGGTCTACAATCATGTGGAACAGCAACAACTTGGAGTTTATCATTCGCCGCTACAGTGTCGTACTGTAGCACGACGGCCATTGTAGTGGCTGCTGCTCCCACACCGGTTTATATTAAGTCACGCCCTTCTGGGATGACCTTTCCCTTGGTTGTAGCTGCCATATGGTGCTTGCGATTAGCCGCTATGTCCCTCTTTCTTCTTCAAATCAGCAAGAGTATGGGCTGCAGTCAACAACTTCTTATTGCAGCAGATTACGGCTTCAACAAACAAGGTGCAAAGGACTGTTTCCCCTCTTAAATCTGATCAAAAGGGGGCACCCCGGACCCTGCTACGTTGCCCAAGAAGGTCAAGGGCAAAGGTACTCCAAAGAGGGAGCATTGGTAATTCTTCCCAGCCGTTGTCACCGGCAGAGTACTGTAGCACGGCCCTTTTCTGGTCTACAGTTGCTGTCCAAAGGCAATGTATTTGTCCGGATCATTTTCTACCTTGATTTATGTTATCGGTTGCCTCCTCCACCTATTTGCCTATAGAATTTTTTTGCCTCTACCATTGTTTTTTACTGTCCACGCCAGCCACTCCTTTACTCTTTCCGTGCTTGGCGTGAGGGGGAGAATAGAGGAGAAAGAGTAGAGGGAAGAGATGAGATGGAGGAGAGTTGAAGAAAAAAAAGAGAAGAATTATGTTATGCTGCTTCATGCCACATTAACTGCTGATATATGGATTTTTCTGCTGGTATTTAGTGCTTTCTGTTGCTATTATTGTTCAATCATCATCTACCTCGACTGCTGCTATGAAGTTGCATATTTGGACGTCATCTTTGCTACTTGTGCTATGATTAGCACACTTTACCTGCTGCTTTGTGCTTTTGCACTTTCTGCTGTCCGTGCTTTATTTGCACGTTGACTTTCTACTCTGTGGACCAGCACTCTCTGGATTTATGACGTATGCTACTGTGATGGATGCTTTATGAAGAGGGAAGATGATGAAGACATTTGTTGCTGACTTTACATGGAGCTTCGTCTACTGGAGTTATGTATTTGCTTGCTACTCTGCGATACTGGCCTTCTATCTTCCTACGTCGTCGACTCTCTACTGCTGTGCGCCAACACTCTCTGGCATGTCCGTGCCTTGTTTGCATGTCGACTCTCTACTACTGTGTACCAGCACTATCTGGCTCGTCCGTGCTTTATTTCGCACGTTGACCCGTCCGTACTTTATTTGTACGTTGACCTCTACTGCCTGTGATCCAGCACTCTCTGGACTTTGCTGCCTGTGACCCATCACTCTCTGGCTACTACGACGACGTCGTTGATGAAGACCTTGGTGCCTATCAACTATTATATCTTTTGCTCTAGATGATTGTGTTGCTGCTTATTTCTGCTCCAGATGATCGAGAAGCTTCTGTGACCTGCTTGTCTGCTTGCTTGGAGTATCTACTTGAGGGGGAGTGTATGAGTATTTGTGTGCTTTATTGTAATATTGAGGGGGAGCAATTTCTTGTATGGGCTTGGTTTATCCTTTTATTTTCTGTCTATTTGTTTTCTAGTTTGACTCTCTATCTGCAAGCTGATTTGGGATTCTCCCAACTTCAGCTTGAGGGGGAGTGTTAGAGAGTCCGTTTATTAGTTATTTATATTGTCCTTGTAATATGGGCCTCACTGTGTCTTTGCCCGTTAGGGTTTAGTTAAGTCTGTATGCTTCCCTGTTTTCCTATTTATAGGAGCAGGGTTTCTCCTATCTAATACAACGATTTGCTTTCTTTTATTATTTGACAATAAGAAAGGATAAAGAGAAGAAGAGGACAAAGTAGCCGAAATGGTGATTGGGATCAATACAAATTGGAAAGTATTATGTATCAGAGAGGAAGGAATAAGAGGATGCATAAACAATAAAAATTAGAGCTTGGTATCTAGAATTTTCTACATTGCTTGGCTGATCATTGGAATCTATGGACTCAGGCATGAGAATATGATTGAAATAGAGGAGACAAATAAACCTATGTAAACTTGTAAATGGATTGAATATGGAGCAGATATTGCTAATATCAGATATTCAAATTTGAAAGAAGTGTTCAATCTGATATCCAACAAATATCATATGATAACATCTGAATCTGATCCAATCAGATAATATCCGAATTCAGATAAATATTTGATCCGAACCAAAAATCATACATTGAATGTTAATAAATATATTATATACATAAAATATTTATATTACATTAAATATATATGACAATCTCTATATTTTTATATATAAATAATATATATTTAATAATATATGTATATATATTTGTCGATTTAGATTTTTTTGGGAATGGATATAACAATATCCGATATCCAAAATCGGATCCGAATCTGACGGATTTCATATTTTTTTCTTCAAAATTTTAGACTCAAATCCAGATTGAATGTGCAGATTCAGGATATCCACTTACAAGTATGGTGGGCGTTGCCATCACTGCTATGTGTTGTGGTGTCCATTACCCCTTGGTGCCTAGTGGTTATCATTGGGTTCAAGCTGAGATCAATCTAGGAGGAGGTAGTGCACAACTATGTACCAAACTTTGACGACATGAGGCAGGATGTCACCAAAATTGTCGGTGTCGCCACTTGGCGAAGTCGAACCCATGTAAACTTTCCAATTCTGCAGTGTCATCGACATATTGGGCCCATAGTTTAAAATGTCGTCGATGGTCCAAAAGCAGAAATTTATAGAATTTTGAACCAAAATTTTGATATTTCCACGTATTTTGACACAAGATTTTGATGATTATCATGACCAAATAAAGGAATTAAGTCATAAGATTTTATTAGATGATCTATATACAATACATAAATACACCTAAATATGCAATAATATCATATATTGGTATAGGGTGGGGGGCTCCTACATTTGTGTGCTTCGATCATGATTTCGATCTTGCAATGTATACATACATACATACATTCTTATGCAATAACATGTTATTTCTTATAATTTGGATTCAATTAGCTCAAGGGTGTCTCCGATCTCCCACAATTTTTAGGATTTTTTATTTTATTTTTTCAAATATTTAATGAAATTGCATATCAGAAATTTCGGCAATTTGGCTTGTCCATTTCTATGTCTGGTTAGGGTCGAATCAGAACTTTTATCAAAATTTCACAATTCGATAGAAATTTAATCTATGATTTGGTCGTTTCGACAAAATCGGTCCAAATGTCGCCAAAGTTGGCCCGACCTAGTGCAAATATTCTACAATGTCCCCGAACCTGTCTACCCAGGCAGACTTCGGCCGACGCTTCTAGCAGTTTTAACAATCTGCTGTGAGGGAGAGGAAAGGAGTTAAAGCTTAGTGCAAGGAGATTTTGATTTTTTTTACGCAATGTTAGCTAATAATAGTAGATCTACCCCTTCCCAGCATGTAACCGTGTGTTTTTCTACACTTGTAATTTGTATTGATGGCTATATGTAAACATATATTGTGTTTTTTTTATCACAAATTCAATGTTTTTAGCTTTGTGTTGAAGTTTGGTTGTAAAAATCCTCAATGTTTCCTCGATGTTTTCACAAGTTTCCATTTCCACACCTGTCAAAGTCGAAGTCCTGCTCCATGTGTACAACTATGGCTACAACCATGGCCGTTGTATCTCATTCATCTGCCTGAGTCATGCTGCTGCATTGGCAATGGGGAAAGAGGGCTAGGGTACCACGTTGTCATGCATGAGAGTAGAGGGGGACTAGGGCATGAAACATGATACTTGGGTGTCGGAGATCCTTGTGGTTGGATATCTTTTGGGGGTGGATGAACACTTAAACAAGACTTGGTTGTTTGGGGTCTGCCCGACCAGTTGGACCAACCACTCCGCGTTAATGGTCGCTTTGAAGTCTAGGCTCAAGGATCACTTGGGCTAGTTCACCATCTGTTCTTAGCCATACTGCTCTATCTTAATCCGAATAACCATGGCTTGCTCATGGTTGTTGTTATTGGCCAATCTTGTTGGCTGTTGCTCCGAGTGGAGAGAAGAGAGGAAACCAATCCTATTGTATGTATGATGTAATTGTCTATTTTCATTTATAAATATGAAGTTAAAAAAATAAAATTTGGCCTGTTTCTCGCTATTATTCACATTGAAGCCAAATCTACACAATTAAAAGAATAGTAGTGAAATAATTATATTATATGTTGAAGTCTGAACTTAAAGTTTTCACTTTGGAACAACACTACGATGTTTCTTGAAATGACTTTTATTCTCCAAGTGGTATCATGTAACAAGAAATGAAGTTTTCATGAAATCGTCGAAATTTTGAGAAAAAATTTCGATTTCATCAGCATCTGCTACGAAATCATGCGGATGTACCACTGTGTCAAAGTTAGCAAAATCTTTTTTCAAATTTTAAAATTTTCCCAGGATACAGTGAAGCTTACTTATCTCCCAACCTATCCCCATGTATAATTTTATTGCATAAAACTATGCATATAGGTGTGGACCTCATGCCTATGAAATTTCATGACTTAATTCATTCATTTTGGCATTGAAATGGGCACTATTGCATTTATCAAAATTTCTGTCAAAATTTCAATAAATTTCAGTTTCCATACTGTCGAAACGACATCAATATCGAATATCTCATTCCTTGTTATGTAACTTGTTAGTCATGTAAAGTGGGGTCCAATTAGGTGCTTGCTTGCCTCGATATTTAGGTAAATGTGATTTTGTGCTATATTACACACATGTCAGATATTTATGGTGTTATATAATCTTTTCCATAAATTTCCCTTGAAATTAAAACACATTCTTAGATACTACATCAAAATTTTATCAAAATTATTGAATATGCTTTTGTAGGATATGTTTCAATAAACTTCCACTTCTAAACCTAGATTGAAAAAGATGAAACTGAGAAAGGCATGCCAAAAAAATGAACTTGTATTGATCTATGGATGAGGTAGGAGCAATGCGGTTAACAACTTTCTTCAATAGGATTGTGAAGACCAAGAAAATGCCGGATGAGTCGAGACCAAGTATCATGGTCCCCATCTACGACGAAGATTTTCAAAGCTCCAGAAACCATAGAGTTTGTAAGCTTAGGCTTTTACAGCTTAACACCTCTCTTAGAGAATAAAAGACGGTTAGTTAATTTATTGAATAAGAGAAACCCTACTCCAAAATATAGGAGGACATGGAAGCGTACAGACATAAGACCAACCCTAATGGGCCCAAACACTCCCATATTACAAACTAATAAAAACAATAACTAATTAACTCTACCGACCAAAAAAAAACTAAATAACTCTCAACACTCCCCCTCAAGCTGAAGTTGGGAGAATCCCAAGTCAGCTTGTAAACAGACGTACAAACTAAAAGATAAAGAAGCAGAATAAAAAGATAAGCCAAGCCCATAGAAGAATTCCCCCCCCCCTCAATATTACAATTAAACACTCAAACACTCAGACACTCCCCTTCAGGTAGGTACTCCAAGCAAGCAGGTCGTAGAAGCTTCTCGATCATCTGCAGAAGAAGTGAGAAGCAACACGATCATTTGGAGGGTAAATAAGCAGAAACAACAATACTTCATGGTCTTCATCACAGTCGCTAACGTCGCAGCCCAGAGATTGCTGGGTTACAGTAGCAACAGTAGTCAACGTACAAATAAAGTACGGATGGGCCAACGTGCGAAACAGAGCATGAACGAGCCAGAGAGTGCTGGCACATAGAAGCAAAAAGTCGACGTGCAAACAAGGCATGGATAAATAAAAAGGTCAACATGCGCAAAGCATGGACAAGCCAGAGAGTGTTGGTGCACAACAGTAGTACTCAACGTGCAAAGAAAGCACGGACAAAAAGTAGATAGTAGAGTCGACATAGCGGGATAGAACACCATCAACACAAACAAGTAGGCAACATAAATAAATCTGCAGAAATCGGTTTCTTCAAGAAGCATGCAGTAATGGTAGCAGATATAAACTTCTTCTTCTCTGCTCCTCATCTCTCTCCTCTACTCATCTTCTCTTCCTCCTATTCTCCCCCTCACACCAAACACGATGGGAGTCAAAAAGAGTGGTTGGGGTGGATATAACACAAGTTCCATAGAAATCATACAGGAAAACAAACAAATGGTGCAAGTGGAGTGGAAAAAAGATTCATATGGAATCTATAAGCGGAACAATCAGATGTGAGGAGGGATGAACACAACAGATTTACAACCAATTTCAGATTAAAGAATGATATATAGGATGAAGAAGAGGCATGTTATTGTTTCATTGAACTGGACAAATGGGATGAACTACATTAGATGAAGAATATTAAACCAAAAAATATAGAAGCTAACGGAAATTTTAGCAGCAAGGTAGAGAGTTGCAATGGCTTCTATAAGAGGGAAAACATTATCAAACGCAGTAAACATGTGAAGGGAGCAACATGTATTACAAAATTTGATATGCATGCTGGTTGCTTGAGTGAAATTATGTTTGAGGGGAGGAACAAATGATATTTGATGATGGAAGGAGTTGATACAACAATGGTGGTCCTGAAGTCAAAATGTTACTGTAGCTTATACGTACCCCTCGGCTGTAGATGTCTGGAATATGTGGCCAAATCTCTTCCCCCTTTCCATATTAGAATTAAGGAAGGTACTAGGGGAGGAAGGAGAGATCTAGGGTGGTCCTTGGAAGAGGATTTCATGGGGAGGAGAACCCCTAAATAGATGCAGCAACCTTCAACTCAAACCTCTGTCAGAACAACCACCTGTGGAGGAGAAATAAGATGCTGCAACACCCTCTCTAAGGCATGGGGAAAATTCTATCCTTCTCCTAGAAGCCGCTAAGGGGTCGAGGAAGAGAAGGGGGCTGCTGGAGGCATGCAAAAACCATGAAGGAGATGGTTGGAAGCTCCCAAAATCTCGTCATGCTACAGTAGCGTAATGTGCAATACGCCAGAAGTGAAGGAATAGGAAACCATGCGCAACAACAAATGAAAGGGAGCATCAACAACAGCAAAAAGGAGAGGAAGAAGCGGCAGATTCCATGAAATGAAAGAGTGGACCGGGCTTGCGGGCGGCCAAGAAAGAATAAGGGGTGGCCGCCCGCCGGCTGTGACTCTCTCTTTTCTCCCTTTTACTTGACGGCTAGGGTTTTGGATCTCTGCTCTGATACCATCTTAGAGAATAAAAGACGGCTTGTTAATTTATTAGATAAGAGAAACCCTGCTCCTATATATAGGAGTATGGAAGCGTACAAACATAAGACCAGCTCTAATGGGCCAAAACACTTAGGCCCATATTAGAAACTAATAAAAACAATAACTAAATAACTCTCAACAACCTCAAACATGATCTTGGTTAAGCAACCAATTGTTTTATGTGTAGCTCAAGATATAAATCTAAACCATTCAATGCTTTAGAACATGTAACATACACTACACAATTACAAGATCTAACTAGTTCACTAATGCCTTTTCAGGTCGGCAATCCTTGTCTATCTTGCTTTGGTCTTATAAAAAACAGTAGTGATGGAAAAAGTTACAGTACAAACTTGGCTTATGCTCCTCCTGAGTACTTAAGAAATGGTATGCTCTATCAAAATTCTTAGTCATTATTATTTTTATGCAATTTTTTATTGAAACTGTATTATGTGTTAATTTTAGAATGATAGTGATCTCTAACTGATAGCCACTCATGTATAAAACTACACATATAAATTCGTTAAAGTATAAAAGTGTGTGATGAACTGATGATATCTTGATTGTATCAAAAGCATCCGAACAAAAAGAAAAAATGCAATGAAGATTTTATATCAACATATTCCGATCACATTGAAAGGTTAATTTTACAAAAAAAAATACTTAATGCTATGTTGGATGGTCCTAATGTTGGATTGACGAAACAAAGTAATAAAAGAATGTATAATAGAAGTGGAAACATCTAGATGGATATAATTGCTGTTAACTTACCTCTCCTATCCTATATAAGGAGAGGGTCTATTTGTTTTAATCATCAAATACAAAGAAGCGTTTAGTCTTCACATGGTTTCAGAGTGGTATGAACCAACACCGTAAATCCTCTCCCACCTAACCCTAATTCTCCCCCCATCTCCCTTTTATTCCCCAACCACTAGACCTCTCCCCTAGCCGCCCCTCTGTGTTTCCTCTCCCTTGTCCGCCACTCACCTCCCTTATTGCCCACTCCCCCCTCTCCTTTGTCTTCTTCTTTCAACCCTTCGCCCCGTAACCCCTCCCGCCTTGAACCCCCGCCGCCCAGACCCCCCCCCACCCCCCCGCTGCCCAGATCCTCTTCAACCTTCTAGCACTCGCCGCTTTATAATCTCCCGCTCCCTCTTCAACGGTTAGATCCCCCCACTCTATCTCTCCACTCCCTCTACATCCCCCACCCTGCCCCCTCCCACTGTTAGATCAACCTAACTCCCCCTTCCTGCCACACCTTCCACCCGCAAGCCCGACGACCCATCGTCCCCTACCTTCCTGTACCAGCCCGCCTCTTTCACTACCCATATCCTTCCACCCACCCTCATACCAACTCTCTTTCACTCGCCCTCCTTCCACCTCCATATTCTCCTGTGAGCCAGATTTGATCCGCCCTAACACACTGTCCCTGGTATAAACAATCCTACCTCAATTCACCTTTACGACTTAGGGAGGGACTTGTTCCCTTCCTTCTGCCTTCGTCACATTTGTCTAATTGACGTTGTGGCGTTGGTTTCCTATCTTCTTTTACTACCCATGCATTGGGTTTATCTCATCTGCTGCTACTATTTGGGGCGATGCTTTACACCCCTTGATCTGTGGCTCTACCACACCTTTCTCATGTCTTGTGTGGTCTGAGCACAAACTTGATTCCATAATGGTTCCCACTGATAACTTCAGTACAATTTGTGTGACCTCGGTAAAATTGTTAGGTTCTAACTACCATACGTGGTCTGCATCTTTTGAGTTGTATGTCAAGGCTCAAGGCCGATACTCTCATCTTGCACCACCTACTCCTGTCGAGACTGCTAATGAGAAAACCAAGCAGTCATGATTTGTGGGTAAAGGATGACTCGAGAGTAATGACCTAGATGGTGGACAGTGCAGAACCCAAAATAAGTCAATCACTTCTTTGAATTTGAATTGCTAAGGCCATGTGGGATCAGTAGTGTCACGTTTATCTCATCAACAAAACTCTAAAAAAAATATATGAAAGTTTTAAAAATCTGGCTAAAAAGAATTCTCTAATGATAACTCTGTTGAAGACTATTACAACCATGGTACCAAACATCCTCGACATCTGGCGATTAATCCTCAATGTTACATATGTCTACGCCTGTTAATAGTTGATGTCAATGTCAAAACCTGGTAAATTCCATGCTCCATCGGTTGCCTACTTGTTGACATGTGTCAATGAATTCAGCCTAGTTGGTATGAAATCAACCCAGCTAGCTCAAAACCTCCCATCTTCTCCATGATCTTTATAGTTATTATTGTTGCACACACTTGAAGGCATAAAAAAACTTGTAGATAACCATTTTTGAGAACGAGATGACCATTTCCTTGGTTTCTAACTAGAGCGTAATCATAAGTTTATTCCTCTACTAGATCTCCACAAGTTTTGCAAAATTTGGTGTTAGACGTAATAACTATTTCACCTCTCTTACTTTGCCCCCCCATTACAATTGAAGTATTCAGAAATAAACTCCTATTTATTGTTTTAGAATGTGATGCAATTTGGAGTTATGTAGATACAAAACACCACATATTTAGATCAGAATTATGTTCTAGACATTTCGTATAGAAGATTATAGATGAGTATGTGTTTACCAAAATTTGTTGTTTTATGTCAATTCCCTCAGAATCTCACTATCTTTTAGCTTAGTTTGTTCGAAGTGTTAGTCCACAACTTCCTCCAAGTTTCCTTACATTTTCCACAAACTTCCACTTCCTTGCCTGTCAAAATTGATACGAAGACAATTCCTTGTACATTTGCATGTGACTGTGTTTTTCTATACATGTAAACTTGTGTGGATGGCTATATATAAACATATATATTTTTTTAAGCTAGATTTGATAAAATTTTTCAATTTTCGTCATCAAATCACTGTTTTTAGCTAATATTTGTCAAAGATGCATCGAAGTTTAAAGCAAAAATCCTCTAAGTTTCCTTGATGTTTCGACAAACTTCCACTTCCACACCTGTCGGAGTCGACTCGAAGGCAATGTCATGTTCCATGATTATAACCAATGTTGTGCATTTTGAGATGAGTTTGATGTCAACCATCCTTTTTCGATTTACATTACTGAAGTCCAAAGACAACGTTATGAACTACAACTTGTGCAACTCCTTGTTGAACTTCTTGCATCTTTTTTGGGAGTCGTTGATCAGATCTTGTCCAATGATCCTCTACCCAAAATTTGTGATATTCCAAAGAGAGTCCAACGCCTACCATTTCTTTCTTCTTCACCTCCTAGTTCTCCTGAGGTGTCGGCTCTCACAATCTATACTAGTGACTCTGGCCGTAACAAAGGCCGTGGCCGTAGTAGAGGATGTGGTCGCTTTGGGCCATCTGGCCTAGGCAGTGGTCAACCTCCTTCTGAACCTAGACACGGTCAACCTTCTACTGGACTCGGAAACAATCCATCTTCTGGATCATGACAATGTACCTCCTGTGCTCAAAATTACCACACTGAAGATCGCTACTGGGCCAAGCATGAACATCCCACATGGGTTAATCATGCCTTTACTGACTCTGAGGACAAACTTGTACAACCATCAAACTCCACTACTTTTCCTGATTGGATCCACTCTAAATTTAAAAAACTACTTCTAGAAAGACTCCCTGCTCAGACTATGGTTGCTCGACATGAGGGTGATTCTGCATTCCTAGCTTCCTCAACTCCCTATGTTAAAATCAAACATGTCATCGACTGGTGTGCTTCTACTCACATTTCTGGAAATTCTGCACTTATTCTGATATGAGTGCTACATCTACTATTCCTCATGTTACTATAGAAGATGGCACTCAATGCTTGGTGCCAAGGAATAAGGTTTCGGCGAAATCATCGAAATTTCACCCCAAAATACCGATTTTGCTGGGACCTGATACGAAACCATGCAACCATACCGCTATGTCGAAATTGTCGAAATTTTTAGCCCAAAATTCAAAATTTTCTCAGGGTACAGGAAAATCTCCTTTCCTCCCACATGAGGGAACCCCCACCTATACCCGTATCAAATTTTATTGCATGAATCGATGCATTTAGGTGTAAAGATCATGCCTGTGAAATTTCATGGCTTAATTCGTTGATTTTGGCGTCGAAACGGGCACTATTGCATTTATCGAAATTTTTGTCAAAATTTCAGTAAATTTCGATTTCCATGCTGTCGAAATGAAATCGAAATCGGATACCTTATTCCTTGCTTGGTGCATGGGGTTGAAATTATTTGCTCATGGAATAATTTTGTTGCTTAGATCGGCCTTATATGTTTCCCGATTTCCTGTTAATCTACTTTCAGTAAGCAAAATTGTACAACAACTTTAGTGCTGTATTACGTTTGACCTTGATGGGTGTGTCTTTTAGGAACTCGACACGTGGATGAAGATTGGTTTGGGCCATGAGGAACCCGACAAGTTTTACTATCTTGATTCTCCACAAACTGATGCACTGCTATCCTCATCTGTTTTAAGTCTTTAGTGGCACTATCAACTGGGTTATCCTTTAGCCTCAAAGATCAAGCACTTGATTCCAACTGTAACAGTAACTATGTTTAAATGTGAAGCATGCCACCTAGGCAAACAAACAAAATGTGTCTTTGCTAGAAAAAATGAATCTTTCCTCAAAATCTATGTTTGATATTGTGCATGCCGGTACATCAGGACCATTATCTGTGTCAATGTGACATGATTTCGTTATTTTGACCTTTATTGATGATTACTCTGGAGCTACTTGGTTGTTTTTGCTTAAGGATAGGACACACATCCTTGACACTATTAGTGCTTTCTTTGCTGAAATTAAAACCCAATTTAATAAGCCCATTAAAATCTTAGGATAGACAATGCCCTTGAATTTTGCAACACTCCATCAATACTTTTGTAAAAATTGGGCACCATTCGTCAAATGTCATGTTCATACATACCTCAACAAAGTGGTGTTGCCGAAAGGAAGAATCATCATCTTCTAGAAGTTGCTCGGACGATTCTGTTTCACTATTATGTTTCTAAGATCTTTTGGGCTGGTGCTGTACCCACTATCTGCTTTTTGATAAACAGAATGCCCTCCTCTATTTTGAATAACTAGGTCCCCTATAGTATTTTGTACCTTGAGGCTCTTTTTTATTTCCCCTTGAATTTTTGGAAGTACCCGCTTTGTCCAAAATCTTCAGTCTGGATTAACCAAACTTGACCCGAGATCTACAAAATGTATTTTCTTGAGGTACTCTAGAACTCAGAAAGAGTACAAATTTTATGACCTAACGACTAAGAAATGGTTTCACTACACCGTACTTTTATGATATGGGTTATATACACGAATTTGGTAGTTAGTACCCCTACTATGCCAGATTCTCAAGAGCCTTGTATTGTTCCTCTCAAAGTTTAGCAAAGATGCCGCAAGATGACAAGTCCCTGTATGGCTCCTCCCCCAACCATCCTCATCTTTGTCGACAATCACAAGATCGATCAGGTCCGATTGGCTTACGAAAAGGGGTGCAATCTTGTACTCTTCATCCTATAAGCATATTTAGTGTTGATGCTCATCTTGGTTCTTGTTTTGCCACTTTTACTACTTCTCTTTCCATTGTCTTTGTTCCTAAGACAATTTCTGAAGCCCCGACACATCCTGCCTGACATCGTGCCATGGAGGTGAAAATGGATGCTCTTCATGCGTAACATACATGGGACTTGGTAGAATCCTCCTGCCCATGTTTATCCTGTGGGATGTAGATGGATTTTACTTTTAGATATCAACCAGATGGCACTGTGAATGCATTGAGGCTCGCCTTTTTGCTAAAGGCGATACACAGACTTATGATGTATATTATTTTGAGACTCTCATGTTGTCCCCTTAAACTTTGTGCGTGTGCTTATCTCTGTGTATGTCAATAAAAGTTGGCCTCTATTTCAATTAGATGTCAAAAATGCTTTCGTCTACGACGACCTACATGAGGTGTATATGGAGCAACTTCTCAGATTTTTGCTAAGTGGGAGTGTTCCAAAGTTTGCAGTTTAAGGAAAGCAATTTATGGACTGAAACAAAGCCCAAGAGCATGGCTTGATAAATTAAGTCAAATTCTTGCTAAGTTTGACTCAAATTCTCTCAATCTGATCATTAGTGTTCGTGAAAACAACTAATGATGGGCTAATAACTCTGATTGTATGTAGATGATATCATCCTTTCTAGCAGTGATCATCAATGTATTCAAGCAAGTAAAGGAATATCTGAGTAAACACTTTATCACTAAAGATCTAGGTAAACTACGCTATTTTCTGGCAATTGAAGTATCACGTTCCTCCTCTGCAGTCCGTCTATGCCAGCGCAATATGTTCTTGATATATTGCAGGAAACTGGCATGTTGGGCTCCAGGCCATTGAGCACTCCTCTTGATTCTGACACTAATTGGAACGATGATCCTTCTCCTTCATATCCTGAGAGAAAATGGTATAAAAGACTAGTTGGTGACCTCATTTGCTTATTTGTTACACAAGCCAATATTACATCTACTATTGGACTTTTCAATAGGTATGTAGACAAACTTTGACAATGTCATTGGGATGCTGTGTGTCACATTCTCAAATACTTAAAAAACTCCCTTGGAAAAGGTTTTCTATACAAGAAAAATGTGCACTGCAAGATTATTGAGTATTTTGAGTCTGACTATGCAGACAACATAGCTGATAGTAAATCTACCTCAGACACTGCACCTTTGTAGGAGATAATCTTGTCACCTGAAGAACCAAAAAGCAAACAGTTGTGGCTAGATATAATGCTGAAGCTGAGTATCAAGCCATGGCTCATACTACTTGTTAGTTGATGTTGGTTCAAGGCCTGTTGAAAGAATATTGATCTGTGATTCTGAGCCGATACCTATGTACTATGATAACAAAGCTTCCATCTTCATTGCAATCAATCCTACATTCCGTGAACGAACCAAGCATATTGAATTGGGCCATCATTTTATCATGGAGTTTATTTAGTCCAGGCACATATCCACTCCATACACCGGGATTGAGGATCAGCTGCTGACATTTTTACAAAACTATTACCAAACACAAGATTCATCTGTATGATGGACAAACTGGACATGCATGATATCTATGCTCCAACTTGAGGGGGAGTGTTAGTATATTTAGTATTTTATTATTTACTTTGTGCTTTGGTTATCTTGTCTTTTATCCCATATTGGTGAACTCTGTAATAAATAACCTCTCCCATCCTATATAAGGAGAGGGTCTATGCTTGTTTAAATATCAAATACTAAATAGTGTTTACTCTTCACAATTGCAAAGATGGAATCATTTAGAGAAGACTTCGGGAGGGTTACTACTGATATTTGGTATGCCTATCAGGAGTGAAGAAGTCAATTATTATCGTAAAATAACATAATTGAGATGCTCAAAGTTAGGAGACGAGCTAGCCCAAAACAGCATGGGACGAACCAGCAAAGAAGGATTTGGTTTCCATACAACTTAATGAAAACATGGCCGTGTAAATTAAAAGGGCACATGTTCAACCCAAAATTGTTGGGATTTAAGCTTCATGTATTAATTAGCATACCCATGTCTTAACACAATCTACTTAAATTTTGTACAAGTTCATAGGGATAAAAATTATTATGATATAAATCAACATTATTTATTACAAGACACCTTTCATAAGCAGAAACCTACTGGGTTTCCAAAATACATCTTCCCCAATTTTTTATTCTAAATGATTTTTCTAATTTTGATGGTGTTTTATAACACTTTATCTTCTGTATAAATCCAATGTTATTGTTTATCTAATACGAATACTTCTACCTGTTTCATTTTTTTATATTGCTATTTTTCTTAGAATTGTTCCGTCTTAGTGAGAATATGATGTAAAAGATAGTAGAATAGATGGAATGATCTATGTAGTCAACAAAAACGTGGTCGGAATACAATGATAAGTGCTGATTTTTTTAGCAAATTTCTAGCATATTTTCATCTTAGGACCTAATAAAGTCAAACTGTAACATTTGAAGTACAGTTTGTACCCATACATAGAAATTAAATATAACACTTGTTGGGCTAAACATTTAATTGCATATACTTATATGTAACAATGATTACAACCGTTCACATGGTTGCTAAACAATCATGCTGAAACCAGTAGAAACAACCTCAATGGCCTAACCCTAGTGTTATCATTATACCAATCACAAATTTTTGTATTTTCAACAGTGTGTTTATTCAATGGAAGAGTGGCATGCTTCACTTTATCATCACTTACCCCACATGTTCATATTCTGATATTCCGTTATGCTTGTTGGGTAAATTGATACATATATGAATATTTATATTATTATATTGTGTTGTGCTTGTTGGGTAAACTGGTATACATATGCATAGTTGTGAATTAAATCTGAATGAATTCTACGATTTTCTCCAATAGTTAACCACACATTTTATGATTTTTTTTACAAATCCTAACTTTATTTTTTCAAAACAATTTTTTACTTGTGACAATTATAGTGATGCAGAATAGGATGCATGACCACCGTCATGCGCATCTACTCCATTAGTTCATTAGTGATTTTACTTTTACTTGTGCATTTATTTGAGCAAACGTTTGACATTAATAGTCCAGTCATTTGGGTTTTACATCAGTTAATTATAAATACTCAACCTCAAGGGTTGTATCCAGAGAGTATGATGAATTGAATTGTAGAGTTAACTTATTCTTTTCTTTGATTCCTTAGGATCGTAGTGTTACCCCATCACAGTGCCTACGATTTATGCTTCTATAGTTTTCTTACTGTTGTGAATTAGTAAGTTTTTTCATCTAAATTGATTTTTCACTTAAAGAGAGGGTCAAGCAATGGTCTTTGAAGAAAAATATGCAAAGTGAGAGTGAGCCTATACCTAACCTATCTTATAGACAATATCAATGATTTTTTAATAATGACAACATAAAATTTGAAGAATTTTGACTAGATAAAAATTTTCTTTGAATATTATGAAATATCATGTGTGCATTGTAAAATATCATGCCAAACCATATAAAAATAAATGTAATGTTAGAGTAAATGGGCCTGTCTAATTTTGCACAATAGCAGTGCTACAACTTATCTTAGTTTTTTCCTCACATGTATTGTACCTCGGTCCCCTCTTATATATAGGACCACTTATTATGTTTAGCTTAATGAAAGTGCTGTCAATTAGCCAACACAACATCAGGGCATTAATCGAACCCTAAGAAAACCTCCCTCTTTCTCATATCTTTTCTCTCTTCTTTGCACCACCTATAATCAACAATATGGAAGCTGTCGGCGATAATGACCCACGATATTGCCCCAAGCACAAAATGGGGTGGCTTCCCCTACTACTGACACCGGTAGCAGGGAAGAGATAAACCCTCCCTCCCATGCCACCAACAACAATAGGAGCTGGTGCTACCCTTGTCGCAAGTTGTAGTGGCCACAACCCCCCCCCCCCCCCGACGAGCCTTAAACGTGGGTCCAAGAATGGAGTCATGTCTAGGTTATCGGACTTTTAGAAATTTATAATACTCGAATGTTTAAGATGCCTGCAACTAGCACAGGGTCGAAGTAGTTCGGGGTCGAACACAGGGATATGAAGAACGACGCTTCGGAACTCAAGTTTCGCTTGTCTAAGCACATCAAAAGGTCGAAGGATAAGATTTTGATAAACAAAAAGCCTATCTCCAAGGGGAGTTACCAGAAGAATTAAAGTTTTAAGGTTTAGCAATTTTATAAGGGTTTTGCGTACTGGAAATCGAGGAGATAAAACTAATGCCGGAGTAAAGCACGAAGGAGGAAAACTTAGACATAACAAGCGGCAGCGGAATACATCCTGCACCCTCTTCTCTCAAAGGGGATGCCCCTAGCTATGCACTAATTCTCTCTGTCAAGAGTACTGAACATAGACTAGGGTGGAAATGTATACCGGGGCAACCCCGATCCTGGGTACTCTCGTACACCCGGACCGGACCAAACTCTAGAGTTACAACATCCCTCTCTCAAGAGAGTCAAAACGGGAAACGCGATTCGATAGCTAGTCAAAAGCGCAATCCAAACAGAAGAGACCAGAGCTTAGATGCTATAAAGAGATTATCCAACAAAAAAGAGCCATACACAGAACAATATGAGATAAACTCCACAGACCATAAGCACATAAAATGTTTAGTTACAATGCAATAAAAATAAATTGCTGAAAAAGGGAAGATAGGTATCGGCCTCCTTGATATAGGGGGTCGACATACACAGCAACGGACCCCTAAGGTGAAGCTAACCCGGTACCGGGCAGCAGCCCCAGCGGGATACGACCGTGTCGGGTCGCGAACCGCGGCGGGTAAGGGCGTATCGAGCAAGGACTCCCTTCCCGATATGGCCGTGTCGGGCGGCCAACCCTCTCGGGTGACATACCGTGACGGGTAGGCCATACCGGGTTTGGTGTCGTGTCCAATTAGCTTCCTCTTAGGTTCTCGGGTTCTCGTGTCGGGCATGGTTGGGAAGACCGTCTCGGGTTCAGACCCAGCTAGCGGCCCGACTCATTGGAGTGGCCTTGATGGTCGTACCGTGCTGCCGCAGCTACCGGGACGAGTACTAGGTGAACTCCTCCCGTCCCTCTCGGGTTCGGGGTGTGATGACCTAGTATCACCCGACACGCCTGGGAACTCTAGCTCCTTTTGCTCTCGAAGTTAGCTCCTCTAGGGTTCCGACCTGTCCCATCGAAGTCCTATAGCTGCTATTTATAGGCAGCTACTGGGGGGGGTGCGGCTCCTGTTGGGCCACATGTCCTTCCTTATCGTGGCTTCGGGAGAAGGACGACACGTCTGTCGCCCGACACAGCTGGTCGACGCGTGCTGGGTTGCGAGTAAGTCGCGTTTGATCGTGTCAGGTAGAACTCTAGCGGGCTGTTGCACTGGGAGGTGGCCATGTCGCGTCATCGACTCTGTCGGCCGATGGGTCGTGGCGGGCAAGGCTCCTTGTCGGGTAACCGCTTTTAGTCCTTCAGAGCTTCTGCGCGACACGCCTGTGTCGGGTTGCTGTCGTATCGGGCGGCAACTGTGACGGGTAAGGGGCGTGTCGCCCCGTGTTGCTTTCTGGGTCGGGGCAGGTCAGTTGTTGTTGATGGGCCGGGAAGGGCCCATTAAGATTCTTTTCTTTGGAAAGCAAGAGAAACTTCTGCAAAAGATAGGAAATATTTTCAGGAGCATAGTGAGGGTTATTTCTATACAAAAATAGGATAAAACGGAGAGGAAATCGGGTTTGGAGGCAACTTTGATAGTAAAATATAGACTCTAGCAACCATAAAATGGGTGTTATCAACTCCCCCAAACTTAGCATTTTGATTGTCCTCAATCAATCTGTATCTATTTTAAAACTTTGTTTGTGATACTTCATCAAAGGCAGACGTAGTCTTCGGACAAGGGGTTAAAAGAATTTTTGAGATGCCCTGAGGAAAATTACGTCTAATACGAGCAACGAACTTTTATTTTTCTTGTCTTATTTAAGCAAAAATGTTCCCTTCAGCTTCGGCGAGACTTTTGATGCAGGGTTTCGAAGTTAGCTTTAACACCAAACAACTTGGGAGTGGAAGGTGGGATTTTCGGGAAGGCTTAAGGCTTTTTGGGTTTTTCTTGCTTCCCATCGGTCCATCCAGGTAAGGATCCGTTAACGGGCAAGTGGTCCCTGCAGTCCAAGCCAGTTGAATTTAGAGCAGTGATTTCACATCCTACGTACCACTGCCCCGAATCTACCATGCCTAAAGAGTAAAGATGAATACTTTTGAAAAGACAAGTGTGGAATTTTTTTTTCCGGGTACAACTCTCATGCTTTTATTCTCTCTCATAAGGTTTTCCTCTCTTTTTGGGATTTTAGTGGGTAGGGAATAGAAAAGGAGTTTACTGTTTGGACAACTTTTTCCTTCACATGCACATCTCTTAGCTGTTGCGAGATTATTTTTCGAAATTGGCGTAGAAAAGTAGTAGCCTTTGTCATTTGAGACTGCGTTTTCAAAAGGGCAAAACAGAAATATGCACCATCTTAGATACAGAGATAATGAACTAGAAGTTGTACCAAATTTTTACTATAAAGAGTTTTGTACAGTTTTCGAGAGACAAGCAGTTGTGTATGTATTGTTCTCTATCAAACATTTATATGTATGTATATACAGAGTATGGTAAGAAAAATAGAAGAACAAGAAAGGGAGAAATGTTGAGTACCTCCCTCACTGATGCTGTGGAGTACCCCCCCAAACTTACCCCACACTCCGTCCCGGAGTTGTGAGGTGAATAGGAAAGGGTAAGCATAGATCAGTGAGGGTTCAACAGTGGCGGGCTCCCTCAGCAAATAAGATTTCCATGACGTACTCTCCGCGTTGGCTGTGGTAGGCTACGTCGTGGAGCTTATCTAGCGTCTTCTTGAGGACCACCGCGCCGTGGATCCAATGTAGCACATAGATGCTGCAACCATTTGATTGTGGGACTTGTTGTGGACTGTAGTGGCAGAATTGTAGATCGTGCCATTCATCCGCTGAGTTTTCTAGATATGTCTTGATCAGAGACGCCACCTCGACATAGAATTTCCTTGCTAAGCACTCGAGGGATGTCACCGGTGTGGTTGTACACTCCGTCGGATTGTTGCTATTGGCGTCGGAGCTGTTGTAGAAGAAACCGGCGCGCAGACGAGTGTACACCATTAGGAGCGTCCAGTGGTTGTCATACAGAATGGGTAAGAAGATGAGGTGCGACAGACACTTCTTCAATTGCAGCTGGAACAGTTGGTGCGCTCCTGTTTCATCGACAAGGCATAAATCGTCGAACAACATCGGATGGGCGATGTGAGAGTGTTCAAACTTCTCTTGTAGGATCGGGATGTAAGCTAGCACCATCGTCATTGTTAGACATCTTCCTGCCTTGACTAAGTCCCGCAGGTCGTCGAGCGGGACCAGTATGTTGTCCTTTTCATATATGACGTCTTCGGTGTTTGAATCAGCAAGTCAGAGAAGTATTTCATTGGCATGTTCTTGAGATAGGGAATTGCATGCAAACCGGTCAAAGTTGCTGATTAGGGACTCAGAATGGCAGGCGAAGCGGACTCGTCTTCAGGAGCTTCGCCGTCAATGCCGAGTGTGGCCCGTAAGTTCTCTATCTGTTTGCCTGCCCCTTAGACGTCTTCGCTTTCGACTTCTTCCCGTGGAGGGCTTCCGGGCTGGGAAGATTCGATTCCTGCATCTGTCTCCAGCAACTCCTCTGGAAATTCTGCACCTCGAAAATAGGGCACGTCCTTGATTAACAACAACGCGTAGATGCTCCTGAGATGATAGAAATCTGTGTCACGGAGCTGCCTGACGTATCTGAAGATGTTTAGCAGCTTTATGGCGCGTAGGACAATGAAGGCGCTATTTCCGCTTCCCGGCTCTTCTTGGACTGGGAAGTCTCTGATGGCGTAAAAGTTCCAGACGCCGCTGTGGCGTTGGACTCCTTCCTTGATTACGCGGTGAAGGCGCAGGAGGAGAAGTCTGGCGTGTTTGTCTTCGGGACGTACGAATATGTGTCCTCTGTGTGGGACCTCCACGGTACAGAGTTGAGGAGGTGACGTCGTGGTTGAGGAGGTCTGCTACACAGAGGAACCAACGCTTCCTAAGCTTGTAAGGGGCTAACACTAGACGAGGATTGTGCTCTTCGATATGTTGTAGCATGTCGGCCACCTGCTTAGAATCGTACACCCCTGCCAGTAGTCGTCTCGCCAAGGCCGGGGTGGGGTTGTAGAACGGTTGTCGGCTTGTCCTAATGGCGATATTTTCGAGCATCGCACCTTCTAGGACTCGGAAGAGAATCTTTCCTACGACGGCTTCCGAGCGAAACATTCCTTTCTTGCTCTACGTCGTACTGAGAAGTATCCGTCGCTCCATACGACGACTTCTTCATCTGCTTGTGGCCTCAGGACCATGTTGAGCAGTTGTTGGTCCTGGATCGACAGGTAGCCAATGGCACGCCTGTCGTAATCAACCATCTCGAAGCACAGAATCTTCGACGGTGCAGAAAATGCGTCTGACGCCGAAGTCCTCGCCCTAGGGGGTTGCTCAACGATCGAGCGATATAGGTCATCCCCCTCTCCCTCAGATTGTTCAGATGAGTCCGTCGCTAGACCATCAGCTGTCTCTTTTTCAGCTTCAACTAGCTCTAGCGACGGTGAGGGAGCATCAGTGTCGACGCCGTGGGCACTCTCTTGTCCTGCTGGAGCCCCTTCGGCGGTTCTGTTCGTCGTCTCTTCCTCAGGCGTTGTGGAGGGCCCCCTGGAGGTGGATAATGACGACGATCCAGAGGAGGATAAAGAGGACGATGGTGGAGAGCCGGAGGCCGGTGGGTATGGCAATCTCCTGGGACGCCTTGAGCGGTGGTGGCCGTCCCTCTGATTAAGTCTCTCCTCGATGGCGTCGAAGCGTTGGAGCACCGCTTGCATCGTGCTGTTCAATGCCTTTAGTTGGCCGGGGAGGCCAACTAGAGTCAGTAGTTGGCGCTCCTGCTCATTTAGCATCCTCTAGAAAACCTGAAACTTGCGGGTAAGGGAAGCAAATGTAGCAATATGATTGTTTGTTACCTTCCGTAAGTTGTCAAACTCGAAGCCGAAAGACTGTCCCAAAGATGAGGGAGCTGCTGTCGATCGACTTCGGCTTCGTGTGGCGCTCCTCGCGTAAGCAGCTCGACCTGAAGACTATGCATCATCAATCGGGGCCGAGTCCATTTGGATTGTTCGCGAGGGCGTGACTTCTGGACGGGGCGTTGCCACCCTTGTGGTCGCCTCCGCCTCGTCAGCTTGGGGTAGTGCAAAGGCCTGCGGAGTAGGCGGATGTTGATCGACCATCCGACTCTCGGTGTCCTCTTCCATGGCGATCACCGACGTTGTTGGTGTCGGTGTTGGTGTTGGCAACACAGCCCTGAGCTCCGCCTCTAGGAGCTCAGCGAACGCCTCGTCGCTGTTGTGGGAGGCGCTCGACTGTACTAATGACTCTGCCATTTCTGGCAGGGCTGCAACTATAGGTGCTGCGGTGATTTCGTTTGCCGCAGCGGCCCCCGGGGCTATGTTCGTTGTAGCAGCACCGGTAGTGTCGACGACCTCCACGATTGTCGACATTTCTTCAGTAGCTGCGGCAGACATTGTAGTGGTGGCCGCAGCGGGTTCGGTGGCGATGGTGGACGACTCGACGGTGGTGGTGACAAGCAAGTCATTGATGACGACTGCTGACGATTTGTCCCGCCGAACGTCGAAGGGGATTGGCCTTCCTATGGACGCCACCCTTTCCTGTATGATCCTGGTGGCTTCAACTATTGCAGCTCGAATCTCTTCTTCCGTGAAGACTAGCTTTTCCACGTCATAGTTGACTCAGAGTGGGAGGGGCAGGAGTAGATCCGTCCTCACAACTCTATAGAAGAAGCGACGACCCTCCTTGATAATGTTTGCCCTTGCGAGGAACTTGGTATCTGTCATGTCGTCGCCTCTTGTCCTTGACAGGCTACGCGGCTCTTTAGGGTACCCCATCCCTGCCGCGATTAAGTTGACGATCCCTCCCATGTTGTAGTCTTTGGTGGCGTCCCTTATCGAATGCAACCTATTTAGCAGGAATCGCCCCAGGTTGATCGTTCGGCCCTCCATGTGCCAGATGAGATAGAGCTCTTCAGTATAAAGATTGCTGGTCTCGTATTTGTTGAAGAGGAGGCTGGCCACGATCTTGTGGATGATCCTCCAGAAACAAGGAGTGGACCGTCGCCACCTTGCTCCCCGGTTTGAAAGAAGACTCGCCGGTTAGCCTCCTCCAGAGTGCGACTGGGTCGAAACCGTCGCCGTTGGTGATTCTGACACCATTATTGAGAAGCTCCATCTCGGCTTTGCTGGAGGAGAAATTTTGTTGAGCAACCTCTCCGAGATGTCATGATCGGCATTGTAGAGGCGCCCTTGTAATCTGTCCACCCCGCCGAACCTCTTGGCCTCTTCTGGTGTGTTTGAGACTCGGCGAAGGGAGGACATAAACTCTTTGGTGAGCTCAGTGTAGGAGGCAACGTAGCTAAAGCAGATCTTCTGCAGTCCGACGACTTCCAAGACGTTTGCCAGTCTGTCAAAGACGCCGATTTGCTGGAAGGACGCTTGGTGGCACAACCGGGTTGGCCGGTAAACTTTTGTCGCCAACTTTTCAAACCGTCTCCGGTGCTCTTTATCTCGGGGCGTGAATCGGCCCGAAGAGTGGGCCAGGGGCTCTGGTTCAGCCTCCGTTGTCGGGGCTGGAGCCGCTTCTCGACCTCAAGGGCTTGGGCGCTTCTGCCCGGTAGTGGTGGCTTCGTTTGTAGCCTCGGGGTTGATCCTCCGGCCTTGCTCGTCGACCTGGACGACAGTTTGTTTGGTGCAGACCATTTCTGCAATTTTCAAACAAAGGTAGTAAGTCAAAAAGGATTTGATCAAACAAACTGCCTTGCTCGATATAGAGTAATAGGCTAAAGACAAGCGTGGTGCCCGATATACGTATCGCGCGACATGGGTAGTCGCGCGACAAGGCTTAAAAAGCATGATGCTTCAACGCGTGTTTCGTCATGTCGGGCGATACTCGCGTCGCCTGACACAAGTCAAAACTGGGCGATAGAGTCAAGCACTCAAGTGCCGCGACCGGTAAAGATGTCTTTGCGCGACACGAGTGTCGCCAGATACGACCAAAGCGGTCGAGATAAATAGGGTGATGAGGAAGACCGTCAGACCCAACGTGTGACGAGTGGAAACCCGATACACGTCAAAAGGTTATGCCCGGTACAGGTAAAACACGATAGAGCGATGCGCGATATGACTTGGCCGATACGGACCATGCGACCAAAAGTTGCACGATAGGCTGGGCGTCACGTGTTTTTACCTGTATCGGGAAAGGGAAGTGGAAATGCGCGACACGAAGGTCGACACGGGAGCTTTGGGAGGCGGGGAAAATGCGCGATACGGGAGCTAAAAGTGGTAAGTCGGTAACCCGACACGGTTAAACTCGAGTCACTATATATAGCCGGCCGCGAGAGGGGTAAAGCAGGTAAAAACCATGACACGTGTCGCACATGCGCGCAAATCGACCTTCTTGAGCACGGTAAAAATCGTTAAATCTGTCGCGTCGCGAGAATTTCGAGAAGTTTTTGCATTGCGCGGCATGCGTATCGGGCGACAAAGGCGAGTCGGCCGATATGCTTTCCAGATATACTTCTTCCGCGACAAGGGTCTGCGCGACACTCGGATCGCGCGACGCGCAATGCGTCGCGAGACAGGCCTACCAGGCACGTATGTCGGGAGACCTGACAAAGCTTAACAAGCGCGTTATGCCAGCCGATACGGCCTGGGCGACACGGTAGCCCGATGCGCTTATCACGCGATAAGCCAGGCGTGTCTCTTGCCCGATATGCTACTTCAAAGCCATGTAAACTAGAACTGTTGTGTTGCCCGGTACGCCCAAAGCGGGTTGGGCGACACGAGGTAGCCCGAAACCTGTCGCTCAGAGCAAAAAAAAACAAGGAAATGGTGTCACTCATGCCCGATACGCCAGCAAAGGGCCTGACAAAATCAAGGATTAAAAACTAAAAATCAGAAAGCACTTGATGGTAAAACATCATAGGCCTAATGGTAAACTTCAGCCTCAGTTAGTATTACTCACCAAGGTGATTAAACTAAGTTGGTGGCCCATAAAACAAGAGAGTTTGTGCCCGTGGCGTGGGCGCAATCTCGGGCCTTATTACAATGATAATGTTTGTGATGTTCTTTGTGGAAAAAGGAAATATCATCCTAATCTAGGAAAGGAAAAACTCGGGCTGCCTCCCGAGGAGTGCTGTGGTTTCCGTCGTCAGCCCGACATCTTCTCAGCTTGCTATACTTCCCCAGTGGGTGCAACTTCAGCCTCTTGCAGGGGTATCTCGGATCTTCTAACAAAGGCTTCGTCTTCATAGAATCTCTTAACTCCGTGTCTGTTGACTGGGAAGACTTTCATCGGATCTTCTTTATCATAAAGCTCCATCACCCCAGACGGGTATATCTTTGCTACTGTGAATGGTCCAGACCACCTGGTCTGCAATTTTCCTGGAAAAAGGCGGGTAGAAGATTTAAATAATAAAACCTTATCACATTCGTTGACGTCCTTTGCTCGCAAATGGGAATCATGCCAGACTTTGGTTCGTAGCTTGTAGATCCCCACGTTTTCATAAGCATGAAGCCTCAACTCTCAAGTTCTTGAAGCTGAAGAAATCTTTTCTTTCCAGCCAACGTCGGGTCCATGTTGAGGTGTTTAATTGCCCAGAATGCTTTATGCTCCAATTCAAAGGGCAGGTGGCAAGCTTCCCCATATATCAAGCGGTACAGTGTGGTGCCCAACGACCTCTTGTAAGCGGTTCTGTACGTCCAGAGAGCATCATCTAATTTAGCTGACCAGTGCTTGCGAGACTTACCAACTGTCTTTTCTAGGATCTGCTTGATCTTCCTGTTAGAAACTTCAACTTGCCCGGACGTCTGCGGGTGGTACGGTGTGGCGACTTTATGACGAACGCCATATATGCGCAACATCGATTCAAACTGCCTTTCTGTAAAGTGAGATCCACCATCACTGATGACAGTTCTCGACACTCCAAATCTTGGAAAGATTATCTTGGTAAAGAGCTTTATTACAACCCTGACATCACATGTAGTGGTGGGCAAGGAACGAGGTGATCGATACCGACGCCGTTTCGACAGCTTGGAAATAGGTATTTACCGGTATACCGACGGAAATACCGACAGATGCAATCCTGGCCGTTTCGACGCCAAAATGAACGAATTAATTTATGAAATTTTACATGTGTAATCTCTACACCTAAATGCATCGTTTTATGCAATAAAATTCTATGTTGGGTGTGGGGGAGGGGGGTCCATCATGGGGGAGGTAAGGAATCTGTCCTGTTTCGTTGGGATTTCGATGAAGGATTTCGATGACAAAATGAAGGAATTAAGATATGAAATTTTACTAGCACAAACCACACACTTAAATACACACAATTATGCAATAATATACAATTTACAACATATGAATAACATATCTACATACAACTCACATCAGCTGTATGTTGAGTGGCGCGCTGGTTCTCCATACAGTAATGAGTTGATATTACTGAGATATTGCAGCCATGACATGCACATCCTATAAAGGTGGTTGTATGTAGTCACATGCTCCTCACACATCATTATTGGCAAATTATATGAAGTTCCATGTTGCTCATTCATGTGCGATACTGTGTAAGTGTATAATACTCGTTTGTATTATATTCACATTACTCTTTAGTAAAACATCTTCCACTAAACATAAATAAGTAACTAATTATATCAATACTAATTGTAATATGTTAGACAGATTGTATGATAATAGTAATTAAGAGTGTTGTAAGTAGGTAGATCTAGTAATAATATTGTAGATCTATATAATATACTTATAGATGTATGTATAGTTCGCGTAAACATATATAATTGGAGTAATATTAGGCTTTGGCGGTAAAAAATAATTTTTTTAGGTGAAAGTGGAAGAAAAAAGTAGGAAAAAGAGATGGAGAGGTTGCTAATTGTAGAAATGAAAGAGATTAGCTATAATTACCTTGATTTGGGTTGGTATTAGCTCCAATCGCCAAAAATCATCCAAATGCACCTTCTTTTCTCCTCCCACTAAGTAACTACAATCATTCTCGCAAAAAACGGTATACCCATCGGTATACCGCCGGTTTCGGTCGGTACAGTGAAGTTAGTAGTGCATTTTGCACCATATTCATCGAAACATGGCGGTATGGGCGGTATACATGTCGGTATATCGGTATTTGCGATCCTATCGGTACGCACGCATGTTTCCGTATCGGTACGCGTCGGTACCGGTATTTCGGTCGAAATATCGGCGGTACGGGCGAAACTTCATTCCTTGGTGGTGGGTATAGCCTCTATCCATTTGGATACGTAATCAACTGCAACCAGAATGTATTTAAAACCATGAGGGGAGGGGAAGGGTCCCATATAATCTGTCCCCATACATCGAAGATCTCTACCTCAATCCATTCAGACAACGACATCTCATTTCTACGGGAGATGTTGCCGGTTCTATGACATTCATTGCAAGACTTGACATAAGCATGAGTATCCTTGAAGAGAGTCGGCCAATAAAAACCTGACTGGAGTACTTTGGTGGCGGTCCTT
The DNA here is from genome assembly GCA_963693085.1 of Alisma plantago-aquatica. NCBI lineage: Eukaryota > Viridiplantae > Streptophyta > Magnoliopsida > Alismatales > Alismataceae > Alisma > Alisma plantago-aquatica. The sequence goes on along the minus strand of OY856411.1, from coordinate 70,955,039 downwards.
TCGCCTCCGAGGTGTCCTCCATAGGGAGAGGAGTGACACTCAAACAGGATCTTGGAGGCTTCTTCCTCGGGTATGCACCTTATGTATAACCCATCGGCACAACGCCTAAACAACAGAGGGTCGTCCCAGTAATAGTTCTTCAAATCAGAGAATAATTTCTTCTTCTGATTGTAGAACATTTCCGGGGGTAGTTGTTTGCAGGCCAGGTAATTGTAGAAGTCTGCATACCATGATCCTTCAGGGTCGGCCGACTGGGCAACATAGATAGACTCATCGACATAGCTTTCGTAGATTGGCAGTGGGTGGTCGTCCTCCACCCGGATCCTTGAAAGGTGGTCGGCGACCACGTTCTCAGAACCTTTCTTATCTATGATCTAATGATCAAATTCTTGCAACAGCAATGCCCAACGCAACAGTCGAGGCTTCACATCTTTCTTTTACATTAAGTACTTGATGGCCCTGTGGTTGGTGTGAACTATCTCCTTAGAGCCCACGAGGTAGGACCAAAACTTGTCAAAAGCATATACAATGGCCAACATCTCCTTCTCAGTAGTAGTGTAATTCAGCTGTGCCTCATCTAGGGTCTTACTTGCGCAAAAGATCACGTGATGCTTTTTATCTTTCTTTTGGCCAAGAACTGCACCTATAGCAAAGTCACTGGCGTCGCACATGAGCTCGAAAGGAAGATTCCAGTCGGGGGACTGGAGAATGGGTGCGGATACTAAAGCATCCTTCAGAGTGGAGAACGCTTTCATGCACTCATCCGTGAAATCAAATTTCACGTCTTTCATCAACAAATTGGAAAGGGGTTTGGCGATCTTCGAGAAATCTTTAATAAACCGCCGATAGTAACCGGCATGACCTAGGAAGCTTCGGATACCTGTAACTGATGTGGGAGGAGGAAGCTTGGAAATTGCCTCGACCTTGGATGAGTCGACCTCAATACCTTTGCTGGACACCTTGTGTCCTACGACTATTCCTTCTTGCACCATAAAGTGACACTTCTCCCAATTAAGGGTAAGACTCTGCTCTTCACATCTTTTCATCACTAGAGATAAGTTATTCAGGCAATCATCGATGGAGTAGCCATAAACACTGAAGTCATCCATAAAGACTTCCATCTTGTCTTCAAGAAAATCGGCGAAGATATCGTTCATATATCGCTGGAAGGTGGCCGGTGCATTGCAAAGCCCGAAGGGCATTCTCCTGAAAGCAAAGGTTCCGTAGACGCAAGTAAATGTGGTCTTATCCTGGTCGTCGGGGTGAGTAGGGATCTGATAGGACCCTGAGTACCCATCCAACCAACAAAAGTAGGAGTGATGGGCCAGGTGCTCCAACATCTAATCAATGAATAGGAGTGGGAAATGGTCCTTGCGGGTGGCGGTGTTGAGCTGTCGGTAGTCGATACACATCCGCCAGTCGGTCACCATCTTGGTAGTGACCTCGACTCCGTTATCTCCTTTGACCAACGTTTACCTCCTTTCTTTGGGACGACTTGAATGGGGCTTACCCCAGTGTTGTCAGGGCGGGCGCCTAGGCGGGCTGGGCGGGCCATTGGCCCTGAAATTTCAGGCGCCCAGGAATCCACTACAAATCTAGGCGGCCAGGCGGGCTAGGCGGCCAAGGCGGGCTAGGCGAGCCGCCAAGGCGTCGGCCCAATGCGTCGGCCCAATTAAAGGCCCATTAATTGGTTGAATTTAATTAAAGCACAAAATGGAATCCTATTTTAAATATATTTTTAATTAAAACTAACATTAATATTATTCTAAATGGAATGTGAATCGTTCAATTCAACCGAGACCCTCTATAAAATAATACCCTAATCTAACAATTCTAACCACCCAGCCCAACCGCTAATACAAGGAAGTTGAAGAAGAAGATAATCAAACAAATGAGTCATATCATTATGATGAAGATGAAGACAAAGATGAATCCGATGATATAGCTAACACTTAAGAAATGATCTTGAATTTCATTATTGATTATTGTTAGCTAAGGCTGTCTTATTACATTAGTTATATACCTATAGACAATTAGACATGTGGTTATAAATTACTAATCTGATTTGTGCTTTCATATTTTATTGATGTATCAAGTTCAACTTCTATTCTCCACCAATTTTGGGCATCTTTTCAGACTTTCAGTTCTATCTATTTTCTGGTTTATTACTGGCAATGCATAATAGATTTCTGGATATAGGGCTGTCCAGTCTGTACTCTGTTCTTGTGTAGTTTACAGTTTAATACAGTTTAATGTATTACTCAATTTAGGATTTATATATCTACAATATATCTACAAGACAGCAGATTTTTCCATCTGTTCAAAACGCCTAGAAACGCCTAGGCGGGCGCCTAGGTGCCTAGGCTTACTAGGCGTTACTGTAGAAAAATTGAGCTCCTAGCTGCCTTAACAACCTAGGCTTACCCACGTGCTATCGCTGATAGTGTAGATTATTCCTACATCTCGGAGCTTTACGACTTCTTTACTAACAACTTCACAAAGCTTCTTATTCATCTTTCTCTGTGGCTGGGCATACGGCCTGGAGTCCTCTTCTAGATGGATCCTGTGCATACACACAGAAGGGCTGATCCCCCGTAGGTCTCTTATAGAGTAACCTAGGGCCTTTCTCCGTAGCCTTAACTCTTCAAGCAACTGATCTTTTTGGCTGTCAGTCAACTCTGAGTTGATGATTACCGGATTCATTTTCTCTTTATCTAAAAAGCGGTATTCCAAGCCTCTTGGCCTAACTTTCAAATCAGGCGGGGTTTCGTTCTCTAGTTCACTGGCAGGTTCTTTTCGGAGAGCGGTGTACATGATTGTTTCCACATGATTTTCCTCTTCGGACGATCCTTCAACTTCCAGCAAGGCCAACAGTTCTTTGACCTCTGGATCTTCGACCTCTTGTGCCTCGCCAGACAAGGCGCGCATAAGCGGGTCTACCATGACCTTCTTTTCCCTTACTTCATTGCATAGCTGTTCGTAACTCTCAACAAAATAAGAGGATTCAAGGAACGAAGGAACTTTCATACAATCTCTAATGCTGAAGTCGAAATGATCTCCTCCAACCTGGATCGTAATCATTTCTGCCTCTACGTCGATGAGGGCTCGACCGGTCGCTAGGAAAGGTCGCCCAAAGATAATAGGGCAGCTGGGATCTTCTTTGGTATCAATCAAAACTATGTCACATGGAATGAAGAAACGCCCGACTCAAATGGGTACATCCTCCACTACGCCTACTGGCCTGGTAAAGGTGTGATTGGCGAGTTGGATTCTCATGTTCGTGCTTGACATATCAGTAAGCCCAATCCTCTTAGCAAGGGACAAGGGCATCAAGCTGATGCTTGACCCTAGGTCTGCTAGACCTTTACGGGTTATGTTATCCCCGATTTGAAAGGGGATGACAAAGGCCCCATGATCCTTTTTCTTTGTCGGCATACTTGCTTTGACGAAGGAGTTGGACATCTGCGCTACCTTTACGGTCTCCACATCTTCACCTCTCTTCTTCCTTGAAATAAGATCTTTAAGAAACTTGGCGTAAGTAGGCATTTTTTCCATGACATCCAAAAAAAGGATGCCAATGTGCAATTTCTTTATCGCGGACATAAACTTTTCATATCTCTTTTTCAACTGGGCTTTCACCAGCTTATGGGGGAACGGTACGCAGGGTGCGTACTTATCAGGATACTCTTTAAAAGAGACGTTGTTGCTTTTTTCCTTGGTCACTCTCCTTGACTTTGCTGGGACTTCCTCTTCAACCTCTTCTGGACTAGCTTCTTTGGCAGGTGCTGTCGTCGGTGTTGCTTCCTTTTCCATGGCTAGTTGTACTATGGTACCTGACCTTAGGACATCCATTTTTGCAGTCTCATGTCCTCGCGGATTCGCCTCAGTGTTGGATGGGAAATACCCTACTTAATGATTAATGCTCTGGGGGAGGCTCGCCAGCTGTTGGTCGATCTGTTTATTGTGTTGCTGGAGCTCCTCAATTTGGGCTGAGAATCCCCCCATCTGCTGCTGCATTAGCTTAAGCAGGGCCGTGCTGTCCACAGAGCTTTTATGCATCTTCTCATTAAGTTCATTTTGCTTTTTGGCGAAGGACATCAACTCCGTCATCATAGACGGTCTTTACGGCTGGTTCTGTTGGAAAGTCCGTTGCTGCTGGAATCCTGCCTGACGTTGCTGGTTCGAAGGTCCTCCCGAAGGATTTCCGCTCACCAGCTGATGAGAGTTCTCAGCAGCACTGGTATTCCCGTAAGAGAAACCAAGGTGATCAGGGCATCTGTACTGGACGTAACTGACGTTTTCCGTAGTGTCCTCATCGAGATATCCTTGAACGGCTGTGTGTGGGCAAAAACCAGACAGATGGTCTGGCTCTCCACAAGTGACACAGCTTCTCACAACTTCCTGTCAAACTTTTCCTTTATACCCCTGCTCCTTTAGGGTCTGGACATCGGTCACTATTCTGTCTAGCTTAGCCGCAAGGGCTTCCATCGCCTTGGGCTCTCCCGGGGTGGTGTGGCTTATAGCTTCCCGGTCATACTCACTGTCTTGTTGATTCGTGGCCATATTATCAATGATTTACCTGACCCTCTGAGCACTGAGCCCTAAGAAGTCGCTGCCAGCTGCAGCATTAGAGATTTCCTCTCCGCAGGGCACACCCCATTATAGAATGTGGTGATCAGCTTGGGTTCGGAAAAGCCATGATGCGGGCACTCCCGCTGGTAGCTTAGAAACCTCTCCCAGGTCTCGTGTAGATTCTCTGAAAGTTTCTATGAATACCTCGTAATCTTGTTTTGACACTTGATTGTTCTTTCAATGGGGAAGAACTTGGCGATGAACGCGTTAGCGAGATGCTCCCAATCAGAAAGACTCCCGTCTTGCAGACTCGTGTACCACTCCAATGCCTTGTCTCTCAGAGAGAAAGGGAAGCACTGGATGTAGATGTGTGCTATCGGGACCCTATTGATCTTGAAGGTGTTGCAGGTCCTTTTAAAAGTTGTTAGATGGTTGTACGGGTTTTCTTCAGAAGTATTCCCGCAAAATCGGTTATGCTGTAGCAGCTGGAGGAAAGAAGGCTTCAACTCAAAGTTGGTAACGTTGAGGGGTTGCACCACAACTGGATTTCTCTCTTCATTTTCCCGAACATGGACAAACGAGCGCAGAGAGCGAGCTTCAGGAGCTTGGTCAGCCATGACTTGTTGGGGGCGAAGATGGCTCAAAAAGGTGAGAGAGTACTTGGAAAGAAAGAAAAGCGTAAAGGTATTGGTATGTTGTACAAACTACGTGCAATAGATATGTGCAGTATTATATGCATATGTACAAGGTTTTTAGCAAAGTGCAAGCAAAACTCGAGCTCGTAGAACGGTTTTCATTGCCTATCCCCAACAACGGCGCCAAAAAGTTGACGAGCCTTAAACGTGGGTCCAAGAATGGAGTCATGTCTAGGTTATCAGACTTTTAGAAATTTATAATACCCGAATATTTAAGACGCCTGCAACTAGCATAGGGTCAAAGTAGTTCGGGGTCGAACACAGGGATAGGAAGAACGACGCTTCGGAACTCAAGTTTTGCTTGTCTAAGCACATCAAAAGGTCGAAGGATAAGATTTTGATAAACAAAAAGCCTATCTCCAAGGGGAGTTACCAGAAGAATTAAAGTTTTAAGGTTTAGCAATTTTTATAAGGGTTTTGCGTACTGGAAATCGAGGAGATAAAACTAATGCCGGAGTAAAGCACGAAGGAGGAAAACTTAGACATAACAAGCGGCAGTGGAATACATCCTGCACCCTTTTCTCTCAAAGGGAATGCCCCTAGCTATGCACTAATTCTCTCTGTCAAGAGTACTGAACATAGACTAGGGTGGAAAGGTATACCGGGGCAACCCCGATCCTGGGTACTCTCGTACACCCAAACCGGACCAAACTCTAGAGTTATGACATCCCTCTCTCAAGAGAGTCAAAACGGGAAACGCGATTCGATAGCTAGTCAAAAGCGCGATCCAAACAGAAGAGACTAGAGCTTAGATGCTATAAAGAGATTATCCAACAAAAAGGAGCCATACACAGAACACGATGAGATAAACTCCACAACCTTCATAAGCACATAAAGGTTTAGTTACAATGCAATAAAAATAAATTGCTGGAAAAGGAAAGATAGATATCGGCCTCCTTGATGTAGGGGGTCAACATACACAACAACAAACCCCTAAGGTGAAGCTAACCCGGTACCGGGTAGCAGCCCCAGCGGGATACGCCCGTGTCGGGTTCTTAACCGTGTCGGGTCGCGAACCGCGGCGGGTAAGGGCGTATCGGGCAAGGAATCCCTTCCCGATATGGCCGTGTCGGGCGGCCGGCCCTCTCGGGCGACATACCGTGACGGGTAGGCCATACCGGGTTCGGTGTCGTGTCAGGTTAGCTTCCTCTTAGGTTCTCGGGATCTCGTGTCGGGCATGGTTGGGAAGACCGTCTCGGGTTTAGACCCAGCTAGCGGCCAGCTCATTAGAGTGGCCTTGATGGTCGTATCGTGCTGCCGCGGCTACCAGGACGAGTACTAGGTGAACTCCTCCCGTCCCTCTCGGGTTGGGGGTGTGCTCACCTAGTATCGCTCGGCACGCCTGGGAACTCTAGCTCCTTTTGCTCTCGAAGTTAGCTCTTCTAGGGTTCTGACCCGTCCCATCGAAGTCCTGTAGCTGCTATTTATAGACAACTACTGGGGGGTTGCGGCTCCTGTTGTGAGTAAGTCGCGTTTGATCGTGTCGGGTAGAACTCTAGCGGACTGTTGCACCGGGAGGTGGCCATGTCGCGTCATCGACTCCGTCGGTTGACGGATCGTGGCGGGCAAGGCTCCTTGTCGGGTAACCGCTTTTTGTCCTTCAGAGCTTCCGCACGACACGCCTGTGCTGGGTTGCTGCCGTATCGGGCGGCAACTGTGACGGGTAAGGGGCGTGTCGCCCCGCGTTGCTTACTGGGTCGGGGCAAGTCAGTTGTTGCTGATTGGTTAGGAAGGGCCCATTAAGATTCTTTTCTTTGGAAAGGAAGAGAAACTTCTGCAAAAGATATGAAATATTTTCAGGAGCATAGTGGGGGTTATTTCTATACAAAAATAGGATAAAATGGAGAGGAAGTCAGGTTTGGAGGCAGCTTTGATAGTAAAGTATAGACTCTAGCAACCATTTAATGGGTGTTATCACCCCCCCCCCCAAAAAAAAAAAAAATTACAAAGAGGACCCCATGTGTAATAAAGATGAACAAACTGAGATTTGTGGTACCACTATTAAGCTCCGTTAGGCGAGGCTCGTTTACTCTAGCAGGTGGGATGTCTCCATCTTTATTATGCAATTTGAGAAGCCATGCTGGTATTGTCAACATTGATGTTGTGTGTACATGCATGTAGATTCTCTAGTGGAAAATCAATTGACAAAAAATGTTCCTATATAATATCTAAAACTGTCATGATGTTTCTTAATCGGATGGCTATTATTTATGTAATTCAACACATTGTTCGTCAGTGCAGACCCTTTGCTATATACTATTGATTTTTTTATAGAGGACTTAGGCCTAGTTGGCATTGAGGCATTACCTACTCTCTATTAGAAACCCACTTCCTTATGTTTCACTTAAAGATAATGACACTATTCATGATGGTTGGTAAGGGGGAAAGTTTAATAAGATATTTGGCTACACTTTATTTGGAGTTTGAGTCAGTGCCCATGGTTTATGATTTTGATAAAAATGGCATGATATTAGTCAAAGTTTTGTTTTCAACTGATACCCCAATATAGAAATTCACGTACCTACCATAAATTTTGCGGTATATGATTTCATTAACTTTTCTTAAAAAAGTCCCAAAAAATCAGAATTTATGATGAATTATTCAATTCAATGCAAGATATAAGAACATGCTATTACATAAAATTATATATATGTATAAATCATGTAATCAGATTCCCCATAGGAACAGTTGTGTATGAAGATTTTGATAATGTAATATATATATATATATATATATATATATGTAGAGAGAGAGAGAGAGAGTCAGGATAGAATACACTCGAGTGTACAGATCACATGAATACACTCAAGTGTGTTTGTATATCAAGACTTTTTTTTTGAAAAATGTAAACCATTGGTCTTCATTGTCATACTATAATTAGGCTATATACAAATTTTGAGCCCATTTGGATGAGTGTAAGTCACTCATCCGAGGGCAACAAAATCGACGCACGAAGCTAATTTGAAATGCATAATTTTTGCTGTCTTTATAACATGACCTATAAATGTCCAAATGTGCTCAAATTTTGTATATGAGCTATTCACAAGATGTTTAAGAAGATCAACGGATTAGATTTTTGAAAAAACATTGGATCATGAAAAACTACTTGAGTGTATTCTGCTCTGAATACACTCGAGTGTATTCTAGCCTGACTCTCTCTCTCTCTCTCTCTCTCTATATATATATATATATATATATATATATAACAATATTCTCATATCTTGCACTGAATTAATTTTGATTATATGGTCTATACACACAAGAGGGAAATATGGCATCAAAGATGGCAACATAACAAATTTTTTTCTTGCCATATTCCCTATAACCAATAGATCGTGTCAACAGCTATGAAACCGGAAAAAGGATGCAAGGCATATACCTGGTCTTGGAGCAAATCCGCTGATAATCCTTGCAGAGTGTGCTTCTTTCTCAAGCAACACCTGGGTAGTAGTCGTTGGCGGCCTCGTGGTGTAACACCACACATGGTGGTTGATGACGTTAACCTAGCATAGTGGCGAGAGCCTCCACGCCTCTATATAGTCCACTTGGACCACCGGGAACCCCACGTCGCGCTTCCAGAGCCAACATAATGAGTTGTTCCTCCGTATTGTCAATGTGCTAGCATCGACTTTTTCCCCTTGACTATCTCTTCCTTTTATGGGTAAGATGCCTCTGGCTCTCACATTACCACAACGGTGAGATAAGGAGTCTTGTCATACAAGAGTGTTAAGAGCCTTGGCCACCCCCTTCATATAGGAGTGGATGGGCTAGGGTTTCCAAAAACCTGAGGATACGAGGGGTCAAATCTCATGGCTTGACGACTGGTGCTAATAACCAGTCGGTCGACTGGCACACCATTAGATCTATTGGCTTGCTTTCCTATTTGCAAACATATTGACTTTCAATGCGATGATTAATGCACTTCATTACGTCAACATCAATTGCTCCCAGTCCTATTGGCCATCTAGTCTGTCGATTGGACCTTCCAATCAGTCGATTGGATATTTTGACAATCCCTTGACAATTCCTTTTAGTCGGTCAATTGGACAATTCGGTCGACTGATTGGTTCCATCGACCAGTGTCAGTACGCTCTAGTCGGTCGACTGGACACTCTAATCAGCCAACTAACAACCAGTGTTGTTTAAGTTGATTAGCTAAACACTTTAGTAACCAATTTAAATCTTATCCATGAGTAAAATCCTATTCTAGGTGCATCCTATGCGCGTGACCCTATATGTCTCAAATTACATTGACAATGTATGTCCATAACCAGATTATGACATCATAAGCAATGAGCGGCTATGCGCACCCTATAGGTCTCAAAATTACGCTGGCAATGAATGTCCATAATTAGATTATGACATCATAAGCAATGAGTTGTATCTAGCAATACTTCATTGCTACCCAAGTAATTAGAAAGTTGGAAAACAACTTCAACCTACATCTATGATCATTGTTACCGTGATCATATTGTTCTTTTGTCACTGATATCCATATTGAATATGGAATTGTCATCCTCTTAACACTCAATCTATGTTCCTTGAACTAGATCAGACTGTATGAGATGCATGTGAGTACACATATCACATATTCACTCAAATGAGTATATGACCATATGTTTCTCAGTCTCGCTTATCAAGTGGCCAGGATATCAACTCCTATAGGAGGGACAAATTCCATCTACATCACTCACATTCGATCCCCATGTGTCACAACATACCCAAGCACCACCTTTATGGCCACCCTTATTCAAGGTCACATCGGATGGTGTTAAAGTTCATCGAGCGACATGTGATGAGTGTAGTAACTTCAGGTCCAAGAATCACAATCACCACTATCACTTTGAGAGCTGATTCTAACTACCATTCCATGGTTTCCATGTATCACTCTCAAAGTGGGCTTGTCCGGTAAACTGTTCCCTAACATGTACCCATGTATTTGACTTGATATTCAATATCATGACTAATGAGACTCAATCATCAGTCAACGCACATTCAAGTCTTATGTATTATTGTCGTCTATTTTGCTTCCACAATAATATCTGAGGGACATAACAAGAATGTATATACTCATATCATATATATGATCACATTGTTTATGTCCTCAACCTGAAGACATACGTCATCGAGTAACATCATTCTTTAGACATCTACCATGTTTGTGTCATCATCTCATGATTGAGACAAAAGTAATAGACAAAATTACCTTTATTATTATCAAATTAGTACATGACGCCTCAGTGCAATCATCATATGATTGACTCTCTGTACATACATACCAACACACACTCTCTCATATATATATATATACATATTCTTCTGTAAACATATTCTTATATCTTGCACGAAATTAATTAATACATGATAAGTTTATTTTTTTGTTTTAAGGAAACTATGTACTAAGAAATTTTGTGGTAGGTACGTGAATTTCTATATTGGGCATATGTTAAAAACAAAATGGAGCTATGTGACTTCTATATTGGCAATCGTTCAACAGATGCCCAATATAGAAATTACGTACCTACAACATACCAATTTTGTTTCCAACATATGCCCAATATAGAAATTCACGTACCTACATCGAAATTTTTCTATATGTGACTTTGTTAAAAATTTAGAAAATCTAGACAAATCACAACATTTATGTATGAATTTATTCAAAGCAAGATACATAACATGTTATTGCATATATATATGTATGTATAATCAAAATGACCATTCAAAATAATTTTGTATCTTTTCATGTGCACATGTAGGAGCCTCCCATCCAATATTAACACATGCTATTATTGCATTTTGGGTATTTTATGTATGTAGACCATCCTGGTAAAATCTTGTAACTTAATTCTTTTATTTGGTCCTCGAAATCATGTGTTGACATGAACATATTTGTTAAAATTTCTGTCGAAAAAAATTCCACGAAGTAGAACAAAAATAATGAAAATTGGAGATAGATAATTGAGTCAGTCAACCTACCTTCACCACCTACCTCCTCAGAGACTTTCTTTGAGCACTAAGCTTTCTATTATTGGACCGTTGAAAATGGCGTCAAAATCTTACATTATATGCTGTGCTACTTCCTCTTAGCAAGTGAGGGGAAAGAAAAGAAAAATATTTGAAATGCTAGAGGTGACAAAAGGACCTTAAATATTGTTTTTTTTTAATCTAGAGATTAGCATTAATGTGATGGACCGGATGAACACTGGGCTTCTTCATTAATAATTTCATGAGCTTTGTTATGTTTGCTCTTCTCTTAGTGAACCTAGGAACACGCATCTTCAAGAAAAACTACCCAATAATGCATATAAAAGTGTGAGATATTTGAAAATAAGGGATCATGCACGAAATTTCATGATGCTTAGAATGAGAATTTAACAAAAGTTCTAATGAAAAAGTAGTTACGCTATTTCCACGTTGTTTCATTGTCAAAATGAGTGCATTTGTAAAAGTTTATTTGCATATTTAACAATAATCTGTATATATGAACTTGTATGACAGTAAATAGAATGAGTCTTTGTCATAAATCGTGAAGGACATGTCACAACACCGTTAGAGGAAGACCTTCAATTTATAGAAACTTTTGGATTGTAGAATCATGCACAAAAATATGTATGCTTTGAAGCTTGTTCAATATGCTTGGTTTTCTTTTTTCAAAACTAAGAAATTATTAACATTATAAATAGGTAAGGCCGTTTTGGTACAAAATTTTACTGAAATCAAAATTTGACAAATTGATAAAATTTCTTAATCTCACGTATATATTTTAATTTGGATTTTTTTTGATAACTGAGAACCATCCCAAGGAGGAGCCCACTTCGGTGACCCCATCCCAACAATGCAAACCCGGGGACCAGCCGTGTTGTACTTTATCTGCCGGTGACACAACATGCCCAATGATTCCAGACCTGCATCTGAGGAGATTTGAACCCAGGTCCCTTCTAGGGGACTTATCGAGCTACACCATTTGGGCTAGTGCTCGCTGACCTTGATTTGGATTTCTTAATCTTAAATATATATTTAGATTTGGTATTATGAAAGGCTTATAATTATATTCCAGTAATATCTACATGAGTATGCCCACAACTAACTAATTATGGATTTGGACATGTAATCACTTCTCAAACAAATGTCTGATCAACTGCCGTGCAAACTTGCTAAAGAAGAACTATTATATCTTGTGTTACATTTTTTCTTGTGTTACGGGATTGTGAGTATCAAGAACAAACTAGGGAAGAGAATTCGATTTGTATGAACTTGTGCAACAAAGACTAATAAATGCTCCTACTCATGGTAATGCTGAGTTGATCATAGTTAAAAAGGAAAGAGACATGTCTAAATTAACATGGAGAGAGCTCATAAGGATAGAGAAACGTTTTTTTTGGTGGGCAATTTCTAAAATTTACATCTCCACGAGAATACGAACCATAACCAAGCTCAATGTAAATGAACAATACATGTGGCCAACCCAAACATGGTTGTGGTCATGTACTAAACATCTTCGACAGCTTTTGGGTTAATCCTCAATGTCCATGTCTATGGAAGTCGATGTCCAAATGTGGTAGGCTTCTGTGTTCCATCTTGTTGCCTACTAGTCGACCCGGGTTGACAACTTCGGCGAAGTTGTCAACCATAGTGGCCCAACTTGGTTTAGAAAGTACTTGTTGAAGATATTTGTTGTTACACACACAATGAAGGCTTACGAAACTTCATAGGACACTGTTCTTGACTGTGTGATAACTATTTTCTTGGTTTTAATCCAAAGAGCATTGTCACAAATTTGGTATTTGAGCTAAGCCCCTTTGAGCTAAACAATTCAGAATTCAAGAATTATGAGGGAAACTTAGGTAAAAAGTGTCAACATATGGTCAAATATTTGAGAAAAAGTCTGAGGATACATACGTATATGTATATTTGTGTGTACTTATATATTGAACATATATATTGCACTCACGCATATATATATATATATATATATATATATATATATATATATATATATATATATATATAGGCTATTTATTTGTTACCCGGCGGGTAACATTGCACAAGTTACCCGTCAAGTGACGCGGTGGCAGCTTTTTGTTAATAACTCGAAGTTGCCTTTGTGCGGCGCCGAACCAGCCCCCCACACGCCTGGCTCTCCGATGCTACACCTCCACGGCGTTCGCCTCAGCAGTAGTAGCAGCAACACCGGCACAGGAGGCAGTGTTCCCGACAGGGAGTTCATTGACGCGGAAAAGTACCAGAGCGTCATCGGCAGCGTACCCGGGATGGGCCCCGTGAATGAATTCCCACGCATGTCGAGGTGGATCAGCGGGCTGGTGACGGCGTTTGGAAGCTGGTCGGATAAGTAGTCGTTGGAAGCGAGGACGAGCACTTTGAGCTGTGGCAGGGAGAATATCCCCGGTGGGACGGGGCCGTAGAGACGGTTCTGGCCGAGGTCGAGCGTGTGGAGTTCGTTGAGGCTGGTGAGGGAGGGTGGGATTGAGCCGGAGATGAGGTTGCCGGTGATGGAGACGAAGCGGAGAGATGTCAGCGCGGTGAATATTTGTGGTGGGATGGGACCTGACACGCGGCCCGGGAAGACGATGAGCTGTGTAAGGGCCGTGAGGTTCGCGAGCGCGGGGGGAGGGTTCCATAGAGGCCCGGGGAGTCCGTACGGCCTGTGCCGAGTGCGAGGGAGGTGACGCGGAGGAAGGAAGGTCCCGGGGCGGCAGTGCCGTCGGTTGTTGTGATTGTGGCGTTGGTGTCCGTTTCGGAGGGGAAGGAGCAGAGGATGCCGGCGAAGGAGAAGCATGGGGTTAGGGACGCGGGTGTGTCGTCGTCGAAGGAGGAGTTGGAGAAGTCCCATGTGGAGAAGAAGTCGGACCCCGACAGGTCACGCAGCGAGGACTTGATGGCGCGCAGTGCGGCGGCGTCCGATGGGCTCAGCGGCAGAGCCGGGGTGTCGCTGGAGTACTTGGATTGCTGGAACTCGCGTCGGAGTAATGTGTGGGGTGTGAATTCCAGGGATAGGGAAATGGTGGAGGAGAATACGAGGAAGGCGAACAGAGTGTGCAGGAGCGCAATCGGGGAGCTACTGCTGGCCATCTCTGCTTTTGGATTTAGTTACGCATGAGAAGCAGTAGCAGCGCCCCGTGTTTTCACTACCTACTGGAACGAAGGCCCTACTGTTCCTCTTATGTGTGTGGAGTGTATGAGCGAGCGGAGGAGAGAAGACAAAGGCCCTATCGTTGTTCTTATGTAGGTACCTGCAAACCGACATTGTGATTGTGATATCTGCCTCGTGCTCTCCTACCTCAGAAAAATCATTGACGCGGTTAAAATTTCTCTCTAGAAGACGAATACACTCTATTTTCTGTGATTTGTCACTAGTATAAGGGTCTGTCTGGTTCAGCGTAGAATCAACCCACAGTATGAGTTCGAAAACAAGAAATCTAACCCAGTGAGTTAAAACCACAACATATTCATTTGGTTCCAAAGAAATTTAAGTTGATGATTTGGTATTTTTCTGTCTGGTTGAGTGCGGTTTGTCCAAGTAGATGAAAATATATCTGCAGCCAGCACCTGCATGCATGTTGTACCTGGACGGATGGCACCCTCTGTATCTTCGCTGAAGCTTTAAAGCAGTAGAAAAAAGAGCAGATGCAATAACGCACGAGAGCTGAGTAGGCAACGGAAAACGAACCGCGCCATTTTGTGCATGCCGAGAAACCGGCTGCAGTTCCGGTTCCGACTGTCAGTTGAAATTCAGTCAAACCAAACGTTTTGAATTCCAACTCGCATCGAGTTGCAACTTCTTACATTTAATTTCATCCCAACCAGACGAGCCCTAATTCAAATGTGAGAAATGCATACATCTTTTATATTGGGTAGGCATGTTACTGGTTGTTTCAGTCCTTTAATCGCATCGAGAAAATGGTATCAGTGTTCTCGCAGTTATTGGGAAGAGTTACTTTCTGGTCGCTAGAGTTACTTTTTATATCGTCACAGATACTCTCAGTGTTCTCGCAGTTACTCTCAGTGTTATCATAGTTACTCTCAATGCGTATCAGAGTTACTCTTAGTGTTCTCTCAGTTACTCCTTAGTGCTGTCACAAATACTCTCAGTGTTCTCGCAGTTACTCTCAGTGTTATCATAGTTACTCTCAGTGCTATCAGAGTTACTCTTAGTGTTCTCTCAGTTACTCCTTAGTGCTGTCACAGATACTCTCAGTGTTCTCGCAGTTACTCTCAGTGTTATCATAGTTACTCTCAGTGCTATCAGAGTGACTCTTAGTGTTCTCTCAGTTACTCCTTAGTGCTGTCACAGATACTCTCAGTGTTATCATAGTTACTCTCAGTGCTATCAGAGCTACTCTTAGTGTTCTCTCAGTTACTCCTTAGTGCTGTCACAGATACTCTCAGTGTTCTCGCAGTTACTCTCAGTGTTATCATAGTTACTCTCAGTGCGTATCAGAGTTACTCTTAGTGTTCTCTCAGTTACTCCTTAGTGCTGTCACAGATACTCTCAGTGTTCTCGCAGTTACTCACAGTGTTATCATAGTTACTCTCAGTGCGTATCAGAGTTACTCTTAGTGTTCTCTCAGTTACTCCTTAGTGCTGTCACAGATACTCTCAGTGTTCTCGCAGTTACTGTCAGTGCTATCATAGTTACTCTCAGTGCTATCAGAGTTACTCTTAGTGTTCTCTCAGTTACTCCTTAGTGCTGTCACATATACTCTCAGTGTTCTCGCAGTTACTCTCAGTGTTATCATAGTTACTCTCAGTGCGTATCACAGTTACTCTTAGTGTTCTCTCAGTTACTCCTTAATGCTGTCACAGATACTCTCAGTGTTCTCGCAGTTACTGTCAGTGCTATCATGGTTACTCTCAGTGCTATCAGAGTTACTCTTAGTGTTCTCTCAGTTACTCCTTAGTGCTGTCACAGATACTCTCAGTGTTCTCACAGTTACTCTCAGTGTTATCATAGTTACTCTCAGTGCGTATCAGAGTTACTCTTAGTGTTCTCTTAGTTACTCTTAGTGTTCTATCAGTTACTCTCAGTGCTATCAGAGTTACCGTCAGTGCTATTTGAGTTACTCTCAGTGTTCTACCAGTTACTCTCGGTTTTTTCAGTTACTCGCATGGTTTTTTCAGTTACTCACCGTGTTTTTTCAGTTACTCGCAGGGTTGTGACAGTTACTCGCAGTTTTTGTTCAGTTACTAGCATGTTTGTGACAGTTACTCACAATGTTTGTTCAGTTACTTGCAGGCTTGTTTCAGTTACTCGCATGCTTTTTTCAGTTACTCGCATTGTTTGTTCAGTTACTCGCAGGGTTGTAACAATTACTCGCAGTGTTTTTTCAATTACTCGTAGTGTTTTCACAGTTACTCTAACTGCTATTATAGTTACTCGCAGAGTTTTTTCAGTTACTCGCATTATTGTCACAGTTACTCGTAGTATTGTCACAGTTACTCGCAGTGTTTTTTCAGTTACTCATAGTCATTTTTCAGTTACTCGCAGTGTTTTTTCAGTTACTCCAGGGATGTGACAGTTACTCGTAGGGTTTTTTTCAGTTAGTCAACCATTAGTTTCAGTTACTCAACCATTACTCTCAGTTACTCAAGCATTACTCCTAGTTACTCAAGCATTACTTTTCAGTTACTCAAGCATTCTGTTACTTTCAGTTCAGTTACTCGCATGGTTGTATCAGATACTCGTAGTGGTTTCAGAGTTACTCTTACAACATTCAAAGCATAACTAAAAAAACAATGCGAGTAATTGAAGCATTAGTTTCAGTTACACAACCATTACTCTCAGTTACTCAAGCATTACTTTCAATTACTCAAGCATTACTTTTCAGTTACTCAAGCATTCTGTTACTCAAGTAAAGTTACTTTTTATTGTCCTAGTCTTACTTTTAGTGTCATACAGTTACTTTTTGTGTCATGATGTTACTTTTAGAGTCACATGATTACTTTTTGCACCATATAATTACGTTTTGTGTCTTGGTGTTATTTCCAGTGTCGGATACTTGCCTTTTATACAATATAATTACTTTTTATGTCTTGGGGTTACTTTCGGTGTCGGATGGGTACTTTTGTACCATACAACATTGCATATGCATCAATCCAATTTGGCTAAAAATGACATGCCATCCATTTTATTTGAGTTATAGAAAACAACACAATATTTTTATACTACGGACACATACCAAATGTATTTGACAGTACATGCACATCCCAATTATTATCGTTATACGATGGGCTTCATGTCTAGAAAATGACATGCCATCCATTTTATTCGGGTTATAGAAAACAACACAATATTTTTATACTACGGAGACATACCAAATGTATTTGACAATACCTGCACATTCCAATTATTATAGTTAATGATGGGATTCATGGCTAGAAAATGACATGCCATCCATTTTATTCAGGTTATAGAAAACAACACACATCCATGACTGTCGCCGTCGCCGTCGGATCCACTGTGGGCAAGACCGTCCGCCAATACACCATCTCTACACCACTCCCCACCGCTACTCTTACATTTGCGGTACCAAGCTCAGGATTTGTACCTTCCTCGTCGTGGTGGTCTTCTCATCCCGTGGTCCCAACTTCCTCACACTAAACATCCTCCTGGTTTGGAGTGGCGCATGCATCAAGCCCTTCCAGCCTCACCACAGACAAACAACACGTTGGATCCAATATCCTCTCTAGTACTTTCGTGTCCTGTCCGTGTGTTTCCGGAGTCACAGAGCTGATTAACTGGAGCCCCTCCGCAACCCTCTGCAATCAATTCGGTTCTCATGATCACCGCCTACGTCCCTGGTTGATTGTCGCGACCTCGTATCCATGGCATTGTGCCTCCCAGGTCTGGAGCGCCGCTATCACCTCCCAGGATTGGAGCTTTGCCGTAAGTCGGTTTCTCCTTGTGCACTGGTTCCGTCCTCTATTGCACACTACGTCTTCGTCGTCGTAGAGGAGCGCCCAACATACTGGCTAGTCCCTCCGGTCACTGGTTGCGCTGCTAAAATGCCGCCGCTCGCTCCTCCTACATCGGTCTATGTTGCAATGTCGCACGCTGTTTGCTGGCCATGCTGTTGAGGAGCACACTACCCTGTAGCAGTCGCCGGCCAGATCTATTGAGGAGCACTCGCCGCTGGAAAAATATTAGGATGCAGAGGAGGTCGTTGCTGTTAACTCCGATGACAAGGAGTGCGATGAGGAGATGGGAAACAAGGGCCATGGTGGCTCCGCAGACTTCTGCCATTCGAGTCTCGTATGATCGAGAGTGCAGATGTTGACGAAGGCGAAGGTGCCGATTGGGATGGTAACACAGGCAGCAGAGTGACGGTGTCAAAGCTGATGATGGAGGACATAACAAAATTCAAGGGGCAACTTCGACCAAGCGACCAACTTGAATCTGTTGACTATCAGCATGAGTTGATTCCATTTTACAAGTTTCACAGCCCGGGAACTTATGATCCTTCTCCTTAGGTACAGGAGATTTTCCAAATCCAGTAACTAAACAACGAACATATTGGATCATTTGTATATTTGCGCAGTCATGGCGGACGACCGGGAACTACATGAATGGGTTCGGTCTGAGGCCGACAAGTGCGCGGCTACAGCGGAGAAGCGGCACCGCTTGGAGTTGGAGGCGTTCACGGAGCAGATGCGCCTCAAGGACGAGAGGTTGGATTCCCTGCACTGGCAGCTTCTGACGGCGGAGCTGGAGTTCAAACGGATGCAGTCCCACTCCGACGGCCTCGACGGGAGCCTGTCCTGCGCCAGGGAGGAGAATGTCAGGTTGGAGGCCGTATTGGCGGAGAGAGAGAGGGAGCTCAAGTCCGTCAGGGATCAATTCACGCTGCACGTGCTGGGATGCCGGAGGAGTTTGGTGCCGTCGTTGATCAGCAGCCAGACACAACAGGACAGGAGTGCGGCAAAGGGAACGTGGAGGGAGAGCGGTCGTAAGAAGGAGCCAGGGAGATGAAGGGACCAGGGGTTATCTCGGTAAGGGACTTGCTCGGTTTGGAGCTGGAGAACTTGCCGGGGTTATCTCGGTCGTGAGAAGGCGCCAGGGAGATGTGAGGAGCTAGAACGATACGATGTCGGGAAGCTCCGCTGCGAACCTCCGGGAGTTGGGGGTGGAGGAGCCGCTCGATCAATGATTTTGGATTAATTACAAAGGATGCCACCGTGTTTCCTTTCACGGGTAGCAAACTTTAAGTACCCGCCGGGCAACTAAAACAATCTCATATGGATATATATATATATATATATATATATATATATATATATATATATATATATATATATATATATATAGATGGGTATATCTTCGCTACCCGTGCGGGTAACTAAGATTCGCTACCCGTGCATCGGTTTTGTAATAGGAAGGTATGTATTTGTAATGAGACGGTCCAATTTTGTAATGAGACGACCAAAATTGTAATACAAAGACTCGTTTTGTATTACAACGCTGTTACAGTCATAAATATATATTTTACTGTTTCCAGACAGAGAATACAAACATAACGTTGTATTTACAAAATGAGTCTGTCTATTACAATTTGGACCGTCTCATTACAAATGCATGTCTTCCTATTACAAAACCGATACACGGGTAGCGAATCTTAGTTACCCGCACGGGTAGCGAAGATATACCCTATATACATATATAGATGTATATATACACATATATATACATATATATATATATATACATATACATATATGTATATATACATATACATACATACATACATATATATATATAGAGAGAGAGAGAGAGAGAGAGAGTCAGGCTAGAATACACTCGAGTGTATTCAGAGCAGAATACACTCAAGTAGTTTTTCATGTTGCAATATTTTTTTCAAAAATCTAATCCGTTGATCTTCTTAAGCATCTTGTGAATAGCTCATACCAAAATTTGAGCACATTTGGACATTTATAGGTCATATTATAAAGATCGCAAAAATTATGCATTTCAAATTAGTTTCGTGCGTCGATTTTGTTGCCCTTTGATGAGCGACTTACACTCGTCCAAATGAACTCAAAATTTGTATGTAGCCTAGTTATAGTATGACGGTGAAGATCAATGGTTTACATTTTGCAAAAAATAGTCTTGATATGCAAACACACTTGAGTGTATTCTAGCCTGACTCTCTCTCTCTCTCTATATAGTCAGGCCAGAATACACTCGAGTGTATTCGGAGCAGATAACACTCAAGTAGTTTTTCATGATGCAATATTTTTTTCAAAAATCTAATCCATTGATCTTCTTAATTATCTTGTGAATAACTCATATAAAAAATTTGAGCACATTTGGACATTTATAGGTCATGTTATAAAGACCGCAAAAATTATGTGTAAGAAGAAATGAAGAAAGGAAGAAGACAAGAACACCGATCACATGTCGGCTGCAAGATGCATCAAACGTGAGTAGGGGTTGAGCCTACACACTTGTATATATATATTAGGGTAAGTACATGAGGTACAAAGAGAGAAAAAGAATAAAAAATAGAGCTGCCGCTGGATTGCCATTCCGCCGCTGTGCCGGTGTCGATACCATCGACATGAGTGTCGATAGTATCGACAGAACATTGTCTTGCGCCTGAACCAATCTCGATACCATCGACATGTGTGTCGATAGTATCGACCGAGATGCAGGTGGCTTCAACTTGAACCTGAACTGATCTCGATACTATCGACAGAGTGTCGATAGTATCGACCGGGATGCAAGTTGCTTCACACTCTCCCTCAAGCTGGAGAGTACACATCGTGTATGCCCAGCTTGCCGCAGAGTCTCTGAAAGATTGCTGAACCCAAAGGCTTTGTCAGAATATCTGCTAGTTGATCTTCAGATCTGACATATGGAGTCACAATAGTGCCATCTTTTATTTGATCACGAATAAAATGGCAATCAACCTCTATGTGTTTTGTACGCTTATGAAAGATAGGATTCCTGGCAATGTGCATAGCAGATTGATTGTCACACTTGAGCTCCATAGAAGGTAGGAGAGAAATTTGTAATTCAGATAAAACAGATTTGACCCATTTTTATTCACAGCATGCATGGGCCATAGCATGGTATTCAACCTCAGTGCTAGATCTAGCAACCACATGTTGCTTCTTACTTTGCCATGTGATAAGATGATCACCTAGAAAGGTACAATAGCCTGATGTAGATCTCCTATCAGTATGATCACCAGCCCAGTCAGCATCTGTATATCCTGTGAGAGACAGAGTAGATGGATGTGCCTTTGGTCTAGAATATGTGATACCTTTACCGGGAGCATTTTTCAGATACCTCAGAATTCTGCAGACTGCTGTCCAGTGTGACTGTCGCTGGAGAATGCATATATTGGCTGACCACGCCCACAAAAAATGAAATATCAGGTCGGGTGACTGTTAGATATATTAATTTACCCACTATTGTCCTGTAATATTCTAGATCTTGATACTCAACATCATCAACCACCTCTTTGATGTGATAATCCATTGGTGTAGATACCGATTTAGATTCAGCCATGCCTGTCTCCTGTAACAAATCAAGCACATATTTCCTCTGAGATAAATTGACACCTGCATGAGATCTAAGCACTTCAATGCCTAGAAAGTATCTTAGTTTGCCCAGATCCTTTGTATGGAAGTGTTTTTGCAAACCCTCTTTGACACGAGATATTCCCATGGTGTCACTGCCAGTAATTACTATGTCATCAACATATACAATAAGAATAATGGATCCACGAGAAGGGCTGGAGTAAAATAAGGAATGATCAGTCTTGGAGCGAGAAAAACCCATCTGAAGAATAACTTCACTGAACTTGTCAAACCAAGCTCTAGGTGACTGTTTCAGCCCATAAATAGCTTTTTTTAATTTGCATACTTTCTGACACTCCCCCTGAGCAACAAACCTAGGAGGTTGCTCCATATATACTTCTTCCTGTAGATCACCATGGAGAAAAACATTCTTTACATCCAACTGAAATAGTGGCCAATCAAAGGTAGTGGCAAGAGAAATAATGATCCGCACAGAATTCAGGCGAGCAACAGGAGAAAATGTTTCAAAGAAGTCAACACCATAAGTTTGGGTGTAGCCCTTTGCAACCAATCGGGCTTTCAACCGTTCAACTGATCCATCCAGATTATGTTTAATAGTGAAAACCCATCTACAACCTACTACTTTCTTTCCTGCAGGAAGATCAACCAGATCCCAAGTACCATTATTTAAGAGAGCTGACATTTCAAGTTGCATAGCCTGTGTCCAACCATTGTTCTTCATAGCATCATAATGGTTTCTTGGTATAGACACAAAATCAATCCCAATAGCAAAAGCACGAGCCTGCTTAGACAGATGAGACATGCAACATACATTTGTAATAGGGTGTTTAATAGTACATGACCTAGTACCTTTCCGAACAGCAATAGGAAGGCTGAGATCGGATGTCTCTGTAAGATTCTCTTGAGTAGAAGGCGATGATGAGGGCTCAGGGACTGGTGTCGCTACTTGTTCTGGATCCTGCCTGCCTCGCCTATTGTATACATGTGTGTAATGCTCAATGGTAGGTCTATCTCCTGCTTGTTCGTTCGGAATAGAAGTAAAATCCGGAATGATAGGTGGCACTCCCTCACTCTGCACCGATGGTGCCAGTCTCTCATTTTGTATTTTTGGTGGCTCTCCCTCTCTGAACTGCTCCCCCTTGCTCATAGCATTGGAGAAATATGGAGTGGTCTCATGGAAAGTGACGTCCCTAGACAGAACCATGCGGCGAAGACTAGGACAGTAACACTTGTATCCTTTGCTCGTATTAGAGTAACCCAGGAACAGTGTTTTAATGGACCTAGGAGACAACTTGTCGGCCTTAGGGTCAAAGTTATGGACAAAGGAAGTGCAACCAAACACTCTAAGAGGAATAGGATAGGGAGAGTCCATGGGACGCAATACAGAAAAAGGAGTCTGTCCTTGAAGAACAGAAGAAGGTTGCCTATTAATCAAGAAACAAGCAGTTAAAAGAGCTTCAGACCAAAACTTCTTGGGCACATTAGATTGAAACATAATAGATCGAGCAATATCAAGAAGATGGCGATTCTTCCTCTCTGTCACCCCATTTTGCTGAGGGGTGTAAGGACAAGATGTGCGGTGAATCATACCAACCGAGCTACAAAAATCAAACATAACCTTTTGAACATACTCCAAAGCATTATCAGACTGAAGAATTTTTATATTGCAATCAAACTGGACTTTAATTTCAGTATGAAAATGTTTCACAATAGACAACACGGACTCTCTACTTTTAAGAAGGTAGATCCATGTCATGCGTGAGAAATCATCGACAAAGGAGATAAAATAACGAAAACCATTATAACTCTGGTCTTTTACAGGACCCCACACATCACTATGCACTAACTCAAAGGGACCAGAAGCCCGCTTATTGACTCGACTGGGATAGGATAACCTATGGTGCTTTCCCAGTTGACATGACTGACACTCTAAGGAAGATAATTGGGACAACTCTGGTTCCAACTTCCGCAGGTTCTCCAAAGAAGGATGTCCATATCTGCAATGCCATAGTAAGGGGGAACCACTCAACATGATAGATGGAGCAGGAGCAGGCATTTGGCGAGGTAGACTGTCACCGTTGAAAAGGTAGAGATCACCTTTCCTAGGCCCCCCACCAATCGTCTTCATACTCTTGAGATCCTGTAATATAAAACAAGAAGGTCCAAATATTACCCAACATTTTAGAGTTTAAATCAATTTTGCAACAGAAAGAAGATTAAAAGGAAATTCAGGCACAAAGTGAACTGATTTAAGATCAATCTTGGGTGTTAGGGAGACAGATCCACTAGCTAAAACTCTTTTCACTGAACCATCTGCCAGTGTAACAGATTGGTGAGGAATAGATGAGTCAATAGTGTGGAGCAATCTCCTCATACCAGTCATATGCTGTGAGGCGCCAGAGTCAACCACCCAAGATGAGGATGAGCCAGATGCTATGAGAGATGTAGCTTGATTACCAGCTGTAGATGCCAAATTTGCCGATGAAGAAGATGATGATGACCCCATACTCATGTGCTGTGTCGCCTGAATGAACCGATCATATTCTTCTTGAGTAAGAGTGATGCCGGTGCCAGAGGTAGTACCCACAGTTGTAGAGGATGAGGATCCTGTGGTGGTGGCACAATGTGCTGCCCCCACAGGTGGTGCAACAGGTCTTCCATGTTTCTTCCAACACTTCTCCACTGTATGTCCCGGTTTGTCACAAAAGGTACGTTTCGGACGTGTCCCACGCCCTCTACCCATACCGGGGCGTCCTCGTACCGCAGCAGCAACAGACGCATGAGATTCTCCAGCAGGTATATCAGGAACAAAGGAAGCAGACTCAAACAGAGATTGCTGGATCCTTGAATAAGCCTCCACAAGACTGGGTAGTTTATCAGTAGCCAGAATAACGCTCCGAGCGGAGCTACAAGCTGAGTTAAGCCCAGATAAGAATTTGGCTGTAACCAGATCATCTCTATCCTTTATCTGTTCAGCAACATTCACAGGATGATAATAACTTAGCTCTTGAGCAAGAGCCTGAATCGCCCCAAAATACTCCTCAAGAGACCGGTCACCCTGTTTTTCAGCAAACAGACGATCATAGATCATAAACTGACGGAGAGCATTCTTCTCTTGAGAGTAATGTTGCTTCACGGCGTCCCATATTTCCTTGGCCGTAGAGTAGAACATGAACCTTGCGGCGATTGCAGGTTCCATACTATTCCACAGCGAAGTCTTCACAAGACTGTCATGTCGCTTCCATTCAGCATACCCTTCGTCAGTAGATGCCTTGGGACCCGAGTCAACATGCCTTGCTCTGTCACGAGCCTCCAAGCTGGTGTGGATGGCGTTCATCCATAGAAGATAATTTTTCCCGTTGAGTTTAATGGAGGCGATAGGTGACACCTCGTTGTAGATCATAGGTGTCTTGATATCCTCCATTGTAGAACGGATTATATGACGGATTGATACACGTCAAAAAAAGGTGTGGTGACGGAGAGATACACGTCACACACAGAAGAAAAATAAGGAGAAATGCGTTACTGACACATTCACAGCCTCCAAATGATCAACCTAATCACACATGGAGGAGGTGTGACTATGATGATGGCTGAGACGAAACTAGTCCTCCGGTGGTGTTTTTGGATGATCGTTGGATCACCTGGAGATCTTCAACCGCTTTGTGATAGTGGCTACGGTAGAGTTAGATATCTACCGCAGACCCAGAGTAGCCAACGGTGGTTCTACGCAGCCGGTGGATTACGCCAAGTTGACGGGTGGGAAGCAGCCGGCCGTCAACGAGAGAGAGACCTGGAGAGATCCGCCGGCGAGAGAAAGGAGAAACCCTAGATCGATCTCCGCTCTGATACCATGTAAGAAGAAATGAAGAAAGGAAGAAGACAGGAACACCGATCACATGTCGGCTGCAAGATGCAACAAACGTGAGTAGGGCTTGAGCCTACACACTTGTATATATATATTAGGGTAAGTACATGAGGTACAAAGAGAGAAAAAGAATAAAAAATAAATTTCATAAGCAAAATAGAGCTGCCGCTGGATTGTCGTTCCGCCGTTGTGCCGGTGTCGATACCATCGACATGAGTGTCGATGGTATCGACAGAACATTGTCTTGCGCCTGAACCAATCTCGATACCATCGACATGTGTGTCGATAGTATCGACCGAGATGCAGGTGGCTTCAACTTGAACCTGAACTGATCTCGATACTCGACCGGGATGCAGGTTGCTTCACATTATGCATTTCAAATTAGTTTCGTACGTCGATTTTGTTGCCCTCGGATGAGTGACTTACACTCATCCAAATGGGCTCAAAATTTGTATGTAGCCTAATTATAGTATGACAATGAAGATCAACGGTTTACATCTTGCAAAAAAATAGTCTTGATATGCAAACACACTTGAGTGTATCTGTGCGATCTGTACACTCAAGTGTATTCTAGCCTGACTCTCTCTCTCTCTATATATACATATATATATATATATATATAGTTAGGCTAGAATACACTCGAGTGTATTCAGAGCAGAATACACTCAAGTAGTTTTCCATGACGCAATTTTAAAAAAAAATCTAATCTGTTGATCTTCTTAAACATCATGTGAATAGCTCATATATAAAATTTGAGCCCATTTGGACATTTATAGGCCATGTTATGAAGACTACAAAAATTATGTATTTCAAATTAGTTTCATGCGTCGATTTTTTTGTCCTCAGATGAGTGACTTATACTCATCCAAATGAGCTCAAAATTTGCATGTAGTCTAATTATAGTGTAACAATGAATATCAATGGTTTACATTTTGTAAAAAAATAGTCTTGATATGCAAACACCACTTGAGTGTAGCGTGCGATCTGTACACTTGAGTGTATTCTAGCCTGACTCTCTCTCTCTCTCTCTCTATATATATATATATATATATATATATATATATATAATTTGTCACATATGTAATTACATACGTTCATATACGTACATGTAACTATACATTTACAGTCAAGCTAAGTCTGAGTCTTGAAGAATATGACATGAGAAAATGTAGGAACATTTTATAATATGAGGGGAAAATGTTAAATGCAAATAATCCACAAATTATGCATGAATAAAACATAATAGTCAGTAACTGGGAGTTATACAATCGTTTCATATGACTGATGAAAAATTTGTTCTACACAAGCAGCTTTTTAAAAAAAGTTGGGAGTGTAATGTGACAAGTGACAACGCCAAAGCATAATTGATGTATTCTCTATTAGATCTACCACAAGTTTTACAAAGTTTTGGTGTAGACCTAAAAACATTTCACCCTTTCTTTGTAAATTTGAATTTCTGGATATAAACTCAAACTTTTGTTAAGCCAATCCCATTGTGATCTGTCTAGATACCGAACTCATGTTATAAAAAATGGGATGTCTAAACATTTCATATTAAAAAATGTAAATGGATTATGCTTTATACCAAAATTTAATGTTTCATGACCGAATCCCCTACAACGTCACTATTGTTTAGCTTATTTTGCATCAAAGTTTTCGTTCACATTTTACTCAGTCTTTCATCAACATGTGCACAAACATTCACTTCTACAACCGTCAAACTCGATTTCCTGTAATGAGGACGGTGACTAATGAAAAAAATTGTTCTATACAAGCGGCTTTTTAAAAAAAGTTGGAGTGTAGTGTGACAAGTGACAACGCCAAAGCTTAATAGATGTATTCTCTACTAGATCTACCACAAGTTTTACAAGATTTGGTGTAGGTCTAAAAACATTTCACCCCTTCTTTGTAAATTTGAATTTCTGGATATAAACTCAAACTTTTGTTAAGCCAATGTTCTTCCCGTTGTGATCTATCTGGATACAGAGCTCATGTTATAAGAAATGGGATGTCTAAACATTTCATTTTAAAAAACATATATGGATTATAACATTTTATGTTCTATGACAAAATCCCCTACAACGTCGCTATCGTTTAGCTTATTTTGCATCAAAGTTTTAGTTCACATTTTACTCAATCTTTCATCAACATGTGCACAAACTTTCACTTTTACAACCGTCAAACTCGATTTCCTGTACCATGGTTGAGATTGAGGCTTAGATGGTGACAAAGGTGAGGACGATGATGGTGAAAGATGAGGATGAAGATGGTGAAAAAAATGATGATGAGGATGATCGGACTATATTAGTTAGTTAGTGTCTGTAATGGATTCCAAGTGTGTGCAGCAACTTATCTATTTGTATGGAAGTAGGATTTTTGTAATTCATATGACACTTATTATGTATGTACGAGAGTATGGTTTACTTAACTAACACAACATATCCTTTTTTTAAATTTTATATACTTCTCTAGATGAGATTGGAATTAGTTTTTTGAACACTTAACCCTACAAGAAAGGCGACATAGATGCCCCCATGAGCAAGTGACCACTGCCCATCTCTGTGTGCATGCACGTAATCTCTACCAAGTGAACTCTACCTTGTGCAGCAGCGTCCCCTCCTTGCAACATAGATACCCGCATGACACTGTTAATATAGTGAAGTATTGAGTAGCATTGTGTTACTACAATTGTGGCTTTCCACATCCAACCTACTACTAGGCTTTGTTTTATGCTGATCTTTCGGAAACCCTTTACCTATTTCATTTCAGTACACAAACAACAAATTTCCTTTTTCTAGAAAACAAAAACATTAACTCTTGGGCAAGGAAGCACAAACACGTTTCTAGACACGGACACTGACACGGATACGAACACGGGACACGGAAAATTTCAAAAATGTAGGACACGGACACGGCATTGGATGAGGGGAAAATGTTTTTTTAATATATCAATATGTGTGGATGTATGATGTATGAACTGGAATTTATTTTTAAGTTTGTCCAGATTAAGGTATCTATGTATATATAATCTTATATGGAAGTAGAGGTGTGTCTTTGTGTGTGTAGTAGATATAATGTGAAGAACAAAACTAAACACGTAGTTTTTGTAAATATAGTATATTACAGAATATTTTTATATATGAGGTTCATATTACTCATTTAACCAGCTTATTAGACCATAATTTGATTCATATTTATATATATAATCTTATATGCATGTAGAGGTGTGTCTTTGTGTGTGTATTAGATATAATGTGAAGAACAAAACCAAACACGTAGTTTTTGTAAATATAGTATATTACAGAATATTTATATATATGAGGTTCATATTACTCATTTAACCAGCTTATTAGACCATAATTTGATTCATAGTATCTGATTCAGTGCTTAGACTTTACATATTGTTTTTTCTTTCAACAGATTTGCTTGTAATTGTGATCAGATCTTAGCTCTATGTGACATTTTCTCAGTGATAGGACATGAACAGAAGCTGTATATTCAAAATTTGCATCGTCAAATATGGTATTACAGCAGCATCTGCTGTAGTGAAGTGTCCAGGAAGTGTCCGGGCAGTGTCCAGCTGTGTCCGGTGTGCTGAAAAAAACTAAATTGAACTGGACACGTCCCAGCTGTGTCCAAAACGTTTTGGGCCGTGTCCGGGAAGTGTCCGTGTCCGAAATGTGTCCGACACGGACACGGGGGCTGTCTAGAAGTGTCCGTGCTTCCTTGCTCTTGGGGCTGTTGTCGCGTCGGGAGTTGTAGATGTCCCCATATCTGCGGTTGTCTCCGAATCGGATTGCGTTTGCTACTAGGTTGGATCGGATGTCAACCTGTGGAGGCACCATTTGTGACTATTGGACAAATTTCTTCTTTCATTTTCTTCTTGACAGTGTCTATGATTGGGCAATGCTGTAGTTTTTTAATGCTACTGTTTAGAACTCTCTACTTTATAAAGTCACTTCTAATACTGCTCCATCTTTGTCCATGGATATACCTTGACTCCATATCCACCTAGATATTGGTTCCCTTCTCTTTCCCTTGTTCCATCCATCAATTTTTTTCTAAGGGATTTGTGCTTTGTCTACCCTCACTACTATATGTTTTATCAAGGGGAAGATATAGAGAACTAAAGGATAAGTGTAAGGTTGAAAGATAGACACAAGACAAGAGAAAAGTTTTTTTTTTAGGGGGGGGGGGGTAAGTTGTTTCACTATTAGCTTAGATTTTGTCTTATGTAGTTGTTCCGTGCCCAACTCACTAGTCGATAACAGATGTACATCACTTATCTCAGTAACTTACTTGTTTGTGCCTTGTTGTGTACCTACTTGTTATTGTCTTCTTATGCACAGTAGTTGCTTGCCCATGAACCAACACTCTATTGACACCACTACACCAGCGAGCCAGAGATTAAGATTAAAAAGCTGTTATTGCCTGCTATCTCTTGCAGGTGCTCTATGCCTCAATTTATTTAAGAGGCCACCTTGAGTTGTTTCTTGTTTGTTCGAGGTGGATACATCGATGTGATTTTTTTTTTTGGGGGGGGGGGAAGAGACTACCTTTCTATGGGTGGACTTCATATGCATTTCTTGTTTGAGTATGTCTGTCAAAGCCGGACGAGGGATTATACCATGGTTTAGAACAAGGGAGGGCTGTTACAAGTCTTCTTTTCTAATCATAGGTCGTGTTATTGTGGGCCTGGGTTATTGGCTCATCAACAACTGAGTTCATGTCTATGGTACCCAAGGTTGAAAAAGGCAAGGCGTAATGAGGCGTTTTTGTCTTGGCGAGGTGAGGCGTATGCCTCAGAATATACCGAGGCGTTCCTATATTCATGTATATTAATATATATGAATGTATTTATATATATAAGAAAATATATATACAATGTAAGTTATACAATTTGACAACTATATAACAAAATCACATTACATTACATGTTTATAATCTAAATCTGAACAACTGGAAAATAAAAACAGTAAAAGTTGTACCCAAACAGTAGTATTTTAACCTCGGTTTGTTTGTTTTTTCGTTTGCATCAAAGGGGTTAGCGGAAAACCCATTGGGCCAGGCCCATATATAGTCAAAGGGGACCAGGAAGCCTTTATTTTGGGTTGCAGATTGAGGCTAGCGCCTCACTTGCGCCTCAACTCCTCTTGTGCCTTTTTGCGCCTTGCAAAAAATGAGGTGTCCGCCTCTTGGATCACAGGTGAGTCTTATGCCTCAGGGAACCCTTGAGTGCGCCTCGCATATGCCTCTGGCGCCTCAGGGCGCACCTTCTTTTTCCATGATGGTACCTCTTCCTAGATATATGGGCTGGGTTTTCGTAATGGATATCACACAATTTTTGTTTTACTCATCTACAATTCTATTCTAATATTTGTACAACTCAAATTTTCTACATTCGTAGTTGTCCCATTTATACAACAATTTTAGATCTAAATCTCTGATTCTGCAAGGTCTTATACATTATTTTAGAAATGGATAACTGACCAATTGCCGGATTCAATAGTATGGCTACTTCAACAAGTTTGTGGAGCATTGGCTTTGCACCTAACATGCTAATTTGTGTAATGCACCTAAACACCATTTCGTAATCCGACTTTCACTAAACTCTAATACTAACAAACAAATTATATGATGCCTTCTGCTGATGTTCTTACATTTCCATTTGCATAAAAAGCATAATTACTCATTTAGTTGGAAAACTATGATCTGTTCCCTAACAACTTAGGCAAATTCTGGTACTCTATGATATTACTTTTCAGTTATAAGTCAGTTGACAACAAAAAAAGATCTTAATCTTGAATTTGTGTATGTAGGAAGAGTCACCCCTGAAAGTGTTATTTTCAGTTTTGGTACCATACTGTTGGATCTTCTAAGTGGCAAGCACATTCCTCCTACTCATGTGAGCTTCTGTGAGAAGAATATTTTTTTTACAATTCCGCAAGTTGTGTTATGTGATAAAAGATGTGAATTTTGAACCCTCCCTCTGAACAACATGAAAAAAATTGAAGCCTTTTCTTTAAAAAAAGTCGAAAGATATACCTGTTAACTTCCTAAAAAGGTTCTAAAAGTTATAACTGTTGAATGGGTGTCTTTGTGAGCTTTTACTTAGATGATTCCGTTGAAGCTGTATTTCTGTGACACT
The DNA here is from genome assembly GCA_963693085.1 of Alisma plantago-aquatica. NCBI lineage: Eukaryota > Viridiplantae > Streptophyta > Magnoliopsida > Alismatales > Alismataceae > Alisma > Alisma plantago-aquatica. The sequence continues at coordinate 70,923,196 of OY856411.1, read as the reverse complement.
GATGGATGTAAAGAGGTGTGAGTAGTTCTCTATACAAGCCTAGCTCATTTGTTGTTAAAACGTCCACTCTCTTTTTCAGGCTCTTGATATGATAAATGGCAGAAACGTTCTTGTCTTGATGGATTCACATTTGGAGGGGAATTTTACTGAAGAAGAGGCAACTAAACTTGTTGACCTTGCCTCTCGATGTTTACAATATGAGCCTAGAGAACGTCCCACTATAAAGGACCTACTTCTTACATTATCTCCATTGCAAACAAAGGCAGAGGTAAAATTATCAATATGTTTATTGGATATATTCATTAAGTCATGAATTAGGCCAATGCAAGTTTTGTTTCAATTTATGACAGTTCGCCCTGAAATTATTTAGTTGTAATGTTGATAATTGGAAAAATGCCTTACATATATAGTATTTTTCTGTAATATAAGGTCTGACATACATACATACATATATATATATATATATATATATATATATTATGTGTGTGTGTGTGTGTGTTTGACTTGATTACAACACTGCAACTGAAGGGACAAAAGAAGCAGAAAACCCACCTATGCTAAGATAGCAGGGCTAACAAAATTCATAAAACGAGAAAGAAGAACCCGCTGGTGACAAAACGACCTGTTTCTAGCTAATCATATTTGGATTAGGTACCAAATAAATGCTTGTTCTCTGGCCTGGTAACAAGATCTACCAGGTGCTCTGCCCAGGAATAGTTCATTAACGAGCAAGACAAAAAATAACTGAAGTAGTTGGAGGCGAAGGATTTACAACCTATTACCCTGACCATACAAACAAAACTACTCAAGTATCTGATAACACAAAGATCCGATTGAGTCAGAAATAGAACTATGGATACTGACACATATGACCGTGAATCTATGCTCGACAGCAATGTTCTAATTATTTAGTCCTGAAGATCTTAATCCTCTACCACATTGGTTTTTTTTTATGGACGTTTATAGGCAGCAAAATTGGCCTCAATATATGATGCAAGGTTTTCATTTTAAAGCCTAATGAGACCATAATAAGTATCTATTTACAATCTTAAACAAATTTGGGAGTAGCATATTGTTATGAATTTTTTTTGTGTTCCTCACTTCTCAAAATCTTCAAAGAACAACTATTGAAGCTATATATCATATTGGCATATTGCATGATATGGCAAGCTCATATGGTGCCGGTTTTCTAAGAAGAATAAAATATTTCTAATTATTAGAGAGTCTAGTTAATTAAGTTATTTGAGTAATAATTGTATATGGACCCAAGTGTGTCTTGGCCTATTAGGGTTTAGTCTAAAGTTTATATGCTTCACCCTTCTCTTATATAAAGGAGAGGGATTCCTCCTATCAAATTGATCAATTAGCATTTTCCTTACTTTCTAACATGGTATCAGGGCAGTGATCCAACCCTAGTCTAGGGAACACAAATATTTTCTTCCGCTTGCGGGCGGCAGTGTCACTTTTTGGCTTGACTGCCCGTCGGATTCTATACAATATCACCCAGCCGATGATCTCTGCTGTTCATTCCATCTTACTTCTTCTCTTCCGCTACTAGCCCCTCTCTCTCCCTCTTCCAACAACGCCTACTAAACCTTGCCATAATATTGCCGCAATTTGACTCCCGCACACCATCATCAACCCCATCTACCGAGCCGCCTACTCTGCCAACATCACTCCTGATATCCCATCAGCCTCCCGAGATCTCTGATCCTCTGTTACCGCCAATCGTAATCCCGTACAAATAAACCCAGTGCCGCCCGTACTCTTTGCCATCCACATAAGAGACCTGCTGCCTTGCGACACCACTGTCCCTGCCACCCACCGCAAGCAACACATCTACCGCAACACATCATTTCCGTTCCGATATTCACCGCGCTGATTGCTCCCATGCGGATCGTAATCCTCCCGTCCCAACAAGCCCACTCCTGCCACCACCCTTCATAATCATTGTTGCTGAACTCCCGCCCTACTACGCCTGCCATCCTAATTGTGAAAAAACCAACAACTGCTGACCTCACCCCAAAAAATCCCACCCACACATCTTTCATCACGGTGTTGACATCCTCCCGGCTGTCGGTGTTGACAGGAGATGGATTGACGAGGGTTAGTGTCACCTCTCCTCAGATCTTCCCCTCTGATCTTCATGGAATGATTCAGGAATATCAACCTTTGCAGGGTTATGCGTCACATATTAACTTCAAGAAGTAACTACTAATTTCTTGTTACTCTCTAGTGCAAATTTGGATGAATTTTTCCCATCATGGAATTACTTTGTATGAAGATTTGTGCTTGATTTCCCTTCTGAAATCTTTGTAGACCTTTTTTCAGGGGATCTGTCACCGAGCCCCCGTGAGCGGCGGCCTCCCTTTGACTCCCGCTCGTTGAGGGGCAGCGCGACCCCCCAGTAGTGCTATAGTTTATTTTTTCCTAAGGTGCTTCTTTATAGTTGTCCACCCCAACCACTCTTGGTTCTTTCCGTGATTGGCGTGAGGGGGAGAAATAGAGGAGAGATGAGATGAAGATGGGAAATTTCTGCTTCTATCTATGAGGATCTTCTTGCTGTTATATATATATTTGTGAATATTATTAAAGAGTTCATGGACTTCTACTATTGATATTTGCATTCGAAAAATCTTTTGCTGATTATGTTTCTTGGAGAACTTACTATCTGGAGCTCCATGTCTACTGCGTGCTTTTTCAAGATGATGGCCTTCTATCGGATTACGCTGACTCTACTTTCTACTTTTTGTCCATGCTTTATTTGCACGTTGACATTGTCCATGCTTTGTGCATGTTGACTCTTTACCTGTCCGTACTTTCTCTGCACGTTGACTACTACTACTGTGAACCAACACTGTCTAGATTTTTCTACTATGAACCTACTCTCTAGACTGCAATGATAGCGACTTTGATGAATACTCGGACACCTTGCTTTTGTTTACTATTACTCCAGATGCGATATCTTTTTGATCAAGAAGCTTCTACTACCTATTTGCTACCTGCAATGACAACTTGCAACATGCTTCAGACTCAAATTCGTCCTGCTTGCATATCTTCTTTGGAATATCTACTTGAGGGGGAGTATTTGAGTGATGAGTTTTACTGTAATATTAAGGGAAAGAAATTCTTGTATGTGCTTGGCTTGTCTTTGTTTCTGCTTCTTAGTATCTTAGTCTGTCTGTCTATTTGCAAGCTAACTTGGGATTCTCCGAAGCTTCAACTTGAGGGGAAGTATTAGAGAGTCTAGTTAATTAAGTTATTTGAGTCGAATTTTACATGGGCCCAAGTGTGTCTTGGCCCATTAGGGTTTAGTCTAAAGTCTATATGCTCCCCCCTTCTATATAAAGGAGGGTTTTCCTCCTATCAAATAGTTCAATTAGCATTTTCCTTACTTTCTGACAGTATTAACACAAGGAAATGGTGCTTCCACTTCCGTTCTGCTGATGATCACCATACATATTTTTGTACATATAATAGTAAAGAAAATTTTTCCTGAGGACATTTGATTAAAAACCATGATTATATCCAACGTTTCAAAAAGAGGAAGCGGGAGGTGAGTACACAGAACCCTATGACCACTTAAGCACCATTTAGGCACTTAAGTGGGTGCTTTGTGAAAAAAAGGACGATAATAATGCTACTATATAATTTTCATATATTTTCCTTCAATACGTGCAAATGTGAGAAAATGTTAAATGATAAATAAGTACCAATGTAATAGTTTCCCTATCCACTACATATTGTTACATTATTAACAAATAAGTACATTATGTGTATGTAGTTACACATATTTTTTACTTATAAATTGACAAGAATATATTCTTATACATATAAATATGATTGCATACCATATATGATTAATGTTGGTATGCCTATCAAAAGTTGTTTTTAATATTTAGTTATATTGAGTGTCATGTGTCATTGTATGTATTATACATATAAAGATATAACACAAGGACCAAATTCACATTTATAATATTATACACAACTAGAATTACAATTGTGCATCAATTTTCAAAAAGCGGCTAATTATGCGGTCTAAGTGGGAAATTAAGCGGGCTAGGCAGGAAATTAGGTGGCCATTTATGCCTAGCCAGGTGCTTGAGGCTAAAAGTAGGCACCCTAGTAGGGGTGAGCATCCAGTTAATTTAGTTGGTTATGGTTAATTCAGTTCAATATTTAGTTAATGTGTGGGTTCGGATTTTAATCATAAACCCAATCAAATTAGTATCGGTTAATTTGGTTATAGTTAATAGTCTAATGGTTAATTTGGTTAATCAAATTGTTAATATTTTATGAAAATACTCAAGACTTCGAAGAATTGTTATATTATAGTAGCATTGCATATAAATATAGTGCTATATAGTTCATAAAAACTTGATTAGTGTATAATTGTGGAGGTTTTTAAAATGAAAATACAACTATATATATTTGGATATATTTCTTCAATAAATTGTGACCTTTTAGTTAACCAAATAATTTTTTTCAACCGACAAATTAAGTGTTTAAGCAATTAACTGAAATAAATTAACCAAATTGTTCAAAAAATTAACCATTTGGTTAATCGATTTTAAGCAAATTTTGCTCACCCCTACACCCTGGGGCTATAGACACTTGAGCGGCCGGTTGCTTTTTAAAGTTGTGATTATTTTGTTCATTGAGATAATGCCCTAATCCCATTGGATTTAGTCCTACACAGTGTATTAAAAAGCGTTTCAGGCGGCCAGGACCCTCAGCCGCTTAATCTAGCCCCTAATCGCCCGCTTAACAAGTTTGAAGAAAATCACCCGCTTTTTGCCCGCTTCACCCGCTTTTTTCCCGCTTTTTTTTTAAATACTACTGGAAGCATGTAACATTAATTTCCTTGCTGCTTTCAGTGATTACTGATTGGTACTACTGGTTAGTATCTGAAATTACTGATCTGCTTGCTGATTTTAGTGATTAGAAATATTGATTAGTAGTAAAGTATTGATTATTACTTAGTTAATTACTGATTTGCTGATTAATATGTACAAAAGTTCCTTAGAAATATATTTTTTATATACACATACATGTATTGTTGTATAAAATATATATAAAATTTAGGCACCCGTTTTTTCAAAAACCGCTCGCTTAATCGCCCGCCTACCGCTTAATCGGTTACAGGGTGTTGTCTGCACACCTCCCGCTTCTCACTTTCTAATACACTGGTCCTACAAGACTTATCCAATTTCATAGAGCAGGGTCTTACAATATTATGCTGAACCTCATTTTTTTTATCGTCAAGTTTATCCATACATTTTGTTTTGGGGTGGGTATAACAAATGAAAAATAAACCAACGTGATCACTATCTCAGTATTAATAACCTGTTCAAAGATAAAAAATGATGCACTTTTACGTCTTACAACTTATTCTCTATTTTTTTTCTAGTATTGGAATCTAGGCTTAGATACAAAATATAAAATAGAAAATCATTCAGACTTAGTTTCTACAACGTGAATATCACTCTAATCCCTTTTTGGACATGGCAATCAATTAGGTAGATTTGTTGAACTACACTTTTATATATGAACAATTTCTTAAAATTTTTGTGAGCGTTTTTAATATTGGTATCAATGTCAACATTATGGTCAATGAATATTATGAAGTGATGTCATGTGAATAAAAATGACACTTTTAACCCCCCATCTTTCCTCAATTCCAAAAATCAAATATAAAACAATATTTTAGAGTATATGAGTGTTATAGTTTTTTTGTTGGTTTACCCTGTATATGGGATCGAGACTAATTGTCCCATTAGTATTTGGACCCTGAATCCAATAAAGTTTATGCAATGTCTTGTACTTGCCTCTTCTCCTGTATATAGGAGAGGTGTCTGGTCATATAACAGAATAAAACAATACATGGATTCTCCCTACCATCTCATTTTGTGACATGGTGTTGAAGTTGTGATCTAACCCTAACCCTAAGCTTGTGTGTGTGAGAGAGAGAGGAGAAAGAGAGAGAGTTGCATGTCCCCTTATAGGCGGCCACCACCCTTGGCGGTGTTTGGCTGTCCACATGGATGTCCAACCCCTACTTATAGGAGAGTTTCAATGGAGTCGTCTCCATGTCAAAAGTCGATACTAATCTTTTCTCTATGATATTACTCCGCTTGTTGTGGATCTAGCCCATACCGGTGCTGTCTGATGCGGCTACCACCATGATGAAGTTCCTTGCTATTGCTTCTGCCACCATAGTCGCAAATTCCGTATTCAACATACATTTGACGGAGCTGAAAGATTTAGAATTAGGAAATTATGTAGGAAATTCAGGTAAAAATAGTCAATGTACGATAAAAGTAAGATCAAGGATACGTAAAAAGGTTGAGAAGATATCACACACGTGCGAGCGAGCACACGCGCACATACACAATTACATATATTCATATCCATTGACACACACATACACACACACACACACACACACATATATATATATACACACACTTATACAAAGATAGAGTCTTAAACAATATAAACGGAAAAATGTACATAACAGGGAAAAATTTAAAAGAGAATACTTTTGATTATGTCCTGAGAGCCATCATGTGATGATTGTAATGGTGATACTTTAATCTTAATTTGATTACTAATAAAATGTCGGCCGATTGGAATCCATCAAAGAAAGTTTCAGTTTGAAAACCAATTCTGATTTTTGGATTTGGACTGACCTATCGGCTGTTTGAGAGCCCCAGTCAACCGTTTGGAATTCAACATGGAAGGTTTTTATTTGAAAAACAGTTCAAATCTAGATCTGGACTGGCCTTGTCGACTGATTGGGAATCCTTTCGGTCAATTGGTATGGCAGTCTAGGTTTTTAGTTTTGAGTCCTTTTTTGAGAGTGCAATTAGGAAAGTGATTAGAATTAGAAACTTTTAAGTCCATGATTCTCCTATATAAAGGGGTTTGTCCCATTAGGGTTACACACATGAGACGAAAAGTTAGCCTTCATATATCTCTCTTGGCGAGAGAGAACTTGCCCTAAGGATGGCTGCCTAAGATAGGGAAAGAAAGGGAGTTCCGGGACGACTAGTATGTTGAAAGCTCCTGTTTCTCTTTAACTTGGTGGACAAGGTGGTGTACCACGTTTCCCTATCCACATGGACGAAGTAGAGGCCGAGGCACTTGTGCGGAGGCTTGGAGAAGACGTTTCACAGGCCGACAACAAGGTGCTGCGAAGAAGACAACCATGATCTGGATTTTTTAGTGGTCGATTTGGTTCTACACTCAAAAGTTCGAGTTTTCACCAACAAAGATGTCTAGTTGTAGGACTACTAGTGTGCATAAAGATATAATCTTTATCCATTCTATGTCTTTTGTTCATCGACATTTTATAACTACGACGGATCCAACAACTATGGTAAAACGGGAAAGTATTTTTTGTTCTTCTGTTACGCCCCCTTCTCGAAAACCTTACAAATAATCACGAGTAATTCTTGAATACAACAAAATGTTTGAGAATTGAATACCCATCACAAACGACTACTGTATGACATGGCATGTTGATATTCTACACGATATGTCAACATGCCACACATGCGGCAAAATAGATAGTGTAAATCTGTTCCTGCTGCCTCCGCTGTCCCGAGTCCCGACATTAATACGTATGTGCCAAAACACATGGCTTGGTATGGACGTCTTTTCACAGTGTATCTGTCCTGATTGATTTGTCTTGATCTTTGCACGGTGAAAAATTTTCACGCCGTGTCCCCTGTTTTCTGCTAATTCAGCCCACGATCTACATAGCGTCGCGGTACCTTACACGCTGTAACCTGCTGCTGGCTGTTACTGTCTTCTTTTTTACGCGAAAGAGACAAAAATCTTACACATGGCGTGGAACTTCATCTGCTATTCTATCTTGTAGACCAAGCTTCAATAAACGATATTGAGTCCTTTTAGCTGCTCCGTTTTCTTCCTTTCAGCCCTTACTACATAACTGTCCTTTCAGGACCCTATGTCTTTGGCACAATCACACATATATCACATGTCAAATGCTAATTGGATCTTTCATCTGATTTTTTTTTTGACACAAAAAGCGCCATTTATTTTTCTACCTTGGATACATGTAAACAGATCAAGTAGCACATTGATTTGCGTTATTGGTTTCTCTTTGCAAATTTGCCTACCTATCCACTACCTCTACCTTTACGTACAATTATCCAAGTCAACTACACTTAGTTCATTATGTTTTTTCTAGCATCTTATACTTGCCTTTTCTCTTATATAAGAGAAATATTTGTCTATCTAATAACATAAAAATACATACATTCTCTCATTATCTTGTTTTTGGAGGAATAGTATCAAGCATGGAACACAACTTCGTCGAAGTTGGGCGAAGGTTTGACAAAGTTTCAAAATTTGACCATAGGTGAAGTCAAATATCAAATATTTCAGCATCGTCCAAACTTCTAGCCGAAGTTTTACTAATGTCGACGAAGTTGATTTTTTTTAATGTATTTTCGTCTAACTTATCTGAAGTTGTCGGAGTTTCTTCGAAGTTGGCGAAGTTGGGACGAAGTTGAGACGGTCAGAACATAAATCCTAACTAGTGCCCTAATGGCCATGTAACATTTAAGTGCCACCTCTAACCCTCTTCACAACTTCTGATATCAACTCCTATGTCTGTTGTTGCCACTCTTTCCTAGAGAGGATGTTGTAACTACTATTTGACAATATATTGTGTAGAATACATACAACGAACTGTATTTTTACATGTGTATTACACGTTTGATCCTTGCAAGCAACACCTTGTGTTATCAACCTACCTAGGGTTAGAGAGTGTAAATCGTGTTTTTGTGTTTAAATTTAACATATATAAGATAGAGGTATAAAGTAATTAGAAGTTTACAATCAAAGTTTCCTTCAAATTCACATCATTTTCTTCAAAAAATAGCATAGAAGCCCTTCAAAGTTTGCATTTGAACTTTCTCAAAACTTCGGCGAAGGTTTCACAAACTTCCACTTCCACACCTGGAGAAGTTGACACGAAGTCAAAGTCCTGAACCATGGTAGAAAGGGTCAATATCGTTAGTAGAAGTTTCTCTTTTTAAATTAATGATTCTCATGTTTTTCTACTTCTATTATTTCTCATGGGAACTCATCAAAAAATGAGTCTAGGCTTTTATAAAAGAATCCTCATCTCCAACTGTCTAAACATTTATCTTAAATAATGTTAATTCCTATGTTCAAAATGCAGTTTTATCTTTTTAGTGTTTTGTTAGTTTCTTGATCCAAGCAACACTCTTTTCACTTTCTCCATATATTCATTTTAGTTGCCAACTTGCATCAGATATCAATTGTGGTAGTTTTTTTTCTTTTAGATCTTGCTGCTTACATAGTAATAGATGTTTCAATGGATGCAGACACCATCTTATTTGTTGCTTGGTATTCCAAAGCCAGAAGAAGTCCATCCCACTTCCCAACGCTCTCTATCTCCTATGGCTGAAGCATGTTCCAGAATGGACCTGACAGCTATTCATCAAATATTAGTGATGACGCATTACAAAGATGATGAAGGAGCAAATGAGGTATTAAGTGTGCATTGTGAGTTATAACTTGATGGATTACTCTTAATGTTCTAGTTAACTTTGTGGTCTATCCAGTTGTCCTTCCAGGAGTGGACGCAACATACAAGAGATGTCCTTGAGTCCCGAAAACATGGGGACTTAGCTTTCCGAGATAAGGATTTTACAACTGCAATTGATTGGTACACGAAGGTAGTATCAATGATCTTAGATATTCCATTAGCTTAATAGTCATTTAATTTCATTAGAAGAATTATAATGAGCTAGTAGCAGTAATGACTGGTCGATGGACATTAATTTCATGGAGATCCTAATTCTAGGGGAACTTAGCCGTGTTTATTTACCATCCACATATCTTGATTAAATGTACATTAGCATTAAACCAGGTCTACATCATACATCTGGAAGTAAATATTTATAGCAGAATAAAGATACACAAGAGAAACCATTACATGTCAATGTAAAGTAATGCTGCACGACACAAGCACCAAACTAACTACAAGTCGGATGTGATGGCGTGAAATTTTGTTACCTTATCCCGCTGCTAATACGTGTGCCAAAGCTCCTGATGTAGATATTAATCGGATTCTTATTCTCTACAGTTTATTAATGCTGCAACAATGCTATCACCAACAGTCCATGCTAGAAAAAGTCTCTGTCACCTCATGTGTGATCAATATGATGAAGCTCTACGAGACGCAATGCAATCACAAATAATTCATCCAGAATGGCCCACTGCATTTTACATGCAGGCAATTACACTTAGCAAGATGGACATGCACACAGATGCCACAGATATGTTGAATGAAGCAGCAATGTTGGAAAAGAAGAGGCAAACGTCTAGGGGGAAAGGTTCTTGAATGTTTTATTTTTTCTTGTAACTCTTTTGATCGTGCACATGATGATAGGTTCTATTCTACAGTAAAATTCTTACCTGGCAATATCCTTTTGTGTCTAATTTTATGGTGAGTCATTTTTTTGGGCTTCTTGTTCACTGATAGATCCCCTCAAAATGTGAGGTTGGCGGTGTCGTTTTGTCAGTTCATATGAATGTCCTGTACATTACATACCTTTTGTACATGTATCAACTTTGTGTAAAAAAAATGTTATATCTTATAATCCCAGGAGGATTCTTTACGAGGCAAAAAGTACATAAAATAATCAATTCAAAATAACAATTAGGTGAAGCAAATTCATATGAATTGAAGCTTAAGGGATCGACATGGCGTAACCAACGGATGATAAGTTTATTTCCCCAAAGAAGAAAAAGTTGCATAGATCGGTAATATAATCATAACCTGGAAAGAAAGAAATGGGTAATTGGAAAAATGTTGATGACTAAAGTCGTATCACCAACATTTAAAAACTTAACTGAAATAAACTATACATAATAAGATCTAAATGCGCGAGAGCTGCTAAATTATGAGTATAATAATGCATGTATAACGGTTTTGTTGTTGAATTGATGTTTATGCGTACTCCATGCAACATGATGTCTTGCATGATCAGCAGATCTTGAGGGCATGTGTAGGAGAATCTTTAAAGGGAGCAACTTCTTTCCTCGAAATTTGTCTTCAAACCCCATATAGCAGATGGACTTACTTTTGGGTTAACTAAGGCCCTTAATCTCAATTGATTCAAAGTTTCAGAGGTCGGATTTGTTATGATATGTATGCATATAATCTACTGTTTCCTCTTAGCATATTTGTGATAATTCAAAACACTCCAAATTTGGGGTCACGACAACTCATACGATCCATCTTTGTCATTTTTGTATACTTCCCGGCCAGCCTAATAGTTCAACCATACTTCTTATACACCAATTTCATGGGGATGGAATACTAGCCACGTATCTAAGCACCTAGGATTTACCATGGTCCGAACCAAAAGGTAGTAAGCTGTACGGGGTAAGGCAAATGTATAGTTTTGAGTTGCAAACCATTACCAATGTTCTAGACCGCTCGTCTATGCTTGCATTACAGATTGAGCAGCTTAATAATACCCAGATACACAGTGGTGGTGCACTGCCCAAAGTGACGTTAACAAGGAAGTCTTCCAACTTTCGATTATTAGAACCTCGACAAATGGCCCTAAAACTTGATCCTAAATCACACTTTTCAACCGATAGAACAAAGAAGGAAGCAGTCGTCCTCTCGTCTACCTTTTTTTTTTGGCACGGCAGAAGCTCGCTCAATTGAAATACGTTAGACTCAAATAAATCGGCGGCACGAGTAAATATTCCCGTCTTACTCATTTGCAACAGATGTAACAATGTCATCTGGTATTGAAAAATGAAAAAAGATGGTGTCCTCGTTCCAAGCAGGGGATAAATTTTGGATTTGGCATTTCTCACTTACTTGGTATGTCGTCCATTCTTTAACACCTCCTATAGAAAATGAAAATGATTTCGTCACATATGGAAATTATCACACACCTATTATGTGCAAGGTAATGGTGATATTTGGTGATTTGAGAAGTTTTGCCTTTTCAGACGATGATATTGGGAAGTGTTGTCATTTTTGTATACTTCCCGGCCAGCCTAATAGTTCAACCATACTTCTTATACACCAATTTCATGGGGATGGAATACTAGCCACGTATCTAAGCACCTAGGATTTACCATGGTCCGAACCAAAAGGTAGTAAGCTGTACGGGGTAAGGCAAATGTATAGTTTTGAGTTGCAAACCATTACCAATGTTCTAGACCGCTCGTCTATGCTTGCATTACAGATTGAGCAGCTTAATAATACCCAGATACACAGTGGTGGTGCACTGCCCAAAGTGACGTTAACAAGGAAGTCTTCCAACTTTCGATTATTAGAACCTCGACAAATGGCCCTAAAACTTGATCCTAAATCACACTTTTCAACCGATAGAACAAAGAAGGAAGCAGTCGTCCTCTCGTCTACCTTTTTTTTTGGCACGGCAGAAGCTCGCTCAATTGAAATACGTTAGACTCAAATAAATCAGCGGCACGAGTAAATATTCCCCGTCTTACTCATTTGCAACAGATGTAACAATGTCATCTGGTATTGAAAAATGAAAAAAGATGTTGTCCCCGTTCCAAGCAGGGGATAAATTTTGGATTTGGCATTTCTCACTTACTTGGTATGTCGTCATTCTTTAACACCTCCTATAGAAAAATGAAAATGATTTCGTCACATATGGAAATTATCACACACGGCTATTATGCGCAAGGTAATGGTGATATTTGGTGATTTGAGAAGTTTTGCCTTTTCAGACGATGATATTGGGAAGTTTGAGAAATTTTGTCTTTTTAGATTGTAGTATTCGGAGGTCTGGGAGGATGGATTTTTTTGGAATGGAACAAAATATGAAGTGAATAGTGGCTGAAGAGAGAGAATGGGTGGGAGAGTAAGAAAAAAGAGTGTGTACCCCTTTTTTGGTGAAAGAAAAAAAATAAAATAAAAGGAGGAAAGTAAAGAAAAAAGTGGAGGGAAGTCAAATGAAATAAAAGGAGAGGGAAGTAAAGAGGGAGATAAGGAAAATAAAATAAATTAAAAGAGTAGGAAAGTATAATGAAAGAGGAAGGAAGTGATGCGAGTAGAGGAAGGAAGTAGACGGAAGAGGGAAATAATACAGAGAGAAAAGATAAGTAAGGAGGGAAGTATTTGAAAAGGTGGAGGGAAATAATGGATAAATTATAGTGAGGAGGAGAGTGATGGAGAAAGATAAAGAAATTAATAAGGAGAGATAAGATAAGTGAGGAGGGAAGTATTGACAAAAGGAGGAAAGTGAGGAGGGGAGTACTGAAAAAAAAGACAAACTGATGAATACTAGGCACAGAAAGACTAAAAGTGAGATCAAATTGAAAAAATGGGCACAAGCTTTCCAAAGTAAAGAGTGACCGCCTAAATGGCAAAAGTGGTCGTCGAAAGAACAAAATCGGGCGTCAAAAGAACAATAATGGGCGTAAATTGATAAAAAATGTGTACACCTTTGTTTGCAAATATTGTATGTAACATGCCAAAAATGGATATCAAAATACAAAAAATGACACAAGTTTAACATAAATGGACACAATTACACATAAATGGCTAAAATGCACCCAAAATAGTGAATGTCTACAAAAAAAGTTGAATATACCTACTTATTAAGCACCGTTTGTTGGCAGATATTCACCATTTTTACTACATATTCACCATTAAGCACATATTCATCATTAATAGGCATGGCAATCTCAATTTGTAGGATTTTATACCAATGTATACCTATTAGGTTTTCCCAACTTATCGGCTTTAGGCCCTATGCTGATCAACTAATGATACTTTAAGGAATAATACATATATATGGACCAAAAGAGGAGAGCGAATTTTGTGATGATGCACTATATGTATGATAAAGATCCAATCATAGGTCATCTCACGAATTTAAGGTTTTGGTGTTTCTAAATGAATCAAAAGAAATGACCAAAAAGTTAGCCATACATCTACAGTAAAGTTCTGAGAATTGTCAAATATCGTTTGAATAATAATGCAATTCATATGGGTCAAAAATGATAAGTTTTGGTGATATTTTACTTAGATAGCTAAACAAATCTATATTTGAATGAAACTCGGTGAGAAAGTTGTTACAATGATATTGAAGTTTGAGACAAAATTATAGACTAATCGAAGCTTGTTTTATGGTTCAAATAAAATATGTAAGAACTATAGTTGAGCCAGATTTAATGGTTCAAGTAATTCATATTATTTCAATGAAATAATAAAACTTTAATATCTCAAGATTCCCTTGTTCGAATATGATGAAGTTTGGACTGGAGACTTGTGAGTATAATTTGTATATATGATAAATTTGAAGTTATAATAGATAAATTATTTTGAAATATAGTTTATAAATAGTATTTTGTGGTCATGTTTAATGAGTGGATCGATAAATTATTGAAATGATAAGATTCGAATTAATTAAAAGTATTCATAAGAAATTCAAGTCTTATTGAAGCATTATGTTACTTTATTTAAGTATAAGTGATATTTTGTAAGACAATGATGTAATTAGGAAATTAATTATGAGTCTAAAAAGATCTTTTGATGATTTTGTGAATCTTAATGACAAATATGAAATTTACCATGTGCCTCCTCGAGAGAATTATTTACATCTTCAGATATTTCTTTTTTAGTACATTTTTATTATCAACAAAAAAAGAGAGAAATAGAGTTTTCACGTAATAAGGAAGATATGATCAAAACTTGATATCATTGGATGTTATGATTTTTAAAATCATAATATTTTAAAAATGAAAGCTTTGAGGTGCATAATACTTGATTTAAAGGCCTCAAATTTTACATTTATAGTAAGTTGGTAATAGATATCATCTATGAAGTTGGCATAAAATATTTACATAAAAATGATACATGAGAGATTAAGTTGTTGTGTCAGTCAAAGAGAAAAGCTAAACATATATTAATGTCTATGTGTGGAAATTCCCAATTTAGAAGGATAAGAAAAATACATATACATCTCTCCATTTTTCTTATTGGACAAATGTAACATACTAAAATTTTGGGTTATTATTATTATTTCCCCTAATATTGATTCCTTTTGCAAAGTTGTCCTTCATTCTAAGTTTTATGCACCCACATTGAGAATTTATCTCATATATTGATACCATTAGTCCCCAAGGTAGATTCCTCCAATTTTTATCTCACTTGGAATAACATTTGCAATTCAATCCCTCATTTGAGTATCAATTGTCATATTTGAACCCCTTTAGTCAACATTGATGTTTTCGAGCCTCAAAACTTGATTAAACCTTGAACTCATCTATTACTGTCAATTTCACCACTATTGATTTGGAATCAATGAAATACTAATCAAATATAAAGAAATTGATGTTATAGCCAATTATGAGATAAATGAGTTAGATATGTTATTTTCATAAATTGATGATGTGAATGTCTTTAAAGCTTAGTCAAATAGAAAGTAAACCCATATGTAAAATTTCATAGCTATTGGTCTAGAGTTTAAGGAGTTACAAAAGGAACAAGTGAATATTTCATTAACTATATTATTAATTAGATATCTTAAATAATCAGGTAACACTATCTTGACCTTTCCCTCACAAAAACCTTGGAGTTCTCCCTCCACGTAATGACGTTGATACAAGTTGTTTCAGAGCTACCGAGACTCTCCTATGTCCCGATACCTCCCATGATCGAACCTTAGCATGCCATCTTGATCATCCTCTCTCTTCCTACTCTTCTCTTCCTTTGCCCTCCTTATATCTTCTTTCCTTCGAACTCGATGCAACAAGCCTCTACCTCTACTTGATCCCAAGAAACCATCACCCATCAGGCGTCATGGATCTATAGACACCTACCGTCCTTCACGAATCCCTATAATTCCCATGATCATTGGCTACATCTTATAAAAAATAGAGCCACTACAGATCTGCAAGTCCCCCGACTATGATATCTTGCTAGGAAATGACATTAGTCCATTATAGGTCACTGCCCTCCTTGTGTGGTCAATCACAACACCTCCAACCTGCATGCCATCCCTACAAGAATCAAACCTTACTGGGCACCTACTACACAGATCTGCAAGCAACCACAATGGAATTATAGACTCTACAACCATATCCACCACGACTTACTGATGTTGAATTCCTTGCCAGCAAGCTACACCTAGTTTCCTCTTCCTAGAGCCTCCCATACGTAGTACTCATACAGACTGATACCTCTCCCTCCAACCTTTGGCCTCCCTAGATCCCTCATCTCTTCCTTCCCTTTCACTCGATCTAATGCACCACACAGGACCTCAACATACCCCAGACTCGAAGGCTGACAAACACCACCCTAGACCCACACTACAACTCTACAGTCAAAGGCACCACTTCTCTCACTCTATAAGGTGCCTCCGCCCAACCTTTGCATGATTACGACAATATGCAAACTGACCCCTGTGACCCTGGGAGCTACATACATCCAGAGAACCGATGGCAATTCTAACCTCCATAGCCGATCGAGAAGGGACCTAGGTTGAACCTGATAGGGAGAGACTAACCACAATGAACATATCCCACCTGATTGCATACCTAGAAGATTGATCACTTAAGACCCATGAAGCCATGTCCCTAATCTATTGCAACAAACCAAATTTCAGACCGGTTATCTCCTTAGGTAGGGGTAGAGAGATGCCAACGACCTACCTAGTGTCATCTTGAAGATATTTATGATTGGATGGTATTGCTCTCCTACCTCCAATCAGTCAAGAAGATGATCAATGACAAACCATCACTCTAATGGGTAAATTTGTAACTCCCAGTCTATGTAAGTATGTGTCAACTGAGGAATTCAATAAAAACTAGGGATTCGACCAAGTAACATTGTCCTAGTATGGATATACATAGCAGTATATCCACATAATTACAAATAGTAAGAGTGTCTAGGATTAATAGCTTAGCTGTAGTAACATTTCAAATCATGCGACCTTGAACACAATGCTTACCATATTAATAGAAGTATCCATATTAGTAAATAAAGGGTCCGGAATATCTAAATTCCAAGAATGGTTAATACATATATAGGATGTTTATGACTGAGTAAACAATAATAAGAACATACTCTCTCTCTCCCTCTCTCTCTCTCTCTCTCTCTCTCTCTATATATATATATATATATATATATATATATATAGTTAAGCTAGAATACATTTGAGTGTACATATTATGCTATACACCCAATGATGTTTGCCTATATAGACCTTGTTTTTACAAAATCTAATCTATTGATCTTTATGGTTACAATAATAATAGCCCACATGCAAAATTTGAGCTCATTTGGATGAGTGTAAGTCACTCGTTTAAGGACAACAATATCGACGCACAAAACTAATTTGAAATGCATGATTTTTGCCTCCTTTAGATGTACGACCTATAAGTGTTCAAATGAGCTGAAATTTATTTTTATAGTATGTTCTTAAGATATATTCAAAAAGATCAACGGTTTAGATTTTTCAAAAATTTATTGCATCTTTAAAAATGAATGAGGTGTACGGTGCCTCCGGTACACTCGAGTGTACACTAGCCTGACTCTCTCTCTCTCTCTCTATATATATATATATATAAATATATATATGTATATATAAGAACATTTATAATGATAACCTGATCATGTTGTTCAATAATGTTAACACTTTTCATATATGAATAAAACCCTATTTATTGATATAGATATATACATATGAGGTATTTTTGGGATGTAATTGTTGGTATGTTTGTCCTGAGAGCAAATCATGGGATGATTGGTGGGATACATTAAGATTGATTTGATAAACATCAAAGGCAAGATTCCAATTCTTTCTAGTTCAGTCATGTGAGATAATGATAGAACAAATTGAATGTCTAGAGAATGACAATACTAAATAATGAATGCTTTCAGGTTCAGGACCTGAACGATGAGATCATACGGATGTTAAGAGTTTGTACCTTCTTATTATATCCCTAGTCGGATGTCATTGTGGAAGGTAGATAGACAACAATGACACACAAGACTAAATTGTGGTGTTGGTTGATGATAGAATCTCGTTAGTCATGATATGGAGATATCAAACCAAACACATATGTACTTGTTAGAGAACAAGTGTACCAGACAGACCCACTATGAGTTTGACACATGGAACCATGACATGGTAGTCACAGTCAATTCTCAAAGTGATGGTGGTGAGTGTGATTCTGTGACCTGAATTCACTACACTCAACACATGTCATTGGGCACACTTTGACATCATCAAACGTAGTCTTGAAACATGGGTTGTTATAAAGGTGATGATTGAGTGGCTTTGACACATGGGGCTTTTGAGGGGTGAGTGATAGATATGAGATTTGTCCCTCCTGTGGGAGTTTGCTATCCATGGCCACTTGATGAGTAGGATTGAGATAGGCATGCACACATGTGTGAATCAGTATGTGATATTGATGTCATACATATCTCCTCCAATCTACTCTGAGATCAAGAAAGTGAATGAACGTTGAAAGGATGACTGTTCCATGCCTTGAGTTCATTCGGGATATCAGTGACAAAGGAATTATACATTCACTGTAATACCATTCACGGATTGTAGGATTGAAAGTTGTTCTCCAACTTTCCTTTTCACTTGGGTAGCACTGATGTGCAACTAGGCACCGCTCTTTGCTTGTGAAGTCATAAGTGTTATGGACTTTCACTGCCAACGTGAAATGGACCTGTAGGGTCACACACATAGGATTTAACCTGGAAGAGGACTTTATCCACAAAACAATGTTTACATTGATTACTAAAGGAGTTTAGTAGTTCAATTAAACACTCTAATAATTGATAGCTCAATATCATAGTGTTCAAGGTGTTAGACTGATTGATTAGAGTGTCAGATTGATTGAAACTGCAATTGACTGATTTTGCATAAGTCTGCTCCCAACCGATTGACTCATGGGATGAACCGATCGGCTCAACTGGTGAGTCGATCAGCTCATGTGTCATGAAACGATCAGCTCAATTGTTGAACCGATCGATTCGTGTGACCAACCGAGATCGTTTGGAAAGTCAGAAGACTATTTTGCAAATACAATTTGTTTCACTTGTACAAATTCTATTTGGACAAGGATTAATATTTGGTTAATCGAAAATAAATATAAAAGTCAATTTGAGTTGGATCAGGACCACGAACTGATCGACTCAGGCATGAGCCGATCGGCTCAGAGCCCCATACGACCGGATCAGGCCCCAAACGATCGACTCAGGGTCTGAAACGTTCATTTCAGGGTGTGAACCGATCGGTTCAGCTGGCGGAGATTGATTGTTTTGTGGTAAATCTCGAACCCTTCTACTCATGTTTAATCCCACATTGCCCGGGGTAGAGAACCCTGTCCCATGACCCTCCTATATATAGGGGTATTGGGGGCTTCTCATGAACAACTCAGAACACCAGTTGCTCTACAAATTTGTCGTTCTCTCTGGTTTTGGTAACCGAGAGAGAGAGAGAGAGAGCCCGAGCAAGTGCTACCCGATAAGGGAGGCACAACAAGGGAAAGATAACTACAGAAAGGCAACTGGTTGTAGGAGAGTGTGTTGGTGACTAGTACGCGGACATGAGGGTGTGACTCCTTTCGATTCCTTGTGGGACAAGGAGATCGGAGTTCCAGGTGATCTGTGTGGACTACTTCAGAGGTGGGAGACTTCTGCCGCTCATAGGACATCTATCAATCCCGACAGTCCCGGTGAGACCTGGAGTTGCACATACACCGTCCAAGACCAGAGGTGAAGACCGCATAAGCTGTGAGGTAACGTCACCGAGCAAGCCTCGGGATAAGGTATGCCTCTACAAACCATCTTTCCTATTGTATAGACGTTGACGTGATTCCTTTGTTTTGGGTTTGGGAGAAGAATTTTTTTATTTCCACTGCCTTCTCTGTCTCCCCTAAAACTCAATAGTGGTATCAGAGCCACGTCAACTGCTCTATACTTTAGGATTATCAATGTGATCAATTTTGGTTTTTTGTCTTTATTTATTGTATACGATGTGAATAAAATTGGATTTATTCATGTCCAATCCTAAATCTACAAATCCCAATATACATCTATGATATGTAATATGAATGCACTCCATACACGTCTCCCTTAAATGAGTTTTGTGGTGGATGTATAGCGTGGTTATGGCCAATAAACCCTATATATGTGCTTGGTTGTATGTGGTTGCTTGCATCTCAGTCTGCACACCGATTCCCTACCTCCTTATTCCTGATGTAACTCAAGATAACTCGAGATTTCTCTCCTACCTTTGCTCCCCCCGAATGTAACTCGGGGTTTCCCAATTCAAATGTAAAATATGATAGATATTTTATTTCCTGTTATGTCAAAGAGCGGAGGACATCTGACGACGACTGAGACGATTGGTTCAAGGCATGAACAGATCAGTTGGCGATCCAGACGACTGCCTCGAGGAGCGAGATGACTGGGTGGCGACCATGAGGAGATGCACGATGACCAAACAAACTGATCGGTTGGAGGAGCCAATCGATCGGCTGGTGGCATCCAGATGACCGGCCAGGACGAGAAGGTCATTCGTGTGATGAGTTGATCAATTCAGATGGCTATAGCACTTCATCATGGACAAGTTGCATGTGATGTAGACCTTGATGACCGTGATTCCTCTTGGATTGAGGAATCACATTAGGATGGCCATAATCATCGCTTTTATCATTTCACTTGTTTTCTGTAGTATATAGCATGTATATGATACATACTATGTATTGTGGTGATTGGATATGTATATGTACCTACAAAACCAAATTCCTCATTAAATATTAAAGTTTTAGATTCTTTCAA
This sequence comes from Alisma plantago-aquatica, assembly GCA_963693085.1. Classification (NCBI taxonomy): domain Eukaryota; kingdom Viridiplantae; phylum Streptophyta; class Magnoliopsida; order Alismatales; family Alismataceae; genus Alisma; species Alisma plantago-aquatica. The sequence goes on along the minus strand of OY856411.1, from coordinate 70,902,324 downwards.
AATGTGACGCACATGAAAAGCTTGAGTGGCCAAGTGTGAGCACGCCCTAGCATGGTGCACCATCTATCTCGTGGAAGCGTGAATGATGAATATGTGGGTCTGCCCTAGAAGGGTGCATATTCATCGTGTTGGCTTTGGGTCGAACTTAACAAGGTGACCTAGATATGATCTAGCACCTTGAGGCATGGAGGTGATCATGGCAAGGAGTTTCATATGACATCTTTCAAGAGTTACATATGATGTAATTGGAAAAAGTTGCCTACCTGGAAGATCTAAGTTGTGGGTGACAACCCTAGCTGGTCCATGACTTAGAGGATTTCAGGATCTTGACCCATTAGGAGATTGTACGCTGCAATCTTACGAATTGATGGTGAGGGCTATCAATTTGAAAAAAATAGTGGGAGCGATAATTAGTTAAAGTCCTAATTATATCATCAACTTTTAAAATCAATCAAATAAGTCAAAATTGAGTTTTGGACTAAATTGCATATACTTCCTTTTGTAGTTCAAATGACAACAAACAACAATCACTTTTCATTGCAATTGGTCCTTGAAAAGGACAAGTTGAATGAGACTAACTTCCATTACTGGTTTAGGACATTGAGAATTGTTCTCACTCCAGAGCGAAAGCTCTATGTCCTGGATACTCCATTTCCAGAGGAACATGCTCCTACCACACCAAAGGCAGAAATGGATGCTTATAAGAAGCATTCTGATGATGCCATTGATGCAAAGTGCTTGATGTTGTGCTCCATGAACCACGAGTTGCAGAGACAACATGAGAACATGGGTATCATTGAGATGATTCAACATCTCAAGAACATGTATGAAGATCAAGCACGATAAGAGAGATATGGTGTCTCCAAGGCACTGTTCAAATGTGTCATGACAGAAGGAGATCTAGTTGGTCCTCACATGCTTAAGATGATTGGGTATGTGGAGAATCTGATGACACTGGGATTTCCTCTGAGCCAAGAGTTGGCTACTGACGTGATACTACAATCGTTGCCAGAATCATACAATCAGTTTGTGATGAACTACAACATGAACAACTTTGACAAGCCATTGACAGAGTTGTTGGGCATGTTGAGGATAGCCGAGACACAGATGAATAAGGACAAGCCTAAGTTTGTGATGATCATAAACAACAAGAAAGGCAAGTCCAAGCGCAAGGGCAAGAGCAAGGCTAAGAAAGGTTTGATGCTAGCCAGTAGCCCAAGTCATCTTCATCTCTCAAGGCCAAGGGAGGCATGACCAAGAGAGGCAATTGCCACCATTGTCAAAAGCCAGGACATTGGAATTGTCCACTCTATCTGGAATAACTAAAGAAGAAGGAGGCGACAGATGTCTCCGCCTGAAGGTGTCATGAAATAAACTTGTAACACTTTTTTGAGGTATATGATACCAAGATATAAAGTGTAAAGAACCCAATAAATGGGGCAAATATTGACTCCATAAATAGGAGTAATTTAGTTTATTTTTAGCCTTGAAGGCATGTAATAGAATTACAATCTTCTATTTCATATTTGCCAATAGATAGAAACACATTATTTTTTCATATTGTATGACAATGATAGCAATTAATAAAGTTGATGTTTCAATCTTTGTGGCAATGCCTTGTTTATCTTGTGATACTTGGTATGCATAAGATAAAATGATACCTAAAAGTTATTGATAATTCAAACAATCAAATTAGCAGAAATCATGAGAAATTCATTTCTAGTTTCCAGATGATGGATAAATCTAGACTCTTTTGGTTAGAGAACCAGTAAGAGACATGGATCTCTTGGACATGATTAATCAATCTTCACTATGGTAGTGGGAGAATGATTATCCTATTAGCTATAATACATGAGATGTATTTACATACCTATTAGAGTTAATGCTAATACTTCAAATGATGTTTAGAGAAATACCAATATGAATATCTTGAAGTGTTCAAGAATATCATAGATGAAGTACGAATTTGGTAAAGTGTTAATTCTTGATGAGATCAATGAATGAAATACTTGCACCAAATGTTTGAGAACCTTGTGAGTGATTATGATAGTGTATCATAGTGAGATCATGATTAAGGCATAGTGATGTCTAAATCAACAAGGAGTCATACTCTAAGGATTTAGAGGATGATTATCAAATAACTAAATTCTTCTTAAATAAAGAATACCCCACACTGATACAGGATAATAAGAATCACAAGGAGTTGTGGGTTCTTATATCCTTGACAGATACATCTCGATTATGTATGTGATGAGTTGGTCATGTGATGAGTCAACTATCTAGATGAGTATGAGGAACCAGATTCTGAGTCATGGTTTATGACCATTACATCCTAAATGACTTCCATATGAACCATAAGGTATGACCTTGATGGTAGCACCCATTGGGATGAAATCCATAAGTGTGAATGAGTCTTAAGCGTTAAGACACATGGATGACATTTTGAGAAGGATGATGCTTGTTAATTGCAACTTAATGACTAAGAGATTTGGCATACGGATACTAAAACTGCATTACTATGAGGAATAAGACAAGGATGTGTACGTAACACAACCTATAAGGTTTATGAATCCATTAATGCAAATAAGGTCTATAAGTTACAATGGACTAATCAATGTGATTGAGTACAAGCAACTCAGAGATGGATCTTTACTTTGATGATATCGTCAAAGGGTTTGACTGATATGACAAAGATAAAGAAGGGATCTATCATTTAGTGGGAGTATATTCACATTCCACATGTTGATGTGAAATGAGATGTTCTAAGAATGGAAATCCAAAGTGGAAATTATCTTTAAGGAAGATAGAGATGTTCCCTATGTGATAGGAATAGATATCTATAGAGATAGTTCTCGAAAACCTCTTGATCGAAAAAGAGAGAGCATACATTGGCAATCTATACTGAAGGGTTCAATATGCACATATTTAGTGGGAGAAAACTTGTCCATGTTACATGGAGTTACTATCCTAATGCCAAGTGTCCAATTCTTATGAAGAATGGGAACGCTAAGAATAGATATGGATCTATCATGTATGTAATTATCCCATTATCTTACATGTATGAACATAGCAAGAATAAAATGCATTCATAATCTTGTATGTAGGACATGACAATATGATATGCTCATCTTGATAACTCGTATGTGGGACATGACGAGTGGATGTCTGTCTAATTTCAGTAAGGGTTACTGGAATATCATAATAACTTGATAAGTACTTAAGAAGTACTCGTTCTATGGAAATAAGGAAGGGTTCACTGTAAAGAGTTACACTGATGCAAACTTCTGAAAAGGACATAAAAATAATCACAAAATATATATGGGATATATAAAAGTGAATGTTTGTTGAATAATGGAAACGTTCCAATAAAGTTGTTTTAAAAGGAAATGCTGAGTATCTGTGTGTTAAAGAACAACAATGGATACTATATGGGTCTAGGAGTTCATATAGATGAACTTATAGTTATTCCGGTCATTGATGACAAGTTAGGAGCGCTTGGTCATGCAATGTGGATAAAGGTTAGAAAAGGAATACTAGATCACATATTACGACAACTCCATCTTATACATGTGACATACAACAAAGAGATGAGAGACATGTAGTTCATACCGACTTTGACAATGTGTTGCCATAACTCACTATGTTAGCACTAGAGCACAGTAACATGTGGGACATGTTTGAAGATCACTATGAATATGATTCAAGGGTGATTGGCTCACAGTGCAAGTGGGAATCTATTGGTATGTTTGCCCTGAGAGCCAATCATGGGATGATTGGTGGGATACATTAAGATTGATTTGATAAACATCAAAGGCAAGCTTCCAATTCTTTCTGGTTAAATCATACGAGATAATGATAGAACATATTGAATGTCTAGAGAATGACAATACTCAATGACGTATGCTTTTAGGTTCAGGACCTGAATGATGCGATCATATAGATCTAAGAGTTTGTACATTCTTATTATGTCCCTAGTCAGATGTCATTGTGGAAGGTAGATAGACAACAATGACACACAAGACTAGATTGTGGTGTTGATTGATGAAAGAATCTCGTTAGTCATGATATGGAGATATCAAACCAAACACATAGGTACTTGTTAGAGAACAAGTGTACCAGACAGACCCAACGTGAGTTTGACACATGGAACCATGACATGGTAGTCATAGTAAGTTCTCACAGTGATGGTGGTGAGTGTGATTCTTTGACCTAAAATCATCACACTCAACACATGTCATTGGGCACACTTTGACATCATCAAACACAGTCCTGAAACATGGGTTGTTATAAAGGTTATGATTGGGTGGCTTTGGCACATGGGGCTTTTGAGGGGTGAGTGATAGATATGAGATTTGTCCCTCCTGAGGGAGTTTGATATCCATGGCCACTTGATGAGTAGGATTGAGATAGGCGTGCATACATGTGTGAATCAATATGTGATATTGATGTCATACATATCTCCTCCAATGTACTCTGAGATCAAGAAAGTGAATGAACGTTGAAAGGATGACTATCCTATGCCTTGAGTTCATTCGAGATATCAGTGACAAAGGAATTATACATTCACTGTAACACCATTCACGGATTGTAGGATTGAAAGTTGTTCTCCAACTTTCCTTTTCACTTGGGTAGCACTGATGTGCAACTAGGCACCGCTCTTTGCTTGTGAAGTCATAAGTGTTATGGACTTTCACTGCCAACGTGAAATGGACCTGTAGGGTCACACACATAGGATTTAACCTGGAAGAGGACTTTATCCACAAAACAATGTTTACATTGATTACTAAAGGAGTTTAGTAGTTCAATTAAACACTCAATCAATTGATAGCTCAATATCATAGTGTTAAAGGTGTTGGACCGATTGATTAGAGTGTTGGATTGATTAAAACTGCAATTGACTGATTTTGCATAAGTTTGCTGCCCCAACCGATCGCCTCATGGGATGAACCAATCAGCTCAGGTTGTTGAACCGATCAGCTCAACTGGTGAGTCGATCGGCTCATGTGTCATGAAACAATCGGCTCAATTGTTGAACCAATCAATTTGTGTGACCAACAAAGATCATTTGGAAAGTCAGAAGACTATTTTGCAAATACAATTTGTTTCACTTGTACAAATTCAATTTGGACAAGGATTAATATTTGATTAATCAGAAACAAATATAAAAGTCAATTTGAGTTGGATTAGGACCACGAACCGATCGGGTCAGAGCCCCAGACGATCGACTCAGGTCCCAAACGATCGGCTCAAGGCCTGAAACAATCATTTCAGGGTGTGAACCGATCAGTTCAACTGGCACAAATTGGTTGTTTTGTGGAAAATCTCAAATCCTTCTACTCCCATTTAATCCTTCATTTCCCGGGGTAGAGAACCCTGTCCCATGACCCTCCTATATATACAGGGGTATTGGGGGCTTCTCATAAACAACTCAGAACACCAGTTTCTCTATAAAGTTGTCGTTCTCTTTGGTTTTGGTAACTGAGAGAGAGAGAGAGAGCTCGAGCAAGTGCTACCTCATAAGGGAGTCACAATAAGGGAAAGACAAGTGTAGAAAGGCAACTGGTTGTAGGAGAGTGTGTTGGTGACTAATACGCCGACAGCAGGGTGTGACTCCTTCCGATTCCTTATGGGACAAGGAGATCAGAGTTCTAGGTGGTCCGTGTGGACTACTTCAGAGGCGGGAGACTTCTGCCTCTCAGAGGACAACTGTCAATCCTGACAGTCCCGGTGAGACCAGGGGCTGCACAGACACCGTCCAAGGCCGGAGGTGAAGACCGCACAAGCCACGAGGTAACGTCACCGAGCAAGCCTCGGGACAACATATGCCTCTACAAACCATCTTTCCTATTGTATAGACGTTGATGCGATTCCTTTATTCTGGGTTTGGGAGAAGAAAATTTTTGTTTTCGCTGCCTTCTCTGTCTCCCCTAAAACGCAATAGTAATAGGGTTGATGAGTTATATTTAACTATGTTAATACATGTAGATGTCTAAATAAACAAAATATAAGAAGGATTTTCAAACTAAGTGTACTCACTTCCTCTATACATCTAGATAAATACTAATTACATTCACATACTCGAACATATATTTAGAACCTAAGTAATGTATCTGACTAATAATGTGCGCACGTATAAGAGTACCTTGAACCCTAGTTCATTAGTTTGGTCATATGATGATAATTATGGGTTTGTGATCATATATGACTTTATGAAATCTCAGAAATGACTAGAATCCAAAAATAGGTGAATTCTAAACCTAAAACGAGAACCTAATTGATCTTAGATAATATCATAATGCAAAAAGAGACATGTGATGATACTTAATTATTAGATATTGCTTCATCCAAATATTAGTAGATGTATGATTATGTTCATATGAGTATCTAGATCTAGTTATTAATATATGGATATATTGGTGTTCACATACATAATATATTGGTTTTCACATACATAAGTTCAATCTAAGTAATACTATATGACCAACGTATATTGAGGTATTTTGACCCTAAACTGAGATATTCCTACTAAGGGTATTTTGACAAGTTATATCTCATATAATGAAAAACCTGGTCCATTATTGACTAAATGGAATTATCTTTGAGAGAAAATAACATTTAAGGACCTAAAATAGAGAACACAATTATAGACTTGAGTATGAAATCTACATGGAAAAGAAATCCTGATCCAACCAAATTAATTTGGACACATTTGATTCCAATCCATATAGTGATGAATATTCCTCTACATTTGTAGATCTCTTTATTTTGATTGAACTCTTAGAGTTGAATACTTAGAACTCACAATTTTGTATACTTTGATCTAAAAGTATGAACTTTTTATTTCTATTTGGAAAGTTATTTCCCTTATTGATTGCATGCATGACCAGATAGGTTGGTCGGTCAAAAATTGATTTTGTACCTTAGCCTACTCTTTGAAAGACCACCAACACTTATTCATGGTAAATAGTAGCATAATGTTTAAACGTTGAAAAAGGGAAGGTTAGTGCCCCTAGTTTAGTGGAATTACGCTTCCACACCTTTACATAGAGTTAAAGGACATAGGGTACCTTAGCATATTGGGAACTTTAGTTGGTGTGTTGTTGTTCTCTATGGAGAGAACACATGGCTTCCCCAACAACTAGACAATGACATGCACTAATTATTGAAAATTGAACGACTAGTTCCAAAATTTGGATATTGAATATTAATGAATTTGAAAACCCATTAACACCTTTTGATACTTTCCTATATTGTCCATTCCTTTATATTTTGTCATATTAATTCTTTGTTGATAGGTTCATATTGTTTTGCTTTCCAAATAATGATTTTGTACCAACTTTGTTGACCCCATTTTTCCTTTTTGGGTCCCATGTGTGGCTTTTGTTCCCTATGGGAACTTATGGGTAGGTGACCCGAGAAGACTTATAAGAGACGTGCAAGGGTTGCTGACTACTGAAGATTAGATAAAAATAAATGTTAAATTTTGTAATCCTTTGTAAATCTTTAGAGACTTTGATGTAAATCATGATTGTAAACTGATGCAATTTTGTAAATATTCGATAAAAAATTGGGTCTTTACAACATGGTATCGGAGCTTATAAACAATCAACACTCATGCACATCTAAGGAAAAACTAAGGTTAGTAAGAAATACAAATGAATTAAGTAGTTAACAATATATCGTAGTAGCATTGGCTCAAGGGTACACTATGAGTCTAGGAGGTGAGGTATGTACCTTAGTTTAGAATTTTGTAAAGCATACTTAGATCATCTACTAACTCTTGGACTCCTCATGCATAGATTTATATGTAGATATTACTGATTAAGAAGTGTTTAAGACTCATGTATGTAGATCTAGAATATTTCCCTTAGAAGATTCAAGTCACCACTATGAGTATCAAATGGTAGAGTGGTGTCCTAGAGTTCCTATTTCGCTAGGTACAATCACAAGTGATTATGAAAAAATAATTAAATCATAGAATGCTAAATTTTGTATAATTGATAACTCCAATATGGGACCCTAATTTGAATAAATGATTCAACTCAAAAAGAGAGGATATATACAATCATCACCAATATAGGAAATATTAGGATGTCGACACATATAGAGGAAAATTTACTATAAAAATATTTGTATTTATAATCACATTTAATAGAGAGGAAACAAATGATAATATGTTAGGACTCAAATAAAAAATCGTACTAATACAACTTGTTTTAAATTTTTTTGCCTCACATATAGCCCCTAGAAAATATGATGAATCGAGGATATGTTCTTCTTTTTTATTATATTTAGTATTGATATTTGTGAGAGAAACAAAACTGATTTAAAATCACATCCCAATCCATGATAAGACAATTAAATTTTAAAATGTCATAAGTATTAAACTTTTGGATTTTTGGAACTCCCAATTTTTAGAAATATCGGATAATTTATGTTGAATAAGAATAATATTGATGGATTAAAAAATTAAGTATATCACATTTCAGACTGCTTATCTCCCTAGGTAGGGGTAGAGAGATGCCAAAGGCCTGCCTAGAAAAATCTTGACAAGATTTATGATTGGATGGGATTGCTCTCCTACCTCCAATCAGTCAATAAGGTGATCGATGACAAATCATCACTCTAATGGGTACATTTGTAACTCCCAATTTATGTAAGTATGTGTCAATTGAGGAATTCAATAACAACTAGGGATTCAACCAAGTAACATTGTCACAATATATATATATATATATATATATATATATATATATAACAGTATATCCATATAATTTAAAATAGTAAGAGTGTCTAGGATACATGGCTTAGCTGTGGTAATAGTTTAGATCACATGACCCTCAACACAATGCTTACCATACTAATAGAAGTATTCATATTAGTAAATAAAGGGTTTGTAATATATAAATTCCAAGAATCTAGTTAATTCATATATAGGAAGTTTATGAATGAGTAAATAATAATAAAAACATACTATATACATACAATTATAATGATAACTTGATCTAGTTTTCAATTATGTTAATGTTTTTTTATATATGAACAAAACCCTAGTTATGGATATAAATATAAACATATGAGGTATTTTCAAGATGTAAATGGGCTTATGAGTTATATTTAACTATGTTAACACATGTGGATGTCTAAAGAAACAAAATATAAGATAGATTTCCAAATTAAGTGTAGTTACTTCCTCTATACATCTGGATACATAGTAATTACATTCACGTACTCAAACATATAATTAGAACCTACATATTGTACTTAACTAATTATGTGTGCATGTATAAGAGTACCTTGAACCCTATGTCATTAGTTTGATCATATGATGATAATTATGGGATTATAATCATATATGAATTCATGGAAACTTAGAAATGACTAGAATCCAAAAATAGGTGGATTCTAAACCTAAATAGAGAACCTAATTGATCTTAGATAATATCATATTGCAAAATGAAACATGTAATGATACTTAATTATTAGATATTTCTCCATCCAAATATTGGTAGATGTATAATTATGTTCATATGAGTATCAAGATCTACATACTACTATATGGATATATTGATGTTCACATACATAACTTAAATCTAAGTATTACTATATGACTAGTGTATATTGAGGTATTTTGACCCTAAACCTAGATATTCCTACTAAGGGTATATTGATAAGTTATGTATCATATAATGAAAAACTTGCACCATACTGACTAAATGGAATTATCTTTGAGATAAAATAGCATTTGAGGACCTAAAACATAGAAAACAATTATATACTTGAGTATGAAATCTAAATGGAAAAGAAACCCTAATCCAAAACAAATTAATTTGAACACATTTAATTCCAATCCATATAGTGAGGAATATTCCTCTACATTTGTAGATCTCTATGTTTTGACCAAACTCTTGGAGCTGAATACTTGGAACTCACAATTTTGTATACTTTGATATAAAGGTACAAAATTTCTATATCTATTTGGAAAGTTATTTCCCTTATTGATTTCATGCATGACCAGATAGGTTGGTTGATTGAAAATTGATTTTGTACCTTAGCCTACCTCTTTGAAAGACCACCACCACTTATTCCTGGAAAATAGTAGCACAATGTTTAAACATTGAAAAAGGATAGGTTAGTGCCCATAATTTAGTGGAATTACACTTCCACATATTTGCATGAAGTTAAAGGACATAGAATCCCTCAGTATACTGGGAATTTTAGTTGGTGTTTTTCCGTTCTCCCACTTCCCCAATATTTAGACATTGACATGTGATAACTATTGAAAATTCAATGACTAGTTCCAAAATTTGGATATTGAATATTTTGAAGTTGAAAATCCATTTATACCTTTTCATACTTGCCTATATTGTTCATTCCTTTACATTTTGTCATATTAATTCTTTGTAGATAGATTCATATTTTTTTTGTTCCAGATACCTGTTTTTTACCAGCTTTGTTGACCCCAAATTTCCTTTTTTGGGCCCATGTGTGGATTTTGTTCCCTTTGGGAACTCATGGACAAGTGACCAGAGAAGACTTAGAAGTGCCGTGTAAGGGTTTCCCAATGTTGAAGAGTAGATAGAAATAAATGTGAAATTCTACAATCCTTTGTAAAGCTTTCGAGATCCTATTGTAAAGCATTATTGTCAAAAAAACATTTGTTTTAATTTTTTGATATAATTTTTTAAATATTCGATTAAAAGATATCAAGTCTTTACAAAAAATGAATATAAAAATATAATTTCAAAGGTTTTTCTTATTTTTATAGAAATTTCCTCTAAAGAGTATTGGCGAGCATTAATTACACTAATGAAATTTATTATATGTCCTAACATGAATGTTGTTTGCATGACTAAATAAAGTTTAATGGAAAAGTAGAGTGGACTGAGAGAATAAGACTAGTCAAATCTTAGTCGGAAGTGGAATCATATGTTACTTGTAAGAATTATGATTGATTGCTTAATTTGAGTAGAGTTAATTTTGTGTGGTTTGTTACTAGAAAGGATGTTTTTTATTAAGAAACTATTTCTTCCCTTATAATTATCTTTAATCATGATTGTTTAGAATATAGTGCCATTCATAGTTGTAAATATGGGAGGAGAGACAAGGGTTTGACTAGGGATCCCATCCCACACTCTTGTGCAAATAAGGTTTGAAAATTCAGCACACCATCGATCGATTGTGAATCTTACTAGAGACAATTCATATCACCACTCTATCCTGCCAATATATGATATTTTTTGACTCTAGTGCGTACACCCTAGAGCATGAACGCCACTCTCTCCCTCACTTGTTTCCTCTCTCTCTTCTCCCTCTTCCTTGCAAATGGCCCTCTGTCATGGTTCTTGGCATTGTGTGCCTTTCTCATCTCTCTATGATTGACTTTTACTAAAGTTAAGATCTCAATAAATAGTTGACTAGAGACATCAATCCACAAATCCATATTTTCTATCCTAAATGAACCTTGATCCATTGTTGACTCATGTCTCCCAAATCTTAACTCTCATACAACCAATGTATGCTTTATCCTTTTGGAAATTATCTATGACATTGCTTGATTGTATAATTTAAATGTATGAGTCACTAGACTCTATTTATGATCAGTTATTGAAATCTCTTATGACACACACACACACACACACACACACACACACACACACACACACACACACACACACACACACACACACACACACACACACACACACACACACACATATATATATATATATATATATATAGGGTATATCTTCGATACCTGTGAGGGTAACTAGGTTTCGCTACCCGTGCATCAATTTTGTAATGGGATGACACATATATGTAATGAGACAACCGAAATTGTAATACAAAAACTCGTATTGTATTACAACGTAGTTACAGTAATAAATATATATTTATTACTGTAACAACGTTGTAATACAACGGGGCGCGATGACTGAAGGAGCGACCGAGGGGGAGATTGAGGGGGCGATGGCCAAGGTGATGACGGCGTCCGAACCTCCAGATCCAGGTAGTACAAAGGCGACGACGGTGACGGCGGAAGTTCCTGCTCCAACTTGTGCGGCCTTCGACTCAAGGAAGAGAAGTGGTTTGATTATTCCACCTGGTGTTGTGGTAACCAAAGAAGCGATGGACTGGTCGGGGTTATTCAAGGATAAGAAGGTTGCTAGCCCGGTTCATCTGAGCAAAACGAAAGCATAGTTAGTTGATGGTAAACTGATGTATCTAAAATCCATCGCGGAGAGGAATCTTGCTAGGTGGAGCAGAACGGCGGCTGGATATGTCATCGGGATCAAGCCTCACTGGCCAACATTGGTGAAGCATCTCGCTATGCTATGGAAATTCGTAGGTTCGATTGATATACGCTCCAGAGGAAGAGGTTTCTTCATCGTATCGTTTGAGAATGATGAGGATTTAGAAATGGCAATAGACGGAGGTCCATGGTTCGTAGCAGGAAATCCGTTGATCATAAAGAAATGGGAGAGGGGTGAACCTCTAGAGAAGATGAAGTTGACAAATATCCCTATTTGGCTGAAGATTTATAACTTGCCGTTAGAGCTATGGGACATGGAGATGTTCAACAATATCGAATCTATTTTGGGACATCCTCTGTGATCGGACAAGCTAACGTCGGAGTTCCGAAGACTGGATTATGCGAGGACTCAAGTTGTCATATCCTCTGATTTCTCATATCCTATAGAGTTACAGATTGAAAGTGATAATGGTCAGTTAGACACGATCCAATTTGAATACGAATGGGAGCCCAAGAAGTGTTTGACTTGTGGTCTATATGGACATGAGTCGTCCCTGTGTGATGACCAAAGGAAGATGGAGGGAAGAGCTCCTAAAAAGAAGGCGACGATGGAATGGATTCCCAAAAAGAGTAATGATACTGATGATGGAGAAGTGTTCGTGGATGCTGAAGACAGAATAGCAGATGGTGATTTAAGTAATGGAGTTCCTAATGTGGAGCAGCCTAAGAAATCTACTGAATCTGCTATTATTTCTGAACTGATTACCCCGGTGGATACTCCAAATTCAGGATGGGAAACTAAAAAGAAGAAAGGGAAATCTGCTCCAAAAGGTGTTGCTAAAAGATGTACAAGAGTGATCCTAGAATCGTTGAATAAATATTCACCTCTATCTAATTTTGATGAAGGGGAAATTTATAATGAGGAGGTCAATACATCAGTGGCTGCGGCTATGGTGGTTGGGGAACCTTCTTCCCTTCCTCCCAATGACTGAACCTTTAAGTATCCTATCCTGGAATGTGAGAGGAGGGAGTAATAAAATTCCTCACATCCGGGATGAGATAAGGAGAAATAAGGCGGACATTTATATCATTCTGGAATCTAGAATCCAAAAAGAGAATCTGAGGAGTTTTGTTGACAGGATTTGTCCCGATGCTAGCTTTGTGGATAATTCTGAGCACTATTCTTATACTCGTATTATGATTATTTGGGTGAACAAGGATCTTGACATCAGGGTGTTGAAGAAAACTGATCAATGTATCCATTGTGTTATCAATAGGGATTTGTCTAGCTTTCACATGATGGCTGTGTATGGCGCCAATCCAGATCTGGATCGTGTTCTAGTCTGGGATTCTCTCATCTCTATTAGTAGTTGGAATCCAGTTAATTGGTGTGCGTTAGGGGATTTTAATGCTGTTCGTTTAATGAATGAAAAGATGGGAAAGCAACCTCCCTCAAAGCGCAACATGGATGGTTTTAATGATGCTATTGCTGAGGCAAATCTGATTGAATTGCAAGCTAAGGGTTTTTTCTTTACTTGGGATAGCCACAGTAAAAAAAGAGTCAGTACTTTTTCGAAGATTGATCGTATTTTTACCAATATTAGCTTCCTGTCCGAGTTCCCGTTCTGTTGGGGTGAAGTCATTCCGGCTATTGTAAGTGATCATAAGATTCTTATGTTAAGGCTGGGGGTAAAGAAGAAAGTTAGAACCCCCTTTCGCTTTATTAATTCCTGGGTCAATCAAGACTCTTTCAAAGGCATAGTCAGTGATGCTTGGTTGAATACTGAGGTTCATGGGACCCCTATGTATAGGGTGTACAGAAGGTTATATGCTGTCTCGTGTGCTCTTAGGAAATGGAATAGTGAGGTTGTTGGCAATTTTTTCTCTAAAGCTAGGGAGCTTGAAAGGGATTTGTTCATCCTACAGAGGGAAGTTGATGCTGATCCTTTGAATGAAGTTAAACAAAAGAATATGACTCGTTTAAGGCTGGAAACTGTTAAAGCTCTCAATGACGAAGAAGCATTACTTCGCCAAAAAAGTAGGGTCCAGTGGCTCAATTTGGGAGACAGAAACTGTGCCTTTTTCTATGTGTCGTTGAAAACAAGAAGGATCAGAAACAATATCAATGTTTTGGAGGATGAACAGGGGGTTAGAGTATATGATATGGAAGTGATTCGTCAGAATGTCAATAAATTTTATAATAGTCTTTTTAATAGATCCTCGAAGGATGCAGTGAGCTGGAAGGAAGAATGGGTCTTGCCTAAAGTTGACATCAAGCATTTTGGTATGCTCAGAAGTGAGGTAACAAGGAAGGAGATTGATGAAGTTGTTATGCATCTAAGTGGTGACAAAGCCCCTGGCCCGGATGGCTTTAATGCAATATTTTTTAAGGAGATGTGGGATATTATCGGAGATGATGTTTCTTTAGATGTTCTGAATTTTTTCATCTCTAGAAGGCTTCTTAAAGAACGCAATAGTACCATGATTACTCTCATTCCGAAGGTACCTGGTGCGGTCAATCTAAAGGATTTCAGGCCCATTTCTTTATGTAATACTGTTTATAAGATTATTGCTAAGATCTTAGCTAGCCGCTTAGCCTTGGTGCTGCCATCTATCATTGATATGAATTAGATAGCTTTTGTGAAGGGGATAAGGATAGGTGATGATATTATACTTGCTAATGAAATTCTCAGTAGTTTTGGAGGCACTCAAAGCAACATGTGTATTAAGGCTGATTTAGCCAAAGCCTACGATACAGTGAGAAGGGATTACATTTTGTTTCTTATGATGAAGATGGACTTTCCTGAATGCTGGCTCAATTGGATTTGTGAGATTTTTGATACTGCTTCTTATAAAGTTCTTATTAATGGTTGCCCTACTGATAGTTTTGTGGCTTCAAACGGGGTGAGGCAAAGAGACCCCCTTTTGCCTTTACTTTTTGTTGTCGCTATACAAGGGCTGTCTGCGATCATTAATGCAGAGGTTAAAGATGGCAGATTGAAACCTTTATGTGCAGGGGATGTAAAAGTGTCCCATATTATTTTTGCTGATGACTTGCTTTTATTTTCAAAGGCTGATGAAAGGAATGCTAGATGCTTAAAGGATATTCTTGATTCCTTTAGTATGGAGTCTAGTCTAATGCTTAACAATAGTAAGAGTCATATCTTTCTTAGTAGAAGTGATGATAATCCTATTGTGGGGAATGTGCTGAATATGGTAGTCTACAATTTGCCGGTGAGGTATCTTGGTATCCCACTGTTTACTGGTCGACTTACCAAAGATATGTGCCATCCCATTATTGATAAACTCAAATCTAAACTTGAATCTTGGAAAGGAAACCTTCTGTCTCAAGCGGGTAGAGTTGAGTTAATCATTTCTACTCACTCGGCTTATAATATTTTTTGGACATCTACTTTTCCTCTTCCTAAATCTGTCATCATGGAGTTAGAGAAACTTATGAGAGACTTCCTTTGGAAAGACTCTGAAGAAAGAAAACATCTGCATACTGTCTCTTGGGAAGTTGTTTGTAGACCCAGGAAGGAAGGAGGTCTGGGAATTCGCCGTATTGATGATTGGTCTAAGACAGGCTTGGTTAGAAACCTGTGGAATGTTGCAGCTGAAAAGAACAACCTATGGGTTAAATGGGTAGATGGAAGATACATAAAGAATGAGTCTATTTGGTCTGTCAAATCTGGAGTCAACTCTTCTTGGCTTTGGAGAAAATTGCTTGAACAAAGAGATATCCTTCTTAAAGAAGTTGTTTTCTATTTGGGCAATGGTAAAAAATTTCTGTTCTGGAGAGACCCCTGGTTAGGGGGAAATGAAAAAATGATCGAGAAGGTGAATTTAGACTTTGTTTTCAGAATGGGCAAAGGTCTGAACTGCCATGTGGAAGCTTGTATTGCTGGTGATAGTTGGAAAGTACCGAGCTTCAGAGGGTCATATAAGGTAGAAAATATTATGGAGAATGTCAAATGTTATGTTCATTTTGAAGATCATATATGTTTTAGGGGTAAGAATGATTGTTGTTTGAAGGATTGCTGGAATCTTGTTAGAAAACAACATCATAGTGTTGTGTGGGGCAGCTGGATCTGGTCTGAAGTACCTAGGAGATGGTCCATTCTTCTGTGGAAGGGGTTTCTGGGTAGAATTCCTACTGTTGACTATCTTCAGAGAGTGGGCTATCATATGGCGTCGAGGTGTGTGATGTGCAAAGAACATGTAGAAAGTTCTGTGCATGTGTTCTTTGAATGCATATTTGCAGAAGATGTTTGGAGGCTTTGGAGAACTGAGTTGGGGCACAATATACAGCTGGGCACGTTTTGTGATCTGCTGAAACTGAAGGGCAAGATGAAGGTTACAGCCTGTTTAATCATCTATATGATGTGGAAAGAAAGAAATGCAAGGATTTTTAGAGGGTGCTGCATTGATACGCAAAGGTTTTGGTTATTATGTCAAAAGGAGATGGTAGTTTGTACATAGTTAGTTCTGTTTTTACCTTTTCCCTTATACAGTTTCCTTTCTTTTCTGTGGTTACATCCTATAACTGCTAAATGCTTTTTTCTATTAGTAAGAGGCAACACCCTACGTTCACAAAAAAAATGTTGTAATACAAAACGAGTCTTTGTATTACAATTTCGGTCGTCTCATTACAAATTTAGATTGTCGCATTACAAATGCATACTTTCCCATTACAAAATTGATGCACGGGTAGCAAATCTTAGTTACCCGCACGGGTAGCAAAGATATACCCATATATATATATATATATATATATATATATATATATATATATATATATATATATATATATATATATATATATATATATATATATATATATATATATATATATATATATATATATATGGGTATATCTTTGCTACCCGTGCGGGTAACTAAGATTCGCTACCCGTGCATCAATTTTGTAATGGGAAGGTATGTATTTGTAATGAGACAATCCAAATTTGTAATGAGACGACTGAAATTGTAATACAAAGGCTCGTTTTGTATTACAACGTTGTTACAGTAATAAATATATATTTATTAATGTAACAACGCTGTAATACAAAATGAGTTTTTGTATTACAATTTCGGTTGTCTCATTACAGATTTGGTTGTCTCATTACATATATGTGTCATCCCATTACAAAATTGATGCACGAGAAATGAATCTTAGTTACCAACACGGGTAGCGAAGATATACCCTATATATATATATATATATATATATATATATATATATATATCAAAAAAGACCTTGAACATGTTCATGAGTAAATGTTTTATAATGATAATGGATGCAAATAATTCCACATCTATGGGTGTTGGAGAGGGATGAATACATGAGAAATGAATATAAAGATACCCACACTATTGGGTGTAGAGAGTGAACATACTAATAGTGAATGTTATGAGATCCATACTTATGAGTATATAGAGGATCTAATTTATAGAGAAGGTATGCAAAGAGACCCATACTCATAGGTGTAAAGTAGGTCGAATGCATACAAAATAATCCATATGATAATACCTTGTGGTTTCATATTGATGAAGTCACATAAAGTCATCTTATTTTATGCTTATAGATTAATTCTTACAGATTAATGCACATGAAATAAATGAATTTCACATTTAAACATAACAGGTCACTTACTTAGAAATTGGGACTATAATATGTGTAATTAAATTACAGCATGATCAATAATGTTCAAACCATGCTTATTTTTAGAGGAACAACCTCTGAGATGAACAAAAACAACAGTCCTCTCAGTGACTTAGGGTGACATCCCTCAGGTCAGGGTTTAAATGTATATATTATTTAATCATCATCTTCTTAATTCTAATTGGAGTCACAACTTAATTAATTTACATATTAGGGTATGACTTAGGGCATATTATACTCAAAGTTTTCAAGATTGGGTTTTAGGCTTATATGAAATTAGTTTTCATTCAACAAAAATTAGGGATTTTAAAATTTACCCACCTTATAAAAAATTGGCCTCAAAATTTCCATATGCTATCCACCTTAGGGTTTTACTAATTCCTAATCTAAAAAACACTTCATGTATAACCATTTAATTAAGACTATGGTTAGAAAGAGACCTCACTTTATTTGTTACTTTCTTCTTATTGATCATTAGTCATTGCAAAGTGTCTTTCCTGTCTCTTTCCTGGTTGGTCTAGATTAGGATTTTTTCTTGCATCCTTCCTTGTTTTCAACTTGGGAAGTCAAGCTACTTGTGACTTGGATCCCCACAATTGTAACAAACTTCGATGCCAAACCTACATACCCCACCATCCAACCTATTGTAGGTAGGGCAAGGCTTCTTGCTAGCTAGTTCTTCTAAAGCTTTTCTCTTCTTATCTTTATTGTTGTTGGAGTTTCTATGATATCGATTGTGCTTTTCCTTCTTCCATGCCCTGCCTGGGCAGTCTTCTAACTCCAAGACAGCCTTGAGTGCCTCCTGCACTATTTTGATGCCATGTTCAGTCAGTGCATAGCCCAGATCAGGCTTTAGACCATGCATGAACTTCTTTGCCATACATGTATCATCTAATCTGTATCCATATTTCTATAGCATATAGAACTTTACTGCATACTGGCTAATAATGGTATCCTCATACTACCTCAAGCATTATAACTCAGCCTCCTACTTTTTAGTAATTGCCTCTAAGGTGTAATGGTTCCAAAAGGCAATGGTGAAATCCTCCATGGTCAAAGTTTTAACATTAGATCCTTGGGCATTGGTGAAGTTCTCCCACCAAGTATGGGATGTAATTTTCAACATGTGTGTTCCAAAATGAACTTAAGAATGATCATGACATCCTTATTTGTGGAAACAATGCTCAACATTGAGCATCCACTCTTCAACATGATGGACAACATCAGTCTCAACTTTGCCAGAGAAGGTATCCAGATTGTTCTTCCAAGGAATACAATATGGTCAAATTCTTTTTTCTTGGTTGTTGGGGCATCCCATTTTGATCGATCAAGGCATGCATAAGAGCCTTGACAAGCACATTTAGGGGATGCATTAGGGTTACTATCTGGGTTGCCCCTACAAAGACATCATCTTTTCTCCCCACACTATAGGAGCCTTTGTTTCCATATATGTGGTCTTTTCCCTTATCAAATATGTTCTTGGAAGACATCCACAAGAGAGGACATATATGAGATTTTGAGAACATCCTGGTGGTCAACTATATTTTTTGTTGTGATATGATATTGTAACACCCCAATTTTCTAATACATAATATTATTGAGCGTAAGCTCAATTCTTATTGGGATGTCACAAAAATGATGATCATTACATAAAAATATAATATCATTCAACTAACACAGGAAAATAAATGCAACATGTCTCAAGTTCCACAACATAAAACTTAAAATTTGAACTAAGTTATAAAGTAAAGAATCCTCATACTGAATGAAAACTGCACCAAATGTCATAGGATAGTTGGCACCCCACCTGGGTTAAACTCCTAATATGTTCTTGAGATGCATGACTCTTGTATTTTCTCCCTTGTCCTTTCCTCCACGGACATCATGTCCCCAACCAAGTATGGAATAAAAACCACTTTAGAGTAAATAGGGTTGAGTAACATTAAATGAACTGAAGTATAACTATACTTTTGAGAAATATAAAGTAAAGGAAGATTACTCAAAACAAAGCACAAAATTATCACTAACCAACAAAATTACCACAAAATCAGGTAAATTATAACCATTTCAATTCAATATCTCAAGCGAAAATATGTTATAAACAAGCCTTTAACTCAAGCCATCTATATTTCATATATGCTAAAAGATGATACATATCATGTTCAAAGGCTATCAAGCCACCATTATTATATATCACAACTTGTTTATATGTACATGTCATTTCTATACATTCATGACACAAAGTCAAAATCTATGTGTCAATTTACTAAACAACAAAATCTCCCCCAAAGACCTGAGAGTATAATGACGACAGATAAAACTTTACAACAGAACTCTAGCAACAAATCCAACCTCTAGCAATCACTGCTCTCCTTGCTTCTCTGCACCCGGATCTCGACCTCCGCGACCACCACCACCTAAAAGGTTGTGGAACTCACGAGGTGAGACCAAACGTCTCAGGGAGAGATATAACTCTTCACCGCCAACTATTATAAGTATAGTAACGTAACAAAGACAGACAATGACAATAAAATAGAAGACAGACGTGCAACAAGTTGCGCCGCCAGTCCCTTTTAGATGACAAAATCAATCCTATGAAATACTACATCCATAGACCTAAAGGTCATTACATTACTTTGCACAATTTTTTGAATCTTTTTTTTATCGGATGTCTCCGAAGAGACTATTTTTTTTTTTTGAATCTTTTTGAAGAACTCCAATGCCTCTGGTACTATGAATCCATTAGTGGCTGCAAAGACAACTATGAGGAGAAAGAGTATTCAGAGATCAATGCTGAAGATGCGAAGCTGATCGCGTATTCCGATTCACGCTCTGATATGGAGGTCTGTGTTGGAGATGAGAGAGTGGTGGTTAGGGCCACCGCAGAATGGGAGGCGGGATGGAGAAGATGATTAGGCAGGCGCCCAGAGGGAAAAAGGGGTTGGGGAAGGAGGGAAGCGTTCAGGGGTTTATGAAATGTATAGGTGGGGACCGGGAGAGTGGTAAGAGAGTGGGTTAATATCTATCTCGTCAAATCAATGCCACGTCTTTCAAGCGTAATAAAAAATGCGTGGAACAGTACCATGTTGTGTTATAGTATCTGTCATCCTCCACGATCACAAACAGCCATCCACTGGCTGTAGCCGTATGTCTTCCATTCGTTCTTTTGTGTACCCTTTCTCCTCATAGTTGTTTTTGTAGCCACTAATGAGGATCCGCTTTCACTGCGAGATCTGGCGAAGAAACTCCGGATGCCTAGATCATCTCCATGGCGGTAAAGAAGCCAAACTTTGTTGATGCAGGATGAGTTATATAGAGAGTTCGCTGACAAAGGTGTTGATCTTCCGAGCATCGGATTGCTTGAGCCCTTGTCTATTGGATATACGTTGGTACATCTGATTTGGGAATTGATTCTTCTTTTTCTTATTGAGAGGCTGCAACCGAATATGACGATCTATAGGTAGAGAAGATTGGCGTGAATAAGGTGTTAGATAAATGATTAGTGTAGCTATTAGTTACTGTAGCAGCTCGTTATAGCGATATTACTGTAGTAATCACTTATTTAGTATGGGTTAAGCCCAATGTAGTGCAGCAAGTACATGCGAGAATGTAGTGTTGTTTCTAGTACAAATGACAAAGAAGTTTTATCCCATATTGCTCACTCCTATAACTTTTGTGGTCCTTATATGTAGGATCACATGAGGCACTAGTGTCCAAAAGAGTCCTAGGAGGGAAGTATGTTCACTTTCTTGGTGGGTGGGGTTACCACATCACAACGCACGCGTGCTCACCACGCCTGGCCTGGTCGGGCTCGAGCTTGTGGATTGTGGAGAATGTCCGTATTGTGTACAAGAGCAACTGAGTGTTTGCGTCTTACTGGGAATAGGATTAGGGACGTGCGTGACTATATATATGCCTTCGGTGATTAGGGTTAAAACACACAAAAAATAGACTTCTGCCGTCGTGTGTTTTGAGAGCCCTAATCCAGAGTGCGAGAGCTGTCATCCCGGAGTCGCTTTGTGGATTCGTTCTCCTGTACGAAGTGCGACTTCTCCTTCCCTTCACCGAGACGCAACTGTCAGGCGGTGGTTCCTGCGGTTGCTGTGCTGCGCCGGTGGTGGTGCAACGAGACGATGTCGACTACGAGCGACGTGTCTGTTCTAGGTTCGTGCCGGATCGAGACTGAGAGAACGATGCCTATCCGCGAGGATTGCCGGGTACTGATTTCTTTAAGTAACACGTTCGTTTCTCAACGAACGATCTGGTTTGCGAATCTAACTCCTATTTTTTTCTGTTCTCATGCTTTGTTTGAACTTCGTTTCTTATTTTGGATCTGCCTGAATTGTTAATTACATTGCACATGTCTCTATTGCATGAACGATAATAATAAATATTAATAACAGTCTTAAAGAAATCAGTTATGTGTCGTTAATTAACAATGGCCGGTCAGGGTGGTTCAGGATGTAAAATTGATACCAGCAATATGCCTGAAAAATTTACTGGTACCAACTGTGCCCGTTGGCAGAGTCAGATGGAAATTTGGCTGAATATTGCGGGTTATGATCAGTACTTAGTTGAAACTGAACATGTATGTGATGAAACAATTCCTGATAATGCAAATATAATTGCTAGTTGGAAGAAGGGTGATAAAACGTGTCGCAGTTTGATTCTATTTGGTTTAAATAACAAACTGTATGATTCTTACTCAAAGCCGCCAGTCACTACGTCCAAGGTTTTATGGGAATTGTTAATTAAGAATTTTAGCACTGAAAATTAAGGTGTTGAAAAATACTGCGTGTCTAAATTTCTTAAGTTTCAGATGGTTGAGGGTAAGTCAGTTTCCGATCAAACACATGATCTACAACTCCTAGTTCATGAACTCTCAGATGCCAAGATGGTGTTGCCTGAGAAGTTTGTTGTTATGTCTATCATTGAAAAAATCCCTAAGTCTTGGAAATCGTTTGTTATGTCTCTGAAGTATCGTAAATGGACACACACCATGGATGAACTAATGATGGATATTAATATACAAGAAGAATACTTAAAGGAGAAAGGGGTCAAGGTGCCTACTGATGCAAATCCAACTTTTAATCTTACTTCTATGAAAAACACCAAAGATAAGAAATCTAAGAATGCACATAAATATAAGGCAAAGATAAAAAAAACCGAAGAACAAACCTTGTTGGACTTGTGGACAGGTTGGCCACTGTAACATCCCTGACCTGGGTTATGAGTTAACCCTAGGTGTTTTGCTTAATTATGTAATTAAATATTTATGATTATCTTCTGGCATGTAATTAAATCCCCTAAGGAACATATATTTCCATTTCTATCCTTTTTAAACAATGTTGTAGTATTGTTTTGTAATACAAGGACCTGTGTGCAAATTACCCAATTAGAAGGGTTAGCTTACAATTTTCACATGGTAAGATGTTCCTCTGATAATAAGATGTCATAAGTATGAATATAATGAAGTTTGATGGATTCTCCAAGCTTGGACATTAAGATGCAGCTTGTGGAATAATCCTTGTGCTTGAAAGCCCTAATTTTGGAGTAAAGTGCAATTTACCCAAAATGTGGAGTGCAACTTGTAAAATTCACCTTATAGAGTATGTTTTGTGACCCTTGACATCATTTAGAGTAAAGTGATGGAGAGGGAGCCCAACTGAATAATTAGATAAGAAGAATGACCTTTGAAACGGAATCACCAAGTTATAAGCGAGGAGACCCTTATATATGTGCAACTAGGTAGTAAGTTGACCTTCTTGCCTTTAGTTCTTAGGTTTTAGAAGGGGTTTTGCTTAAGAAATAAGGAGAAGGGACGTGCCTATAGAAGAGAGGGACCTAGATGTAAAAAGGAGAAAACTAGTTGTCCTTATGATGAAAATAGCCCAAGCTATATAAGCTCTCTCCCTTGCAAACCAAGGAGTCGTTTCCTTGTTTCCTTCACTCACCCCCTTTGCTAAACCGACTGAAAGACAGAGACTTGGAGCAAAGGAGAGCATCCAACTGGTTCTAAGGTAATCTTGGGTCGTCTTCTTGCTCGGATTCATGGATGAAGCTAGGTTTCAAGGTTGGTTTTCTAGTGTTCTTACTTAGTTCTTTCCTTCTAGCCAACTTTTCCCAACCAGTTCTTAGAGAAACGACCTTGACCAACCTGTGGAGCTCAAGATGCCATTAAAGGCTTGAAATCTCAGAATCTTGGAGCTCTAGGGACGACATTTGAGGCATGTTTTATATCTTCAAACCCTTTACTTTGCTAAGCATATCTTCTTTCATGCACATACTAGCTTGTTCTTCTTCTTCCCCATCTTCCCTTGCACTTCGGAAAGCAAAACGGTGAAGAACAGACCTTGGTCTCAAGGTAGATGATGATGGGCGTGAATAAATAGGCAACTTTACCAAACAGTTTCCCACCTTTGGTCCAAAAGGTTTGCAAAACCGTTTGGGACCAACCGGTTTCAAAACCGTTTGATCCCATGCGGTTTGCAAAACCGTTTGGATGCAAACAATTTCAAAACCGTTTGGGAAGTTTGACCAAGAGTTGACCATTTAAGGGTCTGCTGGAAACATCATGAATTAACTATCTACCAAGAATCAACACCTAATTGCAAGTAATTATCAAGTTGAAGGCACATTAATCACCTAAACCCTAATCAGGTTCAAATTGCTGAATTTAATGACCAATCTTGTTGAAGTTTGGGTTGAGTGGCCCAAACAGTTTCAAAACCATTTGGGAGTCACCCAAATGGTCTCAAGACCATTTGGAGGTCTAGGGTTAAGGCAATTTGATCAATTAAGGGCCCAATCACAATAGGTTGTTGAATTAATCAAAAGTGCTGATTTTAGACCTAATTAGGGTTCAACCCTTAACAAATGGACTTAGATTTTGATGAAACCTTGGGCAAACGGTCTCAAGACCGTTTGGGCCAAGTTAAGGTTCAATTGGATGCCAATTGAAGGCTTCAACCTCAAATAGACTCCTGATGATCAATGTTGGTGGTTGATTAACTACAAATCCTAATTCATTCAGTTCTAACCCTAATTGGCTAGCAATTGAGGGGCAATTGTGTGTCAAATTGGTTAAGGATAAACCTAATTAGCTCAATTGATAAGTAGTTAACAAGGATGAGGCCATTTGAGGGATTCAACATTGAAAACCCTAATAAATTACACATGTTGAAGCTTGACACAAATTTATCGTGCGTATAAACGCAAGTGAACACGTCGAAGTAATATAGGCCTATGTGAGGCCCAAGTCAAACTCAGGGACATGTGAATTATCAGAGACTACTACTAATTACTTGCAATCAGCTAGACCGATAAAACAGTTGGAGGTTGTTGTTAAATTAAAAGAAAAGAAAATAAAACAAAACAAAGCAATCAATTAAATGTTGGTTTAATCAATTCAATATGAGATCTTTAGGATTGCGGTTTCCCCGCGGGTTTTCATTGTATTAAATTCTATATAGTTACTCAGATTTATCTCTCTATCCGAGTAGTGGCCTGAAATCAGAATTGCCCACTGTCATGGTACAATTTACTACCTATGTCTAGGTGGGTTCCACCGTCGTAGTAACCTATACCCTAAACTAGGTGCATTAAATTCGATCTCTCAGTATCCACCATTAACCTTACACCACCTTGTTCAAGGGATTTGTCAATTAATGTAAGTTTCGTCTCTTTTCAACCATTAATCCTTCTTTCAAAGTAATTAAGGGCATTAGATTATTATTATGGTGACCAAGCATAACAATATATTTGAGAAAATGAAATTATACCACGGATTTAAGAGATAAAAGATGAATTACTATGATAAAATTGTCATACAATGAATTCTCGGGCTACTCCCAGTCCTAAAGACAAAGGGGATTAGCCCCGCATGTTCATCTCAAAGTAGAACGTGGTAGAGAAAAAGGGGAACATGGAGAAAAACGTGATTGAGTGGTAAAACCCCTGAACGGAGAAGATCCAATCGCTCCTTGGCATAGAATACACGTTCTCCCGCCTTTTGGTGGTGGAAATCATCTTCTTCGGCATCCGGATCGACTGGGGCGGGGCTCCATCCTTATCTCCACCTTCTCGGGATGTGTGCAGCCGCTAATGACGTGATGATTCCCTCTTAGGCACCGTCATTAGGTATAATCTCCGAGTTAGGTCGCCAATTAATCACAACCGTCGGATTTAGATCAATCTAAAGCAAACTTGTATCTGACGGTGTCGATACCATCGACGCGGGTCGATGGTATCGACCTTGCGTGATATCGACAATTCTTCTTTTTCTTTGTCGTTGTGCCTGATGCTATCTCGATACCATCAACGCGGGTCGATGGTATCGACAAGCCTGTAGCGACAGTTTTGTCTTTTTGTGTCGCTGTAGCTCCTCTTGTTGATAGTATCGACATATGCATCGATAGTATCGACTCACTTCTCTCCAACAACCTGATCGTATCTCGATACTATCGACATCCCTGTCGCTAGTATCGACTTTCTTCTACTCCTTGCGGCTGGCAGCCTGTGGTCCGGTCGATGGTATCGACAACAGCAGATACTTGTTTTTCCTGAAATTTCAACACGAAACCACATAAGCCGAAACAAAATATATTCTTGTGATCATTTATGCTCAAAATACTGAAATAAGGGAAATTTGACATAGATAAAGATTATAGACCAAAGCAAATGGATTATGCAATATTAAGCACATAAATGACTAATAAATGCATAACACACATTTAAAACAAGTCTATAAATGCGACTCAAAACCATCGCATCAAACTCCCCTAAGCTTAAACATTGCTCACCCTCGAGCAACTAAACCTTAGAATAGAATTGCCAGAGTCAACTAAAGAACAAAACATCACAACAAACATCACCACAATATCCCCACCGAACATTCACATTCCGGCCCTCGCTAACCACATAATGATAATTACCCTAAAGGTGACAGTAATCATCCATAAAAGATATCTACCTCAAAATTTATGAACACTATCACATAAGGTAGTTAACATAATAAAATTTTCCGGTCCATACTCGGTGCATCTTGTGATCTCCTATACTACGTTGCTCGCCCTAACTACCATCTAAATTGAAGCAGCTCTCCTGATATTCACAAGTGAGGAAAAAATCACGGTGATCTACCAATTTGAGCAACGGGTGGATGGAATGGGTGGCTAATGGAAGAAATAGAAGCATTATACAGTTTCAACATGCATAAAACAAAAATGCCCTTAATGATGCATTTGCACATGAACATGCCCTAATGCCTAAGATTGCATGGAATGATGCATGCACTAACATCCCATCTCAAAATGAGATGGATATCTAACTGAGCTGCATCATGTACTTTCTCATCTTAAAATGCATGTGAGATTATGTTCCTTTCTCCTTCTTATTCTACTTGCTTTTTTAATAATTTCGTTTTTTTTATTTTTTTATTTCTTCAGATTGTTTTCTTTTTTCAGGCCCTTATATCCACAAATGACAATGAGTAATTTGTTGGGCTTACTTTTGCTGCATAGCTTAAAGATTTGAATTATTTAGAAGGTATGGAACAATTTAATCACCATTAAAGAAGAAATCAGATACATGATGTGCTCTATGCATAAAAATTATGAATGCAACCAAGTGACATGCACCTAAGGGTAATGTGCATGTATAACTATTCTATTTTTTATTTTTTATGCAAAACATATGAAAGTGGTTTCAATGCAAGTCCTATCTACATGAGATGCATTCAAAGAAGTTAAAACCGTACTTTACTTCCAAATCTTATGGTGGATTTTAAAAAACAATGAGGTGGACAGATCACAAGACTAATTGAATGAACCTTTGAAAAGTATTATGTGTCCCTCCTTACTGACCTATGTGGTAGTTAAAAGATTTCTCTCTCTTACTTCAAATTAGAGTCTCATTATCATTTGGTCAGTTTAGGCTCAAAAAACCAATTCTGTCCACTTTTCATGAATCATTAGGTATGTATAGTTGTGATTTTCTATTTTAAAGTTGACAGAACTAATCATTTTCTTAAGTTATGTGCTCAAGGTCTAACAACACAAGCTTGCGAACACTCATTTTTTTTAAATTTTCCTTAATTCCCATGTACATGCAAATGAGATGACACAAGACTTAAGACATCCACGATTACACTAGACAGAATGTGGATCCTACAAACAAACTAAGATTGCAAGAAATAAATGACAAGAACAAAAGCAATAAAACTAAAAATAGAGAAAATAAAAGATAGAGCTGTTCCAACTCCCCCCTAAGCTTGAATTCGACTATGGCCTCATAGTCAAAAACAATCTTAAAGGTTGGAACAGAGATACCTATTTACTCTTCTGGCGGAGGCGGGTACTGTGGGACTGTGGGGTCCCAAGATGGGTAATCCCCCTGGAAGCTCAGATCAAACTGGGCCCTGGGTGGAGGTTGTGGATACCCTCCAAAGTAGTTCTGGCTCCAGTAGTGATCATAAAAGGGCTGCTATTGCATCTCCATCCTATGCAACCTGTCATGAATCTGGTGTTGGTTGTTGAGGAGAAGATGCTCGTTTTCGAAAATCACCCTCTGATTGTCAAGTAATCAGTTTGTAGTCTCCTGAATACCAGTATACATCGTCGTGTGATGCTGCTGCATGTGTTGTATGTCCTGCATCATAGCATACATGCCCTGCATCGAATAGACATCCTCACTTGGCTGCGAGGGCGGTGGTGGTGGCGGAGGCTGCGAAGATGAAGATGCACCCAGATGCATGCGAGAACGCTTCCTAGGTGCCACTCGTGCCCGAAGAGGAGTATAGGCCTCCTCTTCCTCTTCAGCCTCATCATCATTATTGTTGTCGTCATCATTGCCGTCGTCTTCATCGGAGTCATCAATGGCTATGATGGGACATCGGAAATGTTGAGCCCCTTCAATATTGAAGACAAGATTGGGAAGCGAGCATTATTGACACACATGGTTTACATGGCAATGAGCATAAGGTAAACCATCCCGAAGCAGGATCAAATTTGATCGGTGAAGATGTTGCACATTAACCTTGCTTCTGTTGGAGAGCGGGGTAAAAGTTGAGAAATTCAACCCAAGGTAGTGTGCCAGTGGAGTAATGAGTCCTCCAAAGTGAATTGGAGCCCTTCGCGTACTCCGCTTAACCGCCAACACCCACTGTAGAAAGAAAGCTCCCCAATTGCACTCTTGGCGATTCAGGAGTTTATGCAAGAAAAATAAGTCCGTCTCTTGGAATTTGCTAAGGGACAGATCACCCCTAGAAAACAGAGTAGAACTCAGCATCCGATGGAGAATTCGAAGAACGGATGCTCGAAGTTGGCTACCGCGGTATTGTGGTAGCACATTGATTTTCCCGGCAGCACCGTCACAAGCTCGGCGAAGATCGCGTCGTACTCGGTACGGTTGTCCGGCCGCCGGTAGTCACTTTGCGAATGGTTCCAGTTGTAGATCTCATTAAACTACCAGAGTGTGAGATTGTAGTCATGATTGTACAGCCAGAAAGACACCCGACCCTTTATCCACTCGCGGTCCATGGCAATGACGTCATTGGGTACGACGCAGACGTCCAGCGACGCCATAAACTGTGCCACCAGCTCCTTGTAAGTAGGCCATTCATTGAAGAATGGTTGTCCATCAGTGTGGAACTCCATCTCATCGGGCCTCCTGCCCGTATGTCTCGCCTGCCCTTTCAAGACGTAGGTGAGGTTGGCCTCGAACCCCAAGTTGCAGATTGTCTCCCGTTCAACATAACGGGTCGGATCGTTTTTCCTCTTCAGGATCTCCTTGTAAATCTTCTTGACTTCCGCAGATGGATGAATAAGCCGTGGGCGTGGAATCGATGCGGTTGGTGGTGGCACAAACTCCGGGATGTCCATCGGGTTGGCGCATGAAGAAGATGCACCAACAACATTCACCATGTTTGCGACAGAAGGAGGAATAGAGAAAGAGCTTAGTGAAGATCAGAGAAGGAAATCTCCGCTCGATGAAGAACATGTTCCTTGTTGCTCGTCGCTGGGCTCGGATTGCTCTGGAATACACTCGGCACAGGTGGAGAAGGATTTCTCTGGAGTTGTGACGTCATATGAAGACAATCCTTCTCATATATAGCCGTGGCCGGCACTGCTGTATGCCTGTCGATACCATCGACGCGGGTCGATGGTATCGACACGGGTAGCACAATTCGTACTGCCTCTAGTATCGACGATTGTTGATGGCTGGATCTGTGGGGCCCGGATCGCTAACGTGTTGATACTATCGACGCGGGTCGATGGTATCGACCCGTCCCCCAGATCGACTTTATGGTTGCTGCGATCGCCGTTGATCTCTTCTCGTGGATTGTTGATGTGGCGCGTAGATAGTATCGACGCAAGTCGATAGTATCGACTCCTAATTAGGGCAAACCCTCACGAGGCCCGGCTGCCACCTTCTGTATGTGATTGTGTCGATACCATCGACAGGCCCGTCGATGGTATCGACTTTACTGAGATGATTTCCTCTGAATATCTTTAGAGATCTCATGAGTATCGACACCCATGTCGATACTATCAACCTCTGCTTGCGATCAGCCTGTTGGTGTGTCGAAACCATCGACGAGGCCGTCGATGGTGTCGACACAGTGTGATTTCTGCTGTCGCCAACCTGTACCCTGGTCGATACCATTGACACAAAGGTCGATATATCAAATCTGCCTCAGTCCTGCACATTGAGCAAACAATCACGATATCTTTTTTACACTCAATCAAAGTCAAAACAAATCAAACTACGAATGTGAAAGACTAAACTAAAGTACCCATGGTTGGGTTTCCTCCCAACAAGCACCCTTATTTAACGTGTTAGGCTAGACGACATGAAGCTCCTCTTCAACGTGAAACTTTGGAGAGTGTGCCCAAGGGATCGTGTGGCAGTTTGAACTCAATCCGATCTTGGCCAATCCCCAAGGTCAATGTACCTCTCCCAATTGCAGTGACAACATCAGGCGTTGCTTGGAACGACCTACCCAATATCATCTCGCAACTTTGAAGTTGTGGCATGTCCATGACGACGAAATCCACCGGGAAGATGAACCTGTCTACCTTGAAGAGCACATCCTCACACACTCCGTATGGCCTTACAATGGACCCATCCGCCAACTCAATTGTTGCCTCTGATTTCTTTATTTCCTACAACCCAAGCTTTCGAAATGTGGATAGTGGCATAAGATTAATGCTAGCGCCTGAATCACACTGTGCTTGTGGAAAATGTTGATCACCTATTGAACATGAATTATAGAATCTTCCTGGGTCTTTCCTCTTTTGTGGTAAACTCCCATGGATAATTGAGCTCACCACCTCATTTACCCGGAAAATGTCTGTGTCTTTGATCTGCCTGTTCTTGGTGATGATTTCTTTGATAAACCTCCCATATGCGGGAATCTACTCTATCATTTCTACCAACAGAATGTTGATATGAAGTTTTCTGAACATCTCCAAGAACTTTCTGTAGTGCCGATGCTCTTTCTTCGGCCTCGAGCTGTCCGGACTAGACACAACTGTCTCCTTTAGACGCTTATGAGGTGGTACATATTGGATATTTGGGGCAAGCTCCCCTAAGCTTGCTTCAATGACTCCCTCAGGCATAGACTTTGGTGGATCATCTTCAACCCGTTCAACTTGTAGTGGCTTCTCATCTTTCTCAGCAGCTGCAGCTTCAACATGACCTATGGCCTTCACCTGCTCTACTTGTCTCGGTGTGGTTGCTGTCGTAATAGGCTCTTGGCGAGTTTTTCTAAATGGAACGTACCCACTTGGTAGACCAAAATGACTGTGTGGATATGGTATGCTTGGAATAGCCTCGGTATCAAAAATGATTTTGCCTTTATCCTAAACCTCTAACACCAGGGATTCTGCCTCTACAATCACAGATATATATTTCACTTGATGATGTGCTTGAGAAACCTCTGTGTTCGTTGCATGTCTTTGTTGGTTGGCATGCTTTATAGCTTCCACTTCATTGGAGATCTGGGTCACAGTCGTCTCAAGTGCCCTCATTTGTGCTCCATGACTTTGCAATGTTTGTCCAAACTTGGTCAAAATATCACCCTGGGACTGCAGCTGCTTGCTAAACATACTCATCATCTCTTGATTTTGTTGCACCACTTGACTAAGCAGCTCGATGCTTTTATCTTCAGTTCTAGGTTGTGGCTTTGCATCTGGATCCTGTAGGAAGTTGTTTTGATCCTTCCATGAAAACTTCCTATCCTTTCTCCACGCATAATCAATATTTCTATAACCCTGTTGTTGCATACATTTGACCTGGGCTTCCTCATCAGATGATGCATCTTCCTTGGCAAGCAATTTCTTGGCTAAAAGATCTAGTTTGTCATTCAGCTCTTTGATGGCCCTGGATTCAACAACGACTTTGACTTGTTCTGGTGCATCCCTATCGCCCCAAGACTGCTTCCTTGCCATGTTTTTCAAAATCTCCCAACATCTTGTGTCTGAGTTGTTCAAGAAAAATCCTGAGCCTATGAAATCGAGGTTACTTCTATCATTCTCGGAGAGAGCAAAATAGAAGATCTTGACATGTATTTCCTTGTCAAGCCCGTGGTGCGGGCAACACCTAAGCATAACCTGAAACCTTTCCTAGGTCTCAGAGTAGGTCTCTCCTGCTTTCTGAGTGAAATTGTGGATCTTCCTAATCATGTCATTGGTCTTCTCAGGCGGGAAGAACCTTTCAAAAAAAACCTCCACCATGTGGTTCCATGACTCCACATACTCATCATCTAGATTATGTAACCACTCACGTGCATTTCCCGCTAAAGAACTTGGGAACAACTTCAAGTAAAGAGTGTCCTGTGGAAATCTGTCTATTTTTATCATGTCACAATTTTCCACAAATTGACTTATATGCGTGACTGGGTCTTCATTCTTGAGCCCATGGAATGCATTCGACTTCACCAAATTGATTAACGCAGGATCAATCTTGTATGTCAGTATGTTGATCGCCTGCTTCTTGATTGACCCCTTCGACGCAGAAGAAGAAGTCACCTTTATCTTCTCCCATATTGTCTGTTCCTCTGCCATCTCTTCTTGTTCAGATTCAGAGTCTATTTCTTCTAGATGGTCTTGATTGTACTCCTCTTCGTCCTCCGGTCCCCGAAATGGAACCTCTGGTGCATGTCGTGTGTAGTCGGTACTACGCGTCTGCACCATGCACAATACCTGCAAAATATAAATTTAAGTTCAGTACAGTGCTTGACGATTAGAAAATTTGCAAGATAGACTATGAATTTTTGAAATGATAAAAAAATAAAAAAATAAAGTGGCCTAGAGTGGCCGCTTGCAGCACTCGTAGTGCCGACAACTGTCGTGTCCCCGACAACGGCGCCAAAAACTTGACGCAAATTTACCGTGCGTATAAACGTAAGTGAACGTGTCGAAGTAATATAGGCCTATGTGAGGCCCGAGTCGAACTCAGGGACACGTGAATTATCAGAGACTACTACTAACTACATGCAATCAGCTAGACCGATTAAATAATTGGAGGTTGTTGTTAAATAAAAAAAAGAAAATAAAATAAAACAAAGCAATCGATTAAATGTTTGTTTAATCAATTCAAGATGAGATCTTTAGGATTGTGGTTTCACCGCGGGTTTTTATTGTATTAAATTCTATATAGTTACTCAGATTTATCTCTCTATTCGGGTAGTGGCCTGAAATCAGAATTACCCACTGTCGTGGTACAATTCACTACCTATGTCTAGGTCGGTTCCACCGTCATAGTAACCTATACCCTAAACTAGGTGCATTAAATTCAATCTCTCGTTATCCACCATTAACCTTACACCACCTTGTTCAAGGGATTTGTCAATTAATGTAAGTTTCATCTCTTTTCAACCATTAATCCTTCTTTCAAAGTAATTAAGGGCATTATATTATTATTATGGTGATCAAGCATAACAATATATTTGAGAAAACGAAATTATACCACGGATTTAAGAGATAAAAGATGAATTACTATGATAAAATTGTCATACAATGAATTCCCGGGCTACTCCCAGTCCTAAAGACAAAGGGGATTAGCCCCGCATGTTCATCTCAAAGCAGAACGTGGTAGAGACAAAGTGGAACATGGAGAAAAACGTGATTGAGTGGTAAAACCCCTGAACGGAGAAGATCCAATCACTCCTTGGTGTAGAATACGCGTTCTCCCGCCTTTCGGTGGTGGAAATCGTCTTCTTCGGCGTCTGGATCGGATGGGGCGTGCTTCTGGGCTCCGTCCTTCTCTCCACCTTCTTGGGATGTGTGCAATGGATAATGACGTGATGATTCCCTCTTGGGCGCCGTCATTAGGTATAATCTCTGAGTTAGGTCGCCAATTAATCACAACCGTCAGATTTAGATCAATCTAAAGCAAGCTTGTATCTAACGGTGTCGATACCATCGACGTGGGTCGATGGTATCGACCTTGCGCGATATCGACAATTCTTCTTTTTCTTTTTCATTGCGCCTGATGCTATCTCGATACCATCGACGCGGGTCGATGGTATCAACAAACATGTAGCGACGATTTTGTCTTTTTGTGTCACTGTAGCTCCTGTTGTCGATAGTATCGACATATGCGTCGATAGTATCGACTCACTTCTCGCCAGCAACCTGATCGTATCTCGATACTATCGACATCCCTGTCGCTAGTATCGACTTTCTTCTGCTCCTTGTGGCCGACAGCCTGTGGTCCGGTCGATGGTATCGACAGAAGCAGATACTTGTTTTTCCTAAAATTTCAACACGAAACAACATAAGCCGAAACAAAATATATTCTTGAGATAATTTATGCTCAAAATACTGAAATAAAGGAAATTTGACATAGAGAAATATTATAGACAAAAGCAAATGAATTATGCAATATTAATCACAGAAATGACTAATAAATGCATAAAACACATATACAACAAGTCAATAAATGTGAATCAAAATCATCGCATCAAAGCTCCTTTGAGGTCCATGCGGTTTTGAGTTGATTTGGACCCAAACGGTCTCAAGAACATTTGAGTCGGCCAAACGGTCTCAAGACCGTTTGGGCTCAAAAGGTTTCAAAACCGTTTCAACTCATGCGGTTTGGCCATGCGGTTTGGTCATGCGGTTTGGCCATGCAGTTTGGTCATGCGGTTTGGCCATGCAGTTTGGCCATGCGGTTTGGTCATGCGGTTTGGCCATACGGTTTGGTCATGCGGTTTGGTCATGCGGTTTGGCCATGCGGTTTGGTCATGCAGTTTGATCAAACGGTTTCAAAGTCAACCATGTCCAAACGGTCAACATGATCAAACGGTTTCAAGACTGTTTAAGGTCAAACGATCTTGAGTGTCATGCGGTCTTGAGGGTCAAAGTTGTTGACTCAAGGTCAATTAGGTCAATGTTGACTCACGTCTAAATTGACTAAACCCGTGTTTTGATGATGACTCACCATTCCACATATTGGTGTCTAATGATTCTACTTGAGTAACTTCAGATTAGGTATAGACACACTCCAATTGCCCTAACTTGATTGGAGAAAAGACAAGTCAAAGTCATACAAGTGCACGTTTTTGTAATATGATGTATATCCATTAGAATCATGTTGTAAATCACTTGTAATGATTGTATGACTTGTAATTAAGCTTAGAAAAATACCAGGAGCACTTAGATTGATTATTAAGAGCACTTTTAATGCAACTTAGAAAATCAATTACAGGCACTTGGTCGGTCCAGTTTCACACCCTGAAACTCGACCGATCAAACCTTGATCGATTTTCTGAAGATTGCATCGGTCGAGTTTTGCACTCACAGAACTCGACCGATTGGGTAGTCGGCCATTTCCTGTTGAAGTGGTCGGTCGAGTTTCCTCAGGACAAACTCGACCGATCCCTTGAATATCGGTTTTCCTGCTACTTGATCGGTCGAGTTACACATATTAAAACTCGACCGAATGCAATGTACGGAAAAGTGTAGAAAAGTGTTACTAGCCATTGTGGAGTTGCAACAAGTGAAAATAGATCCGTTGCAAGCCACAAAATGGCTAGTTTTCGTTCACAAGTGTTCCCAAAGGCTAAGAGGCATCCCCAGCTCTAAATAGGACCCCTTGGGCTTCATTCCAAGGTTGAGCATTCACTATGAAGGTTCCTATTCTATAGTTGAGTGATCCTACATCCTCCTCTCTCTCTAAGCTTAATCACTTGCTACATCCATTAGAGTGAGTAGGAAATATGTAAGAGAGCTAGTCCTACATGTATATCTTGTGAGGCTCTCACTTCCACCACCTCCACTTCTCTCATTAGCTATCTTGAAGATGAAGGTTCTCTCTCTTGTCCAAGAGAGGTGAAGAAGAACAAGGGAAGGAGTCCCTTGGTGAAGATCAATGCTGAAGACTTGGAGCTAGAGTGGGTAAGCCCTTGGAGAAGGCAGAAGACTCAAGCTCAAGTGGGTAAGACCTTGGTGGAAAGCTTCTCTGAGTGAAGGTGAAGTCAAAGGCGGAAGATCCAAGAAGAGTGGGTAATTCCTGCAAGGCCGAAGACTTGTGCAAGAGTGGGTAAGTCCTTGGAGAAGGCCGAAGACTCTTGCAAAGTGGGTAAGTCCTTGGTAAGGTTGAAGACTCTTTGTATTGGATAGGTAAGTCCTTTGTTTGGTCATGTATTGTAAGTCTTATAAGTAAATATAAGAGTGCAATTGTTTGAAGTCCTAGAGGTTTACCTCTCTAGGCAAGTGGACTGACACACTTCAGTTTGAAGTGTGGAACCACTCTAAATAACTTGTCTAATTGGTGCATGTTCAATCTCTCTTATCCTTGCTATGCATGATTTAGTTGCACTCAAATTGCCTATTTAGCAACCTTATCTTGTCATATATGTTGAAGGTTTAATGAGTTTTGTTTAAGTGCTTTCAGCTCTATTCACCCCCCCTCTAGAGCACCTAAGTCACCCATCTAGGATCCAACAAGTGGTATCAGAGCGGGTCTTCTCCAAGCATACTTCAACAAGTAGGAGAATATGGGTGATTATGAAGATGGGCAACCTTCAAAGAGAGCAATAGAAGGAAACAAGAGTGAAAAAGGGATCACAAAGGCTCCATCAACAAATGAAAGCACTAGTGGAAGATCTAGTGAATTTGAAGATGGAAGATGCCATTGCACCCTCATGAAAAGCTCAACTAAAGATTTAAATGAGGTAAATTCAAGTGTTGAGATTCAAACAAATGCTTATCTTAGTCAACTAAATGCTCTTAAATTTGCGAATTCTAGCTTGCTTGATAAGATTAAGTTTTTAGAATCTCAACCTTCTATGACTACTTCATATATAAAGCTTGCTACTGCTATTGTTTCTCTCTCTATTGTTTCTTATGCTCTTAAATGTGCTTATGAGAGTCAAGAGCTTACTTTGCAAGGAATAAAATGTGTAGATAAAGTTTATCCTTCAAAGATTATTTGTCTTGTATATGAACTTGCTTCCTTGCATAGTAGTGTAATTGCTCTTGACCCTCATACTATCTTTTATTATAGAGAGAAAGTTTTTGATGCTCTATCTTGTGATAAAGATTCTTATATGACTAAAGATGTTTGCTTAGAAATCTATCTTGTGCATGCTAGAGATGATATGAATCTATTGTGTTTTACCTTTACTTCTCTTATGCATGTCAATCATAGTTTGAGATCTTCTTTGCAAAGATTCTTTGGTGATAAAAAGAATCTTAATCAAATCCTAGACCATACTACTAAACAAATTGGTAGACATCGTTTAGGATATGATAGTAGTCAAGGGAACAACAAAGACAAAGGACCTTCATTTATCAATGAAGAATCCTCCAGTTCCAAGGCTACGGGCACTTGTAATCATTGCAATGATTTTGGTCATTATTCTTCATGTTGTCCTTTGAGGAAAGCACCCAAAAGAAATAGGACTTGGGTTGCTAAACTAACCCCTCCGGACCCAAAAACATGATTGGGGACCATTTCATCTTTCTTCTTGTAGGTACTTGCAAATGGATTGACTTGAGCTATTGATTTGCAAATTGACTTCTCAATCCACATCAAAGAAGAAAGGTGAGATGTGCAAAGGGTGACAACAAGTGGAAAAGCAATGGTAAGCACAAAGGTAAATGTTTTATTGCTTATAACCTATCCTAACTTGTTTTTGTCAAGTTAGTGTGCACTATACATATGGTTTTTGAGTCAAAAGTGGCATTTTGTGATTCTCTTCACACTCTTGCTCAAAAAATGTTTCTAATGCTTCTATAGTGCATTACTAACTTTCTTAGACATGTTTGAATATGGTTTATATTTTTAGCATGCCTATAAATATGTTTTTATAAAATAGGTGTGCTTGTTGACAGCTGCTCTGTCGGTCAAGTTTGCCCTATTGAAACTCGACTGATAGGCACCAAGAGTGTTGCCAACAGTTGTCATCAGTCGAGTTGTCCATGCTCAGAACTCGACCGATAACACTGTGCACAGAATACACAGTTGGCTTATTGGATGAGAATTTCTCTCTCAACTAGATTTTCTCAACCAATAGCCTTATTCTTTGGCACTCCCTTGGTATCTTTATATATGCATATTGCCATTTCTAAATTGCCTATCTTGCTTACAACTCTATCTCTCTAATTTCTCTAAATTGGTATATCTATATCTTACAATTACTTGCTTTGAGTTGTCTTGCAGGTTTTGATGATGATCTCTTTGGATATCTTGGTTGTGTTTAAAATTGCTTCCGTTGTGCTCTAACTTGCTACATCTATCTAGGTGTATATCTTGTTTTGATACAACCTTGAGGTTCTTACGGGTAATCATCTTATGGTAAGGATGCATATCTAGTGAGTTATATCCTCTCATGCTTCTAAATTTGCATATCTTTTTGTTTGGATATATCTCTAAATCTACTCATAGCTTGCTCTTTGACTTGTGTATCTTTTGGTATCTCTTGCTATGATCTAGATCCTACTAGTAGTCCTAACTTGTGATATCATCTACTAGTAGTTCACATACATGTAGTTCTAACCCTATCAATCATTGGTATATTTTCTCATCTATATGCTATGCTTGTATCTTGTCTCAATACATGCTCAAGCTTGTTCCTTGAATTGCATATCTTCTATCTTGAGCTGCTTGCATAACATTGTGATGCAGATCTACATGATATGTAGAAATTGGAGTATTTTTTTTTTGGATTTTATGCAGCTTTTGCTCCAGTTTCAGTTTTTGGTGCAAGACTAGTATTTTTCATGCAGAAACAACCTTCTAAGCAAGACTCATTGCTTTGCGATGAGCTCTGATGGTTTTTGGTCAAATTCCATCATCTTGAGGGTCAAAATTGTGATTTATTGTTTTTCTGCAGCACCTTATCTTGCATTTTTGGGTTGTTCAAGTATATGATTTATCATGCTTTTCTTTCTATGCTTGGACAAGACCCTATTTGTGCTCTTCTACTCTCCTTATATATATTTGTGTTATCTCCTTTCTTTTTGACAAGTGATGTTTCTTATTTCTTCATAACCCCTTTTTGATATGACAAAGGGGGAGAAAGGTATGTCTTCTTTTAAAAAGAGGAAGAAGGCATGTCTTACATGAAGAAGAGAAGTATGTTCATGTAAAGGGAGAAGGTAAAGGGGAGAAGACATATATGTGTAGAACATATATGAGTAGAAGACATAGTATTCTATAAATGTTATGAAAGCTAACCATGCAGGAGAAATAGCATCAATCGAGGGGGAGTATGAAAACTCCATGTGCATCAATTGAGGGGGAGCATATGAACTCCATTCTATTGAAACCCCTAGGTTTCTCCAAAGGTATGAATTTCCTTAAATGCTTTCAATACATTTATGGAATGGTTTGTCATCTTTAAAAAGGGGGAGAATGTTGACTCAAGGTTAATTAGGTCAATGTTGACTCACGTCTAAATTGACTAAACCCGTGTTTTGATGATGACTCACCATTCCACATATTGGTGTCTAATGCTTCTACTTGAGTAACTTCAGATTAGGTATAGACACACTCCAATTGCCCTAACTTGCGCATATCAAATTGGAGAAAAGACAAGTCAAAGTCATATAAGTGCACATTTTTGTAATATGATGTATATCCATTAGAATCATGTTGTAAATCACTTGTAATGATTGTATGACTTGTAATTAAGCTTAGAAAAATACCAGGAGCACTTAGATCGATTATTAAGAGCACTTTTAATGCAACTTCGAAAATCAATTACAGGCACTTGGTCGGTCCAGTTTCACACCCTGAAACTCGACCGATCAAACCTTGATCGATTTTCTGAAGATTGCATCGGTCGCGTTTTGCACTCATAGAACTCGACCGATTGATTAGTGGGCCATTTCCTGTTGAAGTGGTCGGTTGAGTTTCCTCAGGACAAACTCGACCGATCCCTTGAATATCGGTTTGCCTGCTACTTGATCGGTCGAGTTACACATATTAAAACTCGACCGAATGCACTGTACGGAAAAGTGCAGAAAAGTGCTACTAGCCGTTGTGGAGTTGCAACAAGTGAAAATAGATCCGTTGCAAGCCACAAAACGGCTAGTTTTCATTCAGAAGTGTTCCCAAAGGCTAAGAGGCATCCCCATCTCTAAATAGGACCCCTTGGGCTTCATTCCAAGGTTGAACATTCACTATGAAGGTTCCTATTCTATAGTTGAGTGATCCTACTGCCTCCTCTCTCTCTCTAAGCTTAATCACTTGCTACATCCATTAGAGTGAGTAGGAAATCTGTAAGAGAGCTAGTCCTACATGTATATCTTGTGAGGCTCTCACTTCCACCACCTCCACTTCTCTCATTAGCTATCTTGAAGATGAAGGTTCTCTCTCTTGTCCAAGAGAGGTGAAGAAGAACAAGGGAAGGAGTCCCTTGGTGAAGATCAAGGCTGAAGACTTGGAGCTAGAGTGGGTAAGCCCTTGGAAAAGGCAGAAGACTCAAGCTCAAGTGGGTAAGACCTTGGTGGAAAGCTTCTCTGAGTGAAGGTGAAGTCAAAGGCGGAAGATCCAAGAAGAGTGGGTAATTCCTGCAAGGCCGAAGACTTTTGCAAGAGCGGGTAAGTCCTTGGAGAAGGCCGAAGACTCTTGCAAAGTGGGTAAGTCCTTGGTAAGGTTGAAGACTCTTTGTATTGGATAGGTAAGTCCTTTGTTTGGTCATGTATTGTAAGTCTTATAAGTGAATATAAGAGTGAAATTGTTTGAAGTCCTAGAGGTTGACCTCTCTAGGCAAGTGGACTGACACACTTCTAGTTTGAAGTGTGGAACCACTCTAAATAACTTGTCTAATTGGTGCATGTTCAATCTCTCTTATCCTTTCTATGCGTGATTTAGTTGCACTCAAATTGCCTATTTAGCAACCTTATCTTATCATATATTGTGAAGGTTTAATGAGTTTTGTTTAAGTGCTTTCAGCTCTATTCACCCCCCCCTCTAGAGCACCTAAGTCACCCATCTAGGATCCAACAAAAGTTACCAAACGGTCAACACCTCCATGCGGTTTCAAAACCATTTGGAGGCTGAAGTGTGAAACCATTTGGGGACTTTTAGGGTTAAGATGGCTTAGTGACTTGAGGACTTAGATGGTTCTATGGTTGTTTAACCTAAACCCTAATGTTACCTAAAGACATTAAGGTGCTAAGTGATTAGTAGTTTGAACCATGTCATGATCAATGGTGTACATTACCAATGTACCCTTGAAGGGTTCAAGTAGATTGCACCCATCAATCAAGCAAACCCTAATGACTATGGTGGTGATGTTTTGACCTATGATAATCAAGTTGAATTGAATTAACCTAATCTAGAGTAATGTAATCATCATTTAATAGCATGAGGAGAGAGAAGACTCCAATTTATGAATGGTAATCAAGTAAACTACCTCTAATATATGTGAACATACATGATTAGGGTATGATCCATCAAGGTGAGATCATGGAAACCCTAAATATGATGAGTAATGAATCTTAACCTAATTTGATGGCATCAATGATGATAATCTTCATACATGATGATGCAATGATCTCAATTCATTATGGAGTGAATAGTAAACCCTATACGAGGGTGAGGTGATGAAATGTACAATAAACCTAATTCCACATTGCTCTTTTGAGCATGAATCCTCAAGATTAAGGTATAAGTTGAGGAATCATCATTCCTAAACATAATGAAAGAGATTGAATAACCCTAATTGATATTAATAAGGGAATCTAGTCTCAAGTGAGGGCATGAAGGTGCCACCCTTAATTTGAAAAGGTTATCCCTGCTTTATAAATTGCTGATCTGGAAATGAATTATTTATTATTATCAGTTGAATTGATTATGCAGGTCCTTATGAGAGAATAATCATGACCAGGTAAGGGTTATGACATTATATTCATTGAAAGCATGTTTTAGGCTTTATGAATAGTGATGTATGTTATGTTGCCTAAGTTTGAGTGGTACATATGCGAATGATGGGCTGTAAGAGCCATGAGTAACATCAAGGTCATGCTGATTAGATGACTTG
Source organism: Alisma plantago-aquatica (assembly GCA_963693085.1). NCBI lineage: Eukaryota > Viridiplantae > Streptophyta > Magnoliopsida > Alismatales > Alismataceae > Alisma > Alisma plantago-aquatica. The sequence continues at coordinate 70,859,907 of OY856411.1, read as the reverse complement.
TGATGAATTGATATCTATTTGATAGCTGATGTGAATTAAACTTGATACATTAGTATTCTTCGGCTATTGCTATGTTTAATAGTTAAATGCTTGGAAACATGCTTGAAGTTACAAGAATACTGAAACATACCTAATTAATCAAGTATAATCATATCATGTAGAGACCTGATCATAGATCCATCATTGTCAGAAGTTAGATGATGGTGAAACAGGTTTTCCTAAGGGAACTCCTGGAGCACATACTTTTGAATATGTGGGGGCTATGGACGCGCATATCCTTACGTCCTAGTGTAGGAATTGATGTGGATGTACCTTAAATCCATCTACCCTTCACTAAATGTGTTATGTCAGGGTGATATTTCACTAATCTCCCGAGGGAACCTTGAATGCCGCATCGATGAAAGACAAACAAGAAATCTTTCGATGGCGAAGAGAGTACAAAATGCCACTGTGACTCTGATAGAGAAGTTGCCAGAATACCCTCGAAAGCTATCTTAGCAGAGACATGAGATGTCCTGCATGTTGATCCTCAAACTGACTGAGGAAGATGAGGTCATTAGAATCCGACTCTTTTGATGACCTAGTATGATACCGATGTGACTTAGCAATGATCGGTTGGAGTATGAGCAGAATACCTCATCTCCGCAGGGCATAATGTTGTTTGTAAAATGTAATCAGCCGAGTAGCATGTTTTCTTAGGTTGAAACACGAGAAACAATGATTGATACTACATTGTTTATAATGTTTCAGTTAAATAATTAGTATACATGTTCTTCATATTCTTCATAGAAGTAAATGTTGCTTTATTTACTCTTAAGTCTATTGTTAAAGGTTTAAGTTACCTTGCTTATGTTATTTTTATTTTCTAACAAAGTTTCTAGAGGAGAGTTATAACTCTCGTAGGGACAATTATTTAAAATTGTCTCACCCCGTAGATTTCAACTTTTAGGTGGAAATCGAGGACGAAGGAACCAATCTGAGTGTGAACAGTACCAGCGGTAGCAACACCATGGGCAACAGTAATCTCAGGTGGAGATACTGTCTGCTTCGTCTTATAGTTAGCTTGTCTTATGTCGTCTCTGTACTCTCAGGTCCTAGGAGTTGATAGGTCTGAGTTTTTGGTTTTAAGTCTCGAGATTTTGTATCCTGATGTATATAATCACTCGAGAGGTGATTTCACAATGATGTAATATTAAAACATGACGTAAACTGTTTATCTTGTTTCTTCTGAAGGAGTTTTCTGATTTAAAGACCTTTCCTTAAAAAGTTTTAAATTTTTAGTGATTTTTCGTAATTCTGCTGCTAGTTAGTTAATCGCTTCCATTTTAGTTAATCCGGTTTTCCTTGAGACGAGTCATCTCAATTTAGTGGTATTAGAGCTCTAGGTTCGCCGAGTCTACAGAGACATAAGAATAAGGATGTTGAGTCTATTCTTAGTGTTTTCCAGTATATCTAATAGTGTCTTCTGCTCCTCAGGAGAGGAAGATAAGTAAGGATGTCTGGACCACACAAGGAATATATGGCTGAGAGTAGCGTCGCTGCACCTCGAGAAGGTGCAAGGGATCCTGAGATAGAACAACCTGTACCTGAGCCACCCATGGAGCCATCTCAGTTTAACCCAGCTGACATGGCAAACCCAGCTATCCAGACCTTGTTCGGGCAGTTTATGGCTGCCATGACACACATCACCAATAGGATGCCCATGCCTGCACCTAGGGCACCTTCCCAGTCAGAAGGACAAGGTCTCAGTAAGACGTTCGAAAGACTTCGCCGCGTAGGAGCGACTGAGTACTTCGGAACGACTGACCCTGCAGATGCCGATCTGTGGTTGACTGAGCTAGAGAAGGCGTTTAGAATCCTAAACATCCCAGAAGCTAAGAAGGTTAGACATGCTGTCTATATTCTCAAGGGGAGTGCTGGTTACTGGTGGACCATGGAAAAGCAGAAAAGGCCAGATGTGGAAGTTACATGGGAAGTTTTTCGTAGGGAATTTGTTAATAGATATTTCCCAAAGACGTTCCTGGATGAGAAAATCTCTCAGTTTGAGAGGTTAAGACAATGTTTGACGAACGTTAGCGAATACGAAGCTAAGTTCATGAGGTTGCTGCGGTTTTGTCTGCACATGGCTGCTACAGAAGAAGAAAGGATAAGGCAGTTCGAGAGAGGGATGCACGTTGAGCTGACTACTCCCGTGTCTACCCTAGAGAACTGGGAGAGATTCACTACCTTCGTTGAGTCAGTCCGAAGGATAGAGAGGTCCGTAGCTGAGAAGAGGCAACCCATAAGAGACATTCTCAGTTCCAAGGGTCTTCGTCTAGAGACTTCAAGAAGTCTAGATTTTCTGCACTGACACCACCACCCAGACCTAGTGCTCAGACACAATGGACACTAAGTAGAGGTAGAGGACGAAGCCTACCACAACAAGAGACTCACAGTTCATCATCGATGTCAGTTACAGGGCCACCCAGACCATAGCAACAAGATAGAAGCTATTATAACTGTGGGAAGGTGGGACACCTAATGAAGGACTGCATGATTAGACCTGCAAGTGTGACACAACCACAGAGGCAGAGTCAACAAGGATCCCAGAGAAGGAAGTTTCAAGGAGCAGCTAGAGGACGTGGATAAGCGTACCAAGCTGGATCGTCAGCACCGAATCAACACCAGGCGACAGCGAGGTTCTATGCGATGAACCCTCCAGATGTAGTGATCAACCCTCGGGTTGTAGCAGGTCAGATGGAATTGTTATATTCTGATATGCCTACATCCTGCGTTGTATCTGTTTTGATTGATCTGGGTGATACACACTCCTTTATCACTCAAAGAGTGATACGTAACTGCAATATGACAGTCAGTCATAGGGCAGATAGCTTGTTGCTTGAGACCCCATTGAGGGAGTCTGTTGTGTTGCAGGAGGTGTGTTCTCCCTGCATCCTCTTCTTTTTTGATCATCGCATTCAAGTGGACCTTATACCGCTTAGAGATACAAGGATTTGATATAATCCTTGGGATGGATACCTTGGAAAGGTATAGGATTGCTTTGGATTGTGAATCCAAGCAAGCTGTGTTTGCTGATGAAAGCGACACATGGATCTTTCAAGGAGAGAGAAATATTCTACCCACCTGTCTTGTGTTAGCTATGGTTGCTGAGAAGCTGATGAGGCAAGGATGTTATGTGTTCTTGGCCCATGCGGTAGATACTACCATGGGGAGTCTTAACCCTGCTGAAGTTCTTGTGGTCAAGGAATTCGAAGATGTTTTTCCTGAAGAACTTCTGGGTATACCACCGCCTCGGGAAATTGATTTTGAAATCAATTTGATTCCAGACACGCAACCGATAGCACAAGCACCATATAGGATGGCACCTGCCAAGATGGCAGAACTCAAGAAACATCTCTAGGAGTTACTTGAGAAAGGTTTCATCTGACCGAGTACCTCACCCTTGGGTGCTCCGGTTCTTTTTGTTAAAAAGAAAGACGGATCAATGCGGTTGTGCATTGATTATAGACAACTTAATAAAGTAACAATAAAGAATTAGTACCCTTTACCGAGGATTGATGATCTCTTCGATCAGTTGCATGGTGCAACCATCTTCTCAAAGATAGACTTGAGGTCAGGGTATCATCAACTCCGCATTAAGGACAACGACATACCCAAGTCCGCCTTTAGGACAAGGTATGGTCACTATGAGTTCACAATTATGTCGTTCGGACTAACTAATGCACCAGCTGCATTTATGGAACTTATGAATAGAATCTTATGACCTTTTCTCGATCAGTGTGTTGTTGTCTTCATAGATGACATTCTGATCTATAGCAGAGATGCTCAGCAGCATGAGCAACATCTTCGTCAGGCTCTGACCTTGCTAAGAGAACATAAGCTATATGCTAAGTTTAATAAGTGTGAGTTCTGGTTGCCGGAGGTATCTATTCTTGGACACGTTATATCTGCCTTGGGTGTTCGTGTTGATCCTAAGAAGGTAGAATCGGTTTTACAATGGGAACAGCCGAAGACACCGACAGAGGTCCGTAGTTTCTTAGGGTTGGCTGGCTATTACCGAAGGTTCATTAAGAACTTTAGTTCTATAGCCCTACCTTTGACTAAGTTGACTCGGAAGGACGTACCTTTTGTATGGAGTGATAAGTGTCAGCAATCCTTTCAGCTATTGAAGGAGAGGTTGACAAGTGCGCCGATACTTGTGTTACCTGAACAAGGAAAAGGATACATAGTTTTCTGTGATGCCTCCAAGAATGGACTCGGATGCATGTTGATGCAGGATAAGCACGTGATTTCTTTTGCTTCTCGACATCTTAAGAAACACAAGGAGAATTATCTGACACATGATCTGGAGTTAGTTGTTGTGGTTCATGCCTTGAAGATCTGGATACATTATCTATACGGAGAAACATTCCAGATTTTCACTGATCATAAGAACCTTAAGTATACCTTCTCTCAGCACGAGCTTAACATGAGGCAACGCCGCTGGATGGAATTAATCAAGGACTACGATTGTACAATTGATTACCATCCAGGGAAAGCCAATGTGGTTGCAGATGCCTTGAGTAGGAAATCAGCAACACTAGCCTTAGATAGGGCACAACTAAGCTCTTTAGTATGCTCTAGGAGAGATATGCTTATCTCCTTAAGGCAAGACAATGTACAGTTGAAGGTGTCGTTGTTAGCCAGGTTGTTGGCTAAGATGCATATAAAACCTACCCTAAGAGAGAAGATTAAGGAGGCATAGCAAGTTGATGCCGCGGTTCAGCAGATTAGGTCGGAGTATGGAGATCAGAAGTGAGATGGTTTTCATGACTCAGATGATCAAGTGGTATGTTATCATGGGAGGATGATAGTACCGGATGTGGATAACTTGAGAAAGTTAGTCCTGGAAGAAGCTCATTCTTCGATGTACGCTATGCATCTCGGGAGTACCAAGATATATAAGAACTTGAAAGATATGTATTGGTGGCCCGGAATGAAGAAAGATGTTGCAGAGTTTGTTCTGAGATGTCCTGTGTGTCAGCAGGTTAAGGCTGAACACCAGAAACCTGCAGGAACAATGCAACCTTTACCCATACCACAGTGGAAGTGGGACCATGTAACCATGGACTTTGTTGTTGGCCTACCCAGGACAAGCAAAGGACATGATTCCATTTGGGTAATTTTTGATAGGTTGACAAAGACAACACATTTCTTTCCTGTCAAAACAACCTATTCCGCTGAGAGGCTAGCACAGTTGTATGTTGAGGAGATAGTGCGGCTGCACGGAGTTCCACTCACTATAGTTTCTGACAGAGGTCCCCAATTCACGAGTCGTTTTTGGGAATGACTGCACAGAGCTTTAGGCACCTAGTTAAGGTTTAGTACGACCTTTCATCCACAGACTGATAGACAGTCAGAAAGGACTATACAAACCTTGGAAGACCTATTGATAGCATGTGTTCTTCAGTTCACCGGGAGTTGGGATCTACACCTAAGCTTGATAGAGTTTGCCTATACCAATAGCTATCAACATAGCATTGACATGGCTCCTTATGAAGCTTTGTATGGTAGACGTTGTAGATCTCCCGTATGTTGGTATGAGACTGGTGAATACCAGCTGTTAGGTCCTGATCTTGTGCAGAAGACTACAGAGAAGATCAAAGTGATACAACAACAGATTAAGACTATACAGGATAGGCAGAAGTCATATGCTGATAAACATTGTAGACCTTTAGAATTCCAGGTTGGAGACATAGTGTATCTCAAGGTCTCGCCTTGGAAGGGAGTTCTAAGGTTTGGAAGGAAAGGGAAGTTATCTCCTAGATTTATGGGGCCTTATCCAATCATTGAACGGATTGGAAAGGTAGCCTATAAACTAGACTTGCCTCCAGAGCTACAGAGGTTACACCTCGTGTTTCACATTTCTATGCTGAGGAAATGTCACCCTGATACCGAGTTAGTTCTACAACCTATGGAAGTAGAATTGAATGATGATGCAACTTATGAGGAAGGGCCAATGTCAATCCTTGATAACAAAATTAAAAAGCTTAAGAAGAAAGACAGACGCCTTGTGAAAGTCCTCTGGAATCACCGTGGTGTTGAAGAAGCCACTTGGGAACTAGAGGAAGAGATGAGAAGGAAATACCCTGCTCTTTTCTCTTAATACGTTTTGTTGATTTCAGGGACGGAATCCTTATAAGGGGTGGATAATTTGTAACATCCATGACCTGGGTTATGAGTTAACCCTAGGTGTTTTTCTTAATTATGTAATTAAATGTTTGTGATTATCTCCTGGCATGTAATTAAAGCCCCTGAGGAACATGTATTTCCATTTCTGTCCTTTTTAAACAATGTTGTAGTATTGTTTTGTAATACAGGGACCTGTGTGCAAATTACCCAATTCGAAGGGTTAACTTGGAATTTTCACATGGTAATATGTTCCTATGATAATAATATGTCATAAGTATGAATATAATGAAGTTTGATGGATTCTCCAAGCTTGGGCATTAAGATGCAGCTTGTGGAGTAATCCTTGTGCTTGAAAGCCCTAATTTTGGAGTAAAGTGCAATTTACCCAAAATGTGGGGTGCAACTTGTAAAATTCACCTTCTAGAGTATGTTTTGTGACCCTTGATATCATTTAGAGTAAAGTGATGGAGAGGGAGCCCAACTGAATAATTAGATAAGAAGAATGACCTTTGAAATAGAATCACCAAGTTATAAATGAGGAGACCCTTATATATGTGCAACTAGGTAGTAAGTTGACCTTCTTGCCTTTAGTTATTAGTTTTTAGAAGGGGTGTTGCTTAAGATATAAGGATAAGGGACGTGCCTATAGAAGAGAGGGACCTAGATGTAAAAAGTAGAAAACTAGTTGTCCTTATGATGAAAATAGCCCAAGCTATATAAGCTCTCTCCCTTGCAAACCAAGGAGTCGTTTCCTTGTTTACTTCACTCACCCCCTTTGCTAAACCAACTGAAAGGTAGAGCCTTGGAGCAAAGGAGAGCATCCAACCGGTTCTAAGGTAAGCTTGGGTCGTCTTCTTGCTCAGATTCATGGAGGAAGCTAGGTTTCAAGGTTGGTTTTGTGGTGTTCTTACTTAGTTCTTTCCTTCTAGCCGACTTTTCCCAACCAGTTCTTGGAGGAACTACCTTTACCAACCTGTGAGCTCAAGACGTCATTAAAGGCTTGGAATCTCAGAAGCTTTGAGCTCTAGGGACGATGTTTGAGGTGGGTTTTATATCTTTAAACCATGTACTTTGCTAAGCATATCTTCTTTCATGCACATACTATCTTGTTCTTCTTCTTCCCCATCTTCCCTTGCACTTCGGCAAGCAAAATGGTGAAGAACACTCTCAAGGTATATGACAATGGGCATGAATAACTAGGTAACTTTACCAAACGGTTTCCCATCTTTGATGTAAACGGTTTGCAAAACTGTTTGGGACCAAACAATTTCAAAACCGTTTGATCCCATGCGGTTTGCAAAACCGTTTGGGAAGTTTGACCAAGAGTTGACCATTTAAGGGTCTGCTGGAAACATCATGAATTAACTATCTACCAAGAATCAACACCTAATTGCAAGTAATTATCAAGTTGAAGGCACATTAATCACCTAAACCCTAATCGGGTTCAAATTGCTGAATTTAAGGACCAATCTTGTTGAAGTTTGGGTTGAGTGGCCCAAACTATTTCAAAAACCATTTGGGAGTCACCCAAACGGTCTCAAGACCGTTTGGTGACCACCGAGGACTGTTTGGAGGTCTAGGGTTATGGAAATTTGATCATTTAAGGGCCCAATCACAATAGGTTGTTGAATTAATCAAAAGTGCTGATTTTAGACCTAATTAGGGTTCAACCCTTAACAAATGGACTTAGATTTTGATGAAACCTTAGGCAAACGGTCTCAAGACCGTTTAAAGGATGTCCAAATGGTCTCAAGACCGTTTGGGCCAAGTTAAGGTTCAATTGGATGCCAATTGAAGGCTTCAACCTCAAATAGACTCCTGATGATCAATGTTGGTGGTTGATTGACTACAAATCCTAATTCATTCGGTTCTAACCCTAATTGGCTAGCAATTGAGGGGCAATTGTGTGTCAAATTGGTTAAGGATAAAGCTAATTAGCTCAATTGATAAGTGGTTAACAAGGATGAGGCCATTTGAGGGCTTCAACATTGAAAACCCTAATCAATTACACATGTTGAAGCTCCTTTGAGGTCCATGCGGTTTTGAGCTGATTTGGACCCAAACGGTCTCAAGACCGTTTGGGCTCAAACGGTTTCAAAACCGTTTCAACTCATGCGGTTTGACCATGCAGTTTGGCCATGTGGTTTGGTCATGCAGTTTGGCCATGCGGTTTGGTCATGTGGTTTGGCCATGCGGTTTGGCCATGCGGTTTGGTCATGCGGTTTGGCCATGCGGTTTGGTCATGTGGTTTGGTCATGTGGTTTGGCCATGCGGTTTGGTTATGCGGTTTGGTCATGCGGTTTGATCAAACAGTTTCAAAGTCAACCATGTCCAAACGGTCAACATGATCAAACAGTTTCAAGACCGTTTAAGGTCAAACGATCTTAAGTGTCATGCGGTCTTGAGGGTCAAAGTTACCAAACAGTCAACACCTCCATGCGGTTTCAAAACCGTTTGGAGGTTGAAGTGTGAAACTGTTTGGGGACTTTTAGGGTTAAGATGTCTTAGTGACTTGAGGACTTAGATGGTTCTATGGTTGTTTAACCTAAACCCTAATGATACCTAAAGACATTAAGGTGCTAAGTGATTATTAGTTTGAACCATGTCATGATCAATGGTGTACATTACCAATGTTCCCTTGAAGGGTTCAAGTAGATTGCACCCATCAATCAAGAAAACCCTAATGACTATGGTGGTGATGTTTTGACCTATGATAATCAAGTTGAATTGACTTAACCTAATCCAGAGTAATGTAATCATCATTTAATAGCATGAGGAGAGAGAAGACCCCAATTTATAAATGGTAATCAAGTAAAATACCTCTAATATATGTGAACATACATGATTAGGGTATGATCCATCAAGGTGAGATCATGGAAACCCTAAATATGATGAGTAATGAATCTTAACCTAATTTGATGGTATCAATAATGATAATCTTCATACATGATGATGCAATGAGCTCAATTCATTATGGAGTGAATAGTAAACCCTAGACGAGGGTGAGGTGATGAAATGTACAATAAACCTAATTCCACATTGCTCTTTTGAGCATGAATCCTCATGATTAAGGTATAAGTTGAGGAATCATCATTCCTAAACATAATGAAAGAGATTGAATAACCCTAATTGATATTAATAAGGGAATCTAGTCTCAAGTGAGGGTATGAAGGTGCCACCCTTAATTTGAAAAGGTTATCCCTGCTTTATAAATTGCTGATCTGGAAATGAATTGTTTTTTATTATCAGTTGAATTGATTATGCAGGTCCTTATGAGAGAATAATCATGACCAGGTAAGGGTTATGCCATTGTATTCATTGAAAGCATGTTTTAGGCTTTATGAATAGTGATGTATGTTATGTTGACTAAGTTTGAGTGGCACATATGTGAATGATGGACTGTAAGAGCCATGAGTAACATCAAGGTCATGCTGATTAGATGACTTGTGATGAATTGATATCTATTTGATAGCTGATGTGAATTAAACTTGATACATTAGTATTCTTCGGCTATTGCTATGTTTAATAGTTAAATGCTTGGAAACATGCTTGAAGTTAAAAGAATACTGAAACATACCTAATTAATCAGTATAATCATATCATGTAGAGCCCTGATCATAGATCCATCATTGTCAGAAGTTAGATGATGGTGAAATAGGTTTTCCTAAGGGAACTCCTGGAGCACATACTTTTGAGTATGTGGGGGTTATGGAAGTGCATATCCTTACATCCTAGTGTAGGAATTGATATGGATGTACCTTAAATCCATCAACCCTTCACTCAATGTGTTATGCCGGGGTGATGTTTCACTAATATCCCGAAGGAACCTTGAATGTCGCATCGATGAAAGATAAACAATAAATCTTTTGATGGCGAAGAGAGTACATAATGCCACTGTGACTCTGATAGCAAAGTTGCCAGAATACCCTGCAAAGCTATCTTAGCAGAGACACAAGATTTCCTGCATGTTGATCCTCAAACTGACTGAGGAAGATGAGGTCATAAGAATCCAGCTCTTTTGATGACCTAGTATGATACCGATGCGACTTAGTAGTGATCGGTTGGAGTATGAGCGGTATACCTCATCTCCACAGGGCATAATGTTGTTTGTAGAACGTAATCAGCCGAGTAGCATATCTGCTTAGGTTGAAACACGAGAAACAATGATTGATACTACATTGTTTATAATGTTTCAGTTAAATAATTAGTATACATGTTCTTCATATTCTTCATAGAAGTAAATGTTGCTTTATTTACTCTTAAGTCTGTTGTTGAAGGTCTAAATTACCTTGCTTATGTTATTTCATATTTTCTAACAAAGTTTCTAGTGGAGAGTTATAACTCTCGCTGGGACAATTATTTAAATTTGTCTCACCCCGTAGATTTCAACTTTTAGGTGGACGTCGAGGACGAAGGAACCAATCTGAGACTGAACAGTACCAGCGACAGCAACACCAGGGGCAGCAGTAATCTCAGGTGGAGATACTGTCTGCTTAGTCTTGTTGTTAGCTTGTATTATTCGTCTCTGTACTCTTAGGTCCTAGGAGTTGATAGGTATGAGTTTTTGGTTTTAAGTCTCGAGATTTTGTATCCTGATGTATATAATCACTCGAGAGGTGATTTCACAATGATGTAATATTAAAACATGACGTAAACTATTCATCTTGTTTCTTCTGAAGGAGTTTTCTGATTTAAAGACCTTTACTTAAAAAGTTTTAAAATTTTAGTGATTTTTTGTAATTCAGCTACTAGTTAGTTAATCGCTTCCATTTTAGTTAATCCGGTTTTCCTTGAGACGGGTCGTCTCAGCCACTGGAATAAGGATTTTCCTACTAAGAAGGAAAAGAAAGCTACTACATCTGCAACTGAGGAGGTTGTGTTCAACATGATGACTACATCCTTGAACCTCAATGATGGGTATGTGTCTATTAAACCTGAAATCCTTTCTATTTTTGAACCACTTTTTAGATAATTGACACTGGGGCTAATGCACACGTGTGTGCTGATAAATCCCTATTTGTATCTTACCAGGCCTCTCGACGTTGGTCCGTGACTTTGGGCGATTCCAGCTCTGCAAAAGTCAAAGGTGAAGGACGGGTGGACTTGAAGTTCCCTTCGGGGGAGGTTTTGACTCTTAACAGGGTCAGACATGTTCCAACCATTCGGCACAATATCCTTAGTGGCGTCATATTAGTTAGAGAAGGTTATAGAGTAGACTGTAAATGTAATAAGGCTATTATTACATGCCTTCGTGATTCTTTGTTTTTTGGCAAGGGGTACTTATGTGATGTGGAAAACTTGTTTAAGATTAATGTTAAACCAGTTTCAAATTCCGTTTTAAATTTGAATGATTATAGTTCTATTTGCATGAATCTTGTTTCATCCGATATATGGCATTCACGTTTGGGACATGTTAATTTTGCCTCAATGAAGTGTATGATGAATCTAAATTTGATCCCTAAAACTGAAATTAGCAATAATAAATGTGAAATCTGTGTACAAGCTAAATTGCCTAGGAAGCCCTTTCATTCTGTGAATAGGAATTCGGAAATTTTGGATTTAGTGCATACAGATATCTGTGAATTTATTGGTGTTGCTACGAGGGATCAAAATCATTATTTTATAAATTTTATTGACGATGCGAGTAGATACTGTTATGTCTTTTTACTTAGAAGTAAAGATGAGGCATTGGATAAATTTCAAATTTATAAGAAAGAAGCCAAAACTCAAACCGGTAAAGTACTTAAGTGATTAAGGTCTGATAGGGGAGGAGAATACACCTCGAACTTGTTTTTCAAATTTTACCAATTACATGGTATAGTTCATGAGGTCACTGCTCCTTATTCACCACAATCAAATGGGATAGCTAAATGTAAAAACCGAACCTTAATAGATTGGTAAATACCTTACTCCAAACATCTGGATTACCCAACTTTATGTGGGGGGAAGCTTTGAATACAGTTTGCCATATTCTGAATAGAATTCCCCATAAACATTCAGAGAGTAGTCCATTTGAGTTATGGAGAGGAAGGAAACTGAGTCTTAAATATCTTCGAGTGTGGGGGTGCCTTGCAAAGGTACTTGTCCCTGAACACGAAAGGAAGAAATTGGGACCGAAAATGGTTGATGCCATATTTTTGGGTTGTGTAGAGACAAGCTATGCTTACAGATTCCTGATTATAAAATCAAATATCTCTGGCATTGAGGTCAATACAATTGTGGAATTACGTGATGCAACATTCTTTGAGGATGTGTTTCCTATGAAAATTGGTGTACCCAATGAAGTTTCTCAAGAAGATTCATTCACCAGAGGTTCCATTCCCGAGCATGTGGAAAGGATGACAAATGTGGGGGGCGACTCAGAACATGCTATTTTTGAATCTGATGATTCTGAACAAATAGTTGAACTAAGGAGAAGTAAACGACCTAGTACATCCAAAGACTTTGGAAGTGAGTTTCTCACTTACAATGTTGATGATGATCCTGTTACTTTCAAACAAGCTATGGAATCTCTAGAAGCTAAGTTTTGGAAAGGAGCTATTAATGATGAAATCCAATCAATTCTCTCGAATGGAACTTGGGAATTGGTGGATTTGCCTCCTGGTTGTTCTACAGTTGGTTGTAAATGGATTTTCAAGAAGAAACTTAATGCAGACGGGACAATCAATAAGTATAAGGCTAGGTTAGTTTTAAGGGATACACACAAAGGGAAGGAATAGATTATTTTGATACCTATTCACCTGTTTCCCGTATGACCACAATCTGAGTGCTTATAGCATTGACTTCCATTTATAATCTCTATATTCATCAGATCGATGTGAAGACCGCGTTCTTACATGGTGATCTTCAAGAAGAGATATATATGGAACAACCTGAGGGATTTGTGGGTCGTGGGAATGAGTCAAAAGTGTGAAACTTGTTAAGTTATTATATGGCTTGAAACAAGCCCCTAAGGAATGACATGTAAATTTTGATTCTGTGATATCAACATTTGGCTTTATTTCTAATGAATTTGATAAGTGTCTCTACTGCAAGATTGTCAATAATGTATTCATTTTGTTATGCTTATACGTCGATGATATCCTGCTTTTTGGTTCCGATATGAAAGTAGTAAATGAGACAAAGTCATTCTTGTATAGCAAGTTTGAGATGAAGGATATGGGTGTCGTTGATGTGATTTTAGGGCTTAAAATCATAAGGTCTACAGATGGTATAACTCTCTCTCAGTCTCACTATATTGAGAAGATACTAGAGAGGTTTGAGTACACATCACGTAAACCTGTTAAGACTCCATATGATTCATCCAAGCCCTTATTCAAGAATGAGACTGGGGTTCCAGTGTCTCAATTATGACACTCTCAGATTATTGGAAGTTTGATGTATCTTATGAACTGTACACGTCCAGACATTGCGTTTGTCGTGAACAAGTTAAGTAGATACACCAGTTGTCTCGACAAGACCCATTGGGAAGTTCTTGATAGAGTTTTGAGGTATATCAAGGGAACACGTTCCCTTGGGATGCATTATGGTAAACATCCTTCTGTAGTCGAATGATATAGTGATGCAAGCGGGATTGCCATGAATTATGGGAGTAATGGTGTCTCAGGATATGCATTTCTGTTGGGAGGAGGAGCTATTTCCTGGAGGTCTAAGAAACAAAACATATTGTCTCGGTCCACTTTTGAGGCAGAGTTGTATGCTTTAGATGAAACTGGATTGGAAGCTGAATGGCTACATGGACTTATGTCCAGTTTACCTATGGTAATGAAGCCTCTTCCTGCAATTTCAGTTCACTGTGACAACACTACAACTATTGCGAAGATAAAGAGTTCCAAGTACAATAAAAAACAACGTAGACACATCCAAGTCAGATTGAAATCTGTAAGGGAGTTAGTATCTAATGGGGTCGTGGTTGTGGACTACGTCAGTACCAAAGATAATACAACCGATCCTTTCACTAAAGGTCTTACCTTGGCTTTAGTGGAAAAATCCAGGTTGGGGATGAGACTGAAACCCCTATAGATTTGCAGACAATAACAACCCAACCCAACCCAAAAGAGTGGAGATCCCACAAATTGGGTTCAATGTGGTAATAACAAGCTGTCAGGTAAATCAAATGACATTATGTATTCTTATTTGATGCTTCTTACATTTGTGTGTCTATCCCCTGAGAAACCTATTAGTGTCATGACTGCAAGTTAGTACGAGAGTTGTCTCTTAATGGTGTCAAGTCTTAAGACAGGATGTTAGCAGTACATCTTTGGAGACTCCAGCTAAGTGATTGATGTTATGTAGGACGTACCAGGAGAATTGAGTTGTTCTATGTTATTAATCATAATATAAAATTTTGTATGCATGGCCTTAATGCATTGTTTTCTTTACTACCATGTCGTTATTGTGTTGTTACCAATCTATACTCTTATACCCAAGGTTCATATTCAAGACTTTTGTTCACCTAGTTCCTACGGGGGTCACAGTTGGATAACTCAGGTAGATTCAAACCGAAAGACATCTGGTGAAAGCACAGTATGGAGGACTGAATGGTAGAGCACACTACACATTGGACTTTGTGGGGGATTGTTAGATAAATTATTACTGTAGCTATTAGTTACTGTAGCATCTCGTTACTGTAGCGATGTTACTGTAGTAATCACTTATTTAGCATGAGTTAAGCCTAATGTAGTGCAGCAAGTACATGTGAGAATGTAGTATTATTTCTAGTGCAAATGGCAAAGAAGTTTTATCCCATATTGCTCACTCCTAGAACTTTTTGGTCCTCATATGTAGGATCACATGGGGCACTAGTGTCCAAAGGGTCCTAGGAGGGAGGTCTGTTCACTTCCTTGGTGGGTGGGGTTACCACATCACAACGCACGTACGCACGCGCGCGCGCCACGTCACGCCTAGCCTGGCTGGGCTCGGGCTTGGGCTTGGGCTTGTGGCTTGTGGATTGTGGAGAATGTCTTCCGTCTTCTTTTTGTACTAGGATACGACTAAATAATTAATTACTCGTTTAATTAGTTATTTCTTTCCTATTTCGGATTTCTTAATCCCTAATTGAAAAATATTTCTCTTTTGCAGATTATTCCGTATTGTGTACAAGAGCAACCGAGTGTTTGCGTCTTACTAAGAATAGGATTAGGGACGTGCATGTCTATATATATGCCTTCGGTCATTAGGGTTAAAACACACAAAAAACAGTCTTCTGCCGTCGTGTGTTTTGATAGCCCTAATCTAGAGTGCGTGAGATGTCGTCCCGAAGTCACTTCGTGGAGTCGTTCTCCTGTGCGAAGCGCGACTTCTCCTTCCCTTCACCGAGACGCAACTGTCAGTCGGTGGTTCCTGCGGTTGCTGTGCTGCGCCGGTGGTGGTGCAACGAGACGACGTCGACTGCGAGCGACGTGTCTGTTCCAGGTTCGTGCCGGATCGAGACTGGAAGAACGATGCCTATCTGTGAGGATTGCCGGACACTGATTTCTTTAAGTAACACGTTCATTTCTCAACGAACGATCTGGTTTGCGAACCTAACTCTTATTTTTTTTCTGTTCTCCTGTTTTGTTTGAACTTCGTTTCTTATTTTGGATCTGCCTGAATTGTTAATTACATTGCACATGTCGCTATTGCATGAACGACAATAATAAATATTAACAACATAAGGATGGAGGGGGAACATATGTCATGATCCTCATGGATGGTAACTTCCAATGGAGAGTTAGCTTGGGACTTTCAATGGATCGTAGAAAACCGTTGACAAAAACAATAAAAATGATCGGAGGCAATCGCAGATGTTTCAGGGCCGGAGGACCCTGCAGTTTGTTGATAGCCAGAAAGATTCAAATTTAGTCCATCATTTCATTGCGCTGGCGTGGAATGTCCCCGTTTAACGGGTTAAAAAAGCAATCAACACGTACATTTGTTCTCGGAAAGGGTTTCCCATCACCCACACTTCTTAAACCCCGACCATGATAAATGGAAACTTGACAAAACATCCATCGTCACACCAGTTCCAGTCCCAGTTAATCTCCTCTTCCTATTTACCTTCCGAAGTCAATCATTTACGGTCAAGTTCCGACAATAATACAACAATTATCATTTGATTTAAAAATTAATATGAGAAAAGTTGGTCACATTTTTGTATGAAACAATGTATGTTTATCACTTTTCGAATTTCAACCAATGGAATGTAATATATTTTAAACATCAATTTTTCCGTTAACTCTCTTGGTGTGTTTTATTCACTCTTCTACCATTATCTCCTCTACCACTACCACTCGCCAATTTCATCTCGCTCTCACAATTCCCAACCACCCACGATTCTCTCTCATGTACTCCTTGCCTCTTTTACAGTCTCCACTAAACGTGTTTGGTTCATGATAATTGCTGCGGATTATATTTTAATCCCCTTTCAAAACTGATATTCGCGTTTGTTTCCCAAACATTAGGGTGGTAAAAGTTTCACGTTGGCATTGACATCCTCTCCGACCCCCGGCTGCCATTGTTTATCACCTTCGCACAGGAAAGGAAATTAAGAATTTGTGGGGCACATAACTGCAATCAATTGTTCTTCTATTTTCCTCGATCCAGCTTCTGAAAACATCGATCGCCAGCCCGCCGCACATCAGATGTCGTACCCAAACAAATAAACAACAAGATCGTGACGACCGATACAAGCCGTCCTATGATTCCCTTCCTTCGAATGTCCTAGAGAGGATTTCATCATTGCTGATCAACGAAGCAAAGACCTACCAAGCCTTCCGGTCGGTGTGCAAGGTTTGGCGTGCCGCCGCAGCCGCTCTCCGGCATGTGTACGAGCAGCGAGCTAGCTCCCTTCCGCTTCTCTTCCACATGCCCCAATCTGGTATAAGCACCGTATACCACATCTACGCCCCTTGGACAACGAACCTCACCTTCGCGGTCGACACACCAGCCTTAAAGGGTGTTACCAGTATCGAGCACGCCAAGGATGGGTGGCTTCTTTGTTGTTGGCTGTTGTATTTCAAAGCAAAAGTCTTTAATCCCACATTACTTGTTTTGGAGACTTCCCTCCTATTCATATATGACTGCTACTCCCTGTAATATTTGAGGAATAAAATAAAATGTGACTTCACACGCGCATGGTGGGGTAGTCCAAATGGGTTTGGGCCGGTTCGGTACGAAAACCCTTTAGTCGGGTGCGTCACATACCGCGCGCATGGGTACAAATCTGACCTCCCGGCGCCCCTTGTGTCAACTTTTCACACACCTTTTCGTTGTTACTTATACTTTGTTCTTCGCTGTCGTTCGGAACGGTTGAAAAAACGTCTCTCTCATTCTCTTCTTCCTTGCTTCTCCGCTTTCAGTCTGTCTACTGGAAGGATGATCAGTTGCCTTTGGCTCGTTGCCGTGACTGCGTGTGCGCGCATAACGTCGCAAAAGCTGTTGGATCCTAGGAAAGTAACCACGCAGGAGACTATCGCATAGACGCTCACCGTCGAGTATTGCGGAAATACTCTTAAGGACAGTACTCTCTGCACGTCTCAGCATATCTCTTGTAAAAGCTTTACTGTTAACGGCTTACACCGCAGATTGTATCCTATTACGACTTACAATCTTAAGAGTATTTTGTTTCTCTGTTGGGTACTAATATGGACGGTTTTGAAACCTCCTTTACGCCACCACTATTATATGCTAAAAGATGAAACATATCATGTTCAAAGGCTATCAAGTCACCACTATTATATATCACAACTTCTTTATATGTACATGTCATTTCTGTACACTCATGACACAAAGTCAAAATCTACGTGTCAATTTACAAAACAACAAAATCTCCCCCAAAGACCTGAGAGTATAATGACGACAGATAAAACTTTACAACAGAACTCTAGCAACAAATCCAACCTCTAGTAATCACTGCTCTCCTTGCTTCTCTGCACCCGAATCTCGACCTCCGCGACCATCACCACCTAAAAGGTTGTGGAACTCACGAGGTGAGACCAAACGTCTCAGGGAGAGATATAACTCTTCACCGCCAACTATTATAAGTATAGTAACGTAATAAAGACAGATAATGACAATAAAATAGAAGACAGACGTTCAACAAGTTGTGCCGCCAGTCCCTTTTAGATGACAAAATCAATCTTATGAAATACTACATCCATAGACCTAAAGGTCATTACATTACTTTACACAATTTTTTGAATCTTTTTGAAGAGCTCCAATGCCTCTGGTACTATGAATCCATTAGTGGCTGCAAAGACAACTATGAGGAGAAAGAGTATTCAGAGATCAATGCTGAAGAAGCGAAGCTGATCGCGTATTCCGATTCACGCTCTGATATGGAGGTCTGTGTTGGAGATGAGAGAGTGGTGGTTAGGGCCACCGCAGAATGGGAGGCGGGATGGAGAAGATGATTAGGCAGGCGCCCAGAGGGAAAAAGGGGTTGGGGAAGGAGGGAAGCGTTCAGGGGTTTATGAAATGTATAGGTGGGGACCGGGAGAGTGGTAAGAGAGTGGGTTAATATCTATCTCGTCAAATCAATGCCACGTCTTTCAAGCGTAATAAAAAATGCGTGGAACAGTACCATGTTGTGTTATAGTATCTGTCATCCTCCACGATCACAAACAGCCATCCACTGGCTGTAGCCGTATGTCTTCCATTCGTTCTTTTGTGTACCCTTTCTCCTCATAGTTGTCTTTGTAGCCACTAATGAGGATCCGCTTTCACTGCGAGATCTGGCGAAGAAACTCCGGATGCCTAGATCATCTCCATGCGGTAAAGAAGCCAAACTTTGTTGATGCAGGATGAGTTATATAGAGAGTTCGCTGACAAAGGTGTTGATCTTCCGAGCATCGGATTGTTTGAGCCCTTGTCTATTGGATATACGTTGGTACATCTGATTTGGGAATTGATTCTTCTTTTTCTTATTGAGAGGCTGCAGCCGAATATGACGATCTATAGAATAAGGTGTTAGATAAATGATTAGTGTAGCTATTAGTTACTGTAGCAGCTCGTTATAGCGATGTTACCGTAGTAATCACTTATTTAGCATGGGTTAAGCCCAATGTAGTGCAGCAAGTACATGTGAGAATGTAGTGTTGTTTTTAGTACAAATGACAAAGAGTTTTATCTCATATTGCTCACTCCTATAACTTTTGTAGTCCTCATATGTAGGATCACATGGGGCACTAGTGTCCAAATGAGTCTTAGGAGGGAGGTATACTCACTTTCTTAGTGGGTGGGGTTACCACATCACAACACAAGTACGCTCGCCACGCCTGGCCTGGCCGGGCTCGAGCTTGTGGATTGTGGAGAATATCCGTATTGTGTACAAGAGTAGCCGAGTGTTTGCGTCTTACTGGGAATAAGATTAGGGATGTGCGTGGCTATATATATGCCTTCGGTCATTAGGGTTAAAACACACAAAAAATAGTCTTCTGCCGTCATGTGTTTTGAGAGCCCTAATCCAGAGTACGAGAGTTGTCGTCCCGGAGTCGCTTCGTGGAGTCGTTCTCCTGTGCGAAGCGTGACTTCTCCTTCCCTTCACCGAGACGCAACTGTCAGGCGGTGGTTTCTGCGGTTGTTGTGTTGCGCCGGTGGTGGTGTAACGAGACGACGTCGACTGCGAGCGACGTGTCTGTTCCAGGTTCGTGCCGGATTGAGATTGAGAGAACGATGCCTATCCGCGAGGATTGTCGGACACTGATTTCTTTAAGTAACACGTTTGTTTCTCAACGAATGATCTGATTTGCGAATCTAACTCCTATTTTTTTTTTCTGTTCTCCTGCTTTGTTTGAACTTTGTTTCTTATTTTGGATCTGTCTGAATTGTTAATTACATTGCACCTGTCGCTATTGCATGAACGACAATAATAAATATTAATAACAATCTTAAAGAAATTAGTTATGTGTCGTTAATTAACAATGACCGGTCAGGGTGGTTCGAGATGTAAAATTGATACCAGCAATATGCCTGAAAAATTTACTGGTACCAACTTTGCCCGTTGGCAGAGTCAGATGGAAATTTGGCTGAATATTGCGGGTTATGATCAGTACTTAGTTGAAACTGAACCTGTATCTGATGAAACAATTCCTGATAATGCAAATATAATTGCTAATTGGAAGAAGGGTGATAAAACGTGCCGCGGTTTGATTCTATTTGGTTTAAACAAAAAACTGTATAATTCTTACTCAAAGCCGCCAGTCACTACGTCCAAGGTTTTATGGGAATTGTTAATTAAGAATTTTAGCACTGAAATTAAGGTGTTGAAAAATACTGCGTGTCTAAATTTCTTAAGTTTCAGATGGTTGAGGGTAAGTCAGTTTCTGATCAAACACATGATCTACAACTCCTAGTTCATGAACTCTCAGATGCCAAGATGGTGTTGCCTGAGAAGTTTGTTGTTATGTCTATCATTGAAAAATTCCCTAAGTCTTGGGAATCGTTTGTTATGTCTCTGAAGCATCGCAAATGGACACACACCATGGATGAACTAATGATGTATATTAATATACAAGAAGAACATTTAAAGGAGAAAGGGGTCAAGGTGCCTACTGATGCAAATCCAACTGTTAATCTTACTTCTATGAAAAATACCAAAGATAAGAAATCTAAGAATGCACATAAATATAAGGCAAAGATCCAAAAGAAACTGAAGAACAAACCTTGTTGGACTTGTGGACAGGTTGGCCACTGGAACAAGGATTGTCCTACTAAGAAGGCAAAGAAAGCTACTGCATCTGCAACTGAGGAGGTTGTTGTCAACATGATGAGTACATCCTTGAACCTCAATGATGGGTACGTGTCTATTAAACCTGAAATCCTTTCTATTTTTGAACCACTTTTTTGGATAATTGACACTAGGGCTAATGCACACGTGTGTGCTGATAAATCCCTGTTTGTGTCTTACCAGGCCTCTCGAGGTCGGTCTGTGACTTTGGGCGATTCCAGCTCTGCAGAAGTCAAAGGAAAGGACGGGTGGACTTGAAGTTTCCTTCGGGGGAGGTTTTGACTCTTAACAGGGTCAGACATGTTCCAACCATTCAGCGCAATATCCTTAGTGGCGTCATATTAGTTAGAGAAGGTTATAGAGTTGACGGTAAATGTAATAAGGCTATTATTACACGCCTTCGTGATTCTTTGTTTTTTGGCAAGGGGTACTTATGTGATGTGGAGAACTTGTTTAAGATTCATGTTAAACCGGTTTCAAATTCCATTTTAAATTTGAATGATTATAGTTCTGTTTGTATGAATCTTGTTTCATCCGATATATGGCATTCACGTTTGGGACATGTTAATTTTGCCTCAATGAAGCGTATGATGAATCTAAATTTGATCCCTAAATCTAAAATTAGCAACAATAAATGTGAAATTTGTGTACAAGCTAAATTGCCTAGGAAGCCCTTTCATTTTGTGAATAGGAATTCAGAAATTTTGGATTTAGTGCATACAGATATCTGTGAATTTAATGGTGTTGCTACAAGGGATCAAAATCGTTATTTTATAACTTTTATTGACGATGCGAGTAGATACTGTTATGTCTTTTTACTTAGTAGTAAAGATGAGGCATTGGATAAATTTCAAATTTATAAGAAAGAAGCCAAAACTCAAACCGGTAAAGTACTTAAGTGATTAAGGTCTGATAGGGGAGGAGAATACACCTCAAACTTGTTTTTCGAATTTTACCAATTACATGGTATAGTTCATGAGGTCACTTCTCCTTATTCACCACAATCAAATGGGATAGCTAAACGTAAAAACTGAACCTTAATAGATTGGTAAATATCTTACTCCAAACATCTGGATTACCGAACTCAATCTAAGTTACATTCTCAGACTATACGTCGCTCTTCTGATGAGAAGCACAAGGGTATTGTAAGTACTCCCATGGACCCATCATCTGGCCCATATGATGATGTAAGTTTCTTTCCAATATAACTCCAGTTCAATACATTTAGAGTGTGCTACTAGTGTATATAATTGTGATGACCCCAATTTTACGATTACGATATCCAATATAGTATTTGAAGACCATAAGCATCATGTAGATGATGATACCAAATGAAGGAATTGCTTCCTCAATTATTGTATTTTTTTCCACCCGAAAAGTGTAACTAGATATGCAATTGACAATTAGAACATTAATTGGGTTCTAGTATGATGAATATGTTTGATTAATTGTTTGGGTACATATGAGTCCATGGGACCCGTTTAATAGTACCAATGGACTCAAGTGATATATTAGTGAATTTTGAGGTATTGGTATCATAACAAGTGTTCTGGACTTGTAGGATCAAGAATTATGATGATTTGAATTGAATTCAAGGTTAATATGCCTATTTATGAGGTTGATTGAAGAATTTATTTGCTTGTATAAATA
This sequence comes from Alisma plantago-aquatica, assembly GCA_963693085.1. Taxonomy (NCBI): domain Eukaryota; kingdom Viridiplantae; phylum Streptophyta; class Magnoliopsida; order Alismatales; family Alismataceae; genus Alisma; species Alisma plantago-aquatica. Next base: position 70,837,379 of record OY856411.1, on the reverse strand, counting down.
ATAGTCTTTGAATCTCAAACTTCAATAGAATCTACATTAGGATTTTGTGAGCCTATGTCAAAAAATTGGGAATGTTTGGAGATTGTTATAAATAGATGCAACTATTTGAAATTGGGGACATTGATGATATAATTTTTTATCGGACTTTGTTCCTTTAGGTATCTCGTACTTAGGTCTGTGATACATTAGTGTCACGCAACCTTTTACTTGATGGGAGTGACTAATCCAGGAACCGGTCATCCCTAACCTCCGTAAAGGGGGGGAACAGAACACAGTGAGGTGTCTCCCATATCCGATGATGGTGGGGGAAATGAAGGGAATTTGGTTGGGAAAACCAAATTCTGTGGAACACTTCAAACCGGATGACCCTTCACTCGAGAGTGGACACCCATCATTCTGAGAGACAATAGCCTCCTTCCTCCTCCCTTCTCCATTGTCTCTCACAGGTTATTGCTGCAGTGGGCGTCAGGGGTCTAGTACCATCGAGTGCACCATGGTAGGTCTAATAGAAGTTGAAGAAAGCCGCAACCATCTTCCACTGTGGCGTCCGAGCGGCTGGCAGAGCTAGAGTCTATGGCCTTTGGTGGTGGGATGGTTTCCCTGGAGCTGGCGAGCTCTGTCACGAGCAGATGGAAGGAGGGATTGGGGAAAAAAAAGACAAATGCTTCAAAGATGATCTGGAACCAGGCTTGAGTTCCCAGGGAGGTCGCAGTTCCTTATTGACTTGCTTCCAGATTAAGGAGACGAATAGGGAGCAAAGCCCCAATCTTGCCTCTTCCGCTGCAGATCCAAGCATGAGGTCTATCAATCCATGGATCTCTCTCCAAGCACTGAGACTAGCCATCAAGGTTTGTGGACTCCTATCATGCTCTGAGATGCTGGAATCGGAGGACGGTGAGGCCATTCCGACATTCTCCCTGTGCCACGGCGCTTGCGCATGATAGGGGACAGAGAAGGTGGGTCCTCTTTGCGGCGACACCCAACGGATGAGCCCACGGTTCTTCCAATTCCTTCCTCTCTAATGACGATAGAGTGGTCAGAGGGGTGTGTATCCAGTCGAAGGAGAAGCATCCACCATCTAGCCTTGAGGAGGGCACCATCTTCACCTATCTCCCGCCATAGCCTCTGCGTGCGGCAGAGTCCTCAGTGCGGTGTGCAGGAGCAGGCCCTCGGAGGAGACTGGGAGAGATAAGCAGTAAGACTTATCCATCTTAATCAAACCCTGAACCAGGCCTAACCCAGCGAACCAGCTTGCCCAGCGCAAGCCAGGAGGTGTCCTAGTGGCCACGTGGCGGGCCATGAGTGGTCGAAAGAGGTAAATATCACAGATCTTAGATAAATCCTAATAAATCATAGGAATGTCAGAAAAATACAAACAAAATATCCACAGACTTAGAAAAATGCTCTCTTTATTATGAAATCCCTAGATCAGTCATTTGATGCTCATTTACTGATCCTATATAGTTTAGATGATAATGCCTCAACTAGATTTCACTAAATGAAATAAATTGTATACAATTGACATAAATTCTCAGAAAATTCTTATAGAATCCTAATGATTACTAAAACCAATTTATGGAATATAATACGAATATTATGCTGAAATAATAGGTCTTTCTTCATTAATGACTAGTTACATGCTTTAATCTCATATTAATTATAGATAATAGATAAGGCATCAGAAAAATATGAAATTTCTACCAGACCTGACTTATGACATACAGATCAGTATAAAAATATCAAAAACATATTTAAGATCAGATGGAACCTAGAATTGGCCAAAACCTAATTTGGACCTAAAATACCTAGAATATGATGAACTTTTATTAATGATGATTAATTTCTATTAATCAGGTGATGACCAGAGATGTAGATGATCTAGAATATATATATAGGAATCTCTGAACTCAGGTACGTGGGTTTTTATTTAAGTATATGACTATGGTTTTATTGCTTGAAATCATGATATGTATGTATGCTCTCTTCTATTTGCAAATATTGGATGTAGTAGCACTATATAGTACTCGATGTTTTATCACTTGTAAACATAAATGAATGTAGATGCTTTGTAGTTATTTAAGGTGCTCATTATCCCCCTTATGAGGGAATGGATTAATGTTGGCTAGTACACCTCCCTAGAGCACACGGTGTACAGGGAGTCTCCCTAGAGTACTTGGTACACGGGGATGGGCCCAATATTTATGTTTTGGTACTAGTCCACCTTGATAATGCAATTCATCTAGGAAAATGACTTAAATTGGCGTATTTCGCTTAATAAAGAAGTGTTTTCTATGATTTTCTTTCCTTCTGCAAATCTTTTTCAAAATTATGAAAGCCATAAATATATGTTTCTTTCTGCCCATGTACACAACACCTTGTGTGTTGATTTGTTGTTTCACGTATGTTTTAGGTTCAGAGATAGCTGGGGATAAAAGTACAGGATGTGAGCAAGTTGTTCAGGTTGTACCTATTGTGAAGATCCTAGTTAGCATACATGTTCTTAGACTTGTAATTCATATTTCAATATGTAATTGTAATTCATGTTGTAATAAGTCCATTTTGTATAAAAATACATGTTGAATGTTGAGTACGTTATAGTTGTATGTTCATGTATGCGTATTATGCTTCTGCATCACTTTCTGATATGATTGGATGATGTTTTCGGATTATGAGCTCTCATTCCCAATAGGGTTTGGAGAAGTCAAAATCCGGGGACGTCACATTTGGTATCAGAGCATGAACAGTAGCTACACCTAATAATTGCTCATCATTAAACATTAAACCTAAATCTCACCTTTCACTTTAAACCCTAGAAACTTAGTAAGTTGTTTTATAGGAATAAGTTCTGACTTAGCCTCTAGGTTAGAACCTAGATGTTCGAGAACTAGGTTTAGACAAGTGTCTGAAACCCTTTCCATATAGAGCTCATATGTATTGGGTAGCTACACTAGTCTACACTATGTTCTCACCATTTCACTAGGTGACATGACACTAGACTATCTTCTGTGTGTTGGACACTCGAGTTTGCTGGTTTGGTTTGGTTTCCCAATCGGCTCGCGCCTCGAAAGTTTTCTCTGACGCCTTCTTTCTCGGAGAAAAACTATATAATATTTTATTACCTATATATAAATATAAAAATGTGTCCCTCACACTGGAGAGTAGTTAGTGTTCATGTGACCTAAGTGAAAGGAAGTGACATCAGTCTAGAAGAGAGAGAGTAGTCTAGATTAGATGTCTAGAGCCTTATCAAGATATGTGATACATAGAGTGGATGATAGGGTGATAGTTGAAATAAGCATGTACAATCTTATCTAAGTTTGATCTCCGATAGTATAAGTTTCTTTATAAAGGTTTAAATTATATACTAGTTGAATCCAATTTTGGTGAATTTATGCAAAAATCTTAATGATGAAAGTACATTCCCTTTTTCCACTTAAGATAAGCTAAGTTAAGATAGAGATGAGTGTGCATGAGCCTCAAGCTCTTATACAAGGGGGATATCTAGTGGTAGGATGAGATATGTGGTGAACTCCAGAGAGAGTAAGACCCACAGGGAGAAGGTCATAGGACCTAGCCTCCAATATATGGGATATGTGTAAAAAAAATGTCCTACACTAGATTACTCTTGAGTGTTGAGTTGCGCCCTTATGCATGATTCAAATCTATATGTGAGAATTGGGTAAAATAAAAGGATGGGTAGATGACCCATATGATAAAGTCAATCCTTTTGCTAAGTTAGGTCCTAGCTGGAGTGACATATTTGTGAATCTCATCATTAGTTGCAAGTGAGGTAATATATGAACTCTAGTTATGAGAGTATGATGCTTTGTGCAAAAGATACTCAAAATACATGTTCTCCCTTCTTCTTCTCTTTCTTAATATATGATGATAGAAACCTCACTTGAGCTATATAGATGATTTATATATGAGAAGTCACTCGTATAAGCTTGACCTATTCTTTATTTTCCCCCTATATCATACATGTAGTACCCAATATTGAAATCATGATAAGTTTGACTTTAAAATATTCTTTTCCCCATCATATGAAACATGAAAGATATGATGCTAAGATCATGGGATAAACTTAGTATATTCTCTTTTTCCTTCACATAATACATGCAAGACATAAAAAGTTGAACTCATGAACTTGATATAAAGATATTTTTGGATCATAGGATATATGATCAGAAATATAGTTGTAACTTTGATCCTTCTCAATGTATGCTTCTAAGTTGAGTATGAATATCACACCATAGGGTGAAACCCTAATGGTCAAACATGTTACGTAAGCCCTTCTTAAGTAGAAAAAAAAATTCTAATATCAAGGATGAAGATAAATCTCCTCTAATGCTGAAATCATTGTAAGATGTTAATGATGTTAGATTTGAATGGTCTGAATATCATGGCATATAGACGAATTCCTCCTAAACTTTAAAAGTATGAACAAAACATGTACCCTTAGGGGTGATGTAATCCTAAGATATCATAATGCCATGTTATGGCTAAGACATTAAGTGATGCTTCCACATATATATAAGGTGGGGTGGACACACCCAAGAATCTTTAGACCCTAAGCTGAAAACTTAGAGTGCATGCAATTATGGTGGTCTTAGAACATAAGCCATGATGATGTATATGAAGTTGAACTCCTAAATAGCCTCTTAAGGATGAGATTAGTTGAATTTCGAGGACGAAATTCCATATAAGATGGGGTGAATGTGATGACCCCAATTTTATGATTACGATATCCAATATAGTATTTGAAGACCATGAGCATCATGTAGATTATGATACCAAATGAAGGAATTGGTTACTCAATTATTGTATTTTTTTTCCACCCGAAAAGTGTAACTAGATATGCAATTGACAATTAGAACATTAATTGGGTTCTAGTATGATGAATAGGTTTGATTAATTGTTTGGGTACATATGAGTCCATGGGACCCGTTTAATAGTACCAATGGACTCAAGTGATATATTAGTGAATTTTGAGGTATTGGTATCATAACAAGTGTTTTGGACTTGTAGGAACAAGAATTATGATGATTTGAATTGAATTCAAGGTTAATATGCCTATTTATGAGGTTGATTGAAGAATTTATTTGTGTGAATAAATAATAGTCTTTGAATCTCAAACTTCAATAGAATCTACATTAGGATTTTGTGAGCCTATGTCGAAAACTTGGGAATGTTTGGAGATTGCTATAAATAGATGCAACTATTTGAAATTGGGGACATTGATGATATAAATTTTTTTATCAGACTTTGTTCCTTTAGGTATCTCGTACTTAGGTCTGTGATACATTAGCGTCACACGACCTTTTACTTGATGGGAGTGACTAATCCAGGAACCGGTCATCCCTAACCTCCGTAAAAGGGGGGAACAGAACATAGTGAGGTGTCTCCCATATCCGATGATGGTGGGGGAAATGAAGGGAATTTGGTTGGGAAAACCAAATTTTGTGGAACACTTCAAACCGGATGACCCTTCACTCGAGAGTGGACACCAATCATTCTAAGATACAATAGCCTCCTTCCTCCTCCCTTCTCCATTGTCTCTCACAGGTTATTGCTTCAGTGGGCGTCAGGGGTCTAGGACCATCGAGTGCACCATGGTAGGTCTAATAGAAGTTGAAGAAACCCACAACCATCTTCCACTGTGGCGTCCGAGCGGCTGGCAGAGCTGGAGTCTGTGGCCTTTGGTGGTGGGATGGTTTCCCTGGAGCTGGCGAGCTCTGTCATGAGCAGATGGAAGGAGGGATTGGGAAAAAAAAGACAAATGCTTCAAAGACGATCTGGAACCAGGCTTGAGTTCCCAGGGAGGCTGCAGTTCCTTCTTGACTTGCTTCCAGAGCAAGGAGACGAATAGGGAGCAAAGCCCCAATCTTGCCTCTTCCGCTGCAGATCCAAGCATGAGGTCTATCAATCCATGGATCTATCTCCAAGCACTGAGACTAGCCATCAAGGTGTGTGGACTCCTATCATGCTCTAAGATGCTGGAATCGGAGGACGGTGAGGCCATGCCCGCATTCTCCCTGTGCCACGACGCTTGCGCACGACAGGGGACAGAGAAGGTGGGTCCTCTTTGCGGAGACACCCAACGGATGAGCCCACGGTTCTTCCAATCCCTTCCTCTCTAATGATGATAGAGTGGTCAGAGGGGTGTGTATCCAGTCGAAGGAGAAGCATCCACCATCTAGCCTTGAGGAGGGCACTATCTTCACCCATCTCCCGACATAGCCTCTGTGTGCGGCAGAGTCCTCAGTGCGGCGTGCAGGACCAGGCCCTCGGAGGAGACTGGGAGAGATAAGCAGCAGGACCGATCCATCTTAATCAAACCCTGAACCGGGCCTAACCCAGCAAACCAGCCGGCCCAGCGCAAGCGAGGAGGTGTCCTAGTGGCCACGTGGCGGGCCATGAGTGGCCGAAAGAGGTAAATATCACAGATCTTAGATAAATCCTAATAAATCATAGGAATGTCAGAAAAATACAAAAAAAAATATCCACAGACTCAAAAAAATGCTCTCTTTATTATGAAATCCCTAGATCAGTCATTTGATGCACATTTACTGATCCTATATAGTTTTGATTATAATACCTCAACTAGATTTCACTAAATGAAATAAATTGTATACAGCGGACATAAATTCTCAGAAAATTCTTATAGAATCCTAATGATTACTAAAACCAATTTATGGAATATAATATGAATATTATTCTGAAATAATAGGTCTTTCTTCATTAATGACTAGTTACATGCTTTAATCTCATATTAATTATCGATAATAGATAAGGCATCAGAAAAATATGAAATTTGTACCAGACCTGACTTATGCCATACAGATCAGTATAAAAATATCAAAAACATATTTAAGATCAGATGGAACCTAGAATTGGCCAAAACCTAATTTGGACCTAAAATACCTAGAATATGATGAACTTTTATTAATGATGATTAATTTCTATTAATCAGGTGATGACCAGAGATGTAGATGATCCAGAATATATATAGGAATCTCAGAACTCAGGTATGTGGGTTTATATTTAAGTATATGACTATGGTTTTCTTGCTTGAAATCATGATATGTATGCATGCTCTCTTCTATTTGCAAATATTGGATGTAGTAGCACTATATAGTACTCGATGTTTTATCGCTTGTAAACATAAATGAATGTAGATGCTTTGTAGTTATTGAAGGTGCTCATTATCCCCCTTACGAGGGAATGGATTAATGTTGGCTAGTACACCTCCCTAGAGCACACGGTGTACAGGGAGTCTCCCTAGAGTACTTGGTACAAGTGATGGGCCCAATATTTATGTTTTGGTACTAGTCCACCTTGATAATGCAATTCATCTAGGAAAATGACTTAAATTGGCGTATTTCGCTTAATAAAGAAGTGTTTTCTATGATTTTCTTTCCTTCTGCAAATCTTTTTCAAAATTATGAAAGCCATAAATATATGTATCTTTCTTCCCATGTACACAACACCTTGTGTGTTGATTTGTTGTTTCATGTATGTTTTAGGTTCAAAGATAGCTGGGGAGAAAAGTACAGGATGTGAGCAAGTTGTTCAGGTTGTACCTATTGTGAAGATCCTAGTTAGCATACATGTTCTTAGACTTGTAAATCATCTTTCAATATGTAATTGTAATTCATGTTGTAATAAGTCCATTTTGTATAAAAATACATGTTGAATGTTGAGTACGTTATGGTTGTATGTTCATGTATGTGTATTATGCTTCCGCATCACTTTCTGATATGATTGGATGATGTTTTCGGATTATGAGCTCTCATTCCCAATAGGGTTTGGAGAAGCCAAAATCTGGGGACGTCACAATAATACTATACAAAATTATAGGTGGCTAGAAAGTGTTGTCTTGTAGTTTATGAGCCTAAAATTGTGGTCGTGTCTAAAGATAGGGTTTCACCACACGGTGATGATATGATATATTATACTTTAATGGCAGCTAATGTGGTTCATGTGACTCCCTAAATTGTCCATGTGAAATATATACCACTACTAGTGCCTCATGGTGAATACAATATATTAGAAGATGCATAAGGTGGCTTCATTGGGTGGCCAAAAAATGGATTGCCTATGGGAAGGTATATATATTGCATTTGTGTTTGTGAGTATCTTTTATTTGTCATATATATGTTTTCAATTAATACAAGAATATTTGCAGACCCCACTACCAAATAATCCCCTATGGTTTCTCCTCCAAAGTTTCTTGCTCCTACTCTAATTCCACAGTAATCGTTCCACTCTCTAGGGATCCAGTGTTAGCGCTTATCTCGATGGTTAGAGAATATTCAACATGGGTCCAATATGTTGATCCATTTGCCAAAGGAAAAACTAGGACACGATCATGCCACTAGCATCTTTATACAAGATATGATGGAGCTACTTGAGCTTGAATGTCAAAATACCTTTATAATAGAAGAATGAATATGGTGAGATCTTGTAGCTAAATACCTCATTCTATGTATATATACTTATATATTAAATTATTTTTTATATATTAAATCATTACATATGTTCTTATAACCACATGTATGTCGAGACTAGAACATATGAATTACTCAATGTGACATTCTTGATTCCGTCACTAGTTAGTGGTGTAGATACTGAATAAAAAAATTACTTTGATTATTTCTCTACTACATGCAACTATTTTGTTGTTGTGGAAAATGACATGATTTTGGCATCTTTCAATGTTAGGTTAGTTTCCATTACTTTGCTTGTGATTTTAATCAATGTCTAGAATTTATTAACATATAATATTTTTTTGTCTTGTTCCTTATTTAGCAATGAAATTGGTAGTTTTTGGTGATCATCCCAATCACTCTTACAGTGTATTATGTTTTCCCATTGGGCAACAAATTGGCGAGAAAGGGACACCCATTAAAATTCATATTTGTAGGGTAAGTCTAATTATTTATCCATAGACATTAATTATTGTATCATTATATCTACTTAATCAAGCAACATGTATTCCTTTAACTTATAGGGGGGTAAAAACATTGTGTAACATTGGAGTATCTACCCATAGACAAAAGAAATCAATATCATGGAGGAGTGTTAAGGTAGTTTTATGAGTCTAAATCTAAGGCCAACTCTGCTTATTTTTTTTATTAACATCTAGCATAATTGTGAATTTGTAGTGCCCTACACAAGATAATGACTAGGCATGTGGATACTATGTATTGAAGTATATGGGCTTCATTGTAAGAGAAGCATCATAGGACATTTAGGATATACAATGAGTAATATAGACATTGATCACAAGTGTATAATAGAATTTGAATTATAAATTGCCTTAAATAGTATTATCATATGATTTGTATCATTCTCTTTCTAGGTATTTAACACCCAAAGTCCTTATACACGAGACACTCTAGATGATTTACAAGAATTGCAGGCTCAAAGCTTCATAGCTTATGTTGATTTTGAATTTTATTTTGGTTGATTATCTATGAAACTTTGAATCTCTTTATGAATTATGAATGTGTATGGAAATACAACTACATTAGGAAGATATGTATATGAATGCAATGGGGAAATTGAATATGTGGATGTGAATGTGGATATGTTTATATATGTATTTGTAATTGCAGTTTTTGTAGGTTGAAATGGGTTGTTATTAAGTTGAATACAAGATGTAACTTATTTTTGATTAGAACATAAAGTTCTGCATCTTGTCGAGCAACCATACAACAAGTCAACAAACTTCTATAAAAATACACATATTATGACATCAATTATATGCAAAAACCAACATCAAAATATTTTTGTGTTACTTTTGTAGCACATAAATGATATCACTGAACAATCTTGTCAGTAAACTTTTTAACTAATAAGACATTCTATTACATTGAATTTTGGGATGGAAACTGGCGTTGAACATGTGTCATGTTAGTTTCTTATTAAAATTTATGATTATGTTCAAATCTAATAATCTAGCATTCATAAGCGTACTACATTGGTTATTCAAAAAATAAATATCATAACATATTTACCACTCATTTTTGTAATAGGAAAAATGTAACAGACCAAATTTGTTATTTAGACATGTTCTTTGTGTTGGTTTTTTTATCCTAGGTGTGAACTTTTATAACTATTGTAGTTATCCTAGACGTTAGTTTTTCCTTCCTCCACTAATGAATGTCATACCCAGTAGTCAGTAGTGTCAAACACCTAAGCGTTTCCTTGAAACTAATGTTCTCTATTTTTTTAACCAAAATTGTAGCATCATAATCTATCTTAGTGTCATTAAAGTCAATTTTCCTCATATGATTAAATTGATTTCCATTCGATTTGAGCTTGATTTCTTGAATTGATTGCTCATTTAGAGAGTAGAGATCATGAAACTTTGAATTGGATCCTCAAATAGATGCTTAGGATTCCAATGCAATCACAGAAGGAATCCTAAGAAATGAATGAATCGTGAACTGTGGGTAATGAAGCATCGAGTCCATGGGGAATTTAGTCCTTTTGCATATCACATTTTGTAAGAAGGTGGAATCAGTTGGTCTTAGATTGGTCATTGGAGTCATTGAGTTGTAACAACTTCTATAAGTATGTAGATGGTGGAGGTGAAACCCACATGTCCTAGTGTTATTTCGGTGTTGAGTAAACACCTCTATAAATACGTACCTTGCCCTGCAATCTTTAATCAACCATAAGTTTATAATTATTCTCTAAAAACCAATTTAAAAGTTGTTCTTAACAAATGGTTTTGAAATTATTTCTTAAAAATGTTGTCTTTTGGGTACAACCCTTTATTATATTGTGATTGATCTGTCGGCTTGTAGGTGAGTTAGTAGAAATTTTGATAAAGGCTATAAAACATAGGATAATGTTTCTTACATATTTGTATTTGCAAATAACTCTCATCAATTGTCTGTCCCTTGAATGGCTCATACCACACAACATATATATGAATAAAACAACAATCATTTCAACATTCATATCATCAACCACAAGGTTTATACAAGATATCAGATGGCAAAAAAGGGAGATACATAATAAAAGGAACTTGGAAATGCATCAAGATAGACTGATATTTAATGTTAAATGTTTGAAGATAAACATATGCATAACATAGCAGAGGTATGATCTTGGTAATTATTATTGTGTACTTGTTACATAAAATAATAAAATTGGTACACATAAGCTCAATCATTTGAGTATGCAATGCTGAACATATAAAATAACAAGTTTAAGGTAACATACTTCCTTGAGCAAAAGTTAATATAATCACAAGAAGGAATTCAACAACATTTAAGACTTTCTTTCTAACATGCAAGCATATTTTTAGTTAATTTTTGTTATATCATAGAACTTCATCATAAGGACTTCTAACAACTTCTCAAAGGAAGGGTCCATGAGGGACAGGAAGGCTAAAACCAAGAATTAACCCTATTTCTAACTCATGGGTACCTCAATGCTAAAATCCAATAGCTAACCCTACTTCAATATTGTGATAGACCTCAAGATTATAAACTATACACCAAACATCTTTCAAAGGTTGTCTCACTTTTAAAAGAAATAGGTACACTGACCCTTGTTCCCTTACCCCAATAATATTGGAAGGTACAAGAAGTGTTGTATAATGGAAAAGTATGTTCATGTTTGAAGTTTTATCAAGATATAATAATCAAGGAACGACATAGTATTAATAGGGAACATATAGCTCAAACAAGTACATATTGCCAAATTTTTTTGACATACTGGTACATTTTTTTATAATACCACTACTATGGCAAATAAGTGGTATATGATACCTTGAGATTAGAGCACTAGATTAAGAATATTGATTATATCTTTGAAAAGAATCATTCAAAGGGATCTTGACATACAAGGAAATATGCTTTAATAAAAATCAAAAGACTTCGTAATCTTAATCATTTCCATCAAGGTTCGATATTTCACATAATATTAGTGTGATTTCTCATAATATCTAGTTTCTTATCTACATTAGTTCATGTAAGTCCATCATCATATTTCATATTACATCATCAGTAATTAATGAGTTTGGGTGAAATATATCCACTAGATCAATGACATCAATATTCGATTTTGTGGATCTTAATAGTGAAATCATAATATTTGATAAGAACTATATGGCTTAAGAATCATCATATCCATTTAAGTCATAAATTATGTTATATAGTCACCATTGTAGTACAAGAATAATGGTGATATTTTTTGATATAAGGCGTGAAAATTACTAATATGGTTTTACAAATCAATATGGGACACCGTTGGATCATTTTTTATACAAGAGTATATATCTAGCTTCAACATTCCATATTGTTCTCATTTAGTGTCTCAAGATCATATTTAGCATGCAAAGATGGTATAGTTAAAAAGTTGGTTGATCATGCATAAAATCGTACTATAATAAGTTGATTTGATTCATTATTTGGTCATGATCTATCATAGTAGGCATTATTTATTTGACAATACAAGTCAGTCTAGGTCTTGAAACCATTTTCAAAAGACAATTTCCACTTTTTTGATAGAAAACATAATAGGAATTATATCTTTGCAATGGGATCGATTTAGTATCATTTATACAAGAATTGTGATTTGTGCGAAGAGAGGTAAAGGTATTAACCAAAAGGAAAAAAATTGCTGACCATTAATGGGCGGCCCACCATGGACTTGGGATGATCTGATGATTGCCCATATTTGTCTCCATTGAGGTTGAGAGAAGGGTCTTGTGAGGGTCGGTGATCTCAGATGTTGGTAAATTATGGACCAACACACAATCTTGTAGATGGAGGCTTGTCTACTCCACCCTGAACACCTAGACGCAAGGGAGCATGGCACAAAGATGTATCCTCACTATCAAGAGGACCAAAGACATGAAGGAGGCTTGCAATGCCACCATAGGATTCTTCTCCTCTTCATTACAACACTGCTAACTCAATGGTGGGCATGATTCAGTATGAAGGTGCCTAAGGCAGAATGCCCAAGTAACCCTTTGTTGGGTTTTAGGGGAGACGGAGAAGGAAGCGGAAACAAAAAAAATTTTCTCCCCCAACCCATACTGAGGAAACGCGTCAAAATCTATATATTAGGAAAGGATGGTTTGTGGAATCATACCTTGTCCCGAGGCTTGCTCGGCGACAATACCTCGCGCAATGCACGGTCTTTAACTCCGGTCTTCTACGACGTCTGTGCAGCTCCTGGTTACACAAGGACTGATGACTCCTCCTCGAACCGGACTGTCGGATGACAGTTGTCCTCCTGAGCGGCAGTGTCCTCCCGCCTCTGTAGTAGTCCACACGGACCACCTGGAAATCCACACTCCTTGTCCCACAAGGAAGTGGAAGGAGTCACACCCTCCTATTGACGTACTAGTCGCCAACACGCTCTCCTGCTGCCAGTTGCAACTGTAGTTGTCCTTCTCTTGCTGCACCTCCCTTTTGCGGGAAGCACTTGCTGCGGCTCTCTTTCGGTTACCAAACTAGAGAGAACGACAACTCGCAGAGAAACTGGTTGCACTGAGTTGTTCTCTGAGAAGCCCCACTACCTCTATATATATAGGAGGTTCATGGGACATGGTTCTCTATCCCGGGCAATATGGGACTAAACGCAGGAGTAGAAGGATTCGAGATTTTCCACAAAAAGCAACCGGTTCGCACCATGAAATGATCGGTTCATAGCTGAACCGATCGGTTCGGTCCTTGAGCCAATCGGCTGGACCTAAGCCAACCGTTTGGGGCACTCCAACCAATTGGTTGGTGCCCTGAACCGATCGGTTCATGGTCCTAATCCGGCCCAAAAAGACTTTCCTTGTTTCTTTCCCAAATGGTACCGAATACCAATATTATTCCCAATAAAATTGAGAAATTTGAAACCAAAGGAAAATTCTCACCGACCTGACTTTCCCAAGTTGCTCGGTTGCACCAGTTGAACCGATCGGTTCAACACTTGAACCGCTCGTTTCACTCTGTGCATGAGCCGATCGGTTCAACAATTGAGCCGACCGGTCCATCAACCTCAGTCGACCGGTTCAACACTTGAACCGATCAGTTGGGAGTGCAGGTTGTGTAGAATCAGTCAATTACGATTTCAATCAATCCGATACTCCAATCAACGCGTCCAACAACTTGAACAATATGATATTGAGCTATCGGTTAATTGAGTGTTTAATTGAACTACTAAACTCCTTTATTAATCAATCTAAACATTGCTTTGTGGACAAAACTCCTCTTCCAGGTTAAATCCTATGTGTGTGACCCTGCAGGTCCATTTCACATTGGCAGTGAAAGTCCATAACACTTATGACTTCACAAGCAAAGAGAGGTGCCTAGTCACACATCATTGCTACCCAAGTGAAAGTAGAAAGTTGGAGAACAACTTTCATCCTACAATCCGTGAATAGAGTTACAGTGAATGTATAGTTCCTTTGTTCACTAATATCCCCAATGAACTCAAGGCATGGAACAGTCATCCTGTCAATGTTCGTTCACTTTCTTGATCTCAGAGTAGATTGAAGGAGATATGTATGACATCAATATCACATACTGATTCACACATGCGTGCGCATGCCTATCTCAATCCTACTCATCAAGTGGCCTTGGATATCAAACTCCCTCAGGAGGGACAAATCCCATATCTATCACTCACCCCTCAAAAGCCCCATGTGTCAAAGCCACCCAATCATCACCTTTATAAAAACCCATGTTTCAGGACTGCGTTTGATGATGTCAAAGTGTGCCCAATGACATGTGTTGAGTGCAGTGATTTCTGGTCTAAGAATCACACTCACCACCATCACTGTGAGTACTAACTGTGACTACCATCTCATGGTTCCATGTGTCAAACTCACGGTGGGTCTGTCTGGTACACTTATTCTCTAACAAGTACCTATGTGTTTGGTTTGATATCTCTATATCATGACTAATGAGATTCTGTCATCAACCAACACCACAATCTAGTCTTGTGTGTCATTGCTGTCTATCTACCTTCCACAATGACATCCGACTAGGGACAAAACAAGAATGTACAAACTCTTAACATCCATATGATCTCATCGTTCAGGTCCTCAACCTGAAGGCATACGTCATTGAGTACTGTCATTCGCTAGACATTCAATCTTGTTCTATCACTATCTCATATGACTGAACCAGAATGAATTGGAAGCTTGCCTTTGATGTTTATCAAATCAATCTTAATGTATCCCACCAATCATCCCATGATTGGCTCTCAGGGCATACATACCAACAGACTCCCACTTGCACTGCGAGCCAATCACCCTTGAATCATATTCATAGTGATCTTCAAACATGTCCTACATGTTACTGTTCTCTAGTGCTAACATAGTGAGTAATGGCAACACCTTGCCAAAGTCAGTATAAATTGCACGTCTCTCATCTCTTCGTTGTACGTCACACGTATGAGATGGAGTTTCTGTAATTTGCGATCTAGTATTCCATTGCTAACCTTTAGCCACATTGCATGATCAAGGATTCCAAACTTGTCATCAATGAGTGGAATATGAGTTCATCTCATGAACTTCCAGATCCATATAGTATCCACTGTTGTTCACTAACACACAGATACTCGACATTTCCCTTTTAAATGGTTTTATTGGAACACTTCCAATTATCAACAAACTTTAACTTTCATATATATCCTATATATATTTTGCGATTAATTTTCTGTCCTTTCGGAAGTTCGCATCAATGTAACTCCTTACATCGAACTCTTCCTTATCACCATAGAACTAGTACTTCATAAGTACTTATCATGTTCTCATGGTACTCCAGTAACCCTTACTGGAAATAGACAGACATCCACTCATCATGTCCCACATACGAGTTATCAGGATGAGCACATCATATTTCCATGTCCTACATACAAGATGATGAATGCATTTTATTCTTGCCATGTCATACATGCAAGACAATGGGATGATTACATACATGATAGATCCATATCTATTCTTAGTTTTCCCATTCTTCATAAGAATTGGACACTTGGCCTTGGGATACTAACTCCATGTAACATGGACAAGTTTTCTCCCACTGAATCTGTGCATACTGAACCCTTCAGTATAGATTGCCAATGTATGCTTTCTCTTTCCAGGTCAAGAGATTTTCGAGAACTATCTCTATAGATCTCTATTCCTATCATATAGGAAACATCTCTATCTTCCTTAAAGATAATTTCCACTTTTTTATTTCCATTTTAGCACATTTCCATTTCACATCAACATGTGGAATGTGATTACGCTCCCACTAAATCACAGATCCCTTCCTTATCTTTGACATATCAGTCAAACCCTTTGACTATATCATCAAAGCAAAGATCCAATATTGAGTTGCTTGTACTCAATCAATCACATTGATTAGTCCATTGTAACTTATAGACTTAATTTGCATTAGTGGATTCATAAACCTCATAGGTTGTGTCACGTACACATCCTTGTTTTATTCTTCATAGGAATGTAGTTTTAGTATCCATATGCCAAATGTCTTAGTCATTAAGTTGCAATCAACACACATCATCCTTCTAAAAATGTTATCCATGTGTCTTAACACTTAAGACTTATTTGCACTTATGGATATGATCCAATGAGTGCTACCATCAAGGTCATACCTTATGGCTCACATGGAAGTCATTTAGGATGTAATGGTTCTATACCATAACTCAAAATTTGATTCCTCATATTCATCTAGATAGTTGACTCATCATATGAACAACTCATCACATAGATAATTGAGGTTTATCTATCAAGGATATACGAACTCACAACTCCTTGTGATTCTTAATGTCCTTTATTAGTGTGGGGTATTCTTTTATTAAGAAGAATTCAGTTATTTTGATAATCATTCTCTAACTCCTTAAAGTATGATTCCTTCTTGATTTAGACATCACCATGCCTTAATCATGAGTTCACTATGATACACTATCATAATCACTCATAAGGATCTCAAACATTTGGTTCAAGTATTTCATTCATTGATCTCATCAAGAATTAACACTTTACCAAATTTTCACTTCATCTATGATAATCTTGAACACTTCAAGATATTCATATTGGTATTTCTCTAAAAACCATTTGAAGTATTAGCATTTGTTCCAATAGGTATGTAAATACATCACATGTATCATACCTAATAGGATAATCATTCTCCCACTACCTTTAATGAAGATTGATTAATCATGTCCAAGATATTCATGTCTCATTCTGGTTCTCTAACCAAAAGAGTCTAGATTTATCCATCACATGGAAACTAGAAATGAATTTCTCATGATTGATGCTAATTAGATTGTTTGAGGTATCAATAACCTTTAGGTATCATTTTATCTTATGCATATCAAATACCACAAGATAAACAAGACATTGCCACAAAGATCATATCTTTAAGATTGAAACATCAACTTTATTAATTGCCATCATTGTCATACAATATGCAATAATAAAGTGTTTCTATCTATTGGAAATATATGAAATAGCAGTTCTCAACTCTACTTCGTGCCCTTTAGGCTGAAATAAACTGAAAGGTACTCCTATATATGGCAGCAACACTTGCTCCAATGATGGGTACTTCTTTCTTAGTCCTGTCACAAAGGCCATCACTTCTTTGTGGATATTGCATATCATATATGACATATCCATATCTTGGTATCATATACCTCAGATTAAGAAGCGGTTCATTTCATGATACCTTAGGTGGAGATCTCCATCCCCTCCTTCCATCTTCTTTTGTTCTTCCAGATATAGAGGGCAATTCCTCATACTCCCTTTCCCCATGTGCCTTGAGGCTGAAGACGGCTTGGATTGTTGGCTAGCATCAGAACACTTCTCTGCTTTGCCCTTATCCTTGCCCTTAATAATTACCTTTCTCTTTGATCATATCAAAGATTATGGTTTGTCTTTCTTCATCTTTTCCTCTGCTATCCTCAACATGTCCAACAACTCTATTCAACACTTGTCAAAGTTGTTCATGTTGTAGCTTATCATGAATTGTATGATTCTCGCAAAGTTTGCAGTATCATACCAATAGCCAACCCTTGGCTCAGAGGGAATCCTTCTTAGTCAGGTCTTTCCACATGCCCAATCACATTGAGTGTGTGAATACCTTACTGGATCTCCTTCTGTCATGACATACTAGGACAGTGTCTTGGAGACATCATGTATCTCATGTTGTCTCTACAACTCATAGTTCATAGAACACAACATCAAGCACTCCTCATCAATGTCTTCCTCGGTATGCTTCCATAAGCATACTTTCAGCCATTGATGTGGTGGGATCGAGTTCATCTGGTTCTGGTATAACTAGGACTTAGAGCTTTTGCTCTTTGATTGAGAACACTTCTCATCATCCTAACCAGTCGTGGAATTATTCCCATTTATGTGTTGGTCTCAAGGACCGATCGCAAATAAAAGTTGTTGTTGTTTGTTGCCATTTGTACTACAAAAGGAAAATATGCAATTTTAGTCCAAAAACTCATTTTTGACTTATTTGATTGATTTGAAAAGTTTTGACGATATAATTAGGCCTTTAATTAATTATCGCTCCCACTATTTTAGTTCAAATTGATAGTCCTCACTACTAAGATTGCAGCGTACAACCTTCTAGTGGGCAAGATCCTGAAATCCTCTATGCCATGGACCAGCTAGGGCTATCACCCACAACATAGATCTCTCAGGTAGGCAACTTTTGCCAATTGCATCATATGCAACTCTTAATAAGATGTCATATACAACTCCTTGCAAATATCATCTCCATGCCTCAAGGTACTAGATCCCATTTAGATCACCTTTTTAAGTCCGACCCAAAGCAAACACGATGAACATGCACCCTACTAGGGCAGACCCACACATTCATCCTTCACGCTTCCACGAGATAGACGGTGCACCACGCTAGGGCGTGCCCACACTTGGTCGATCAAGCTTTTCATGTGTGTCGCATTTGGAAGGCATCTAAAACTTTATATTTTAATGAAGGATTTGGTTTTTATATACATATACATATCCAATCACCACAATACATAGTATGTATAATATACATTCTATATCCCACAGAAAACATGCATAAAATGATAAAAGCGATGATTATGGCCATCCTAATGTGATTCCTCGAGCCAAGACGAATCACGGTCATCTAGGTCTACATCACATGCAACCTTTACAAGATGAACTTCTGTGTCTTTGCCTTCCGAGATGATCAACTCATCACATGAATGATCTGCTCTCTCTGGCCGGTCGTCTGGGTGCCACCAGCCGATCGGTTGGCTCCTCCAACCGATCGGTTCGCCTGGTAGTCGTGCATCTCGTCATGTCGGCCACCCGCTCGTCTCACTCCTCGAACCGGTCATCAACCGATCGGTTCACTCCTTGAACCGACCGTCTGGAACGTCAACTGATGGGTTCACACATTGAACTGATCGTCTGGGCTGTCGTATGATGGCCTCCGGTCTTTGACATAACAGGAAATAAAATTCTATCTTGTTTATTACATTGCTTTAAAAAGGGAAACCGCGAGTTACATTCGGGGGGAGCAAAGGTAGGAAATAATCTCGAATTATATTGAGTTACATCAGGAATACGAGATAGGGAAGATCGGTGCGCAGACCGAGATGCAAGCAACCACAAACAACCACACACAAATAGGGGTTTATAGGCCATAATCATGCTACACACATCCACCACAAAACTCGTTTAAGGGTGACACGTATCGAGTGCATTAATAATACATATCATATATGTAATTTGGGATTTGAGGATTTAGGATTGGACATGCATAAAGCCGATATTATTTGCATTGTATGAAATAAATAAAGGCGACAAACCAAAATCGATCAAATCGATATTCCTAAAATATAGAGAAGTTGACGTGGCTCTGATACCACTGTTGGGTTTTAGGGGAGACGGAGAAGGCAGCGGAAACAAAAATTTTTTTTCTCCCCCATCCCATACCGAGGAAATGCGTCAACGTCTATATATTAGGAAAGGATGGTTTGTGGAATCATACCTTGTCCCAAGGCTTGCTCGGAGACAATACCTCACGCAATGCGCGGTCTTCAACTCCGGTCTTCTATGACGTCTGTGCAGCTCCTGTTCACACCGGGACTGACGACTCCTCCTCGAACCGGACTGTCGGATGACAGTTGTCCTCCTGAGCGGAAATGTCCTCCCGCCTCTGTAGTAGTCTACACGGACCACCTGGAACTCCACACTCCTTGTCCCACAAGGAAGCGGAAGGAGTCACACCCTCCTATTGACGTACTAGTCACCAACATGCTCTGCTGCTGCCGGTTGCAACTGCAGTTGTCCTTCCCTTGCTGCACCTCCCTTTTGCGGGAAGCACTTGCTCGGGCTCTCTCTCGGTTACCAAAACCAGAGAGAATGACAACTCACAGAGAAACTGGTTGCACTGAGCTGTTCTCTGAGAAGCCCCACTACCCCTATATATATAGGAAGGTCATGGGATAGGGTTATCTATCCCGGGAAATACGTGACTAAACGCAGGAGTAGAAGGGTTCAAGATTTTCCACAAAAAGCAACCGGTTCACACCCTGAAACGATCAGTTCACAGTTGAACCGATCAGTTCGGCCCTTAAGCCGATCGACTGGACCTGAGTCGACCGTTTGGGGCACTCCAACTGATCGGTTGGTGCCCTAAACTGATCGGTTCATGGTCCTAATCCGGCCCAAAAAGACTTTCCTGGTTTCTTTCCCAATTGGTATCGAATACCAATATTATTCCCAATCAAATTGGGCAATTTGAAACCAAAGGAAAATTCTCACCGACCTGACTTTCCCAAGTTGCTCGGTTGCACCAGTTGAACCGATCAGTTCAACACTTGAACCGCTCGTTTCACTCTGTGCATGAGCCGATCGGTTCAACAATTGAGCCGACCGGTCCAGCAACCTCAGCCGACCGGTTCAACACTTGAACCGATCGGTTGGGAGTGCAGGTTGTGCAAAATCAGTCAATTGCAATTTCAATCAATCCGATACTCCAATCAACGCGTCCAACACCTTGAACAATATGATATTGAGCTATCGATTAATTGAGTGTTTAATTGAACTACTAAACTCCTTTAGTAATCAATCTAAATATTTCTTTGTGGACAAAACTCCTCTTCCAGGTTAAATCCTATGTGTGTGACCCTGCAGGTCCATTTCATGTTGGTAGTGAAAGTCCATAACACTTATGACTTCACAAGAAAAGAGTGGTGCCTAGTCACACATCATTGCTACCCAAGTGAAAGTAGAAAGTTGGAGAACAACTTTCATCCTACAATCCGTGAATGGTGTTATAGCGAATGTATAATTCCTTTGTCACTGATATCCCGAATGAACTCAAGGCATGGAACAATCATCCTATCAATGTTCATTCACTTTCTTGATCTCAGAGTAGATTGAAGGAGATATATATGACATCAATATCACATACTGATTCACACATGCGTGTGCACGCCTATCTCAATCCTACTCATCAAGTGGCCTTGGATATCAAAATCCCTCAAGAGGGACAAATCCCATATCTATCACTCACCCCTCAAAAGCCCCATGTGTCAAAGCCACCCAATCATCACCTTTATAACAACCCATGTTTCAGGACTGTGTTTGATGATGTCAAAGTGTGCCCAACAACATGTGTTGAGTGCAGTGATTTCAGGTCTAAGAATCACACTCACCACCATCACTGTGAGTACTGACTGTGACTACCATCTCATGGTTCCATGTGTCAAACTCACGATGGGTCTGTCCGGTACACTTGTTTTCTAACAAGTACCTATGTGTTTGGTTTGATATCTCTATATCATGACTAATGAGATTCTGTCATCAACCAACACCACAATCTAGTCTTGTGTGTCATTGCTGTCTATCTACCTTCTACAATGACATCTGACTAGGGACAAAACAAGAATGTACAAACTCTTAACATCCGTATGATCTCATCGTTCAGGTCCTCAACCTGAAGGCATATGTCACTGAGTACTGTCATTCTCTAGACATTCAATCTTGTTCTATCACTATCTCATATGACTGAACCAGAATGAATTGGAAGCTTGCCTTTTATGTTTATCAAATCAATCTTAATGTATCCCACCAATCATCCCATGATTGGCTCTCAGGGCATACATACCAACACCCTTATCCTATGGATGTGGAAGATAGAGGAAAGAAAAGCAAGGACAAGATAGAGAGTGTGTGTGATATGGCCACAAAAAAAGATGGAAGGAGAGGGAAATGAAAGAGGGAGGAGAGACAATGAAGGAGAAGGAGTCAATTTGATGTGACGAGGGTGTGTATGGCCAACATCACTCAACATGTCTGACCATGTTGTCATCATGCCCCTAAACAACTAGGTGTAGGTGATGATATATGGGACCTTCAATAAAGTCAAGCTCCATGGGATTTAATCCAGAGGAGCCTATTGTCAGCAAGCCCAAGAAGATCGATGATGTGGAAAAGCACTAGAAAATGAGGAATAAGGGGCTAAAAGTGTATTAAACTTGCAAAAATCATAACTGAAAATAGTAGGTCCGATTAAGGTGAAATTTTAATCATTAATTCATAAATGTATTCATATCCTTATATAAAAAGATTGAGTTAAACATGAAGAAGTTGAAGGGTCTCAACTATTCAAATTACAACCAATGGTACACTTGCATTAAATTGTTGCATAATTGAGTCCAAATTGATAAGTCATCAATCACAAATCTACAATAAGTAATATATGATATGAAGTAGTCAATGTGATGAACAAAGAGGTTATTAAGTAAATTGAGCATATTCTGAGTGAGGAAGTGCATTACACAGAGTAGAGATAAAATTCAATTCATCACACTATTCCTTGATGTCGTCCCTCCTCCTGTCGTACCTCCCTTAAGTGGAATCAGAGAGGCATAATGACCAAAACCACTAGAATAGAACATTCCTCGTTGAGAAATGGATACCAGGTAAACCCCAACTTTGTTGATTACACCAGTGATGAGGTTAAGATGTGAAATCCAAGAGGAGTACCATTATGTTTATTTTTTGGAGGAAGATGACTAGGACCAGAAGACATCCACTTACTATGTTATGGCAATGGCAATACCTTTTACTCCAATATCAAGACAAGGAAGTACAACAATAATGTCTCAAATTGAAGGATGTGGATAGAAGTTGGATCACTGAGGAAGCTCTCCTCTACACCCACATCCAATTCTACTTTTACAACATGATGGAATCTACCTAATGATTAATTGAGCCACCCCAATTGTGTAGACATGAACCTTTTCCAAAATGCCTGCATCAACATGTTCCACCCTCTCCTTAGCTTCTTCATGGAGGAAATATATAAAGTGCTTTTTTTCTCATGGATCCTACAAAATCCTTTGGTCTATGCAAAACTCACAATAAATTCATTTAGGCCAAGTGGGAGGTGGTTGGGAACTCCTTTCATACTATTGTGATTGAATCCTTCATCTAAGAAGACATTGATCATGAGCTCTGTAATTACCTTATGATCTTCATCCCAATGTAAAAGTACCTCAATGGTAAAATGACCTCAATCTGATATCTCTCATTAACACGAGGTTGAATCTCATCTCTAAAGTCCTCAATGAAAGAATTAAGCACCCCATTAATAGAGGGATGTCACAAATCAAGCTTCATTCTTAGAAGAACCAAGAACAATAATATTCTCCTAGTTAAGGGGATGGTCTACTAGTTAAGACAAAGAAGAGTAAGAAGAAGTTAGAGGTGATCAAACTTGATTTATCAATGGAATTCGACAGAGTAGTTGGAACTTCATTTATGACACCCTTCACAAGGCAATTTTCCCTTTGAAGAACATGATTATGCAAATCATAATGAGTGGAAAAATATCTATCCTCCGGGAGGGAACCCCTATGTATCCCTTCAAAGCATGACAAGGGGTATCACAAGGAATCCTAATTAGTCCCTATGTCCTTGTTCAGTGTCTTGATGACAAACAATGGCATCCTATACATATCTTGAAGGATATACTTCCCTTGACATGTGTCATCTTTGTAGACAACATACTTCCCATGTGTGAGGCCTGCACTTTTTAGGCCTGCACAATGAAGAAAACTCTACAAACTTTTATAATGCCTCGGTCGAAGTCATATCAATTGATAGAACTTGCTACCTCTTCTTAATGAATTCATTCAGGGATGAATAACGAGATTTGAAAAATAATGCCAAAATTCTATTCATCTTGGACCTAGCTATATACATATATGATCCTATCTTACATTACTAATTTAATAAGACAACACACATGACTTTCGTAGTGAATATCCAAAATAGGATGAATAGTTGTACTATTTTTCATCTATCACTTTCCAATTGGAACACCTTGGAACAATTGACGCTCCATGTCATCCGAGGTTACATGATGTAAATTGTGTGCATTTACCATTACATGTGAAAAAAATAACTAGAGGGTGAGACCATGGTGGGATGGCTGTGATGACACTAAATTTGGGGATTTACTTAAATAAAACTCTCACTAGGTGACCATGGTGGAAGCAAGATTACTATGCACAAAGACCATGGAGGGACGTGATGTGATGACTCTAAATTTTAGGATTTTGTAATCCGTTATGGTCTTAATATAAATGGGTTAATTATGGATCTGAGGTCTTATATGGTCAAATTGATTAAGTTGAACGTGTTTTGACAATGTTAGAGGTCGATTGACGTATGCTTGAAGTTAAATATCCTAATATATATACCAATTTAGAGAATCTTAATTGAAGGGTGAATGAATATGTGTTTTGGTTCAATTTTTATATGAGGGTAGTCATGGACTAAGTGATCTATGATTCAAATTTCACTTGATTTGAAGTCATAGCTAGGGATATATTCAAATTCTAAATTAAGGTTTGTATATAATTTAGGCTTCAATTTCCATGTTAGGCCCATTATGAAGCAGTTGGCCCTTTATGTGGAGAGGATTTTGGATGTTACTCTGAAGTCTAGGATGTCTGGAAAGCATCTTACCTTTAGTGGGGAAAGTTAGGGTAGGGAGGTCATCCCTTACCTTGTATCATTATGAATCAGAACGTTAGCCAAGATGATAACCATCCACACTAGCTAGAGCTCAAATTATGGATCAATGTGAGGTTCTAGTTGAGAAACCCTCACCACCTCACTTCCATAATCTTAGTAGCCCCTGGATTGGAGTGTGAGGTGGTTCTTTTGGAGAGGACCAAGTCTTGTTCCTAGCACTGTCTTGAATAGTGAGAACCATAGAGATTGACTCCCCTTCCTTTCCTCCTTTTCCATTTTGTTTTGCAGTGACCAGGAGAAAATGATCCCATATGCCTATCGAAACCTTTAATATTATAGGTTCCTCAGTTTCAAGGGTAGACATGACCACTGAGAACTGCAACCTATAGATAAAGGTTGAGTCTTTAAGGGATACAATCAAGAAAAACTACCATTTTTTGGAGATGATATCAACCTTCTAGAGGCACTACGACCGCTGGCAATGCAAATCTGGAGCCGAAAGATGTGGGGAGAGAAAAACCCCAAAATCTTCCACCCATCTCTGTCATCACCTAGAAAGGAACTGACTGGGAGTTTTAGGTTAGTGGAGGGACTTAGTGTCCTTGCCAATTCGACTCGTCAAGTTCAGATGAAGATCCAATCATCCCTGTACTTGGCCAAAGACATTCCATTTGGTGAGGGCCATTTTCCAGAGTTTTTCCTTGTGATGGTAGTCACACATTAGAGGATTTTTAAACTCCAGACCATGTGCAAGAGTTGAGAGGCCAAGTGTTGGGAAATACGACATTAGATAGGCAGTGAAAAAAATTTACTAACATGTTTCCCATTAACCACCAAACCATGTCAATAGCTATGTAATGGAAAGGATGGTTTTACAAAGATATATCCGGTCCTAGAGCAAGTCTAGTGGAAATCCTCATCGATGTAGATGTGTACTCTATCTTGGATGGTGTTTGTGCATATCCTAGTTACATTAGGACTCGTCTGTCTGCTCCTCCACACACAATTGACATAAACGTTGTTGTCTACAATGACTCCTCTCTTCACAGACTATTGGATGACGTTATCCTCCTTAACGATGGGCAAAGGCCACCTCACCTCTAGAAAAGTCCACACTAACCAAATAGAACTCCTATCATCCTGCTAGAATGGAGAGGTTGGAGTTGTCCCTCCCGTTGGTGTACTAGTGACCAACCTACTCTCCTACAACAGTGATCCTCAGTTGT
This sequence comes from Alisma plantago-aquatica, assembly GCA_963693085.1. Lineage (NCBI taxonomy): Eukaryota > Viridiplantae > Streptophyta > Magnoliopsida > Alismatales > Alismataceae > Alisma > Alisma plantago-aquatica. The sequence continues at coordinate 70,811,147 of OY856411.1, read as the reverse complement.
TTCTCTCTCATGTGTATCCCTCCCTAGACATGCAGGACTTGCTTGGGCATGCTCAGCTACCACAAATAGAGAGAACCACAATTGTTAGAAAAACTAATTCTCAATAGTTTGCATTGTGTTTTGGGAATCCCTCAGTATCGGTCTATTTATAGGCGGGAATAGGGCCAGAGTTCCCAGTTTATGCAGGAGTTGAAGGGACCAAAATATCTCAAATTTTCACAATAATTGTGGAAGCTTCACAGCTTGTGACAACCGAAATGGCCGTTTGGAAAACCCAAACCGTCGTCTCGCACATGAGATGATTGTTTTGCAGTTTCTCAATTTTTTACATAATTCAACAATTATATTCTAATTAATGCACATCCTAACATCAACGTGAATCCTTGATGCAATCAAATTGTACCCCCAAACTATCCATTTGGTGCAGACAAGACGGTCACCTCTCACCACTCAAAATAGGGCGTCTCACAGCCCGAGTCAGGCTGAATTCCAGCCAATATACAATACAATCATCCTGACATTCCAAATGTCTGTCTCAACACTTGAACTGATTGCTTGGCAGTCTAGTCAGTTGTTTTGTTGTGTGAATTGAATACCGAAACACTTTAGTGATAAATCCAATCATCATTCAAGATCAAACTCCTCTTCTAGATGGGTTCCTTTGTCTGTGACCCAATAGGTCCCATATTACATTGGCAATGACTGTCCATAACAAGTTATGACATCACAAGCAATGTGTGGTGCCTAATCACACATCATTTCTACCCAAGTAAATGTAAAGTTGGAGAACAACTTTAATCTACAATCTGTGTATGGTGTTATAGTGTTTGTATAGTTCCTTTGTCACTGATATCTAGATTGAATTCAAGATATGGATCTGTCATCCTTGTCAACATTCAATCTATGTTTCTTGTTATAGCAAACTGTATGAGATATGTGTAAGCTCAGTATCATATATTGACTCACACATACATGGCCATGTATCTCTCAGTCTTGCTAACTCATGTGGCCTTGGATATCATACAACCATAGGAGGGACAAATCCCATATGTATCACTCAGAGTTAGTCCCCATGTTTCACAGTCACCCAATCTTCACTTTTATAACAACCCATATTTCATGTTTGCATTTGATGATTTCAAAGCATATGAAACGACATGTGATGAGTGCATTGATTTCAAGTCTAAAAACCAAAAACACCACCATCACTATGAGAGCTGACTATGACTACCATGGTAATGGTTTCCATGTGTAAGTCTCATGGTGTCTTTGTATGATACACTATTATTTAACATGTATTTGTTTGCTTGGTTTTAATATTTCTATATCATGACTAATGAGATTCTATTGTCAACCAACTTACACTATGATATTATGTGTTATGGTTGTCTATTTACCTTCCACAATAACAACCAATTAGGGAAAACAAGAATGCATATACTCTTAACATATGTATGATCTCATTATTCAGATCTTCAACCTGAAGACATGTTCATTGAGTAATATCATTCTCTAGACTTTTATAATGTTATTTAATTATCTCAAAAACTGAATAAACATAATAAATTAGAAGCTTGCCTTTATTTTTTATCAAATCATTTACAAATTGTGCCATTATAATCATCATATGGTTGTCTCTATGGGTATACATACCAACATACTCCCACATGCACTTAGACATCACCCACAACTCTTATTCTGAGTGACCTAACATGACCATCATGCTTCTGCTATGAAAGTGATTTAGACAAGGGATCAACAATGTTCATTCAGTTGGATCTACAAATCATTACATCTCCTTGCTATACGATCTATCGTATGAGATGATACCATCTTTGTATAAGTTTTGAGCATTGATGCAATCTGGGTTCCTTAGCTTTTGCAATAGCTCCATGGTTGTCACAATATAGCTTGATTGCATCGCTGATGCTTGGAAAGACCCCAAGTTCACAAATGAACTTCTTGATCCATACAACCTCCTTTGCTTCATTCGATGTAGCAATATACTCAACCTTTGTTGTAGAATCAATAACTATCTCTTGTGTGAGACTCTCACAGCTTACAACTCTGTTGTTTAGGTAAAACATAAATCCTAATTGTGATTTGAAATAATCATTGTCAGTCTGGAAGATTGCATTATTGTAACCTTTTACCACCAACTCTTCCTTTATACAGTAGACCAAGAACTGATCCTTAGTCCTTATCATGTAATTGAGAATGTTAGTCACAATTGTCCAGTGAGCATCACCTGGATCTAACTGATATATGCTCATCATTCTCAGGTCATATGAGAGGTCTGGATGGTTTTACAACATTGCATACATGATGGATCCATTTGCTAACACATATGGAATCATACTCATGTGCTCCCTTTCTTCACAAGAATGAGCAATAAGAGAAGAACTGTAGGAATTGGTTTTCCTCAAAGAAATATTGATCACCCTTCAACTGAAGAAGTAGGCCCTATAAAAGACACTTCCTACAATCTATCCTCAAGCATGATGTGTCATGAATTGTGGCACAGTCAACAAGAGAGAGATCCATTTACTTGACCTCACTCTACAGCCGAATGGGTACATTGAACTTTAGAGATGGTAACTCCATGTATTATGGGCATGTTTCCTCTCTTTGAGTTCTTCATGTTGAATTGCTTCAACACTTTATCAATGTATGTGATCTGACTTAGTCTAAGAATCCTTCTTAATCTATCTCTATAGATCTTTATCCCCATGATGTAGGATGGTTCTTCCAAGTTTTTCATAGAGAATGTATTTCAAAGTCATCTTTACCTTTTGTGAAGTAGGGATGTCATTCCCCATCAATAGTATGACATCCATATAATATGAATAATACTACCATGATCCCACTCACCTTCTTGTACACACAAGTTTCATCTTCATTTTGAACGAAGCCAAACTCTTTGACTGTCTCATCAAAACAAAGATTCTATTTCTGAGATGCTTGCTTCAGTCCATAGATTGAGCTTTTTAGTTTACAAACTTTATTTGCAAACTTTGGATTTATAAAACCCTCAGGTTGTGCCATATGCACATCCTCAAGAAGATTCCTATTAAAAAATGCAATTTTAACATCCATTTTGCAAATCTCATATTCAAGATAAGTTGCAATAGCAAGCATGACCCTGATGGATTTAACTATGGCCATTGAAGAAAAGGTTTCTTCATACTCAACACCTTGAACTTGTCTAAAACCCTTTGCAACCAATCTACCCTTATAAGTTTGTACTTTACCATGCATGTATGTCTTCTTCTTGTAGACCCACTTCCACCCTATGGGTTTTAGCCCTTCAGGTGGTTCCACCAAGGTCCATACCTTGTTGGAATACATGGATTCCATATCAGATCTCATGGCCTCCTCCAATTTCTCAGACTCTAGTCCCTCAATAACTTATAGATAGGTTGTTGGCTCATCATCTATGACCAACTCACTGCCTTCCCGAGTCACAAGATATCCAAATATCTAAGGTTCAAGGCGTTTCCTACTAGATCTACGAGGTTCCTGTGTTACTTGAGGAAATTAAGATTACACACCATTTTGTGATTCTCTTTGTTCCTCTTGTACATCTATTGGTTCAATTATCTCTTGTTGTTTTCGAATCGCTTTGAGTTCCACTTTCCTCCCATTGATTCCTTTGGAAATATTTTTTTTCTAGGAATACAACCTCTCTAGCAACAAACACTTTGTTGTCAGATTTGGAATGAAAGTAATATCCTTTGGTCTCCTTAGGATATCCAACAAAATAACTTTTATCAGACTTAGGGACAAGCTTTTCAGAAAACATTTTACTAACATAAGTTTCACATCCCCAAATCTTCATAAAAGACACATTGGGACACTTCCCATACAATATCTGATATGGTGTCTTTTGAACCGATTTAGATGGTACTCAGTTTAGTGTATACTGATGTGGTTTTTACTACACTAACAAACTCACTTAGAGCTGAAATCCCTAAGTTTTTATCAAAAACTTGTGCAATAGTACCACCCGTAAGAAGACGAGTCTTATCGCTGTATAGTTAAGGATTGAATCCCAAGGGACAATGTATTTAAGAATCTTGCTAGTTGAATCTGGATTGAATAAGACTAATATTTAGAACGAGAGTTGATTTGGGTGTAGTTCAACTAATTGCAAGGAAAGTAAAAGAATGATATTAAAACTGAGTTTAGATTAATGATGAGAATCACTGGGGTGGTATCATGTTTCACCACCACTACATATGTAAACACATTCAAAACACATCCACACAAGATACAACTATCCAAATGGAGTAGAAAACCATCCATTAGGAAATAAATTTTGCATAAGCATCTCCATGGGCCCGATGTCTCATTACCCGAATAAAGTAAGGGTGGAGGATGGCGGGAGCAAGTTTGAAAGGGAGAAGGCGCTAGGTGAGGTGATGGTGGAGGGGATCCAGGAAGGCCGATGGATACGGCCCTCTGGTCAAATTCCAACGACTTCACACGTCAATCCTACCACAGGAATTGTTGATGTAGGGGGAAAACTGCTGATTGAGGTGACGGAGAAGGTTCTTCAGGAAGGGTGTGGGGGAGGATCTTCTGTTGTTGTCCCAGGAGTCTTCCAATTAAGGTATAATCCGGTTACTTCTCATACAAATGAAATTCCAGTGGTATCTTGTTCCAGGTCTGAGATGGCGAACGTCAGAGTTGCCACTTGTGATAAGTCATGGAAGGAGCTCTTTGTGGATCAAGTGCAAAAGGAACATATAGCTCTTCAATTCGTCCAACCTGAGATCCTTGGCGGCGAACTGAGAAGGAATCACTTTTTTCTCTTCCAAAGAAGTCAATTAAAAGATGGGACCAACTCCTAAATACTTTCCTTGCAAAGTATTTCCCGCCTAGAAAGACAGCCCAACTAAGAAATCAGCTCACTAATTTCTCTCAAAATGATGGAGAAACTTTGTATGACACATGGGAACGGTTCAAGGATCTTCAACACATTTTCCCTCACCATGGTTTAACCAACTGGCTGCTACTTCAAACTTTATATAATGGACTGTACTACAACACCTGATTGACACTGGAAGCCACAGCTAATGGCGCATTTGATGACTAAGTTTTATAGGAAGGCTTATGACATTATTAAAGACATATCGCTTAATCACTGCCAATGGGGATCAAATAGGGGAGAAAAATCAACCTCTACAACTAGTTCTTCAACTGGGAAGCAAGGAGGGAAACATACTATTGATGTCGTTGATCTTATTGTTTCCAAACTTGATGTTCTTACACAGAAGTTTGAGAAGATGACTACTATGAAAATCTAATCAGCTGAAGTTATATGTGAAGCTTGTGGCAATGCAGGACATACTTCTTCTTCATGCTTTGTTCCTAATGCAAATGAAGGGATCTTTGAACAATTCAATGAAGTTGGAATGCAAGGGAAAAAGCAGTACAATCCCTATTACAACACCTACAATCTGGGATGGAGAGATCATCCTAATTTCTCCTACCAAAACACAAGCAATGCTCAGAACTTCCAGCAAGAACAACAACAACCGCAGCAGCAACAACATTTCAACCGACAAGGGAATCCACCAGGTTTCAACAATGGGGATTACCAACAGCCACAATAACCCCAAAGCTCTTCTTTGGAGGCCATGATGAAGAAATTTGTTTCTACATAAATGCAGTAAAATGAAGAGTTCTGGGGGAATAATAAGCTATTGAAAGATTCTATTTCCCAACTTTCCGCTAAAAAGGATGGCATTTCCACTCATACCAATATGTTGGAGAATCAAATAGCACAACAAGTTCTAGCACAGAAAAGGAGTCCACAATCTGGTTCTCTTCCAAGCCAATCAGAAGTGAACCCAAGACAACAAGCAAACGACATAACTTTGAGGAGTGGAGCTGAAATTCAGAGACCTTCTCCACCCAAGGAGAAGAACACTGAAGTGCCTGATGAGGAGGAGCCTAACACTCCTATTTGTAGCAAGGATAAAGGTACGGCTGAAATACCACCTTCTTACAAGGCTAATGCACCATTTCCACAAAGGCTTGCAAACAAGAAGGAGGATTTGAATTTTAGGAATTTTATGGACATTTTAAACAAGCTCCATGTCAACCTTCCTCTAGCCGAAGTTATTGTCAAGATGCCATCTTATGCTAAGTTCTTAAAGGATATCTTAACTAAAAGAAGAAAAGTGGATCAAGTTGAAATAGTAATGCTTTTGGAAAGAATGAGTTCTATTATTCAAAATAGACTTCCACAAAAGTTAGATGATTTGGGAGCCTTCACACTGCCATGCAAGATCAACAACACCACTTTTGATAAGGGTCTAGTAGACCTTGGAGCTAGCATCAGTCTCATCACATCTACCTTGTGGAAAGAGCTAGATCTTGGAGATCTAAAACTGACAAAGATGGCTATTGAACTAGCGGATCATTCTATCAAGTACCCGAAAGGTATTGTGGAAGATGTGTTAGTGTAGATTGGTAAATTATACATCCCTTATGATTTTGTTTTTTTAGATATGGTGGAAATTCCTGCCAATCCTGTTCTTTTTGGAAGATCCTTCTTAAGGACTATCGGGTGTCTTGCTGACATTTGGGAAGGCAAACTCATGCTCTGGGTTGGTGAGGAAGCCGTGGAATTCTCTATTTATGATGCTATGAAAGCACATTCACGTGTTGAAAAAATTTGTTTATTGGATACTATTGATTCAATTGTGGAGGACGATGAAAGAATTGTTGATTTGATGTTAAATTTTTGTGATGATGATGAGGCTACAATCAACAAGTCTGAAAATTCTAGAGTACTTCCCATTGCTAAAGCATAGGCTACCAATGAAGACACTCCACTTGTTGATGATAAAGTTGAAGAAAGTGCATCTGAGAAAAAGGTAGAACTTAAAGACCTTCCATCTGGGCTTAGGTATGCATTTCTTGACTCTAATTATACTTCCCCTATTATAATAAATGATAAGTTAACCAATGACCAAGAAAATAAATTACTTGCCGAATTGCATTTGTATAAAGATGTCATTGGTTATTCTATTGATGATTTGAAAGGCATTCATCCCTCTATCTGCGCGCATAGAATAAATATGGCGGATGATGCTAAACTGACTATTGAACCACCTAGGTGTTTAAATCAAAACATTCTTGAAGTGGTTAAGAAAGAAATTTTTAAATTGATTGATGTTGGAAACATGTATCCAATGAGTGACAGCCCTTGGGTTAGTGCTATTCACGTGGTACCTAAGAAGGGGGGTGCAACTATCATAAAAGGAGACAATGATGAGTTGATACAAACATGTATAGTCACGGGGTGGTGTATGTGTATTGATTATCAGCGTTTGAATAAGGCAACTCACAAGGATCATTTTCCATTGCCCTTTATTGATTTAATGCTTGAACGCCTTGCAAAGCATTCTTATTTTTGTTACTTGGAAGCATATTCTGGGTTTTTTCAGATTCCTATCTACCCTCCCGACCAAGAGAAAACCACATTTACTTGCACTTATGGAACCTACACCTATCGTTGCATGCCATTCGGTCTTTGCAACGCTCCAACGACTTTTCAGTGGTGTATGATGGCCATTTTCTCATATTTCATTGAAAACATGATGGAAATTTCCATGGATGACTTTAGTGTATATGGAATTTCTTTTGATCAATGCTTATGTAACCTATCATTAGTCTTAGCCCGTTGTAAAAAGGTTAACCTAGTGCTAAACTGGGAGAAGTTCCATTTCATGGTACAATCTGGTGTAGTACTAGGCCATGTTGTATCTAACAAAGGTATTGAAGTGGACAGGGCAAAAGTTGAAGTCATTGAGAAGATGTCTACTCCATCTTTAGTCAGACATCTGTAGTTTTCTTGGCCATGTAGGTTTCTCCATAATATTTATTAAAGACTTCTCAAAAATTGCAAATCCATTGTGTTCCTTACTTGCAAAAGATATCGAATTTGTATTTGATGATGACTTCCACGTAGCTTTTTCCAAGCTCAAGCAGGCCCTCATTTCAGCCCCAATTATTCAACCATCGGATTGGGATGCCCCTTTTGAACTAATGTGTGATGCAAGTGATTATGCAGTAGGGGTTGTTCTAGGACAACAGAAGGAGAAGAAACTCCATGTCATATACTATGTGAGCAAGACCCTTGATGAAGCACAAATCAATTATACAACTACAGAGAAGGAGATGCTTGCCATAGTGTACACCTTTGACAAATTCTGACAATATTTGGTGGGGTCCGAGGTGATTGTATACATTGATCATGCTACCATTAAATATATGTTGAACAAGAAGGATGCCAAACCTCATCTTATTCGTTGGATTCTACTTTTACAAGAATTTGATCTTGAAATCCGAGATAAGAAAGGCAAATAAAACAATGTTGTTGATTATCTTTCTAGGTTGACTATGGAGGCTGGAAATCCTTTGCCTATTGAAGATCATTTGCCTATTGAAAAACTCTATGTGTTATCATCTACACAAGCACCATGGTTTGCGGATATAGCTAACTTTCTTGCTACCGGACAACTCCCACCTGATTTGACATATCAACAGAAGAAGAAATTCTTTCATGATGTGAAATTTTACTATTGGGATGATCCACTGTTATTCAAGCATGGAAGTGATAGGCTGATCTGCCGATGTGTTGCTGAAGAAGAAATCCCTACGATTATTGTTGAATGTCATGCCTCTCCCTATGGAGGACACTTTGGAGGAGAAAAGACTGTTGCGAAGATACTCCAGGCCGGTTTCTATTGGCCCACATTATTCAAGGACGTCAATCTATTTGTCAAATATTGTGATAGATGTCAAATAACTGGAGGTATATCTCACCGTGATGACATGCCCCTCAACTCTATCTTAGAGGTTGAAGTATTCGATGTCTGGGGAGTTGATTATATGGGACCATTTCCATCCTCTTGCAGTTATCAATATATACTTGTAGCTTGTGAATATGTGTCCAAATGGGTTGAGGCCATCCCAACCCAAGTGCCAGATGCCAAATCTGTAGTAAAACTTTTTCAAAAGATCATTTTTCCTTAGTTTGGAGTTCCTAGAGCCGTAATTTCTGATGGAGACACACATTTTGTTGAAAAACAATTCAATAATCTTCTCACTAGATATGGGGTAACTCATAAGATCTCTACGCCCTATCATCCTCAAACTTCCGGGCAGGTAGAGGTTTCCAACCGGAAGCTGAAAAACATTTATGAAAAGACAGTCTCTAGTTCAAGAAAAGATTGGGCTTTAAAGATAGATGATGCACTATGGGCGTACCGTACATCTTACAAAAATATCATAGGAACAACTTTGTTTAAGCTGATCTATGGTAAATCTTGTCACCTTCCATTGGAGTTAGAACACTGTGCTTTGTGGGCTATCAAATTCTTGAATTTCGACATGAAGAAGGTAGGTGAGAAGCACCTTTTGCAGTTGTAAGAACTTGAGGAACTTCGCCTTGATGCTTATGAAAATGCAAAGCTATATAAAGAGAGAACAAAGGCTTGGCATGACAAAAGGATCCTTAGGAAGGACTTCAAAGAAGGAGATAAAGTCTTGCTTTTTAACTTTAGATTAAAGTTATTTCCCAGAAAGCTTAAGTCCAAGTGGTCAGGCCCTTTTCTTGTATTATAGATCTTTCCATATGGGGATGTGGAACTTCAAGGCAAGGATATCATATTCAAAGTGAATGGACAATAATGCAAGTTGTATACCTATGGAGATGAAGTAGACAAGGGAGCCCCTTGCTCCCTCCAAGATGCATAAATGAAGAACTGAAGAGTCTCACTCTGGACTCTAAATGGAGGACCTCGTGGGAGTTGAACCCACATTAGGATAGATTTGTTTTCCATTATTTGAGTCAAAAATACTCTTTAATTTCATCAATAAGCTTGTCATGGATGAATGTAATAGTTTAGACATAGATATCACAAAATCTATCATTACTTCTGTGCTGACAGAATGTTATTTCTGCAAAAACTCCATATTGTACGGTGTGCCTTCGTCTGACACGATGTTCAATCATTCAGAAAGATATTGAAATCAGACTACATCTCCAGGTACACACTGTGTTTCTCACCAACACATCGTGTTCAGTTCACAAATGAATCTTCTGGAATGTTACACTGCGTGCTTAGTTTAGTACACGTCGTGTACTCATCACTCAAATCAGTAGCAAAAGTTTCTCAAAACTCGCACGACATGCATTAATAGATACACGTCATGCATCTGGGCGAAAAGGCACGTCTAAAAAAGAGAATTCAAAGCAGAATACATCGTGCATGTCTAATATATGTTATGCATCTTAGCATAAAAGGCAGATTTGAAAAAGGGAAATTAAAGAAGAACATGTCGTGCATGTCTTATACACGTCGTGTCTCTTCTCGTAAAATATGTCCTAAAAGAGGGGCGCACGGCCTTACTTCTCAACTCCCTTCAGAACTTAGTCATGCGAGAGAAAGGAACCCTAGCTCGTGCCATTTTCAGTCATCGTGCAGCAACCGCTGTGCAGCAGCCACCTTCAGCCGTTGTGCATGCCGACCTCATACCATGCAACTTCGCTAGCAGCAACCTTCCTCCTTGCTCAGTTTGTGTCACCTCCACATTCACCAACAGCCACCTCCACCATCAACTCTGAGCACCTCCACCAATGTGTGAGATCACGCCTTCCTCTCTGCGACCTCGTGCCGCCTCTGCACCTTCACCAGTAGTCGTCCTAGCGTATCCTTCTTCTCCACGTTGGGCCCAATCGAGCAAAGCCAGACCCGATCCAGCAGTGTCAAAAGCCTGACCGAGCAACTCCATTGCATGTCACCACCAAATCCACGTACCCAGCAGTTGCTCCAGCTCGCGCCACCACCAACAACTTGTCGGACCCCTACTTTTTCCCCTCCATCTTCATCTCTCGGCACTGACTCAGACTTCCTCAAACCTCCAGGTGCACGACATTCCTCTAGGATACACTCCATGCATTCTAGTTTTAGGGCCAAAAAATTCATTACATGTGCACGATGTGACCTTCATCTGCACATCGTGCGTTCCTTTAGAACAACCATGGCTCCACTCAAGCAAGGATCAGGAAAATTTTGTGGTGGTGCCATCTCTTCCTCCACACCGTTTGAGGCGAAACATGTCCCCTCTACTCAGTTCTGGGTTACACCTGAAGAGGATGTCGACTACCAATTTCTAATTACTAGGTGGATGTTACCTTCCCGCTATGCATGTGACGAGACTCTGAACAAATTGGGCTTCAAGGACGAGGTAATGGGCCACCTGAGGTTTTTGGGTCTGCATTTTGTCTGCACAAGGGTTACCAAAACCTACCCCTGACTCGTTTACAAATTTCTGACATCTTTTAAAGCGGAGGAGGATCCACAATGTCGACGTGATCTATACCCGAAGATCAGTTTCTGTTTGCTTAACAAACCCTTTAACATGGATCTTCGTCATTTTTGTGATTTACTTGGCTGCAATTACGGTGGTTACATTGATTATCCGGGGGGATTTCAATAGTGATACCTTTTGGTCTAAGATTACCAGTGAGTCAGTGCACAGGGATAGAGAGGAAAGAGCCTCAACTATTCATAACCCCATTTCCACTATGTACATCGCCTCCTCAGTACATGTATATTTGTGAAAAAAGAAACTCAAGGGGTTGTGGGAAAAACCAATCTTTTCTTTTTGTGGTGCATGTTAAACAATGAGAAAATCAGTTCAAGCTACTATATTATCAACAAACTTTTAGAAACAAAGAATTAGAAGTAGCGGGAGTCGGGTGATATCATGTGTGGTGGGGTCATCTCTCTTCTTGCAATGAAGCTTGGGTTGGATTTGGCTATTTTAGCACCTGCACCAGGAAAAACCCTTGTGGATATCAATTACCTTCTCGCCTGTGGTCTTATATCAAAGTATAGTGATAGTACCATAAAGTTCAAAGTTTTTCTTACCAAGACACAATACATTGAAGTCCCAGACGCAGTCCGCAATGATCTCAGCAACAAGGCAAATTGGAAGGTTGTTTTAGAGCCTGGAGATGAAGCAGTAACCCAGGGAGTGAGTAGCTCCAGAGCACCACCAGTAGTAGAGGCAGCACCACCACCACCCTCCACTAGTACTCAGACTAAGTACACTTGGGCGATGCCTGATGTCCAGCATCTTTATGGATATGTTCAGTAGTGGTTTGATCACATAGACGGCTGTTTGGACTAGATGGGCACGCAGTACACTGTGATGCATGACATGGTCCACTGGATGGACTCTTGGCATATCTCTCAGGGCCATTACTCTGTCCCACCACCGTATCAGTCACCACCGCCACAGTAACCCAAGTTTCTACAGTTGCCCCATTTTCCCCAGCAGCATGACTCCACAGCCCAGCCGATGGACATTCCAGATCTCGTCAGCCAGTATTTCCCTGATCAAGAGGGTGGTGGCCCTTCTTTTTTATATTGATCCATGATAGGTATATGGTTGTGAACTCTGTGAGTTTGTTTGATGCAGTGAGGACACTGCTGATTTCAAGCTTAAGGGGGCACAACCGGCCCGTAATTGTAGTTTTCATTTTGCATTTCCTTTTGTTAGAGTCAGTTGTGTCAGTTTTTCTTTCCATTTTGTTCTATGTTCTGTTTTCTTTGATGTCAATATTAATATGAATTGAGGCTACCATGTTAGAATGAACACCATGCTTGATCTATCTTGTCCTTTGTATTTCTTGTGGCTATATGAAAAGATATTCAACGACATGCATGAATCAAATGAAAAAGGAAATTTCTCATGTACACAATCTTGTTTGTGTTTGTGGTTTGAAATCTCAATTTTTACATCTTTGATTTCTCAATACATGTAACGGTTCCACATTTTTGTGAATAAATCAACTTTGCAACACTTACTAGAATACGGGATACTCTTGCCAAACTCTTAGTGTGTTTACAATCAACTTTTTAGTGAAAAAAAAATTCAAAAGAATGATTGAAATCTTGCTAATCTTAACACTCTTTTTTATCTTTGGTGTTGTAACATAATTGTGCTATCATTTTTTTACATTTACCCAATAAAAGATGGCAAACAACCCACATATCATGCTAGCTTAGTGTGAATCCAATCTGGCAACGATGGTTAGGTGGTATGAAAATCGAAAGAGGGTAAAAACAACACCCCAGCTGGCATTCCACGTGAGCATAAGCCTAAATTAGCAGTCGAGTGCCGGAAACCCAAAAATTTCCATCATCATATCCTTTGAGAAAAAGAGTACAACTAAGTTTGTTAATGTTAGTACTGATTTCATCATCTTATATCCATACTAACTGAAAACTTGTAATGTACATCCACTAATTGTTTGGCTCGATTATCCAAATTCTATTTAGTGTTGTCTAGTTGATTATCTCATTTGATTTGGTACCACCATTGCTGAACTAAATTTCTTTATCTTAGATGTCTAAATTGAGAAGATAACAATGAACAGAAACACTATGTACATGGTTGGTTGAGTTGATTGCATATCTTTCTTTCATTTAATCCATGCATGAGTTTGAATAATCTTTCACCTTGTATGTATCCTTGTTCTTTTTGCTTGAGGAAAAGCAATGGTTCAAGATTAGGGGGATTTGTTGTGTGTTTTCTACATCATCTTTTCACATGATACCACACACAAATTTGTTTCATTTTGATCTCACTTAACCTCCTTTCATATTAATCTTGCCATCTTTTTTTATTTTGCTTATCGCATGATGTGCATTGCAGAGATGTTCTAAAAGGACCGATTTGGGGATGTCCCGACTCAAATTTCATGTTATTTGGACTTCCCCACTTACAACCAACTTTTAGGAGCTTAATTCTGCTAAAATAGCACTTTGCACGGTGTGTCTGATAAAGTATTGATGTGCAAGATTCCAGAAGACCATTCGTTCACCCAGACTGACAAATGCACGACGTGTTCTTCCTGGAACACGACGTGCGAGTTTCTAAAAAGTGCAGAATAAGACATAAACACGATGTGTTTTCACCAACACGTCGTGCACCTGGGAGCGTCGAGCAGACCAAAAGTTTTTGGAAAGTTGCACGACATGCATTAATTCAGCACACGTCATGCTAAGTGCATTCTGGAGCAACTGACGAAGGCTTTACACACTGTGTATGAGGGATGCACGCCGTGTCACTATCAGTTTCAGAAATTTTGAAAATATGATTCCTCAGTTTAAAATAAGGAGGGAACTTATGAGGAGGTTATCCATGGTCATAATTCAAAGTTCTCTCATCCCAGAGCAAGGCTAGAGAAAAGGAGGGCAATCTTAGGGAGAAAGGAGGTGGTTTCTTACAAAAGGACCCCCAATCTTCTTTTTTTCTTCTTCATTCTCTTCTCCAAAGGTGCAGCAAAGCTTCCCCACTCCACGCAGCTTCTCGGGAGAGGAGCTAGTCTGGTTTGGAGCAGCTGGAGAAGTAGAATTTCATCCAAAATCCGGAATTCTACCTTCTTGTGGTTACATTTTTGGTTATTCTCATTTTTCTTTGCCTAGACCATGCTAGAACCTGAAATTTCTGTAGCATTTCTACAATACATGATTATGGACGAGTAAACTACCTTTCTTGGGCATGGGAGAGTATCTCCCATGTCATAGGATGTATGTAACATGTTAATTTCGTACTAAATACTATGTTTCTTGTTTTTCTACCTTGTGAGTACCAATTTTGTCAATTCTTGCATGTATGGTTGGCCACTTTATATGCTTGTGTTATGCTTTCTTGCTTAATTTGAGAAGATAGGTAGGAATGTATGGAGTTACTCATCTTGGTAACTCCTCTTCTACCACGAGAGTGGAGATTATGGAGTTGAGGAGTAGGTTGTGATCTAAAACAAATATTATGCACGAGAATGTGGGTTTGAGTTGAGATCGTTGCACTTGCACCGGGAGGTGAAGTGCAACATACACCTCTTTTTTAAAACAAGTACTTAGTATGTTTAAATTTCGTGTTCCTATGAGATGCTATGATGTGTGGGTGAAATCTTAATGTCCAAGATCCATTCATATCTGACTTAAAACCCTTTTCAGTAATCCTTCCACTGCTTTGTTTAAATCTAAATTTCTGTAGTGAAATCAACATCACCATCCTTTTAAAATGATCTAGATTGTTGAACTTTAGTACTGTTGTGTTTAATTATTTACCAAGCTCCTTGTGTTTGACCTCGACTACAACTACCTCCGTATACTTGCGTAGATTGGTTGGTTAAGTAAAATATCCTTCTAATGATTGAAACTCGTTAGTGTAAGAAGCCAACAGTAACCAAGGGTGTCGACTTACATTCACCCCTTAGGTCATGTTTTGGCCTAATTATAAGCTTAATGATGAACAACTAAGTTCCCTAATGGTTGTATCAATCAATGGTGACATTAGCTTGATATTTTATGGTGATTAATACATATAGTGTTGATCTAACAACCAATGGTGACTTAATGGTCACTAGTGATGGTGGATCAGGTCTCCAAAACCTATGGTGGGTTAAGCATGTGGTTGTAGCATCAATTAAGCCTTAAACCAATGGTTTCTTGGGTCATTTGATGCAATGGTCGGACTTATACTCCAATTGATGGTTTTAATATATGAACTTGACCGTTAAGATCTAATGCTTTTTCATCCAATAAATTGGAATGATGCCTAAATGTAATATTATGGTCCTAATAAAGTGATTTAAATGGTTTCCTTTATGAGATCAACTTAAGAAGCTCATTTACTGACGGCTTGTTTTAAACAAACAATCACTTGTGGGTTTTACACTACTCTCAATGGAACTTTTTATGTTATTAATCAAGGGATGTCTAGGGTTAGATGGTGACTCTCTCTAGAGCACAACGCAATGACTCCATAGGTGGTTTGTTCAAGATGTTTACTTATGTAAACAACCAATGGCTTTACCTTTTCATCATTTGATGGTTAGAAGTTGATGCCTCAATATTCTTATTGTTTTGGGTGAAGCCTATAGTGTAATGTTATGATTCTAATGATGAGAATTTTATGGTTCAATGCCATAAACTTGTATTCTTACCCTTACCCTCGTATTATTATGATTTATAATCACCATAATGAATTAATGGGTAACCTTAATGAGGTATATCTTGCTATACATAGCTTTAGTATAACTAAATGATGGTAATTGGGTATGAATAGTCCTTGAATGATTAATATAATCATGGAGTGCTCTCTTATTGTTGTTTAAATGCTAGTATGCTATAACCGATGGTTACATCTTGATTTATGTGTGTGTCCATACTTGATAATAGTATGGAATGTGATGGTGATGCTTCACCTTATGCATCCATGATCCAATGGGGATGATGTGAGTTAGGGTTTGGGTATGAGTGTTGATTAGTAATGTTAATATAATTTTTCTTGTTGAACTGAACTCTAATGCAAATAGATAAATATATGTATTCATGTTTAACCTTCTTATATGATGGTATGATGGTGGAATAATCTCTTTATATGATCATAACCTTAATTTATTAATTGGTAGTTATCATAGCCACATGATTGATACTTTCTTATGCTAAACATGTGCATTATGAATATGATGAGGGTTAATCATATCTAGATTCCTTGCATGTTGATGTAATAAAGGAATATTCTTAATGTTAATATAACTCTGCTATGATTGTTTATGAATATCTCCTAGATCGTTAATGCAATATTATGCTGATCTGGTGTACTATATGTAAGTGATGTTGTTGAGCCTTGTTATAAGGCATGCAAAGATAATGATGATCTTGTCAGGAATAGTATGATGGTTTATGAATGCATATTCATCATGGAATTCAATTACCATATTGGGTCAAATTCAACTCAACACATCCAACTTCACTCATTAAATATCACAATGTATCACAAAATGCAAAACTACTTAATTAATTTAATTATCAGGGTTTTAACTAAGATTATGTTGATTTCATGTAGGTCTTGATGAGGTTGAACAATCGGCTGGGACCCACCTTTATCTTCCCTTGATCTACCCTCACTCATCCTTGCTCTTGCCCATGCGGTCTTGACCAAACGGTCACGCCCATACGGTTTCATCCATACGGTCTCAAGACTGAATGGGCATGCTCACCTCAAAACCGTTTGAGAGTTGGGAATGTCGTGAGGAGTATCGGTCTGCAGGACCATTTGAGGCTGGAGTATCGAATCGTATGAAAAAGGGCATGTATGCAGGTCCGTTTGGAAAAGGACTGTGTGACCGTATGGAGCAAGATCTACCAAATTGTTTGGATATAAATGCACCAAACCGTTTGAGCCAATAGAAGCAAGACCGTATGGAGGTCTGCATGAAACTGTTTGAGAAAAATGTGAAACCGTTTGATATGGTAGCATAATACAAGATCGTTTGATAAAGCATGTAGCGAGACCGTTTGAAAAAGTCAATACAAGACTGTTTGGAAAAGTGCTTGGCTGCACAGCTTGCATGCAAAACCATTGGGGGTTGGACTTGTGCGAGACCGTATGGAGGAAGTTCTGCCAAACCATTTGGATAAAACATGTGCATGAGGACCGCATGCAATTAAGACCGGTTGATCACATCAAACTGTTTGGAAGAGAGAATATCCAAGACCGAATGGAGGTTGGCCTGAGACCGATTGGATAAGCTACTAGCAAACTGTTTGGAAAAGTTATTAACGCGAGACCATTTGATGCTCTTGGCTACGGGACCGTTTGCAGGTCATTTAATAAAGTGATGGAATTTCCAAACTGGATGAAAAAGCTACTGAGATTGTTTGAAGGATTGCATGAAACCATATGAAAAAGGCACGTCCAGACCGTTTGGAAAAGTCACTTATCCAAACCGATTAGTCATATGCAATATAGGACTGTTTGGAAAATTAACAAACCAAAACCATTTGAAGGTTGACTTACACTAAACCGTTTGGAAATAAAGTATGCATGCCAGACCGTTTGATAAAGACATGTGTACCAAACCATATGGCCACATATCCACAAAATCGTTTGAGAAAAATATCTCCTAGACCGTTTGGGCTCTAGAATCACACCAAAAATGTGAGGGCCAATCTCGAGACTATAAATAGGACCAGTAGGGTCCTCATTTGGGCATCGGTTCTGGGACACCGACAGGCTGCCTGTATGTTGGTCTGATCCTGCCACTCTCACTTCACCTGTCATTCCTACTGCAACTCAAGGAGACCGAGAAGAGAAGGAAGGAGGAGTGAGAAAGACTTCCCATCCTGTCTTGGTGTCCCTCATTCATCTAGATCTGCTCCGACATGACGTAGAAGAGGGCATCATCTTCACCGAGTTGTGGGTACCTTCTGCATCATGCTCATGGGAAGAATACTCTCTCTTTCTTATTCTTCTTGTTTCTCGCATCATGAGCGAGTAGTTCCTTTTTGCTGGGGTGCGGGGACTAGCCCCGCTACCCATGCATTCATGTCTTTTCATTTAACATTCAAGGCAATGTATATAACTTTTCATTTCATTGCTAGTTGATATGTTTGTAGTTGATTACCTGCTTGCTCTCATCTTGTTCTTATCTTCGTAGTGTAGAATGTCGATTAATGAGGTAGACTCCTTGATGAGAAATTTGATAGGGTTCCTTGAGGTCATAAGTGTATGATCTGTGAGGGGACGAGCCATCTAGCCTACAGTGATGCTTCTGTGGTCTAAACATCCCTCAGGGAGGGCCACAACCTTAGTTGGATGTTGTATCTTCTTGTTAATCGTCGATGTTTGCTTGCGGACTTATCACCTACATGCTTGTCAATTAGCACGGTTGACTCCCAGACTAGAAATAGAATGGGGTTCCTTGAGGTGGTAAGTGTATAATTCATGAGGGGACGAGCCATATAGCCCACAGTGATGCTTCTGTGGTCTAAACATCCCTTAGGGAGGACCACAACCTTAGTTGGATGTTGTATCTTCGGAACCTTAAGTGCATGATCCAGATGGCGATGAAAAATCAGATGCCTAAGGGGATGCTTACGCGGGCCTAAACATCCCTCCGGAAGGGCTCGCAGTAGTTCCATTTGGATAGTTAGATGCTTGCCTGGATGTTATGTGTTTGGACGTGTTTGCATATGCAGTGGTGGTGAAACTCGATGCATACCAGCGATTCCATATCATCTAATCTGAAACAAACTTTCATTTTTCTCGTTTACTTCCCTACAATTAGTTTAATTAACATCAACCAAATCAATCATTATAAATATTAGTCTTACTCGAGCTAGATTCGACTGACAAAGATTCTTAAAAATGTTGTCCTTTGGGATTCGATCCTTAACTATACTGCGATAAGACCCGCCCACTTGCGGGTGGTATTATTGCATGAGGTTTTGGTAAAAGCTCGGGGATTTCAACCCCGAGTGAATTTGTTAGTGAGATATTTGCCATGTCAAATTCTGGCGCCGTTGTTGGGGACAACGAAATCAGTTAGTCAAATCTAGTTATTTTAAGGATAATCTAGGATTTTGCATTTCCTTTTTGAAACTATTGATCATTCATGTGAATTTGACTCTACTCTGTGGATCTCACTTTTGAAATTTTTCTATTTCAGATATTTCAGAAGGATTAGTGCATGCACTGTTTGAACAGTCTCGAACTCACTGCCAGCTTTGATCTGGAGATTGACAAAACCTTTCCCCACCAAAATAGAGAGAATCAAGTAAGAATGGCTTAAGAGGAGGAAATATCCCAAAGGGTGGCCCAAGCCCTTAATGCACAGAGAGAAAGATTCATGCAAGAATCTAGAGTTGTGGTTGAAGAAGAAATTCAAGCAGCAGAACTACAAAAGGATCTTAGAGAGTTCTCAATCCCCAAGGATGTGAATGTTCATCATCCAGTACAACCTCCTCCCATCAATGCTTCCAGTTTTGAGATTAGGGCACATTGGATCACATTGCTTCAAAACATTCCGTTCTATGGCAAACAAGGAGAGGATAGTTAGGAGCATCTTTTGAGGTTTATTGATCTATGTGCCATGACAAAGCAAAATTGAGTATCTGATGATGCCATTCGTCTCCGTCTCTTCAAGTATTCCCTTGCTGATAGAGCTATAAGTTGGTACAATTCGTTGCAAAGTGAAATACCCATCACCACCTAGGAACAACTCCAAAATGTGTTTTTGGAAAAATTCTATCCTCCATCTCTCACCTATGAAATTAGAGGCAGAATAAAAAATTTCACTCAAGTCCCTGGAGAAACCCTTGCTGAAGCATGGGAACGATATAAAGAACTTCTACGCAAGTGTCCACACCATGGAATTCCCAAGAATCAACTCATTGAGATTTTCTATAGGGGTGTGGATGATGATATCAAAAGGTTTTTAGATTCCTCATCTGGAGGAAACTTCATGCATCAAAGTTACGACAGTGCATGGAAGGTCGTCACCCTGGGAGCTGAAAATAAAGCTAATTGGGGAAGGTCTGTAGGAAAAGGAGTGTTGAAGGTAGCTATGGCTGAAGTTATACCTGAATACAAGTCAATCGTTGAAACCCTCAAACTCCTAGTTGCCAAGCAAGATCATATTGAATCATCCCTTGCTGCATTTGGAAGAGAACGTGCACCCACTCAACAACAAGAACATATCAAGTCAACTTCATTATTCTGTGAAGCATGTAAAGGCACAGATCATTCCACTTTGGCATGCAATGTTCTCTATGATGTTGTTCTAAGCAATGTATGTGTCCAAGGAGATAATAGTCAAATGGAGAACTTGAATGTTGTTAACACCATCCCTGGTCAAGGTTATCACAATCTAAATCAGAATAGGAACCATCCAGGTTTTCAATATGGAATCCCCTCTAGAGCAGTGAACTTGCATCAATTTGGTTCAAACAATCAACCACGAGGCCCACCAAGATTTCAGAATAATCAAGGAAATTTCAAGGGAAACTTTCAGAATAGGAACTTCAATAATTATCAAAACTATTCCCAGTACCAGAGTCTTAACCAAATTCCTTATCAACAACAAGGACAACAAGCAGGTCCCATCTCTCATGATGGCAAGTTAACAGCCATTGAAAAGATGTTGCAAACTCAGCAAAGTATGATAGCTAACCAGCAAGCCCAGCAGAAGGCTATTGAATCTCAACTAGCTCAACTCGCAGCTAGCATAAAGCCACATGTTGGAGTCTTTGTTGGCCAACTGGAAAACAATCCTAAACACCCAGAACAACTAAAGGCGGTTACCACCAGGTCGGGAAAAGACTATTCTAATCCTCCTGACAAGCCACTTGTGGTTGTTACAGATAAGGATGAACCCATGATTTTACAAGACTCCACAACTCCTTAATCTCAACCAAAAGAACCAGTAACTAATGGTAAGTCGGACAGAGAAAATTCTGAGGAGGCTGCTCAAGAAGAGGAAGAAGCAACACTGGAACCTGATATCCCTGTTTACAAACCTTGTATGCCTTTTCCAGCTCATCTAAGGCAAATAAAGCTTGATACCCATTTCAACAAGTTCAAGGAAGCCATGAAGAAACTTCATGTTGATATACCCTTTTTGGATGCGCTGGCTAAGATACCATCCTGGACAAAGTACCTAAAGTCACTCCTCACCAGGAAATATATAACTGAAGAATATGAGACAGTCAAGTTAGCTAAAACCACTTCAGATATCATCCAGAGTAAGATTCCCAAGAAGCAGAAAGATCCAGGATCTTTTGGGATTTCCTTCCATATCGGTGATTCTTCATGCAAGAAAGGACTGGCGGATCTTGGTGCTAGCATCTCCATCATGCCACTTAGCCTTTGCAAAAGGCTAGGGTTTGCTGAACTTCTCCCAACTGGCATGACCATACAACTCGCAGACAATTTGATAAAACGCCCGTTAGGAATTATTGAGGATGTACCTGTCAAGGTAGGAAAAGATTCCTATGTTTCGTGTGACTTTGTCATCATGGAAATAAAAGAAGATGGCAGATATCCTCTCATCTTTGGATGTATGTTCCTCACCACTGCAAGAGTTCTAATTGATGTTAAAGCAGGAACATTGCTGCTCAGAGTTGGTTAAGAAACTCTCGAATTCAAACTTTTTGAAAGTATGTGAAGACTAAGTATGCAAGAGGAAGTTTATCTTATCAATTGCATAGAGTAGATGTCACTTCTGAATCAAGAGAATCATGAATCAAACGATCCATTAGAAGTTGCTCTAATGGATCCATCAGTTGATGAACCCATCAATGAATAAGTTAAAGAATATGTTCTCGACCTTGACACTGTTGAAGAAGACTCTGAAACCAAAATGGAAGAACTCAAGGATGCGGAAGCTACTGAAGAAACATATGAAAAACCAGAAGCCCTTGAGATGAAGCCCCTTTCCGAGGGACTGAAGTATGTGTTTTGGATGATCTCAAGGTTTGTTTAGTTATTATAAATTCCGATCTAATGACCGAACAAGAGGATAAACTCCCAAAAGAACTAAAGGAAAGAAAGAAAGCCATCACTTATAAAATGAGTGACCTCACTGGGGTTAGTCATGTGTTGTGTATGCACAAGATCCCTATGATGGAATATCACAAGCCAACTATTGAACATAAATGGAAATTGAATCCAAATATGAAGGAAGTAGTCCATCGTGAGGTCATTAAACTGCTCACTGCTGGAATAATATATCTGATATCAGACTCACCATGGGTGATCCCAGTGCATGTAGTCCCAAAGAAAGGTGGAACAATAGTAATAAGAAATGAAAACAATGAATTCATCCTCGCCTGTGCAGTCACAGGGTGGAGGATGTGCATTGATTACAGGAAGTTAAATAAGGCAACTCGAAAAGATCATTTTCCAATGCCTTTTCTTGATCAAGTATTAGAGCGGTTGGCTCATCAAGAATACTTTTAATACCTTGATGGTTACTCTATATTCTATCAAATACCCATACATCCAGATGACCAGGAGAAAACTACTTTCACCTGCCCATTCGGAACATACGCATTTAGAAGAATGTCGTTTGGCCTCTGTAACACACCTGCAACTTTCCAGCATTGCATGGCTGCCATATTCGCCGGTCTCACTGAAACAATTATGGAAGTTTTCATGGATGATTTTTCTGTATACAAAGATTCATTCGATTCATGTCTAAAACACCTCTCCCTTATTCTCAAACGATGTGAAGAAGCACATCTTGTGCTCAACTGGGAGAAGTGTCACTTTATGGTAAAGGAAGGCATTGTCCTCGGCCATAGGGTCAATAATCGGGGAATTGAAGTAGATAAGGCCAAGATTGAAGTGATTTCCAACCTCTCTATCCCTATCAATGTAAGAGAAGTTCGAGCATTCCTAGTGTTGGGTTTTAGGGGAGGTAGAGAAGGCAGCAGAAACAAAAACATTTCTCCCCCAAACCCAGAACAAGGAAACGCGTCAACGTCTATACAGTAGGAAAGGATGGTTTGTGGAATGATACCTTGTCCCGAGGCTTGCTCGGTGAAAATACCTCGCGCCTTGTGCGGTCTTCACCTCCGGTCTTGGACGGTGTCTGTGCAGCTCCTGATCGCACCGGGACTGACGACTCCTGGTCTCACCAGGACTGTCAGGATTGACAGTTGTCCTCCGAGCGGCAGAAACCTCCCACCTCTGAAGTAGTCCACACGGACCACCTGGAACTCCAATCTCCTTGTCCCACAAGGAATTGGAAGGAGTTACACCCTCCTATCAGTGTACTAGTCGCCGACACACTCTCCTGCCACCAGTTGCTTTCTGTAGTTGTCTTTCGCTTGATATGCCTCCCTTATCGGGTAGCACTTGCTTGGGCTCTCTCTCAGTTACCAAAACCAGAGAGAACGACAACTTCACAGAGCAACTGGTTGCACTAGGTTGTACTTTGAGAAGCCCCCAATACCCCTATATATATAGGAGGGTCATGGGACAGGGTTCTCCATCCCGGGCAATGCGGGACTAAAAGCAGGAGTAGAAGGGTTCGAGATTTTCCACAAAACAACCAACTCGCAACCTGAACCTATCGTTTCACAACTGAAACGGTCAGTTGGGGACCTGAATCGGTCGGTTGGGACCCATGAAACAGTTAGTTCACATGTGAACTGATCGGTTCATGGTCCTGATCAGTTCCCAATTGACTTTCCATCTTTTGTTTCTAATTGGTATCAAATACCAATCCTTGTTCCAATCAAATTGGGCAAGTGAAACGAAAGGAAAATTCTCACCAATCCTACTTTCCCAACTTGCTCAGTTGCATCAATTGAACCGATCATTTCAACACTTGAAGCGATTGTTTCACCCTGTCCATGAGCCGATCGACTCACAACCTGAGTCGATCGGTTCACCAAGATGAGTTGATCAGTTCATCACATGAGTCGATCGGATGGGAGTGCAGATTGTGTAGAATTGTTCAATTGCAGTTTCAATCAAATTGATACTCTAATCAATTTGTCCAACACCTTGAACACTATGATTTTGAGATATCAATTAATTGAGTGTTTAATTGAACTACTAAACTCCTTTAGTAATCAATCTAAACATTGTTTGTGGACAAAACTCCTCTTCCAGGTTAAATCCTATGTGTGTGTCCCTGCAGGTCCTTTTCACGTTGGCAGTGAAAGTCCATAACACTTATGACTTCACAAGCAAAGAGCAGTGCCTAGTTACACATTAGTGCTACCCAAGTGAAATAGAAAGTTGGAGAACAACTTTCAATCCTACAATCCGTGAATGGTGTTAGAGTGAATGTATAATTCCTTTGTCACTGATATCCCGAATGAACTCGAGGCATGGAACAGTCATCCTGTCAACGTTCATTCACTTTATTGATCTCAGAGTAGATTGGAAGAGATATGTATGACATCAATATCACATACTGATTCACACATGTGTGCGCACGCCTATTTCAATCCTACTCATCAAGTGGCCTTGGATATCAAACTCCCTCAGGAGGGACAAATCCCATATCTATCACTCACCCCTCAAATGCCCCATGTGTCAAAGCCACCCAATCATCACCTTTATAACAACCCATGTTTCAGGACTGCGTTTGATGATGTCAAAGTGTGCCCAACGACATGTGTTGAGTGTAGTGATTTTAGGTCAAAGAATCACACTCACCACCATCACTGTGAGTACTGACTATGACTACCATGTCATGGTTCCATGTGTCAAACTCACGATGGGTCTGTCTGGTACACTTGTTCTCTAACAAGTACCTATGTGTTTGGTTTGATATCTCTATATCATGACTAATGAGATTCTGTCATCAACCAACACCACACTCTAGTCTTGTGTGTCATTGCTATCTATCTACCTTCCACAATGACATCAGAATAGGGACATAACAAGAATGTACAATCTCTTAGCATTCGTATGATCTCATCGTTCAGGTCCTGAACCTGAAGGCATACGTCATTGAGTACTGTCATTCTCTAGACATTCAATCTATTCTATCACTATCTCTTATGACTGAACCAGAAAGAATTGGAAGCTTGCCTTTGATGTTTATCAAATCAATCTTAAGGTATCCCACCAATCATCCCATGATTGTCTCTCAGGGCATACATACCAACAGACTCCCACTTGCACTGCAAGCCAATCACCCTTGAATCATATTCATAGTGATCTTCAAACATGTCCCACATGTTATTGTGCTCTTGTTCCAACATAGTGAGTTATGGCAACACCTTGCCAAAGTCACTATTAATTACATGTCTCTCATCTCTTCGTTGTATGTCATACGTATGAGATGGAGTTGCCGTAATATGCGATCTAGTAATCCTTTGCTAACCTTTAGCCACATTGCATGATCAAGGATTCCATACTTGTCATCAATGAGCGGAATATCTATAAGTTCATCTCATGAACTTCCAGATCCATATAGTATCCACTGCTGTTCTCTAACGCATAGATACTCGGCATTTCCCTTTAAATGGTTTTATTGAAACACTTCCAATTATCAACAAACTTTCAATTTTATATATCCTATATATATTTTGTGATTAATTTTCTGTCCTTTTCGGAAGTTCGCATCAATGTAACTCTTTACATTGAACTCTTCCTTATCTCCATAGAACTAGTACTTCCCAAGTACTTATCAAGTTCTCATGGTATTCCAGTAACCCTTACTGGAAGTAGACAGACATCCACTCGTCATGTCTCACATACGAGTTATAAGGATGAGCACATCATATTGCCATGTCCTACATACAAGATGATGAATGCATTTTTGTTCTTGCCATGTCGATACATGCAAGATAATGGGATGATTACATGCATGATAGATCCATATCTATTCTTAGTGTTCCCATTCTTCATAAGAATTGGACATTTGGCCTTGGGATACTAACTCCATGTAACATGGACAAGTTTTCTCCCACTGAATCTGTGCATACTGAACCCTTCAGTACAGATTGCCAATGTATGCTTTCTCTTTTCAGGTCAAGAGATTTTAGAAAACTATCTCTATAGATATCTATTCCTATCACATAGGAAACATCTCTATCTTCCTTAAAGATAATTTCCACCTTTGGATTTCCATTCTAGAACATTTCCATTTCACATCAACATGTGGAATGTGAACACGCTCCCACTAAATCACAGATCCCTTCTTTATCTTTGACATATCAGTCAAACCCTTTGACTATATCATCAAAGAAAAGATCCAATTTTGAGTTGCTTGTACTCAATCAATCACATTGATTAGTCCATTGTAACTTATAGACTTCATTTGCATTAGTGGATTCATAAACCTTATAGGTTGTGTCACGTACACATCCTTGTTTTATTCCTCATAGGAATGCGTTTTTAGTATCCATATGCCAAATGTCTTAGTCATTAAGTTGCAATCAACAAGCATCATCCTTCTGAAAATGTTATCCATGTGTCTTAACACTTAAGATTCATTTGCACTTATGGATTTCATCCAATGGGTGATACCATCAACGTCATATCATATGGTTCACATGGATGTCATTTAGGATGCAATGGTCATAAACCATAACTCAAGATTCAGCTCCTCATATTCATCTGGATAGTTGACTCATCACATGAACAACTCATCACATAGATAATTGAGGTGTATCTGTCAAGGATATAAGAACTCACAACTCCTTGTGATTCTCAATGTCCTTTATTAGTGTGGGGTATTCTTTTATTAAGAAGAATTCAGTTATTTGATAATCATTCTCTAACTCCTTAGAGTATGATTCCTTCTTGATTTAGACATCACCATGCCTTAATCATGAGTTCACTACGATACACTATCATAATCACTCAAAAGGATCTCAAACATTTGGTCCAAGTATTTGATTCATTGATCTCATCAAGAATTAACACTTTACCAAATTTGCACTTCATCTATGATAATCTTGAACACTTCAAGATATTCATATTGGTATTTCTCTAAACACCATTTGAAGTATTAGCATTTGTTCCAATAGGTATGTAAATACATCACATGTATTATACCTAATAGGATAATCATTCTCCCACTACCTTTAGTGAATATTGATTAATCATATCCATGATATTCATGTCTCTTACTGGTTCTCTAACCAAAAGAGTCTAGATTTATCCATCTCATGGAAACTAGAAATGAATTTCTCATGATTGATGCAAATTTTATTATTTTAGTTATCTATAACTTTTAGGTATCATTTTATCTTATGCATATCAAATACCACAAGATAAACAAGGCATTGCCACAAAGATCATATCTTTAGAAATTGAAACATCTCTTTATTGATTGCCATTATCATACAATATGCAAAATAAAGTGTTTCTATCTATTGGCAAATATGAAATAGCAGTTCATAACTGTATTACATGCCTTTTAGGCTGAAAATAAACTAAAGTACTCCTATCTATGGTGGAAACACTTGCCCCATTTATTGAGTGCTTTACACTTTACATCTTGGTATCATATACCTCAAAAGTGTTACAAGTTTACTTTCATGACACCTTTAAGTAGAGATGGTTGTCGCCTCCTTCTTCTTTTGTTCTTCCACATAGAGAGGACAATTCCTTTTCCAATGTCCTGGCTTTTGACAATGGTGGCAATTTCCTTTCTTGGTCACTCCTCCCTTGGCCTTGAGAGCTGAAGATAACTTGGGCTCTTGGCTAGCATTAAAACCTTTCTTAGCTTTTCCCTTGCCCTTGCGCTTGGACTTGCCTTTCTTGCTCATGATCACCATCACAGACTTAGGCTTGTCCTTCTTCATCTGTATCTCGGTTGTCCTCAACATTCCCAACAACTCTGACAATGGCCTATCAAAGTTGTTCATGTTGTAGTTCATCACAAACTGACTGTAGGATTCTGGCAACGATTGCAGTATCACGTCAGTAGCCAACTCTTGGCTCAGTGGAAATCCCAGTCTTGTCAGGTTCTCCACATACCCAATCATCTTGAGTGTGTGAGGACTAACTGGATCTCTTTCTGTCATGACGCACTTGAATAGTGCCCTTGAGACATTGTATCTCTCTTGTCGTGCTTGATCTTCATACATGTTCCTGAGATGCTGAATCATCTCAATGACACCCATGTTCTCATGTTGTCTCTACAACTCGTGGTTCATGGAGCACAACATCAAGCACTTTGCATCAATGGCATCATCAGAATGCTTCTTGTAAGCATCCCTTTCTACCTTTGGTGCATTTGGAGCAGGTTCCTCTAGAATTGGAGTATCCAGGACATAGAGCTTTCTCTCTTGAGTGAGAACAATTCTCAATGTCCTATACCAGTCGTGGAAGTTTGTCCCATTTAGCTTGTCCTTTTCAAGGACCGATCGCAAAGAAAAATGATTGTTGTTTGTTGTCATTTGTTCTACAAAAGGAAATATGCAATTTTAGTCCCAAAACTCATTTTTGACTTATTTGATTGATTTGAAAATTTGACGATATAATTAGGCCTTTAATTAATTATCGCTCCCACTATTTTATTTCAAATTGATAGCCCTCACCATCAATTCGGAAGATTGTAGCGTACAACCTTGTAGTGGGCAAGATCTTGAAATCCTCTAAGTCATGGACCAGCTTGGGCTGTCACCCACAACTTAGATCTCTCAGGTAGGCAACTCTTGCCAATTGCATCATATGCAACTCTTGATAAGATTTCATATGCAACTCCTTGCCATGATCATCTCCATGCCTCAAGGTGCTAGATCCTATCTAGGTCACCTTGTTAAGTCCGACCCAAAGCAAATATGATGAATATGCACCCTGTTTGGGCAGACCCACATATCCATCCTTCACGCTTCCACGAGATAGACGGTGCACCATGCTTGGGCGTGCCCACACTTGGTCGATCAATATTTTCATGTGTGTCGCATTTGGAAGGCATCTAGAACTTAATATTTAATGAGGGATTTGGTTTTTATATACATATACATATCCAATCACCAAAATACATAGTATGTATCATATACATGCTATATCCCACAGAAAACATGCAAAATGATAAAGGCGATGATTATGGCCATCCTAATGTAATTCCTCGAGCCAATAGGAATCACAGTCATCTAGGTCTACATTACATGCAACCTGTATAAGATGAACTTTGTGCTTTTCCTTTCTGGGTTTGATCAACTCATCACATGACTGATCGGCTCGCCATCAGGCCGGTCAGCTGGGTGCCACCAGTCGATTGGTTGGCTCCTCCAACCGATCGGTTCACCTGGTCATCGTGCATCTCATCATGGCCGCCACCCACTCATCTCGCTCCTCGAACCGGTCATCAACCGATCGGCTCACTCCTTGAACCGATCGTCTAGAACGTCAACCGATCGGTTCACGCCTTGAATCGATCGTCTCAGCTGTCGTCAAGATGTCATCCGTTCTTTGACATAACAGGAAATAAAATTCTATCCTATTTTACATTGTAAAAGGAGAAACCTCGAGTTACATTCGAGGGGAGAAAAGGTAGGAAAGAAATCTCAAATTATTTCGAGCTACATCAGGAATAGGAGAAGGAAGATCGGTGTGCAGACCGAGATGCAAGCAACCACATACAACCATACACAGATAGGGTTTATTGGCCATAACCACGCTATAAATCCACCACAAAACTCATTTAAGGGCGACGCGTATCGAGTGCATTCATAATACATATCATATATGTAATTTGGGATTTGTGGATTTAGGATTGGACATGTATAAAGCCAATTTTATTCGCATCGTATGCAATAAATAAAGGCGACAAACCAAAATCGATCATATTGATAATCCTAAAGTATAGAGTAGTTGACGTGGCTCTGATACCACTGTTGGGTTTTAGGGGAGGCAGAGAAGGCAGCAGAAACAAAAAATTTTCTCCCCCAAACCCAGAACAAGGAAACGCATCAACATCTATACAATAGGAAAGGATGGTTTGTGGAATCATACCTTGTCCTGAGGCTTTCTCGGTGACAATACCTCGCGCCTTGTGTGGTCTTCACCTTCGGTCTTGGACAGTGTCTGTGCAGCTCCTGATCGCACCGGGACTGATGACTCTTGGTCTCACGAGGACTGTTGGGATTAACAGTTGTCCTCTGAGCGGCAGAAACCTCCCGCCTCTGAAGTAGTCCACACAGACCACCTAGAACTCCAATCTCCTTGTCCCACAAGGAATTGGAAGGATTCTCACCCTCCTGTCAGCGTACTAGTCGCCGACACACTCTCCTGCCACCAGTTGCTTTCTGCAGTTGTCTTTCCCTTGCTATGCCTCCCTTATCGGGTAGCACTTGCTCAGGCTCTTTCTCGATTACCAAAACCAGAGAGAACGACAACTTCACAGAGCAACTGGTTGCACTGGGTTTTACTTTGAGAAGCCCCCAATACCCCTATATATATATAGGAGGGTCATGGGATAGGGTTCTCCGTCCCAGGCAATGCGGGACTAAAAGCAGGAGTAGAAGGGTTCGAGATTTTCCACAAAACAACCAACTCGCAACCTGAACCGATCGTTTCACAACTGAAACGGTCGGTTGGGGACCAGAATCGATCAGTTGGGACCCATGAAACGGTCGGTTCACATGTGAACCGATCGGTTCGTGGTCCTGATCAGTTCCCGATTGACTTTCCATATTTTGTTTCTAATTGGTATCAAATACCAATCCTTGTTCCAATCAAATTGGGCAAGTGAAACGAAAGGAAAATTCTCACCAATCCTACTTTCCCAACTTGCTCGGTTGCATCAGTTGAACCGATCATTTCAACACTTGAAGCGATTGTTTCACCCTGTCCATGAGCCGATCGACTCACTACCTGAGCCGATCGGTTCACCAAGCTGAGCCGATCGGTTCATCACATGAGTCGATCGGTTGGGAGTGCAGATTGTGCAGAATCAGTCAATTGCAATTTCAATCAATTCGATACTCTAATCAATCTGTCCAACACCTTGAACACTATGATTTTGAGCTATCAATTAATTGAGTGTTTAATTGAACTACTAAACTCCTTTAGTAATCAATCTAAACATTGTTTGTGGACAAAACTCCTCTTCCAGGTTAAATCCTATGTGTGTGACCCTGCAGGTCCTTTTCACATTGCCAGTGAAAGTCCATAACACTTATGACTTCACAAGCAAAGAGTGGTGCCTAGTTACACATCAGTGCTACCCAAGTGAAATAGAAAGTTGGAGAACAAATTTCAATCCTACAATCTATGAATGGTGTTACAGTGAATGTATAATTCCTTTGTCACTGATATCCCGAATGAACTCGAGGCATGGAACAGTCATCCTATCAACGTTCATTCACTTTCTTAATCTCAGAGTAGATTGGAAGAGATATGTATGACATCAATATCACATACTGATTCACACATGTGTGCGTACACCTATTTCAATCCTACTCATCAAGTGGCTTTGGATATCAAACTCCCTTAGGAGGGACAAATCCCATATCTATCACTCACCCCTCAAAAGCCCCATGTGTCAAAGCCACCCAATCATCACCTTTATAACAACCCATGTTTCAGGACTGCGTTTGATGATGTCAAAGTGTGCCCAACGACATGTGTTGAGTGTAGTGATTTCAGGTCAAAGAATCACACTCACCACCATCACTGTGAGTACTGACTGTGACTACCATGTCATGGTTCCATGTGTCAAACTCACGGTGGGTCTGTCTGGTACACTTGTTCTCTAACAAGTACCTATGTGTTTGGTTTGATATCTCTATATCATGACTACTGAGATTCTGTCATCAACCAACACCACACTCTAGTCTTGTGTGTCATTGCTGTCTATCTACCTTCCATAATTACATCCGACTAGGGACATAAAAAGAATGTACAATCTCTTAGCATCTGTATGATCTCATCGTTCAGGTCCTGAACCTGAAGGCATACGTCATTGAGTACTGTCATTCTCTAGACATTCAATCTGTTCTATCACTATCTCATATGACTGAACCAGAAAGAATTGGAAGCTTGCCTTTGATGTTTATCAAATCAATCTTAATGTATCCCACCAATCATCCCATGATTGGCTCTCAGGGCATACATACCAACACCTAGGTCATATAGGCTTCTACAGACAATTTATAAAAGACTTTTCAATGATAACCAAATCAATGACAAATTTGTTACTAAAGGATACTGAATTCAAATTTGATGAAGAATGTGTTAAAAGTTTCAACAAACTAAAACATGCCATTACTACTACACCCATCATTAGAGCTCCTGATTGGGACCATCCCTTTGAAAGTATGTCTGATGCAAGTGATTATGTTGTGGGTGTTGTCTTGGGCCAATGCATAGAAAAGAAACATTATGTGATATATTATGCATTGAAGACCCTCGATGAAGCTCAGAGGAATTATACTACTATAGAGAAAGAACTTCTGGCAGTTGTGTTTGCCTTTGAAAAATTTAGATCCTACCTTATTGGTTCAAAAGTTATTGTCTCCACGGATCATGCTGCTATTTGTTACTTTCTGACAAAGAAATATGTAAAACCCAGGCTAATTAGATTGATTCTCCTATTGTAAGAATTTTATTTGGAGATAAGAGATAAAAAAGGTATAGAAAATGTGGTAATAGATCACATCAGTCGCATCCACACTCTGGATACTGGGAAGATTCTGATTAATGATTCCCTTCCAGCTGATCAACTAATGAAGGTCTCAGAAGTTATATTGTAGTATTCTGATTATGTGAACTACCTTGCTGCTGAGGTTATCCATCCTCAATGCACCAGAAATGCACTGAAGAAATTTATGCATGACATGAAACAGTACTACTGGGATGAGCCGTACCTTTTCAAACTATGTGTTGATGGTCTATACAGACAGTGTATTGCTGAGGAAGAAGCTCAACTTATCTTGGGAGTAATGTCACTCAGGGCCAGTTGGAGGACATATGAGCTCTAAAAAGACTGCCTTGAAATTTTTGCAATGTGGTTTCTTTTGGCCAACCTTATCCAAAGATTACCATGACTTTATCTTATCATGTGACAAATGTCAAAGATCAGGCAACATAACAAAAAGAGATGAGATGTTGTTGAGCATGTGGCAAGAAGTAGAGATATTCGATGTTTGGGGGGTGGACTACATGGGTCCATTCCCATCTTCTCATGGATTTTCATACATCCTAGTGGCGGTGGACTGCGTCTCAAAATGGGTTGAAGCTATACCAACCGTCACTAGTGATTCCAAACCTGTCATCAAATTATTCAAAGATATTATTTTCCCTCATTTTGGAGTACCACGAACCGTGATATCTGACGGAGGCTCTCATTTTCACGAAAGATGCTTTGAAGCTCTACTGAGAAGGTATGGTGTAGCACACAAGGTAGCTTCACCCTACCATCCACAAATAAGTGGACAGTTAGAGGTTTCTAACCGTCAATTGAAATCTATTCTGGAAAAGACTGTAGGTAGCAATCGGAAAGATTGGGAAGTAAAAATCAACGACACATTATGGGGCTATCGAACTGCTTATAAAACTCCCCTTGGGACTACACCTTTTCGACTAATCTATGGAAAGGCATGCCACCAACCGGTAGAACTGGAACACAAGGCATGGTGGGCAATAAAACAACTAAATTTTGATATGAAACAAGTAGGCCCAGCCGGGATTATACAACTCCAAGAGCTGGAAGAACTCCAGATGATAGCTTACGAGAATGCACAAATCTATAAAGAATGTACGAAACTTTGGCATGACGTCCATCTAAAAAGGAAGGACATACAAGTGGGAGACCAAGTCCTTCTGTTCAATTCCAGATTGAAATTATTCCCAAGGAAACTCCATTCTCGTTGGTCGGGGCCTTATATTGTCAAGAGCATCTACCCACATGGTACTTTCTCTTTATGGAGTGAAAAGTCAGGTGAATTTGTGGCAAATGGTCAACGATTGAAGATATATTTCACCTATGCTGATACAGGCTCTGAAATGATGTTGGATCTCACCAATCCAACACATCCACCATAGAAGTTGAAGGAATCAAGTCAAGCCATCGACGTAAAATAAAGGCGCTTGTCGGGAGGCAATCGGATAAATAAAATTTAAATTTAGTTTTAATTTTGAATTAGGATTTTCTTTAATTTTGTTTTTACATTTTAGAAAAAATTACACTAAATAAAATTGCATCACAAGATGCTATTTTGAGTTCTGATTGGTCTTTATTTTTGAGATTTTTATATGGAGGATGCACGCTTATTGGAACGCAACCACATCCAGTGGTCCAAATGGCATGTAAATTCCCCTCCATATCGGATTTAGAGTTTTCTCGAGACGAGCAAATTTCTAAGTTCGGGGTGGAGGGTGGGTGGTACGTATCTTACTTTCCACCTTCACCCATCTAAATTAGACTTAAGATTTCATTGTCGCATTTTTGACCTAAATTTTCAAAAGTTTCAAATAAATTTTCCAAAATTTTAAATTTTTTTTCAAATAAATTTGAACAGATACTGGATGAAGTTTTGACACTTTTTCATTTCAATCTTTATGCATTTCGAATCATTATACCCTCCTTATTTGAAGCAGGTCCTCAAAAGGACCACTTTCTAAAAACTAGCATTTTGATTGAAATCATCTTGTGAATCTTATGAATCCTAACATCAAGATCTATATGCAAAAATGACAAGTGTCTGTCGAACTGATAGGGATCAAACACATCGTGCTTCCTAACTGACTAGTGGAACAATAACATGGAATCTCCACCGGATCCTCATCATGTCATTATTTGAGCAGAGTATGATAAAGAGAACAACCCGATGCACGGAATTGTAAATCAAGTTGCATTCTGATCTGACCTCTCTTCTACATTTCTTCTATCATCTTCGTACCCCTCCATCCATCAAAAAAAAGAAACAAAATAGCCAAAATAGTTCCAAACCCTAAGTTCGGGGTGGCACACCACTTCCCTCTGTATCTGCTTCTTCCATACCCCTCGCAAATAAATAGGGGTGTACCACCAAGAAAAGATGCCAAAGTGCACACAAAAAGAAATGCAATCTCGAGTCAAATAGAGGAGAGATTCGCACACAAAAAATGCAATCAATGAAATTGCAAATAATATAATAAAAATATTGAGTCGAATAGAGGAGAGATTTATTTCTTCCTTCCATAACTCCATTCATTCCCTTTTCTACCTAAAGGCACAATTAATGCCTCCACCACCCTTAAATACACCAGTGTCAGATCAGATGTACACTTGTTGTTCTGCGGGTAACTTTGGACTCTTACAAAACACTTTGACATCCTCGTTGTTGGAAAAAGTGGGGAGGAAGTGATATTAGAAAGAAAACTCAGGAACGAAGATATGGTAAGATGTGTTTAGTGGTCTCAGGAGGTTGAGATACTGAGTCGTACTGAGCAAAAAGAAAACAATCAGGATGTGAAGATGAGGCAATCACATGAATTGAAAGTATTCATTTGGCCACCATTTCAGATTTTTTGTTACTCGAGGACGAGCAACGTTTAAGTTTGGGGTATTTTGATGAATGCATATTCATCATGGAATTCAATTACCATATTGGGTCGAATTCAACTCAACACATCCAACTTCACTCATTAAATATCACAATGTATCACAAAATGCAAAACTACTTAATTAATACAACTATCAGGGTTTTAACTGAGATTATATTGATTTCATGTAGGTCTTGATGAGGTTGAACTATCAGTTGGGACCCACCTTTATCTACCCTCACTCATCCTTGGTCTTGCCGATGTGGTCTTAACCAAACGGTCTCGCCCATGCGGCCTCGCCCATGCAGTTTCATCCATACGGTCTCAAGACCGAATGGACATGCTCACCTCAAAACCATTTGAGAGTTGGGAATGTTGTGACTATTTGAGGAGTACCGGTCTACAGGACCGTTTGAGGCTGGAGTACCAAATCGTATGAAAAAGGGCATGCATGCAGGTCCGTTCGGAAAAGGACTATGTGATTGTATGGAGCAAGAGCTACCAAACTGTTTGGATATAAATGCACCAAACCATTTGAGCCAATAGAAGCAAGACCGTATGGAGGTCTACATGAAACCGTTTGAGAAAGATGTGAAACCATTTGATATGGTAGCATAATACAAGATCGTTTGATAAAGCATGTTGCGAGACCATTTGAAAAAGTCAATACAAGACCATTTGGAAAAGTGCTTGGCTACGCAGCTTGCATGCAAAACTGTTGGGGGTTGGACTTGTGCGAGACCATATGGAGGAAGTTCTGCCAAAATGTATGGATAAAACACGTGCATGAGGACCGCATGCAAGTAAGACCGGTTGATCACATCAAACCGTTTGGAAGAGAGAATATCCAAGACTGAATGGAGGCTGGCCTGAGACCGATTGGATAAGGTACTAGCAAACCATTTGGAAAAGTTATTAGCGTGAGACCGTTTGATGCTCTTGGCTACGAGACTGTTTGTAGGTCATTTAATAAAGTGCTGGCATTTCCAAACCAGATGAAAAAGCTACCAAGACCGTTTGAAGGATTGCATGAAACCGTGTGAAAAAGGCATGTCTAGACCGTTTGGAAAAGTCACTTATCTAAACTGATTAGTCATATGCAATATAGGATTGTTTGGAAAAGTAACAAACCAAAACCGTTTGAAGGTTGAATTACACTAAACGGTTTGGAAATAAAGTATGCATGCAAGACCGTTTGATAAATACATGTGTACCAAACCGTATGGCCACATATACACAAAATTGTTTGAGCAAAATATATCCTAGATCGTTTGGGATGGAATCATACCAAAAATGTGAGGGCCAGTCCCGAGCCTATAAATAGGACTAGCAGGGTCCTCATTTGGGAATCAGTTTTGGGACGCCGATAGGATGCCTGTACGTTGGTCTGATCCTGCCACTGTCACTTCACCTGTCGTTCATGCTGCAACTCAATGAGACCGAGAACAGAAGGAAGGAGGAGTGAGAAAGATTATCTGGCCTGTCTTGGCATCCCTCATTCATCGTTCATCTAGATCTGCTCTGACATGACGTAGAAGACCGCATCATCTTCATCGAGCTGTGGGTACCTTCTACATCATGCTCATGGAAGAATCCTCTCTCTTTCTTATTCTTCTTGTTTCTCACATCATGAGTGAGTAGTTCCTTTTCACTGGGGTGTGGGGACTAGCCCCGTTGCCCATGCATTCATCTCTTTTCATTTAACATTCAAGGCAATGTATATAGTTTTTCATTTCATTGCTAGTTGATATGCTTGTAGTTGATAACCTGCTTTCTTCCATCTTGTTCTTATCTTCGTAGTGTAGAATGTCGATTAATGAGGTAGACTCCTTGACGAGAAATATGATAGGGTTCCTTGAGGTCGTAAGTGTGTGATCTATGAGGGGACGAGCCATCTAGCCTACGGTGACGCTTCTGTGGTCTTAACATCCCTCAGGGAGGACCAAAACCTTAGTTGGATGTTGTATCTTTTTGTTAATCATCGATGTTTGCTTGCAAACTTATCGCCTACATGCTTGTCAATTTGCGTTGTTGACTCCCATACTAGAAATAGAATGGGGTTCCTTGAGGTCGTAAGTGTATGATCTGTGAGGGGACGAGCCATATATCCCACGGTGATGCTTCTGTGGTCTAAACATCCCTCTGGGAGGACCACAACCTTAGTTGGATGTTGTATCTTCGGAACTGTAAGTGCATGATCTGGATGGCGATGAGAAATTGGATGCCTAAGGGGATTCTTACGCGGGCCTAAACATCCCTCCAAGAGGGCTCGCAACAGTTCCATTTGGATAGTTATATGCTTGCCTGGATGTTATGTGTTTGGACGTGTTTGCATATGCAGTGGTGGTGAAACCCGATACCATCCCAGTGATTCCATATCATATAATCTGAAACAAACTTTCATTCTGCTCGTTTACTTCCCTGCAATTAGTTTAATTAACATCAACCAAATCAATCGTTCTAAATATTAGTCTTACTCGAGCTAGATTCGACTGACAAAGATTCTTAAAAACGTTGTCCTTTGGGATTCAATCCTTAACTATATTGCGATAAGACCCGTCTGCTTGTGGGTGGTATTATTGCACAAGGTTTTGGTAAAAGCTCAGGGATTTCAACCCCAAGTTAATTTTTTAGTGCGATATTTGCCACATTAATGGTCTTAATGACCTTTGGGCATGGTTGAGCCCTAAATGAGGTGTAATCGTCTTATATTGATAAGGGTTGTTACCCTGTGATATTTTGAAAAGGATTTATATCTTGTGATAGTGAGATGACTAGTGTAGTCTCAAGAATGGCAAGTGAATAGTACCATGTGATGATGAGATGAGATTATGTTTCACACATTTTATATCTTTTGAAGTTGTGATATTTATATGCTTTCTAGAAGTGAATTAGGGTTTATATGTCCATTTGTTTAATGTAGCCTTAATTCACCTAATTGGCATAACTAATCAAGTGCAACTCTAATCATGTAGTGCCCTATGCCATAGAGCCATCTTCAGTGTCGAACTTTTTGGATGGTGAAATGAGTATTCCTAAGGGAAACTCAAAACACATATTGTTGAGTATGTGGGGGTGGCAAGTTGAGGATATATCCTTGTCATCCACAATGCAGGTTATGGAGAATGGCTATGGTCATGCCTCAGACAGTTGATGTGAACGAGGACAATTGCGGTTGTACCTCGGATTAGAGGGTTTTGTATAACCTGGTTTCTAGTGTCATGACCTGTACCAAGGGAGGACTAGTGGTTAGAAGCTTGACTATATGTCGCTATAGTGGCAACTTTGACTGATATGTCACTGCTTTTTTACTTGTACTGACTGAGGGGAAGAGATCTTAAGATATCGACACTCCTAGATCTTGTACAGAACTGAATTGTCCTTCCCAAGGGTCGGTTGGACTTTGGGTAGTACGACTCAAACTCCCCAGGGCATAATAAAAGATGTAATACAGTCATGTAGCATATTTTTTAGGGTTATACATGACGTTTCACATTGGATGATAACCCTTGTTTGTTATCTTTACATAAAGATGATGCTTAGTGCAATTAAGAGATAGTAGATATACTTAGGTTGTGGTTATTCTTAAGATTGTAGATGTTTATATACAATAGCTATGCTTATGTTGATAATTATATTGTTACTGCTGATTATAATCATGATGCTAGCTATCTCATGTTGTTAGTTATGTTTAGCATGCTAGCCATGCCTTTGTGACTAGAGATGCTTATACTGCTAATCATGCTTATCTAGATAGTTGTGCTTATGTTGTTATCTCTTCTTATAATGTTGATATGTTCAACCTATTAGACATGTTGATGTTGTTAGATATGCATATGATACTAGACGTATTCATGGTGTTAGAGATGCCCGTGCTGCTAGACTCCTTATACTATTAATGGGGATATGAGAATAGTCTAGCTAATGAAGATAGTTATTATCTGCTCCTTTATGTATTTTATTAATCATCAGTGTTGTTGAGCTTATTTGTTATATATGATTAAACTGCTTAAATTGTCTCATTACCTAAAAATGTTGGAATCAATAAATATTGTTGGAGGTTATATATCTTGTTGTGACATGGGTCTCACCCTTGTGGTTAGCCACATTTTTTTAGGTAATCGGAAGTGACAAAAACAAACATGTGGCATCAAAGAGGAGCTATAGTAATGAATCTATAAGAAAGTTAATTAGATGTCTAGTTTGTCCTAGAGTTTTCCCTGTACTCTCAGGTCTGGGCAGGAAAAATTTGTATATGATGTTTCAAATGAATTGCAAATTTTTTTAGCATGTTGATGCTTGTTTGTGTGGAATATACAAATATTGCTATCATGTGTATATATGTTTTGTCTAAGGTGATAGAACAATTTGTATCAAATTCTTGTCATAGTATGGATACAAGAAAGATATTGGGCTCTTATGCAAATGTTTCTGAGCAGGTGTTGATGTTGAATCAGTTTTATTTTACCCATATATTTGGGTATGTGGTTAATTGGTGATTGATTTTGTTTTATGTTTTGAGTAATCTCATTTAGTGTAACGGGTTCTCACAAGTTGGTATCAGAGCTTTAGGTTCACTAACTCTATAAGGACACTAGGACTTAGGACTAGGATGATGTTAAAATTAGGAATATGACATAAAAATATGGTGCATAGTGCCTAATCTCAGTATTTGGGTGCCCTGGGCAGGCATTCAATTATTGAAGAAAAGGTAAGTATGGAACTTTTAGTTTGTTATCTTTTTATTACTATGATCAAGTAGTCATTTTCAAACAATCTAAAGAGCATAATGAATCAGAAATTATGGTGC
Organism: Alisma plantago-aquatica; assembly: GCA_963693085.1. Taxonomy (NCBI): domain Eukaryota; kingdom Viridiplantae; phylum Streptophyta; class Magnoliopsida; order Alismatales; family Alismataceae; genus Alisma; species Alisma plantago-aquatica. Next base: position 70,770,502 of record OY856411.1, on the reverse strand, counting down.
AGATAACTCAATATTACCTCAAGAGAAGATGAGGATTACATCATTATCTATCAAAACCTGAATTGTTGACTATAAGAGAAAGATATAACACCATGAAATCTAAATCTGAATACAAATAATCAAAAGAGGAGTTCTTGAAGATGAAATTCAAGAATATAATAAAGTAAATGATAGATAAGTTTTTTCTTATAAAGTGATTCAAGGTATGAAATTCACATAAGATGGAGAGAATTCCTATGATAAGTATAAAATGAGAAGATGAATGGGAACAATGACAAAGGAATACTATGTGTAAGAAAGTGTTAATGTAAAATCAGCATGGCATGTGAAAGAAATTAAGGGAGATGATCCCTATTTAATGAAGAAAATGAAGAATATGATTTTTACCTGTTGATAAGTGGTTGAAAAACATAATAAAATAAGATAACATACCCTAGTGGGATAAATAGTCATCAAGGAAGGAGTAATGAGATATATTAATCATGATGATTCCTATGCTAATGGCAAGAAACCTGGAATGAAAAAGGTAAAATGATACATAAGAAGCTATAACCTACATAATGAAAATAGAATCGGTTACCTTTTTGCTCGTGACCCTTGAACAATGTTGCTATGATGTGGGAAGTGTGTTTTCCTTTGTGTCTTTCCTTTATAGGGCACATCTTTTAAGTGGATCATTGCCATTTGCTATGTGTGGATTCATTATAAACATGAGGTTGGTTGGCTTATTATAGAAGAAGGTTGCTTGGACAATGGTTGCAAGATCATAAAGTTTGTGATGAGTTTACTTTTGATCCTTCCAATAATTAGGAAGACTCCTCTTATATGTCTTGAGATTTTTTATGTGGGTAAAAGTAGATGAGATAAGGATGTGAGTTCCTTATAGTGCATGAGGTGGATAACAAGGTAATGAAACCTAGTATCCAAGATGTATCAATTGTATTGAGGTATGTGAATGTTGGAGATGTTTATTAAATGAACATTCCAAGTATTCCTCTCCCTTCGAGAGAGAGAGAGAGAGAGAGAGAGAGTTTATGATGAACCTATAAATGTTGTTTGGAAGGAAAAACAAAAGTGGTTCTATAATGTTGTATATGGTTCAGTGATAGTTGGGCAAGACCACTATCAAGGATAGTTGGTTTGTTGATCAGCAGACACATGTTATCGTGTTCCTTTAAGATAAACCTAGGATCAGAATATCAATGCATAAGAGTTAGAGTGGATGACATAAGTTACATGGCCGTGATGAGTTTATGGTTATGTCCTTTAGACTAACCAATTTACCAATAGAATTTATGAATAGGTAGAATAGAGTGTTCAGGTCATGTCTTACAAGTTGTAGCAAGCTTTGAATGATGACATCTCAAGGTATTTCAGAGATGGTCAGTAACATGGTCAACATCTTTGCCAAACCTTAAAAATGTTGAAGTAACTATACTTATGTGTGACAAATCTAGAAAGAGTGAGTTGGGGTTGATTAAAGTATCCTCTTGGAGTTATGATATCTCTATTAAGTGTGTTGTGGGAATCCTGATAAGATGACGACAGTGTCATTGTTCTACTCCTAATAAGGTCAATCAGGAAGTTATATTTGTTAACAGTTACATACAAGTGTATGATTCTTCAACCAAACAGATGGTTAGTCCACCATTGAGATGATTAGAGAATCCTCTAAAAACATATGCCTCATAGTTCTTGAAAATTAGGAGATGCCTACCTGGTTGATTAAGTGGTTAATTACAAGAACCATTAAAGGTGCATAGAGATGAAACCTTGCAAAAGTTACATATGATAAGAGATACATGTTGTTCTATGTTTCATATGAGACAGTGAGTATGGCCTTTGAGTGATGTGTGATACAATAGATAGAATAGTTTTGGATGATAGTAGAGTCTCAAAGTTGAAAGGTACTACCAGACCTGTACATGTGGTACAACAGTTCCTATGTTGAACAAAGATGACACATGCAGAAGTTGAGGGAAAAGAATATGAATTCTATGACAATATTGTGACATCATCATTAGATGAAAGTTACCATGAGGAATACTTGGTATGAGGTCCATGATAAGTATCTATCTTTTTTTACCTTGGACTTCGGGGGCGAACTCCATGTTAGGGGTGTATAGTTGTAAGGCCCCTGAACTTGCTTAACAAGTTTAATAAGCTTAATTACGGTAATTTAATACTTATAACCCTAATATAACCTTTTGATATTCTTTTAAAACATAATAAAAGCTTAAGTTTTAAATTTGGTCCAATTTGGACATTGTTTGAGCAAGTTATGCAATTTTATGTACATTTTGGACTTTTCTACAATTCACCTAATTGAGGGGTATTCTTTGCAATTTGTCACATGCATTATGTTCCTTAGATGTTATATTATCATTCTTGAGTATTTTTATCCATGGGTATCCTAGTTGATCCATGGGTTGAAGGTGTTTTTCTCAAGGTATTTTAGGGTTTACCCCTTCATGGTTGAGATACCTTTAGTAGCTATCAACTAATGAATTATTTGATTGGCTTGGAAATTCGAAAAATTAGAGATAAGCAGGTCTATATTTACTATGGTGGAGATTCTTTTGTGTGTGCTTATATATTATTAATAGTTTAAGGCCATGCACACATGGGGAACCTACTTTTACACCTCATGCTTGCTTCCATCCTTATCCATGGGCTATATTTACCGCTTCCTTGCCCAAGTATGAAACTTTGCTTGCTTTCTCTTTCCTCTAACTTGGATCAATGACTCCACTCTATTTTTCTATAGAACCAACTGCTCTAAGGAAGAAGACAACCTCTTTTGGAGAAGAAGGTCTCCTAGAGCTCCATCTAGCCCTACCTAGGGTTCCCAAGGTCATCTTCTAGGGATTTTGACCAAGGCAAGTTGTTTTCTTCCTTCCTTCTCCATTTATCTTGCTCTTATCCTTCCTTAACCCTCCTTCAAGTTGTAACCTTGTTGTTCTATGGTATAAATTGCTCTAAAGCTCTAAAACCCTACCTTTCTTGCTCCTTATGCTTAGGGTTTGCTCATTTGATGAAGAAATGTGCTAGATGGATGAGTTCACAACTTATGCTTGGATTTTCTACCCTACCTGCTTGTGTTTTCTTCTATTTGGGAGTTTATCTTCTAATTAGAGGCAAGTTTTATAACTTTCTCCACATTTATTTCTTACCATAAGCTTGCTAGCTCATGTTCTTGCTTTTAAATGATGATCCATGCACTAAAAAGATATGCTTGACTTGGATTTTGATTTTTATAATATTCCCTATTCTGATTTCAGTTCTAGATGAACCTGTGATCATGTGTACATTATTCCTAAGGTATAATATGACTTGGATCAGGTTGTTTTGATAATATATGGTGCTAAACACCTATCAACCAATGATCAATTTTAGGGTTTAAAGTTGATTTCTTCTATAAACACATGACTCAATGGTGGTACCATTGCAACAACCGATGGTGTTGTCTTCATGACAACTGATGGTGGTGACCAAGGGTGTCAACTGACGTTCACCCCTGAGGTCATGTTTTGGCCTAACTGTAATCTTAATGATCAATAACTAAGTTTCCTAATGGTGTTATCAATCAATGGTGACATTAGCTTAATATTCGATGGTGATTAATAAATATAATGTTGATCTAACAACCTATGGTGACTTGATGGTCATTGGTGATGGTGGATCAAGTCTCTAAAACCTATGGTGGGTTAAGCATGAAGTTTTAGCATCAATTAAGCCTTAAACCAATAGTTTCTTGGGTCATTTGATGCAATGGTCGAACCTATACTCCAATTGATGGTTTTAATATATGAACTTGACCTTATGGTTAAGATCTAATGATTTTTCATCCAATAAATTGGAATGGTGCCTAAATGTAATATGTTGGTCCTAATAAAGTTATTTAAATGGTTTCATTTATGAGATCAACTTAAGAAGCTCATTTACTGACGGCTTGTTTTAAATAAACAATCACTTGTGAGTTTTACCCTACCCTTAATGGAACTTTTTATGTTGTTAATCAAGGGATGTCTAGGGTTAGATGGTGACTCTTTCTAGAGAACAACTCAATGACTTCATAGGTGGTTTGTTCAAGATGTTTACTTATGTAATCAATCAATGGCTTTACCTTTTCAACATTTAATGGTTAGAAGTCGATGCCTCAATATTCCCATTATTTTGGATGAAGTTATAGTGTAATGTTATGATTATGATGATGAGAATTTGATGGTTCAATACCTTAAACTTGTAGTCTTACCCTTACCTTCGTATGATCATGATTTATAATCACCATAATGAATTAATGGGTAACCCTAATGAGGTATATCTTGTTATATCTAGCTTTAGTATAACTAAATGATGGCAATTGGGTATGAATAGTCCTTGAATGATAAATACAATCATGGAGTGCTCTCTTATTGTTGTTGAACCCCTACTATGCTATAATTGATGGTTACACCTTGATTTATGTGTGGGTCCATACTTGAGAATAGCATGGAATGTGATGGTAATGATTCACCTTATGCATCCATGATCCAATGGGGATGATGTGAGTTAGGGTTTGGGTATGAGTGTTGATTAGTAATATTAATATAATTTATCGTGTTGAACCTAACTCTAATGCAAATAGATAAATATATGTATTCATGTTTAACCTTCTTATATGATGGCATGATGGTGAAGTATTCTCCTTATATGATCATAACCTTAATGTATTAATTGGTGGTTATCATAGCCACATGGTTGATACTTTCTTATGCTAAACATGTGCATTATGAATATGATGAGGGTTAATCATATCTAGATTCCTTGCATATTGATGTAATAAAGGAATATTATTAATGTTAATAAAACCCTACTATGATTGTTTATGAATATCTCCTAGCTCATTAATGCAATATTGTGTTGATCTGGTGTATTATATGCAAGTGATGTTGTTGAGCCTTGTTATAAGGCATGTAAAGATAATGATGATCTTGTAGGGAATAGTTTAATGGTCTTAATGACCTTTACGCATGGTTGAGCCCTGAATGAGGTGTAATCCTCTTGTGTTGACAAGGGTTGATACCCTGTAATATTGTGAAAAGGATTTATATCTTGTGATAGTATGATGACTAGTGTAGTTTCATGAATGGCAAGTGAATAGTACCGTGTGATGATGAGATGAGAAATTATGTTTTCCACATTTTATATGTTTTGAAGTTATGATATTTATATGCTTGCTAGAAGTGAATTAGGTTTTGTATGTTGACTTGTTTGATGTATTTTTAATTCACCCAATTGGCATAGCTAATCAAGTGCAACCCTAATCATGTAGTGTCTTGTGTCGTAGAGCCATCTTTAGTGGTAGAACTTGCTGGATGGTGAAATGAGTATTCCTAAGAGAAACTCGAAGTGCATACTATTGAGTATGTGGGGGTGGCAAGTTGAGGATATATCCTTATCATCCACGAAGTAGGTTATGGAGGATGGCTATGATCATGCCTCAGACATTTGATGTGAATGAGGAAAATTGTTGTTGTACCTCAGATTAGTGGGTTTTGTATAACCTAGTTTCTAGTGTTATGACATGTACCAAGGGTAGACTAGTGGTTAGCAGCTTGACTATATATCGTTGCAGTGGCATCTTTGACTAATATGTCCCTACCTTTTTACTCATACTAACTGAGGGGAAGAGATCTTAGGATACTGGCACTCCTAGATCTTGTACGGAACCGAGTAGTCCTTCTCAGGGGTCGGTTGGACTTTGGGTAGTATGACTTAAACTCCCCAGGGCATAATAAAAGATATAATACAGCCCTGTAGTATATTTGTTTAGGGTTATACCCGAATTTTCACATTGGATGATAACCCTTGTTTGTTATCTTTACATAAAGATGATGTTTAGTGCAATTAAGAGATAGTAGATATACTTAGGTTGTGGATATGCTTAAGATTGTAGATGCGTACATACAATAGCTAAGCTTATGTTGATAACTATACTACTATTGTTGATTATAATCATGATGCTAGCTATCTCATGTTGTTAGTTATGTTTAGCATGCTAGCCATGCCTTTGTAACTAGAGATGCATATATTGCTAATCATGCTTATCCAGATAGTTGTGCTTATGTTGTTAGCTCGTCTTATGATGTTGATATGTTTAGCCTATTATACATGTTGATGTTTTTAGCTATGCATATGATACTAGACTTATTTATGGTGTTAGAGTGCTCATGCTGCTAGACTCCTTATACTGTTAATGAGGATATGAGAATAGTCTAGCTAATGAAGATAGTTATTATATGCTCCTTTATGTATTTTGTTAATCATCAGTGTTGTTGAGTTTATTTGTTATATATGATTAAACTGCTTAAATTGTCTCATTACCTAAAAATGTTGGAATTAATAAACGTTGTTGGAGGTTATATCTCTTGTGGGGACATGGGTCTCACCCTTGTGGTTCGCCACATTTTTTTAGGTAATCGAAAGTGATGAAAACAAACATGTGGCAGCAAAGAGGAGTTATAGTAATGAATATGTGAGAAAGTTGATTAGATGTCTAGTGTGTCCTAGAGTCATCCATGTACTCTCAGGTCCTGGTAGGAAAAGTTTGTATATGGTATTTCAAACGAATCGGAATTTTGTTAGCATGTTAATGCTTGTTTGTGTGGCATATACAAATATTTTTATCCTGTATATATATGTTGTGGATAAGGTGATGGAACAATTTGTATCAAATTCTTGTCATAGTATGTATACAAGAAAGATATTGGGCTCTTATGCAAATGTTTCTGAGTGGGTGTTGATGTTGAAATCGATTTTATTTTACCCATATTTTTGGGTATGTGGTTAATTGGCGATTGATTGTGTTTTATGTTTTGAGTAATCTCATTTAGTGTAATGGGTTCTCACACTTACCCTTCTCTAGTGAACTCGAACCGCCTCCTTCAACCCCCAGAGCCTTGGAAGCAAGTAGGCAATATACCTGCAACCCAAAGACCTACAATAACAGGCCATCAGTCTATTGTAGACTTGCAATTTGTCAACTGACGCACCAAACCATGAACCTCCTCTTCACCTCCATCATGCCTTAGATCGTAGACCTACCTCCAACCTGCTTTCTTCACCAACCCCATCGCCACCTTCGATCCCCTGCCATCACTAATGAAGTGTGTTAGATTGAAGACTAATTCAGCAAGTAAGCAAGACTTGGGTTGCAGAGCCGGTCCTGCAAATGATTCATGCTACAACATGAGCCACCAAGGAAATTATTTGTGATTGATCCTCGTTGCACCACCTTTTACGACCCTATAGATACTCATTTTCATCCACAACAAACTCATTTCCATGACATATCTCATCCATGTGGACAACCTAGTTCAAACTTTACCAAGATGGAGATTTACCCTCTAACGCTAGTAGGTTTCCAGCCAAGTCTTGATGGCTTACGGAAGTAGATCCCAACTGACTACTAATGAATCCACCCCCCCTCCTTGGTTTCATTAGTAGTGATTTGAACATGCTTCAGTACATGCCAACCTACACCAAAGTGAGAGGTAGTTTTGGAAAAGAGAAAGAATTTGGTTTCAAAACCAGATTGATCATTTGAAGCATCTACTTTGGTAAGTCAATTCTATTCTACATTTCATATATGTTAATAACATGATTGATAATATATTTTAGCAAAGTATACTAGAAAACAACCTTGATAATATAAATATTCATATTAGTAACTCATCTATGCCCATAAGTAACACAACAGTACATACCCCTAGCTAGATATGTGTGTACCTCACTATAATAATACAATATAATGCATAGATGATAACCAAGATGACCAAGAGACTTAAGACTTACTCATCTTGTTTTCCTTGAATACTTCATATACTCAATAAGATATACATCTCATATACATAATAGGGGTCATCACCATGATCTAACTTAGCCGGTCTACTATCTCAAGTATTGGTCATCTTAGTACCCATACATGTATGGATTTATAAGTGACTAAATAGGAGATGTAATAATTTATCAGAAGACTAACATAAATGTTCAATTAACATGGTTACTAAATCCAAACGCTAATATTTGATCTATCTAGAAAATGTACTTTGGATAAACTAATATAAGTGAGAAATGATAAAAGAAGGTAACTCTTATTCATATGACATGATATGTATACATGTTTAGTTTAGATGACATACGTACAAGACTACCCTATAATCCTTCATTTAGATGCAAAACTATGTAAAAAGTTAAGATCTAAGTATGGGTGTATAACTAATATGCATGGAATTTTATGGGGCTAGTCAACATTTCGTGAGTATACTTAATTTTTCAATTATTATAAACAATACGCTATTCAATTTTTTATACAATGAATCGTCACATAGTAGGGGCAATTGTATTAGATAATTAATATTCATCTCCTTTTCCGTTGGAATACATCGATTAATACCTTCCGCCTCTTTCTAATGAACGAAAATGATTTCTCTCCCTTAATTCCCTTAAATTCTTCAGCCTCATATCATGCTGAGCAAACAATAAGTACATGGATCATAACTAGTAAAAGCAAACCCTCTCATCATCTCCCTCTTATCTCCTACTTTCTGGGGACACATACTTCGTAAGGCAAACAGAAGACAAAAGCTACGCGAACATTGATTTTCTAATCAATTGAATACCTCAGAAGGTGAAACGTAAGCTGCATGTACTTGACCACCGTATTCCTAGTCTCTTGAAGACCGCTTTTATGCCACTTAGATTCCCTAACTCCATTACATAACCCTCCGCAGCCCTAGCATCCTCAACACCACACCCCAGTAGCCTATTATAATAAGAGTTTGGCCAAAAAAACTGAAATGGCACATTTGCCAATTTTTATTACCTAAATGGCACGTTCTTAAACTTATTGCTCAAAATGGCACATTTGGGGAGCAATGTGTCCCCTGTTGGGACGCATTGCCCTCACGGGAGGCAATGTGTCCGCATCCGGGACGCATTGCCTCCCGGGAGGGCAAAGCGTCTCGGCAGCGGACGCATTGGCCCCACAGGAGGGCAATGTGTCCCGTTTCGGGACGCATTGCCCTTTGTGGGGCCAATGCATCGTGCGCAGAGACGCCCCCAACGGCTAGAAATTGTCACGCGGGCAATGCGTCTGGGACGGGGACGCATTGCTCCCTGGACCGACGCAACCCAACGACTATTTTGTCGTTGGGGCCGCGGCACGGTGCCACATGGGCGCAATGCGTCTCCAACCGGGACGCATTTCTCCCCTGTATATATTGGCCGAAAACAACCCCTCAAACTCACACCATTCTTCATTTCCTTACTCTTGCTCTATACTCCCATTGCTCTGGAGTTTTTGCTCGGATTTCTACTGCTTGGAGGCGATTTCTAGCTTATTTCAGGTGATATTGGAGTTGCTATCTTCTACTGCTTGGAGACGATCTTGGAGCTTCTTCTTTCTCTTCTTGTATTCTTCGATTGTCAAAGGATAACTCTCCATTTGAGGTATTTATTCTACCAAAATTTTAATTTTCAAAACTTGAACTTAACATTAATATGAAATATTACAAATGAAATAATTGTATTGTTACTCCTTAATTCCATATTACTGAAATAATGAAGTAGAAAATGACAATTGAAGGCTAATTAATACCTGAAAAATTATTGTTCGAAATTGCAAAATTGTTGTTCTGAAATGTTAGTGTTATTAAAAAATTAACAAAATTGTTGTTATGAAATGTTAGTTAATTTTACTGGAAAAATAGCAAAATTGTTGTTCTGAATTGTTGTTCACTGTTAATGTTATAGAAAAAGTAGTAAAATAAATTTAATTCCAAATTCAGAATTATTGTTCTAAAATCTTAACTATTTTTTAAAAATGATGTCACTGCACTAAGTTATTAATTCATGTTAATATAATGTTATAAAATATGAATTTCTTTCTGATGTTAATATAATATTCTAAAATATAGGAACATGGCATCTAGTTCAAATTCATGAATTGTGAAGATGCGATATGATGGGAAATTTCTCTCTGATGGGTCTTATTCTAGTCGATCTGTTAGAGCCATAAACATTTCACTTATTAATACCCTATCTAAACTAAAATCATATATCTATACAACACTTGACATCAATCCCAACCACTTCTCTATCAAAATATCCTATCTTTTCCCTGGAGAAAATCATATGCTCGTACAAGTTGATGATGATGATGCATACAGAACCTTGTTATCACTTTCAGTTGATGCCTATATTGATGTGTTTCTTGAAAAAATATCTATCCACCAACAACCTTGTTTAATGAGTCTATTGAATCAATTTCAATCTCAATTCCCTCACAATAATTTATGGAGTCAACCACCTCAATTCTCTCAAAGTCATTTAACTACTGAATGGAGTCAACCACCTCAATTCAGTATTAGCAATTTAACTGTTGAATGGAGTCAACCACCTGAATTTTCTAAAAATCTTACTACTGAGAATATTGGTGTTGAGGTTGAAGAGGGAGATAATGATATTGATCATGAAGGTGATAATGATAGTGATCACGAAGGTGATAACAATAGTGATATTGAAGGTGGTAATGATAACACCAAATTTTGTGATATTTTTGGCCCTTATTTTGTTATCAAATCTACCCTTTTTAACTGATTTCCTCTCCTTTTTGTCATATTTTTGAATAAGCAAGCCACGCTATGCTCTTAACTCAATTTTATCATATTTTGTAGAGTTTTCCCCGATTTTTAACTCATTTATCGACAAAAAGGCCTATTCCGGCCCACGAACGTGTTCCACCTACATCGGCCTTTTTACCAACCAGCCGACCGATATGCTCGCTGCCCGACACAGGTGCGTGATACCATACCGTGCGACACAAGGATGTCGCGCAAGAAGGAACAAACGAGCAACACGACATTTACCTGACAGGGAGCCAGGTTCGCCACGACAACTAAAGCATGTCGTGCGATACAAGCCACCCACCGGCAGGCGACACTCGTCACGATGACTGACAGCCTGACATCCTTGTGCCGGGCGATACACATATCGGGCGTCCCTGAAGCCGCAATAATGGAGCTGAAGGAAGAACACGTGGCGTCTGGAGCACCATAACTTCCCCCAACCGCTACCTATAAATAGCAGCTACAGGACTCCGATGGGATGGGTCGGAATCCCTCGAAAGCCAACTTAGGAAATCTTCCATAGCTAGTGTGTCGTGCCTCAGAGGTGTGTCGGGCGATTCTAGGTGAGCACTTCCCCATCCCGAGAGGGAGAGAATAGTTCATTTAGGGTCATCCTGGGCACCACTGCATGCCGATATCGGCCAACAAGGACACCCGATAGGAATGCCCGATACTGGAAGCAACACTCTAACCTGTCACGATACCGAACCTCGATACGCATTTCCAGTCACGGCATGTCGCCCGAGAGGGTGCCGCCCGACACGGTCGTATCGGGCAAGGGCACCCCGCACGATACGTTTTCTCGTCACAGCGTGTCGCCCGAGAGGGTGTGGCGACCGACACGGGCATATCGAGCAAGGTTCCTGCCCGGTATTGGGCTGGAGGATCTGCTGCTGCCTGTCGCCCTTCTAAATCAAGAAGGCGGCATTTATCTTTACTTATTTCAGTCATTTACTTTCTTTACTTATGCAATGTAATCAGACCCTTTATGTTAATGGAAGTAGAAGAGCCTTAATTATCTACTGCTTTATGTTTGGTCCCTTTTGTTGGATGATTGCTATGTTTAACATCTGAACTCTAGCTTGTACGCTTGGATCGCGTTTCGATTAGCTACCGAATCGTGTTTTCCTGTTGCAACAGCCTCGAGAGAGGTGTTGTGGCTCTAGTGTTTGGTCTGACACTGGAGTACGAGAGTGCCAGGATCGGAGTTGTCGTAGTAACCTTTCCACTCTAACTTAAGTCCAGCAACCTCGAGAGGGGTGTTGACGCTTAGTTAGAGGTACCCGCTTCGAGTGGACTGGTACAGGATGTGTTCTGCTGCCGCTTGTGTTACCGAAGTTTTCTCCTTCGTTCCTTGCTAAAGCGATAGTATTATCTCTCTGTTTCCGTTGCACGAAAACCCTAAAAACTGATAAATGCTTAAAACCTTAATTTTCCTCATAGCTCCAGTAGGAGATAGATTTCTTTTGTTTTATCGATCTTAGCTTGTCGTTCCCTTGGGGAATTTTATCATCTCTTTACCCTTACCGGAGTGTAACGTGTCGATTCTGCATTCTCCACACTACCACCCTTGTCCCTATGTTCGACCCCGTATATCTACTTCGACCCCGTAAACAAAGTTGTAGGGGCATAGAAGGTTTCGGGTTATAAATTTAAAAGTCCGACTACTTCAAATCCGCTCCACTTTTCGGACGCGCGATTTGGGCCGGTCAACTTTTTGGTGCCGTTGTCGGGGACAAGGCAAAACGGTACTGTTGACAAACCCAAATCCACTAACTATACTCCAGTGCCTCAAGCTTAGAAATGAGCTTGACAGCACTCTCTTTTCCTTTTTTTATTTTATTAATTTTAACCTGAATGAGTAATTCATATTATCAATAACAGATTTCTAACTTGATTTTTACATGCTATTCAGGGACTTAGAAGGGAGGCCCTCTGCCCAACTGAGCACCAACATCTTCAGACATGCCGTCCCACGTCGAACCACCCCATTCAGAAGGTGAACGCCAAGGGAGAGCTAGACCTCACTCGCCCCCGCCTGAAGATAACGACCGCTATGATGGAAATGATCAACCTGAAGATCCAGAAATGGAGCAGTTCGAGGACGACCATCGCCGTGATAGACGTCGTCATCACCAGAGGCACAGAAGAAATCACAATAGTCAAGAACAGTACCAAGGTCGTCAAGCGACGAACACCCGTCAAGGCTAAGATGAGGTTTCAAACCAGCCAGACTTGGTTGGACAGTTATTTGATTTTGTAAAGAGACAAGATATAATCATTAACCAGCTGGCGCAGAGTGCGCTTTCCAGTCCAGGAAAGTTACAAACGAGATGGTCCGGACCATTCACTGTATCAAAGATATACCCATCCGGAATGATGGAGCTATATGAAAAATATGATCCGACCAAAGTTTTTCAAGTGAACGGGCACAGGGTAAAAAGGTACTATGAAGACGAAGCTTTTGTTAGGAGGGTAGAGATTAACTTGCAAGACATGGATGTTGTTAAAGGTGAAAAGTGAAGGACCTCAATCGGTCGAGCTGGCGACGCAAACTACAGTGCTCCTCGGGAGGCAGCCCGAGCTTTTATTTTTCCTAGAATATGATGTTATTTACTTTCTTGCAAGACAAACATTATGAACATTTGGACTGTAATAAGGCCCGAGTCAGTGCATGCACCACGTGTGCTGACTCCTTTGTTTTATGGGCCACCGCTCTGTTTTATGGACCTAGATGGGAAATACTATCTGAGGCCGGGAACTTAACCGTAGGCCAATGATGTTTTACTCATCGACCGCTTTTTCCCCACTTTGTTTTTAAGTTTTTCATCTAGATTTTGTTCTGAAGGTTTCATATCGGGCAGCAACTCAACTAGCGTGTAGAACACGCTCATATCGAGCAAAGGTATATCGGGCATCACATAAGCTGTGTCGGACGACACGCCCGGGCGGCAAGCTCCCGTATCGGGCAAGATGAGTAATTACCCTTGATTAGATGGATGGGACCATTCATCTCGGGATTGGCTTGTCTCAACGACCGACACGCGTTCTGGATTTACCCGTTTTACCCCCGGTTGAGATTGCTATATATAGTACAGAGGTTTTACAGTGTCGGGCTACTACTTTTACTCTTCTAGCTACCCGTATCATGCGGTAATTTCTCTCTTTGCTCGTATGTCGTCCTGCTAGCTTTTTCTCTTGTGTCGCGTAAGAGCTTCAGATAGTAAAGGTATAGCCCGACAGCCTGCTTGCCTGACACGACCTTCTTATCACGCGCTGCGTACTGGGTTGACGACTTTAATTGATTTTACATTATGTCTCCTGATACATGTGTCACGTAACACGTCTTTAGCATGCGCTTGCCTGATACGGCATATCGGGAGATAACCATGTCGGGTGACACAATTTTTCTCAGGGAAGTCCCTATCGGGCCATTTGTTTCACGCAACCGTATCGCCCGATACACCCGTGTCAGGCAACGTGTTTGACGCACAACTTTTCTCTGTATCATCCAACTTTGTATCGCCTAGGATGTTCCTTTGATGGACGACACCCAGACTTTGTAACGGGCCGAATCTTATCATGCAATCAGTTTTTTTTTGCCTACCTAACATTCGAATGATCAATGAACTTGTTTAATGATGAAAGATATGGCCCATACAAAGCAAACCGCCCTTCGAATTGATAAACACGGCAGAAGAATCGAAACTGAGGCCGCAGATGAAGCAACAACGGTCGGACAGAAACGCCAGAATCCCGAGGCAGCTGGGACATCAACCGCCGAGAATAGAGCAAGGACGGAAGAAGTAACGACTCTATTTTCTTTCCCAAAGGATGCAGCCAGAACGAGTGCAAAGCTCTCAAGAAGGAAATGCAAGGTTCGTGCAGATTATGACGATGATAATCGGCGTATGGTAGACAAAGAGCTCTTGAAAATACTTGTGGATACTATATCCAAAGAAGATACCCCGTGAAGAAGGTGGCTTCATGACTGATAAACCCAAAGTACCCACATTCAATCCAGAAGCCACTGGAGAAAGACTTCCACTGATTTTCTCTTTTGGAGATGGTCCTAAACCACCGCAGAAGATAGACTATTATAAGGAAATGGACCCCTCTTGGGGGCTACCAAATCAAGAAAAAGTATTGGAAGAGATAAGTGGACTTCTCTGACTAGTTCAATAGATGATGAAAGTTTAAAGAAACTGAGATTGATGATCAGTCCTTTTGTTCATGTTCACAATGGAAGTATCTTAAAAAAATCTACCTGGTTTAAGGGGATGCCTAATATTTTTAGAACTTCTTCCTCAGCAAAAGCGCATAACTTATCTCATTGAATCTTGCAATCCCGAACACACTCTTGCCTTTTGGTACAACTGACTGCAGCATCTTCATCGTGGAATGGATATCAAATAAAGAGACGTCTGACCAGCTCCACTACATCGACTACCACAGCAAACAAAGAGAATATGTGTGGGAGATTTTATCTGGCATAGGCGCACTCACCAGCTAACCCTCACTAGGTTAGCATTACCCTACCTTATCTACTTCACAACTCTGGGACAGAGTGTTGAGCAAGTTTGGGGGGGTATCATGTACCGGTGAGGGAGGTATAAAAAATTTTCTTCAAACTTCACCCCTTTTTGTTCCTTTTGTTCCTTTCCTATATCATGTGTACATATACATATACATGCTCATACAAAAATTTTGCAAAAAAAAATTGAAAAATTTTGCTTATTTTGTCTCCATGCATATGTACAAAGACACTATATAGTAAAAACCTGATACAACTTCTTGCCAGTTTGTTTTCTACGTGCCCAAGGAGATGCAAGTTTTGTTATATCTTTCTGATAATGCAGCCTCAAACAACAAAAGACTATGACTTTCCACGTCAAAAATTTCGAAAAATAATCTCGCAACAGCTAACAGACGTGTATGCGGAAGGAAAAAGCTGCCCAAACAGCAAAAATCCCTCTTATTTTCCCTTACCCAACAAAAATCACAAAAAGAGAGAATAGCCTTATGAGAGTGAATAAAATCATGAGAGTTGTGCCAAATGAAAAGAAAGAAAAAATATATATACACACTTGTTTTTCAAAAGTACCCATCTTTAGGCATGGTAGATCTGGGGCAGTGGTACGTAGGATGTAAAATCACTTCTCTAAAGCCAACTGGCTTAGACTGTAGGGACCACTCGCCCGCTAACGTACACGTACCTGGATGGACTAATGGGAAACAAGAAAAACCCAAAAAGCCTTAGCCTACCCAACACACAACTTTCTGCTCCCAAAAAAAAGTTGTTTGGTGTGAAAGCTAACTTCGAAATCATGCACCCAAGTCTCGCTGAAGCTGTGGAGAAAAATTTTTGCTTAAATAAGGCAGGAGAAATAAAGTTTATTGTTCGTGGTTAGGCCGCATTCTCTGTGAGACATCTCAATGCTCGCTCAAACCCATGGTCTGAAAACTAGACCGGTCAAGAAGAAGCATCACAAAACAAAGTTTAAAGATTGATTGAGGACAATCAAAATGCTAAGTTTGGGGGAGTTGATAACACCAAATTTTGTGATGTTTTTTGCCCTTATTTTGTTATCAAATCTTCCCTTTTTAACTGATTTCCTCTCCTTTTTGTCATATTTTTGAATAAACAGGCCTCGCTATGCTCTTAACTCAATTTTATCATATTTTGCAGAGTTTTCCCCGGTTTTTAACTCATTTATCGACAAAAAGGCCCGTCCCGGTCCACGAATGTGTTCCACCTACATAGGCCTTTTTACCAACCAGCCGGCCGATACGCTCGCTGCCCGACATAGGTGTGCGATACCATACCGCGTGACACAAGGATGTCGAACAAGAAGGAACGAACGAGCGACACGTCATTTACCCGACAGGGAGCCGGGCTCGCCACGACAACTGAAGTGTGTCACGCGATACAAGCCACCCACCGGCAGGCGACACTCGTCACGATGACTGACAGCCTGACATCCTTGTGCCGGGCGATACACATATCGGGCGTCCCTGAAGCCGCAATAATGGAGCTGAAGGAAGAACACGTGGCATACGGAGGACCATAACTTCCCCCAACCGCTGCTTATAAATAGCGGCTACAGGACTCCGATGGGACGGGTCAGAATCCCTCAAAAACAAACTTAGGAAAGCTTCCAGAGCTAGCGTGTCGTGCCTCAGAGGTGTGTCGGGCGATTCTAGGTGAGCACTTCCCCATCCCGAGAGAGAGGGAATGGTTCATTTAGGGTCATCCCGGGCACCACTGCAGGTCGATATCGGTCAACAAGGACACCCGACAGGAGTGCCCGATACTGAAAGCAATACTCTAACCCATCACGATACCGAACCTCGATACGCATCACCCATCACAGTGTGTCGCCCGATAGGGTGCTGCCCGACACGATTGTATCAGGCAAGGGCACCCCGCACGATATGTCCGCTCGTCACAGCGTGTCGCCTGAGAGGGTGTGCCGCCCGACACGGGCGTATCGGGCAAGGTTCATGTCCGGTATCGGGCTGGAGGATCTGCTGCTGCCTGTCGCCCTTCTAAATCAAGAAGGCGGCATTTATCTTTACTTATTTTAGTCATTTACTTTCTTTACTTATGCAATGTAATCAGACCCTTTATGTTAATGGAAGTAGAAGAGCCTTAATTATCTACTATTTTATGTTTGGTCCCTTTTGTTGGATGATTGCTATGTTTAACATCTGAACTCTAGCTTGTACGCTTGGATCGTGTTTCGATTAGCTACCGAATCGTGTTTTCCCATTACAACAGCCTTGAGAGAGGTGTTGTGGCTCTAGTGTTTGGTCTGATATTGGAGTACGAGATTGCCCAGGATCAGAGTTGTCGTAGTAACCTTTCCACTCTAACTTAAGTCCAGCAACCTCGAGAGGGGTGTTGACGCTTAGTTAGAGGTACCCGCTTCGAGAGGAGGGGTACAAGATGTGTTTTGTTGCTGCTTGTTTTACCGAAGTTTTCTCCTTCGTTCCTTGCTAAAGCGATAGTATTATCTCTCTATTTCTATTGCATGAAAACCCTAAAAACTGATAAATGCTTAAAACCTTAATTTTCCTCATAGCTCCAGTAGGAGATAGATTTCCTTTGTTTTATCGATCTTAGCCTACTGTTCCCTTGGGGAATTTTATCATCTCTTTACCCTTACCGGAGTGTAACGTGTCGATTCCACGTTCTTCACACTACCACCCTTGTCCCTGTGTTCGACCCCGTATATCTACTTCGACCCCGTAAATAAAGTTGTGAGGGCCTAGAAGGTTTCGGGTTATAAATTTAAAAGTTCGACTACTTCAAATCCGCTCCACTTTTCAGACGCACGATTTAGGCCGGTCAGGTAGTAACAATGAACCACCTGAGGATGAGTCATTGACTGAAACCGATGATGAGCACACACATCCATTCCCTGACTCTATTGCAGCATTGAGTTCTATTCCATCCATATTTGACAACCAATGGCCCCAACATGAACATACTAATTCTAACTATGAAGCTTTTCAAGATATGACTGGGTGGAAGATTTTCGTCATGAATTTCATCTCAATTACAATTCTTCCAGTGCTGTTATATATGAGGGTGCTTTATTGGCATCCAAAGATGTACTGGTTGAGACGCTCCAAAAATGGTCGGTACAAAAGAATGTCTAGTACCGTACATTACGCTCAAATAATCATCATCTTAAACTTGTTTGTATCCATGATCAATGATGTCCTTGGAGATTGACCGCTTGCCAGTCCAAAAGAGCAGGTGGCATGTGGAAGATAAAACATTGTAAAGCAGGCCACAATTGTGAATTAACTGTTATGAATCATGATCATCACCAAGTCACGGCATCTTATATTGCTCGAATGATAATGTGAATCCTAGTATCACGATTGGATATGTTGACACGAGAAATTTGTGACAAGGTGAATGTTGAACTAAGGCTCCATATATCTTACAAGAAGGCATATCTAGCGAGGAGGAAGGTTGTTTGTAAAATATTTGGAGACTGGGAATCATCATATCATAGTTTGTTGTCGTTCCTGATTTCTCTGACACAATATATTCCAAGAACTATATATGCCCACCTTATTGATGATTATACCCTTCAAACTGAAGGCACTCGTAGATTCAAGCGGGTGTTTTGAGCATTTGGTCCAGCTGTGAGGGGTTGGGCCTATTGCAGGCCTGTTCTTACTGTTGATGGCACATTTTTAACAGGAAAATATACTGGCATACTTCTCATTGCATGTGGCATAGATGCTGATAATGGTCTATTTCCACTTGTTTTTGCTATTGTCGAGAAATAAAATAAGGACTCCTAGGAGTGGTTCTTTGGTTGTCTACAAACTTGTATTACAATCATTCCACGACGTACAGACTTGTGTATTATTTCTGATCGAATGAGTGGGATTTTTCCAGCACTTGAATCAAAATTTGATTGGGCTCAACATCATTATTGTCTTCCACATTTTCGGGAGAACTTCCATAAGCAGTTCAAGTCTAAGGAGTTGAGGGAGATTTTGTGGAAGGTGGGATCCACAACTGATACACATGAATTTGATCGTCATATGACTGTTATAGAAACCATAGAACCAGCAGCAAAGGCGTATTTATTAGGCCAAAATCTAGTACTTTGGTCTCTCGCATATGACAGAGGTTGCAGGTATGGGTCATTGACTAGCAATCATGTTGAAGGGTGTAATGGAGTCTTAAAAGGTGTTAGAAGTTTGCCAATACAAGCGTTAATTGTTGCCACATACTATCGCTCCATGACCATGTGGTTGCATAGGCGTGCACAAGATGGACTGAAATGGCCCTTGAGGGTTCATGATAAGATTTATAATGTTCGAGAGGATGCAAAAAATTTGACAATACACATCCATGTGAACAATGATGAATGGCTTGTTGGTGACATGGATGGATATAGATTTCAAGTAATAGTGCATCCAAATGGTGGCAGCCAATGTAGTTGTGGTTTTCCACAACAATGGCATTATCCATGTTCTCATGTTTGGGTAGTTGCAGACTCTGTCAATTGGGATCTTGATGCACTTGTGAGTGCATATTTTACAAATGAGGCTTATCTAAATGCATACAGAACTGAATTTTGTGGTATTCCCGACAAGAGGTATTTGCCTCAATTTGATGAAAGTAGAGGTATTTATCCCTTATTACCCCATAGGAAACGAAGGCAAGCTGGAAGACCAAAGAAAAAGAGAAGGCATTCAACTATGGATGTTGATCCAAATCAGTATACATATCACTGTCATAAGTGTGGCAGAAGGGGCCATAATAGACGCACTTGTCCTAATGTCATATGATGTCTGGTCATGTAATGTTTGCTATTTCAATTTACTCAAGTCATGTAATGTTTGTAATTTCAATTTATTCAAGTCATGTAATGCTTGAAATTTTAATTTACTCAAGTCATGTAACGTTTGCAATTTCACTAAAAGAATGAATTTATAATGGTTTTTTTATAGATGGCTCATCGAAGGACATGGACATTTCACATGTCCGTGTTAATCCAAATAATAGCTACGAAGTGCCTACAGGGAAAAATGGCTCATCAAACTCTATTGGATGATGACTGGAATGACGTACCAGATTTGTTGAACAACAAGTTAGGATTTATAGTGACAAAAGAACAAGAAAAATTTCATTGGCAATTTTTAAAACAAATGCTTCACATGTATGAAGAACTTCTTGAGCTACCTGGTTGGTATTGGGATCACACAAAACAGAAAGTAATGCCAACCAATGAACAAGTTAAAAACCAGTTAGATGTATCACATTCAGAGATGCATCGAGTTGTACATCAAATGTGGCCATTTTATGAACCTCTAGATGAGATATTGAATCAAATGCAGTAACTAATTATTATATTATTTCTCTTTTAGTAGTTCATGTTGTATTTTTATATTGTTTGGTAGTTCATGTATTTGAATTAATTTCATCTTATCTAATGAAGAATCTTGACAAACTTATATGTTGTACAATATTTACACTTTTCATTTAATGTAATATTTGCACTTTTCATAGATATGGCTCCTAGACAAGCAACCTACCGACTCTCCCAGCACCACATCATGTTGGCACAATGGCCTATTACTGACCTGAATGTTTTAGAAAATATTTTCATGGCTGGTTTTGGGCTTGTTCATAGGCTACCCTCTATCCACCATGACCCCACTTTAATCACTGCATTAGTTAACAGGTGGGACAATACTAGCAATACTTTTAGATTTCCCCCGTTTGAGATGACTGTAACCCTTCAGGATGTTGTAGTGCTTCTAGGTCTTAGGATTGATGGCCCACCTGTTATAGCTTCATATCCTATAGGTGTAAATGAGGGGTAGTTTTCTTCTTGGACTCACCTTTGTGAGAATTTCTTAGGAGATGCACCAGATGGGATGTCTAAGGGGCATATCTCCTTGATTTGGTTGTGTGAGACCTTCAAGGATATAGATCTGACCGCGGGTGATGAAGAACAACAATTAGAACTGAGGACAAGGTACACCAGGGCATATCTCTTATATTTCTTAGGTAGTTACCTTATCCCAGATAGTACCGGGGACAGAGTGCATGTTAGGTACCTCCCTCTTGTGTCCGATTTTTCACGTTGTGGCACTCTATCTTGGGGTGTTGCAACTCTAGCTTTCTTATATAGGGAGTTGTATAAGGCAACCACCCGGTCCAGGAGAACTGCACATCTGTCAGGTTGTGTCTGTCTATTACAGTTGTGGTGTTGGGAGAGGTTGGGAATTGGACGCCCAAGTACAATTGCTATCAACCGGGATGATTGGTCGGAAGATGTTCCCTTGGGTTACAGGTTAAAGATCTACACAATTAATTTTTATATTTGTCCAAACATTATGTATTGTTTATCTAAATTTAGTTTGTCAATTTAATAGGTGGCCTACCTTTGTCAAAAGGAGTCAAACTATCAGGGGAACAATCCAGTTTTACGATTCAGCATTTGGCCAAATTTTGCCCTCATAGGTATAACTTACTTACCTCTACTAACATGTTTTATGGTATATGTTTTATTTATTTGCAATTTACTCCGTTTTATATGATACATGTTGTCTATATGAATAACAGATAGAGTTGACTCCTTACATTGTTGATGTTCTCGAGACATTGCTTGCCATTTGTAGAGAGGGTAGTGATATTTGGTTGGCACGAGTGCCTCTTTTGTGCTATACAATAGTGGAGTGGCACTTCCCCGACAGAGTACTTGGACAGTTCGGCTTTATTCAAGTACAACATACTCTTGAGCTGCCACAGTTTAGTCGGATAGATGGGAGGGGTCATGCGGCTGAGGATTGGATGCTTCATCATAGGCGGGAGGTGCAGAACAACATACGTGAGAGCTTAGTTCCCGCTCCACCAGCTGATACAGTCTTCAGTCCTCAGGTTCACTATGTATGGTATCATCCACAATATATCGTGCCCCCTCCAGCTATGCCTCCAAGCACATACTACCTGCAAAGTTATCGCCAGAAGGAATTTGTGAGTATCATTATTATTTCTTTTACAAACTGTTATTATTTATCTTTGTTATTTGTAATATATGTAATTGGTCTTTATTATGTGTACATACTTTGTTTTATAGGTACAAACACAGGTGGCGATCCGAGCGGCATTAGAGCACGCCCCTACACAGATCAGAGACGACATATATAACATCCAGGGGAGTTACTTTGATCGTCTTCCCGACTATGCTCGACCGTGGGATCCCATACCCACTCATACCACAGCCCCTGAGCCCACTCCTACTCCTACTCATGTGATTATTACTGCTGAGCCCACTCCCACTCCCACTTCTCAGTTCATGTCATGGGGACCGACATGGCCATATTTTTCAGGAGCTGCTTCATATTCCTCATTCATCACCCCACCTCAACCAGCATCATACTATGGAGCAAGTTCTTCTTCTGTTCCATACACTCCATTCCCACCACCAATTATTCCTGAGAGTCGACCACCACCTTATGTCACATATTCACCTACTCTGTTTGATTTCTCAGGATGCACCCCACCTGATGCATCCTATCCTATTTTTTAGAAACCCCTCACCCCACCTCCACCTTTTCATTTCTTCCCTGATACTCGCTAGCAGCCTCCTACTCAGTTGTCCCCAGTTCAGGCATGTCCATATGACATTGGTACAGAGGATCCAGATGTAGAGGGAGGTGGGCGAGGACGACGTACTTAGTTTTTATATATTGTACTATTTAGTATGTATGCCTTTGTGAAGACATCTATTATATGTGGATCTATCATATTATGATATCACATTGGTTCATTTTGGATCTATCATGTTGTTCTATTGTGTATGTATGCCTTTGTGAAGACATCTATTGTATGTGGATCTATCATATTATGATATCACATTGGTTCATTTTGGATCTATCATATTGTTTTGTTGTGTATTATTTTCTCATCATGTTGGTTCATGTTTTAACCTTGTTTTTAATTGCTATCTCATTTTTTTTATTAAGTTCTTATTATATAATCAATTAGGAACCAAATGATGTTGGTTGCAATACACTTATATATTCCATATGCATGTTACGAGCTATTGAAATTGATAAATTTATAATAATTGGGTATATTATAGACATCCAAATACAAGTGAACGAATTGTAAATGTACAAATATAATCAATATTGTTAATATACATATCAATAACCATGAAAAAATATCAGTGACTGTAAAAATATGATTAAAAAAGGCAATGCGTCCTGCATGGGGACGCATTGGTGCAATGCGTCGCGGCGGCGGACGCATTGGTTCCACAGGAGGGCAATGCGTCCCGGTTGGGGACGCATTGCTCTGTTGTGGGACTAATGTGTCCCCTCCTGAGACGCATTGCACCAATGCGTCCCGCCAGAGGACGTATTGGTCCCACAACAGAGCAATGTGTCCCCAACCGGGACGCATTGCCCTCCTGTGGGACCAATGCGTCCGCCGCCGAGACGTATTGCCTCCCGTGAGGGTAATGCGTCCCAGCAGGGGACGCATTGCTCCCCAAATGTGCCATTTTGGGCAATAAGTTCAAGAACGTGTCATTTAGGTAATAAAAATTGGCAAATGTCCCATTTCGGTTTTTTGACCTAAGAGTTTTTAGAGTACATTAGGGAACACATATGGTAACTATTGAGGCCACAGATCTGAAGCAACCCCTCCGGGAGTGCAGAAGCCACCTCCTCCCATGGTTGCCCACCTACCCCATTGTTCTCTTTATCAGCCCCGACCTAGAGGCACGACAGACCAGCAACTCAATAGGCATGTCATCTTCTCCCCTTACTAAACCAGTGACGACTTGCAACTCACCATCCACCATAGCCGACCTGCAACTTCACCTGCAACAGGGACAACAATCTTTGGTATTCCAGCTTGCCACCGTCCTTGCAACCACCATAGCTACATTTTCAATTCGATCTTACTTAACTAGTGCCCCGAATAGCCTTCTTCAACCCCGAGAGCCTCGGCAGCAAGGAGGCAATATACCTGGAACCCAAAGACCTGCAATAACAGATCGTCGGTCTGTTGTAGACCTGCAATTCATGAACTGACGCACCAAACCTTGAACCTCCTCTTCACCTCCATCACGCCTTAGATCGCAGACCTACCTCCGGCTTGCTTTCTTCATCAACCCCATCGCCACCTTCGGATCTCCTGCCATCACCAATGAAGTGTGTCGGATTGAAGACTAATTCAGCAAGTTGGCGAGACTTGGGTTGTAGAGCCGGAGTTGCAGATGATTCACACCGCCGCATGAGCTACCAAGGAAATTGTTTGTGATTACTCCTTATCACACCACCTTTTACGACTCTGTAGATAATCATTGCCATCCACAACAACCTCATCGCCATGACATATCTCATCCATGCGAACAACCTAGTTCAAGCTTTACCAAAATGGAGGTTTACCCTTTGACAAAATGGGGGCGTGTTTCGCGATGGCTGTTATAATCTGGATAAATACAGCGTAGATGACTAAAACTGGACTGTCGGATCCACCAATTCAGCTTCAACAGTTATTAATAAACAAATGCCTGGATCCGATTTGAATTTGAGTTCGTTATACCTTATTGTTGAGACAAACTCAAAATATCCCTAACTAAGCTATGGACTCTGATGGGTATGATAGGTGTGTGCGTTATCCCCGTTAGTTGATGCATACCCATTCGGTCCTCACTTCCGCCCCATTAGCTAGTCAAGGACCCGTTATATCCATCTTAGTTGGGTTTAATCTGATTGGTTTAGGACGGTATGGATCTGAGGGTCAAATTGCCATCCCTTTTGATGGTGGATGCCTTTTGCCATGCTTAACGTCTGGCCGTACAGATAAGTTACGATTTGCTTGATCTGTTGGGTAGAACTATCCGCTTCGGAAAGCTAACGGGGAGGACGAAGCCAAAGGCCATCATTATATATTAGTTTCAAAGTCTAAAGCATGAACAAATTATTTTTGCTTGAATCACTGTCTTTTGGCTTATTTAAATCACTGTAAAAGACAAAGCGCTTCTGGGCCTCTGATTACCCTTTCGCATAATATATACAAAATTTAACCGGAAACCTCAGTGGATATTTTTTTATTAGGCTATGATAACTGCCCTTGCTCAAAGATTGGAACGAGGTTGCTATGAGAGAGAAAAGTCTCATTTGAAAAAAAATTATGCTTTTATATAAAAGACAAGATAACATACAATTACAGAGGTGAGGTCACTCTTTTTTATATGGCTTTGTATCGGACGCATGAGGCAATGGATGGACAATCAGCAGTTACCTGAACAGCTTACATGGAGGCCTGTTTTAGTTGGCTGCAGTAGGGCTGAAAATGTGATTTGATGACGTAAATCCATTGCAAATTTGACCTTTACAGTCCCATGAAAACGTGGTTCTAGGAGTTATTTGTTTTGTTACTAGAAGAGAAACTGCATTTCAACCCCAGGGGTAAACTGGCCAGCATTTCTTATTTTACACTTATGCCTGAAAAGGTATACTTCAAAAGAAAGCCGATAAACTATACACAGTTGTTTAACAAGCGACATCAACTGTGGCAGTGAAAGGAAAAACCAGGCTTCCCAATTCCATAATATAATATGTTCACACTGAACTCAGCCATCAATAGCTGCTATCACATTCACAGATAAAAAGTTTATCAACAAAACGTTCCAGTTAAGATAGATCAAGAATATATTACAGTAATTCTGCAATCTAGCTCACAAATCTAGACCGTTAATTACAAAAACCCATCTACCTAAAACCGCTATGAACAATAGAAGTCAAAAGAATGAATCAATTAAGGAAAAGGGATCAGCCAGCATTGCAGTTAACAGTTCAATGGCAACGAAAAATGGATTTACATCAAACAAATTAAAGGCATCCCGTAAAGAGCTAGAACTGGCCCGCCAATCAGGTGGAATCATCAATTTGCTCTGTTGTTGCCCCAAAGTCAATGTCTGGGTATATGCCTGGAGGCCTTTCCTGAGGCTGTATGGAAAGCAATTGAGTGGAATCTCCTACAACATCAGCCCATCCGTAGTGAGGCTCAGCCCTGCACAGGGCAAATATGTCAGATCCATTTCTAAATTTGCAAGCATGAAAGTAACTTGTTCTTAATGAAGATGACAGGATTTATAAATTCACATTAGTATAGATTAAGAATACTTCAAATGATTATATCTAATGAGGTAGATGAAGCTAAACTAAAAACGAAATAAACGGTTTTTTATACCAGGCTTCATGAGGGACCAGCATTGCTTTTAATGGAGGTTCATTCATCTGTCCTTTTATTGAAGAACCACCATGGATGATAAATTGACCATTGAATAGAGAACAAACATGCGAGGTATAAAGTTCTAATATTACAACAACCATCCCAACCAAGGCCTCATTAAAAGAAAAAAGAATCTAAGTTTTAAAACAACCCCATATCAGCATAATATCATCACCTTAAAAAAAATGTTTTGAAATTACCAAGAACCAAAGATCAGAATGAAGTAGATCTTCAGGCAGTTGAGCAACATATTCACATATATTGGCAGTATTTAATATTTATCGATACAGGTTAACTATGTTAGTAATATTCGTGCAAGTATTAAAAACAGTTAAATTAATGAAATCCACAGTACCCAACTACAAGGTAAGCTTGTTCCTTAAGATTACAAATAATTGAATTAAATGCCTAAACTGGGTTTACAATGGTGCTGATGCAATAAAAATATTAGTAAATTACAAAATTTGTACAGAAGTCTGTCAAATCGATATATGTGACTGAACATTGTCAGGGGCCTGATTCACCGACAGCTTATCTGTGTGTAATTTGGATGTGAAGTTCCAATTCAATCAATGTCCCCTCCAGTTCAACTCAACTGCCAAATAAATTAGGCTGAACCAAGTTAGAAACTTACGACAGGATTTATATCTTCACAAAATAGTCAAAATATTCCTAGAAATATCCCATTTCCACAAGGAATGACGTGAAATGGCTAGTCTACTATTTACCAAGATTTTCCATGAAAATCTTAATATCTCCTCAAAAACCTACCAAACCAATACAAGTTTCATGGAAGTCATTGATATCCGCAAAATTTCTACCACTACTCGCAGCAGACCCTTCCAAAAGATTCTACCACCATTTTGTTTTACTTCCGTTAATTTGATAAATTTTGTGTAATACATTGTATCAGAGAAAATGAACCTAACATGCATCTCATGTACTTTACTCAATTATATTGGGTACATGTATAGTACATCATACCACGTGCTCTCCTATATAAGGAATATCCTTTGTTGTTTCTTGTTAAGCTATGCGATTAACACCTGATTCTCCCATGGGGTCAGCTCCCTATTATTCGACCTATCGTAGCCGCCACCATCAACTCACTCAGCTCTACTACATTTGTTCTCTCCTTCCTCTCCCAACTAGCTCCTTCACCCATCATAACCATTTCCTCCCATTCACTCTCGGTAGCTGCCACTGCCTCCTCTTCCCTTTCCTTTCGTTGACACTTTTCTTTCTGCCCCGCCATTACGACCTCCTCTCCCTACCACCACCACTAAGCTGTCTTCCCTCTCCTCCCCTCATCACCTCCTCTTCCTCTCCAGTCTCCACCCGCCATCATCACCACTTCATTTACCTACTACTATCACCGCTGCCACGACACCTCTCTCCTCTCTCTACAACAGCCACCACCTGGCGCCTCTTTGCTACTGTTGAAGCCCCTTCTCTACAGTTGCCCACTGCCACCATCTTCAAGGGGCCATCACCACCATCCCACCACTGCTGCTACTATCCAGGGACAGCCTTCCTTGCTGCGACTATGACTTGCATCCCCATCATAGACGATGCATCACTAGTCATCCTCTAAAATAGGTTATTTGTAGGTTCCGATTAGTGAGCTTCATTCTATCAGATCCTTTGTCAGAGAAACCCATCACCTCTACTTCTTCCCTCCCCAAGTATAACCCATAAATGCATGGGTGAGTGCTTCTCTAAGTGTGTTTTTCCTTTAAGTGTCTTTGTAGTATTGCATATCCTTCCAATCCTCTTTATCTCTCCT
Organism: Alisma plantago-aquatica; assembly: GCA_963693085.1. Classification (NCBI taxonomy): domain Eukaryota; kingdom Viridiplantae; phylum Streptophyta; class Magnoliopsida; order Alismatales; family Alismataceae; genus Alisma; species Alisma plantago-aquatica. The sequence continues at coordinate 70,742,250 of OY856411.1, read as the reverse complement.
ACCGGGCATCTCTTCCCGACAGCCCGATCTCCAAGATACCCAAAATAAAGTTCAAGCCATTATCTGCGATGGCCACTTTTCAAAAGTGGGTCCGACAAAGCCGCATATATCCCCACTTATGCCAGTGTAGCCACCATGCCACACCGGCGCATAGCACTAATCTGTCTTGGGCAGCATATGTCCCCACTTGGATGATTAACATCCGCCTTTGGAAAAGACCATTTTACTTACATACATATATATGTAGATTTCATTATGTATTTAGATATGTAATCGTATAAAATATGTATATACATTTTAGTAAATATATAACAAATTATCACACATTTGTACATCGTATATATTCCTTTTCATATATTAATATGTATACATACACATATAACATACCTACATATACACTCATGTTCCACACAAATATATGTGTATGTTCATGTATACATTGTGATTATTAACCTATATTACAATAAGACACTCTACATGTCAGACTAGGTGAGAATCGATTCTAACATAGTACGAATAGAACTCAATAGTTATATCTTTAATTGATTGATGTAAAATCCAACCATAGGATCTCTTAATCTTCATCTCATGAATTATCTATCAACTAATTTTCAAACTCATTTGGATACTGTTAGGCCATCCATTTAACATATACAAAAATTGGCATTTGACTTAGTTTCATAACCATCGATTCTTGTGATGTTAAGATGCAAGGGCATTACTTGTCCAAATGAGCTCAAATTTTTTGATGTGGCTAGTTCATCAAGATAGGTCAACACTTTCCATTTACTCTTCTCATTAAATGTTTAAGCAAAACGAAAAAAATAATTTTACACAATTGATTCTATTCTAGTTTCTTCCACACTCTAGAGATAAGTAGTACGTTTATATGTATATATTTCAAAATTTCTACACATTTCAAACATTCCAAATATATATAAATGTATTATACATCTGTATTATTATATTTACATTTATATATATAATTGCTTCTACATTATAATATATATTATTAGAAGCTCAATATATGATTTTGACTATATAATTATTTAATGGAAAATTTTTGAAACTGAATACCCCATAGACCCACAAGAGTACGGGGTAGCCTCTACACCAATACACCGCATGCCACTTTTCTAAACAATAGGAATGACAACACTCGCATACGATTCATAAAGGAATTGGAGCAAATATTTTCCACGGATGATGTGGTGTGTATCATTCTTGAAGCCAATGAGAGAAACCCAAATTCATTGAGAAGCCTCCTAAAGATGGTACGGAATGGCGGCGAGGTAATAGTCAAGTGTGTGTAAGTATAAGTGGTTATTTGGTTATTGGTTGAGGCCCATTGTCATTAATCAAGTGTTATGTTTTCTATTAGTTTATTTGTACACTTAGGTACGGATCTATTTATCCACTTATGCGTATTCATGCATTCTTGGACCTCCATATATAGGAGGGATTTTGTACACTATTAGCAACTAATGAGGCAATGTTGCTTTCACATGTTCAAAGGAACCCTTTAGGCTATGCCCCCCTCTCACAGGCAACAGCAGTAGCAATAGACCCAATGTCATCGCCCCTCAGCGCCCAGGATCAGTCCAGCCCGACAAGCCAGCGACACCCAGCCACCTCTGTTAGGTGAAAACAACAATTGTCGAGCAAGCCGACAGTGGGCCCTTCCGCCAACAGCAACACTTGCCAGCATCGAGCTAGATCCACCCAACTACCAAGCATCTACAAATAGCTCTGGCAGGCCGACCAGCAGGCCAGTCGGCAGGCCCTGTGGCCTTAGAAAGGCACACTGTCACAGGATATGAGGCACTCTATATTCTACAGTATTGGCTTCCATGCTTTCACATCATAGCGCCATATTCATGTGATCATTTTCCTATTATGCAATCTATTCCAATAGCGCCCTCTTTTCTTTTGTTCTCTGTTTTGGTATTCCTACCGAGCTTCTACCACTAACAGTGTTTGATGTAAATCTATGGAACTTAAAGAAATGCAGCTAAATTAGTAAAGGCAATAATTCTCATACATCACTTGTGTTTAAACAAAGAGGCACTAGAATCTTCCATATCAGAGTCACTCAATGCCTCAAACTTGTTTGTGTTCTCCAATATAGAGTCGACGCCACTGGTTTTGGGTATGCCCGCCTTCCTCGTGCTTTTCTTCTTTCAGGATGAAATAAATTTACCCTCACGCCCATTGCCCATCTCTATTACCTGATTGGTGTAGTTCTCACCATGAACCCTGTCGTCTTCCTCATCACATGATGTTGGGTTCAGGTCCCTCTGCCATTGTTGGCTGCTATTTCGGCTCCTTGTCCCCATTTCCATATGTTGCACTTGTCTGTTGATGTATTGTCTCTTCAGGATGCGTCCTCTTCTCTGTATGGCCTTGCTGCAGCGGGACTTGCTTCTCCCTCCACGCCTTCTTCGGTTCAGACGAAGCAGCCGTCGAGTCCTCTAGTGTCTTCTCCACACACGTCCCCTCGCCATGACCAAACGCACAACAAGTTTTACATCTAGTCGACACATGATCGCATTCAACTCGCACCGGGATGGGATTGCGTCCCTTGACATTAAGTCGATCTATCTGGTTCATTCCCTTCAGCCCTTAATTCGACGATGACTCTTGCCTCAACACCTTCGAGCAAATGCTCGTTAATGTGCAAAACTCTGCCTACTCTAGTTGTGATAGTCCCCACCGCCCTTCTCGTCTAGGTGCGGCCAAAGGAGTATAGTGTAATCCATGTCGGTATCGACGAGAATAGATCTCTCTTAAGTTTATCTCCATATTTGTAATCTCTCTTCATGACTAATTGTGAATCAAACCACCTTGGGCCAAGCCCTAGAGCCTCCTCCTTGTCAGCTGTCGTGGAGAAACATACCAGAATGATCTCGTTCTCTTTCAAGAGAAGTTCAAAGGAACCCTTCGGCCGCCAGATTCGTTTGATCCAAGCCTGTAGGTGGGGAAAGTATGTTCATTTTCCAAGGACGTATAACGAAATCATATACTCCCAGACATTACGCATTTTTTTTAACTCCTCCATCTCCAGTTCCATATGAATCTCACCTTCCACCTCGTGTGGCTTGAGGAAGATGTAATTCTCTTCATTCCTATGCACTGGTTGTTTTAGGTCCTAAGTCCACACCTTCGTCTTCTTCCCAGGTTCCTTCTCTGGGCCTCCAGGACCCCGGTTAGATTTTCTAATCACCGTTGAGGTTTGTCCCTGTTGGACATCAGTAGCGGTCGGAATGTGGGGGGTGGGATGGGTAGGGTAGCACGGATTGGTGTGGAGGTGGATGCCATCGGCCGGAATGGTCGGTGGCATGGGCACCATACCCGCCGGGAACCGAGAATCTCCAGGCAATCGCACGGAGCAGCCCTAGCGGACGGACACATGTGTGTATAGGGTATATATTCACTGCCCGCGAGGGTAACTAACTTTTATTACCGTGGATCTGTTTTGTAATAGGAAGACACCTAATTGTAATGAGACAACCAAAATTGTAATACAAAGACTCGAGTGTACAAATCGCACGAATACACTCAAGTGTGTTTGCATATCAAGACTATTTTTTGCAAAATGTAAACCATTGATCTTCACCGTCATACTATAACTAGGCTACATACAAATTTTGAGCCCATTTGGATGAGTGTAAGTCACTCATCCAAGGGCAAATCAAGTGTGTTTGCATATCAAGACTATTTTTTGCAAAATGTAAACCATTGATCTTCACCGTCATACTATAACTAGGCTACATACAAATTTTGAGCCCATTTGGATGAGTGCTTACACTCATCCAAGGGCAAATCGACGCGCGAAACTAATTTGAAATGCATAATTTTTGCGGTCTTTATAACATGAGCTATAAATGTCCAAATGTGCTCAAATTTTGCGCATGAGCTATTTACAAGATGTTTAAGAAGATCAACGGATTAGATTTTAGATAAACATATTGCATCATGAAAAAATACTTGAGTGTATTGTGCTTTGAATACACTCGAGTGTATTCTAGCCTGACTCTATACATACATACATACATATATATATATATATATAGAGAGAGAGAGAGAGAGTCAGGCTAGAATACACTCGAGTGTACAGATCACATCATACACCCCAATGGTGTTTACCTATTTAAACCATATATTTGCAAATATGATCCGTTGATCTTCATTGTTACAATAATAATAGACTACATACAAAATTTGAGCCCATTTGGATGAGTGTAAGCCTCTCATCTAAGGACAACAAAATTGACGCACATAACTAATTTGAAATACATAATTTTTGCATCTTTTAGATGCATGAGCTATTAGTGTCCAAATGAGCTCAAATTAATTATATAGTATGTTCTTAAGATATTTAAGACAATCAACGGTTTAGATTTCCAAAATAATTGCTTCATGTTGGAAAACAATTGAGGTGTATAGCATCTCTGGTACACTGGAGTGTATTCCAGCTTATATTAGAGAGAGAGAGAGAGAGAGTCAAGCTAGAATACACTCGAGTGTACAGATCGCATGAATACACTCACGTGTGTTTGCATATCAAAACTATTTTTTGCAAAATGTAAACCATTGATCTTCACCGTCATACTATAACTAGGCTACATACAAATTGTGAGCCCATTTGGATGAGTGTAAGTCACTCATCCAAGGGCAACAAAATCGACGCGCAAAACTAATTTGAAATGCATAATTTTTGCGGTCTTTATAACATGACCTATAAATGTCCAAATGTGCTCAAATTTTGTATATGAGCTATTCACAAGATGTTTAAGAAGATCAACGGATTAGATTTTTGAAAAAAATATTGCATCATGAAAAACTACTTGAGTGTATACTGCTCCGAATACACTCAGGTGTATTCTAGCCTAGACTCTATATATATGCATGTATGTATGTATGTGTACACACACATGTAATATAATAATCATATATAAATACATACAGTTTGTAGTAAATATTTTTATGTATGCATGCATGTGATTATCTTTATATGGTAGAATCAAGTAGATCGGCTGCATTTTCCAATAGTATAGTAGATTTCCATTATAAATAGATGAGTTCCTTATACTCAATTGGTCAATTCACTAGACTTTAATGTAATTCGTGCTTATCTAGTACATATCAAATTGTACATATTGAATATATTTCAGAGATTTTGTTTTGTTGGCTCATTAAAACATTCTCTGGAAGACATTTTGTACTTGAATAGTGTTGTTTATTCTGAAATTATTATTTGATATGATGCTGCACAGCAGCAACTTCTGTACAGATGTGTCCAGTGTAAAAAATAAAAATGCAGGCAATTGAGTTGATTCATTAGGCAGACCCCTGCTCCTTTATATAGGAGAGAGGACTAATACAAGGATGGGATCGAACCCTAATGGGCCAAACATAAGTACGCCCATATACAAAAGAAACACAATAACACTCCCCCTCAAACTGGAGCATGGAAGAAACACGTCTAGCTTGCCAATACACAAAAAGATATTATAGCCCTTGCTAAAAACACTCAAACATTCCCCCTGAAGAAGAAAGAATGTGGCATGTAGCAAGCGGTCTTTTTCCACTGACGAAGATAACATGCAGCATCTGGAGCCGCATATGGTGGAAGACATTTGTAGAAGTTACATAAGACGCCATTCTTATGTAGTTCTGCATAAGAAGTATTGCTATCTGAATGATGCACAATTGTCGAGATAAGGGCACTGCTTTAGGAACACTACATTATAGCATATGAGCAATGTGTTGGAGACACGCTATAATAGGAAAGATGTGACATAGCAAGTATCAATACAATAGTCACACGGATGAATATGTAGGAACTGGACAACATATACGTAATACTGGTCTTCTTTTCTCCCCCTCACAACAACCATGAAGAACAAGAGAGTGGTTGTGGGTGGATAATGCTAAGGAGACTCCTCAACAGATCGGCCACAATACTATTAGGGGTCTGGAGTGTGTTGCCCCCCCCCCCAGTGGGGGCTCTTGCTGCCCTTCAATGTGTGGGAATCAAGGGGAGACTGCCCCTCACTGGGGATCTAGGGAAGAGCCCCCTGGAAAAAAAAGGTATATTGATTTTAGATGGGAGATCAAACATAAATTTGCAAAAAATAGGGTGGGAGCAGTGAATTAAAAAACGGCCAGGTGGGCCGCTCAAGCGGCCATGACCCTCATCCGCCTAATTTAGCCCCTAAGCGTCAGCTTAATCGTTTTGAACATAATCGTCCGCTTTTTGCCCGCTTTTGTTTTAAAATCCTAATGTAAGCATCTAACATTAATTAATTACATAGTCCAAGTAGTGTTGACTATAATATATGAAACTTGTATACATTAAATGTTCTATGATATAGCTAGTCCTAATTTAGAATGCATACTTTGTGTGTAAGCTGTAATAATTGGGTACTTCTGTAATGCATCTAAGTAAATATCATATTGCTCTATTATACTAGTAATGCATGATTAGTTTTACTGATTTCCTTGCTGCTTTCAGTGATTAATGATTGGTACTACCGGTTAGTATTACTTTAGTGATTACTTTAATTCAACAATTCATAGTTTGTTATTTACAATTACTGATCTGCTTGCTGATTTTAGTGATTAGAGATAATGATTAATAGTAAGTATTGATGAATACTTAGTTAATTACTGATTTGCTGATTAGATATGTATAGAAGTTCCTTATAAATATATTTGTTATATACACATACATGTAATTTTGTATAAGAATATATAAAATTTAGACACCCGCTTTTTCAAAAATCGTCCTCTTAATCGCCCGCCTACCGCTTAATCGGTTACAGGGTGTTGTCCGCACGCTTCCCGCTTTCTGATACACTGCGTGGGAGCAAGGAATTTTTTACGGACTGAGATGCATTGCAGCACCTGGGCTGTTGTTGCAATCCAGCCAGTGATGATTGGCGGCAGTGGGGCCTCGTGCTCTGCTAGTGGCAATGTATTGGACTGTGGTGACCCAGTAGATGGATAGTGGGCAGCAAATGGAGGTGGGGCTATTACAGAACCTTGACAAATAGTAGGGAGGCGACATTGCGTACAACAACATGCTACGATGGTGGCAGAAGAGGGTTGTAAGGAGGGCGGAGATGGATGTTGGGGTTGGCATTGCCAACTGTTGCTCCTACTGGGCTAGGGCCAGGGCTGCCCATTGTGGCTCCCACTGGCAGTGGTTACAACCGTTAGTACTAGGGGCGACGTTGTCTGTTGTTAGTCCAGTTGGCGGCAGTTGCAGGTGTTCCTTTTGGGGCTCCGCTTTATGTTGTCGACCGATGGAGCAGGGGAGAGCGACATGCTGGTGTGTAAGGGCTATAGAGGGGCAGAAACAACAAATCCTACAACCCCAAGCAGAATAAGGAGAGAGGGAACCCAAAAGGTTTGGCTCAGAAGGAGCAAGCAAAACAGTGGACAGTGGGCTTCTGTGTGGGCAGTCAAGCACCGCTAGAGGGCGGCGTACACACGCAAGGTTGAATTCCTCTTTCTCTTTCTCAAGCAGGGTTAGGGTACAGGATCAACCGCTCTGGTACCATGTGGAATATAAGATTGGAGGCGATTGAGTTGATTCATTAGGCAAAACCCTACTCTATATAAGGGAGAGGCCGAATACAAGTACGAGCTCAAACCCTAATGGGCTATGTATGCCCATTTACATAAGAAACGCAATTACTAACTCTTAACATCCATGAAGTGTCCAGCCATGTCCAAGATACAAAAGAGGACCAATAGAGACCAGACACGTCATGTCATGCCAAATGTGAAAACGTGTCTGCTTTGGACACAAGGCCATATTGATGTGCATGTGCTGCTTAGCTAGGCATACGAAATTATAGATGTATAAGTACTACACATTTTTTAGAATTTTGAAATTTAATATAGTAATAGACTAATAGTCCATTTCAGCTATATTATAGATGTCTCATTTATTGATCATCCTTTCTTACTAAGATCCAATCTTTAGTCAATCAAAGCCAAAAAAAACAAAAACGGCCTACAAGTTATGGTACAATCAGCAAAGAACAGATACAAGATGTAATATGATACATTTGTTGAGAATAAACGCCCCTTCAAATGTTATCACATCTGTAATTTTAAATATGTGAGGCATTTCTGTTACATTTTTTGACACTAAAAAATAAGAGGAAATTTCAATCAAAATATTTATTGGAAAGACTAGAATGTTTTCACATTTTGTCATAACCGTAAAATTTAGGACATACCTAGATAACGATAGGGCAGTTTAGGAGTGTCCAATACATATCAAGGTGTCCTAGAAATTGATGTCCAATATATGTGGCTAGAAGTGTCGGTGCAATGTGTGAGGGACATTGACACGAGCTACAGCAAAGTGTGTGTGCTTCCTAATATCCCGAACTACTAAATGTTTTAGGCTTGAGTTGACGCATTAAATGTTACTAATCCCATATTATGTGGTTATGGGCATGGAACAGGACATCGACTTTGACAGGTTTGGAATTGGAAGTTTGTGAAAACATCCAGGAAACTTTGAGGATTTTACAATTAAACTTTGACGCGTGTGACAAAAATTCAGCTAAAAATAGTGATTTCATGATGAAAATTAATATACTTCACCATATATAGCTTAAAAACAAAATATATGTTTATATATAGCCATCCATATAGGTTTACATATGTAGAAAAACACTGTCACATGCAATTGTACAAGACGTTCTCTTCGTGTCAACTTCGACAGGCATGGGAGTCTACCACGTTTCGACATCTGACATCGAACATCGACAGGCAGAGACATATGTAACATCAAGGATTTATCGCCAGATGTCGAGGATGTTTAGTACCATGGTTACGGGTATATTGCATTTTTTGTATAGTAACATCATCCCAGAAATTGCAATTGCTATTTTCACAAATTTCGATGTGTGGCAAAATGGCATCAAAATCTGTGTGGATATCAAGCAGTTCAATGAGTAACCCTCCAAATATATATACCCCCCTCTAGCCCCTAAACCTGGGTGCATACAAATCTCTATAGATTAATACTTAAGAGCAACTAATTGAAGCAGTTTAACCAATCTGGTTTCAAAGACCATGAAATAAACAGAATTGTGTAATTGGCTTTACTCATAATATGTTTCCTCATCCACAACAAGGTCCCAGCTTTCTCCAGTTGTACTCTTGCCATATTTGTGTACTTTCCTGGAATGTAAAATGATAGAAGTAAGAACAAGCATAACATCAACAAAGAAAATTAAAGAATAGACAAGAATCGACTTTTGTACCACTTTGTAATTGCACAGAATCAGAAACGGATATTCTAGATTTGTTCTATCTGTAGAGAAATATGAGAACTTTGATGTATTGGACTCGATTACAAGCCTCACAAATCCAAGCCAAAGCCGCATGGAAGATTATCTTTCAAGGTTTAATGGATATCAAAGGAGTTTTTCAGAGAGGTGCAAGCATCACTGTCATCTTTAGCAAAGAAATGTGGCATTATGTGGATGATTACCATCTAGTTTGCTGCAGTCACCGAGTTAAACATATTGCTAAACTGTAAGGGTAAATCAAATAGCATGAAGCGTTGTTGAAGTCCAATAAAAACATTTTTAAGCCTCAGTAAATCAATGAGACAGTTTAATTTTAAGAGCAACTGAATTATATAGGCCATCCATAGTAACTTTAAGATCTACAATTTGAATTTAAGTTATATACTAGGGTCTGTGTGTATAAAGGAAAACCAAATACAGACGGAGATGGTATCTTCTGGAGTGAATAAGGCATTTTGGAACAGAAGTACAAACACCAGAAAGTTTCGGAATCAGCAAAAACAGGGCACCCCAGGGATGATAATTATTTGATAAGTAGTACAGTAATAGAGTCAATATCGCTTACTGATCTGTGGCAGCAAATATGTTAGGATAAATAGATACTTAATACCTGGACAAACTATTCCAAACTTGTTGAAACAGAAGCTAGGAGATGTTGAAGAATTGCTGGGGGATCCATTGATTCAAGAAAGATAGATCAAGTATAAGATAACACTAGAAATTTATTCTGAATGCGTAAAGGTAGGTTTGACCTCTAGGAACCACGGACATGCTCCAACAAGAACAGAGGCACGGACATTTCAATAAAATATAGGACGCATACTTGATGTGCTGTGGAAAATCACAGATGAATATGTAGTATAGATGTATCTTTTCATTATGAAGTTAATAAAAAACAGTTGGATGGTTCATTTTTTTACTCTAGTATAAGTGCCCTGCAAATCTTATTATAATGCTATTGGTATGGATTTTTGCTAATGTTCAACGCATTACATAATTGATCTAAACCCAAGAAACAAAATTGACTCGGAGTTAGTGTCCAAGCATCACATAAACGGATCCATATATTAAAGTGTTGTGGTATTTGTTATCTTTATATGTCCCACAGATTGCAAAACCTAGTTAGGGATTGAATGAAACTGTATCCTCTTAAATCTACGGAATAATAGTAAAAATTTTGCAAGAAATGCTAATTCTTATTTTTTAATTCCATTCTCCACATAAGTAGGACATACAACACAAATAGGATGTGATAAGCCATGTTCAATGCCTTAAAAGGGTGTCTTTGTGTCCACATCTTGTTATTTAATGCTATCGGTATGGATTTTTGCTAATATTCAACACATTACACAATTGATCTAAACCCAAGCAACAAAATTGACTCTGAGTTAGTGTCCAAACATCAAATAAATGGATCGATATATTAGAGTGTGGCAATATTTGTTATGTTAAATGTCCTCAGATTGCAAAATCTAGTTAGGAATTGAATGAAACAGTACTCTCTTAATTCTACGGATAATAGTAAAACAATTGCAAGAAATGTTAACTTTGTTTTTTAATTCCATTCCTCACATAAGTAGGACACACTTAGACACAAATAGGACGTATTAGCCATGTTCAACGTCTTAGAAGGGCGTGTTTGTGTCCAATACATGTATGAAAAAAGATCAATCATGTCAAAAGGAAAAGAGTTGCTTATGATTCAAACCATACGGGATTGGAAAGCCAGACATTACAGCACTATTTAGGACTGTGCAAGACCTCTTTTAGAGAATGAACCTCACAGATTTCATTGTCAAATGTTCCTTTAGAATTTCTGTAAGAAAGATTCAGCATTTCCTGAGCCAACCAAGATATGGTGAAGGAACTCTCCAGAAGGTCTGCTGGAGGTTTTAAGGTGGTGCAGATAGCACCTCTTAGTTACCTGACAGGAGATAGGATACTGAGTCTGGCTGGAAGAAGAAAGAAAAAGTCTTCAGCGTAAACTACTAATAAGTACTAGTGGACCTCTCGGGCTTCATTCTCAAGTGCACCTTTAAATATGACTGTAGCAAGTTACGCCAGTTCCTGTTGAGCAGTCAACCTGGATGTGAAAAGGCGATTCGAAAAAAAAGGCCTGCTGGAGGCTTTGACGTGGTGCAGATAGCACCGTTTGCTTAGAGAAGATAGGAGACTGACAGGGACGAAAAGTCTTGAATTACTGATGACAAGTTGCTTCATTTTGTTCTTTATTTTCATTGTCTCTTATATAGGCGCACTAATCCAAAGTGAAACAAAGAATCAGACTACAATGCTGGCAACTTATTTTCTAGCTACAGAGTAAGATTCATAATCGTAGTTTGCTGCACCATATACACACCACAGATTCCAGATTTAGTAGTCAGTTTAGACGAACATTTGATTGAATCTGTTAATAGTCGCAGTAAATCCATTGATTTCAAGAAACAGAGAAATACATTATGTAATGAGGTTTTCTTGTGTAAAATCAAACCTATAAGTCCAAAAGAGAGGGTGAAAGTGAGTCATATAAGTATCAAAATTATATATATATATATATATATATATATATATATATATATATATATATATATATATATAATGATCAAACTGTGTACATTGACAATTTTGCTACTTTACAATACTAAAGTATGTAACAGCAGCATTGCGTACCCATTTCCAAAATGCTCCTCCCCCCATGTTCTTGACCAACCTACAAACAGAAAACATACACATGGTTATACATTGCAAATTATAAGCTCAGAAAATACTCAGTGCAAGGAAAAGCATGGTTTGAATCCTGTAAAGCATCAGTCTCAGTTCCTACTGGCTACTTCCATTACTCAGCCTTGCATTATCCTGACGATTGGGCCAAAAGAGGATTGCACAACTCCATCAAATGAAGAAAACAGAATACTGTTGGTTCCTGATAATGTGCACAGGCTGTTTGGAAAGCCATGAGCAGTCAGAAACCAGAATCTTCCAGTCCCTAAATTGCAGTATTGAGAAGGTGATTATGGCTAGAGGTAGAGTTGCAAGAACTAACAGTATGCTGGATGACATTAAATACTACATATCCACATAATCTGGATAGAAATTATAGACTATGCATGCCACGGAACATTTTGTCCTATTGTATATTAAAGTTTGTAAATACTCTTACCTTCTTTTCAAATCTGATAGACCACCGCTTTGGGCATTCTTTTGGGCAAATTCATAAGCAGACTCATATTATACTTCAAAAATTACACAGAAACCCACAGTACACTTAAATGATTACAGATGTCCTTCCATTTATCCATTAAATAAACATTTCTAACTTCTTCCTTCACTTGGATCTCTATTGTCCTTACTACTATAGGTGCAATAACAGCATGAGCAACCTGCGACCCTCTCCCTTTCATTTTCCTTCTTTCTCTTCTATCTTTGTGTCCCTCTCCCTGCCTAAAGGTTGCTGCTGTTTGTAGCAGCACCAATAGCATGTGTTACTATAGTGCAGCAGAACTTTCAGGAAGGGAGACGGAGATGGGGAGAAAAAAGAGAGGGCAAGGATGGAGGAATGACAGTGGTGGATAGTCCATTTCTAACCAGTCAACCTTCTGTGCAGCCGCTGTTGGTGCAATAACTGTCTTCATCTTGACAGTTCTGACTCTGGCATCATCACTGCTGCCCTAGGAAGCACGGACACGGACACGGATACGGATACGGACACGGACACGGACACGGACACGGACACGGACACGGGACACGGCAATTTTTAAAAATGTAGGACACGGACACGGGGCCGGACACGGCAAATTGTTTTTTCCACATATATATGTATACATTATTGATGTATAAACACATTCTATTATAGAAATTTAATTGTGGAGTTTGCATTTCATTTACTTAAAAGACATACAATCATCCATCCAACACATTCATCCAAATAGGAAAAATCCATCAGATACAACAAGCATGGCCTAGTGATATATATAAATTTATGTAAATGCATCCATGTCCATGCTTCCAATCAATTAAAGCAAATTGTCAATTTAAATCATAACGCAATGACTTTTGAACAGTAAATAAACAATAATTAGACCAATTCAACAATAAAGAAATCCAACTCAGAATGATGTATGATTAAATACAGTAAATACTACAGATTTGTATAACATAACTGAACCAACAGCAGCAATTATTGTTAACATTATAACAAAATAGAAGAAAAAGACTTATTAGAAAAATTGGGCATAGATTGATAGAGGGGCAGGATTACAGTAAGAAAACAACAAAAATTTGGAGTGAAATTGAGGAGAAGGGGAGCAAATATCGGTGGGTTAGGGAACATGGACAGGTTTAGTCTTTTTTCCTAACATAATTGGACCTGGATGTGGCTGGGCTGGGTCAGCCGTGTCCAAGACGTGTCCCAGCCGTGTCCTAGCCGTGTCCAAGCCAAAAACTCTACAAAATAAAGTTGGACACTCTGGGGCCGTGTCCACCGCGTGTCCAGCCGTGTCCACGGCGTGTCCGCGTCCGACACGCGGCAGACACGGCCACGGCACCTCCCGGGAAGTGTCTGTGCTTCCTAGCTGCTGCCATATGCTTCCCTCTCCTTTTTCTCTAACTCCTTCCTGCTCCGTCACATCCCCAGCGCCCTCCAGAATAAAGGGCGGCAGCAAGATCCCACGCTATGATGCAAAAGAAGAGGGTGTATGGAAGAAAGATGCAAAAAATGGAATTTTCAACTCTTGACTGCTTTTTACAGCATGTGATCACTTAATGTAAAGTGGTTGTTTCAGTGTAATCTTTGAAACAACGGACATCTGAGAATCGGGGTATCCACAATAATCTATGTATGTTATGGATATCCTTGAAACTTAAATGCAACCCAAATAACCTAACTGGTGAATAAATCATGTGACTGCTGATCCATCCTTAAATGAATTGGAAATAATACTAGGGCCGTTTTAGACTTACATTTATGATTATCGATCTGCTGAGAAATAATACCAGAGATACATGAATTGTATTCACTGGAGTTAGCTGGCTATTCTTGGTCCCGAAAGGATTTTGTCAGAACCTAAGTGACTTGCATAATAGAAGTCAACAGGCATCTTGTTTGATATCAAGAAATGGAATGAAGAAAAAAAAATCTGCTAGGTCCAGCAAGAAAAGTCAAGCATTTGGTCAACCAAGTAGGACTATTAAATATCAAAACAGTTGAAGGTACATAAAAATTCACAATCATGGGATGAGAGTTTCAAAATGTGACAAAAAAAAAAGATAAAAAACCATACGTTCCCCAGCAGGTGAGACATGCCAAGTCTCCCCTTGACGAGAACCTACTCCAGAAAAAAACTTTTCCTCCCACTTGTCTCCCCATTTAGTACCAAGTTCAGTCTCTGCCCACTTATCTGTCCTGAAAAGAGGTCAAAATAGTTCTTTCACTTGTCTATTTCACAGAGCACTTAGTAACTAACAATATAAGTATTTACAGCAAAGGGTGAACATATAAATGGGACAATAACGCCCAGAAAAAGACAGTGTGCTAAGTCCAATTATATCCAACACTATTGTATAATTCCAAGATCTGGAATCAGGATATACAGATACTATCAAGTATCTACAGTGATGCAAAATTTTAATAGTATATTATTGTGGAATCATAAAGGCAGGAAACTGAATTGACTAAAATACAATTCTTCATGTTATTGATGAATAAGAACACTATTTCAAACTGATATTGTGTGCCAGTATTGATAAGAACTTCCTTAATGTCAAGGTTAGCTTGTAATATTCTGGAGGATGAGTTTCAAAACTGTACCGCTTTTAGAGCCTAATGAGATCTGACGTGAGTTTTTTTTCAAATAGACATGATACCAGAAGGTTGATCTTTTGCCAAACAAAATGCAAGCAGACAATTGATGCCCATAACATTGTTGGCTTGCAAAGTATGCATCTCAGAAGTGGTACAAGAATGCATTATTACATGTTAACATATTAGAAACTAAAATTTCAGTAACTTGCCAGTTTACCATTTATTTTGTGGACTACTCATCTAATTTTCCATCAGAAGAGGGTACAACAATGTAAGATATGATCAAGGTGAGGTTATGCCAGAGAAAGAGCTTGGAATTCAATTGAGACGTGATAGAAAATAATTTTCCATCAGAAGAGGGTGCAACAATGTAAGATATGATCAAGGTAAGCTTATGCCAGAGAAAGAGCTTGGAATTCAATTGAGACGTGATACAAAAACTAGTAGTACCATATAATCAAAAAACTAAACATATTTAGTCTGGACTGAAACAGACATTCAAAATCCATGCCCACAAATGGATCAATCATTCGTCATAAAAAAGAAAAACAGAAATGACAGATACAAAAGAAATTAGTTGATAACCATTTTAAAACAGATCCCCGTCCGTCGTAATGTTCGCCCCACTTTTCCCACCATGATTGCTCATTCAGCCTGCCGTACTTATGTGCACCCTTTTCAGTCCATCCCTTTGCATCATATTTCTCCCACCTGTTTAAAACTAAACGTTAGTTTATCATTAAGTTGAAGATATAACAAAACAGTTCGTCTGTTACATATGGACTGGAAAATCTTACCATTTCTCATACCAACCAGCATCTTCAGTCCCAGATTTTGCTTGCTTTTGCGCACTTCTCTCTATCCTTGCAAGATTACTGCATTTCCAGAAAGGCAGCCAAAATAGTAATGCATGTGATTTAATTCTTTAAGAAAATACCCATTCACACAGTGATATTAATTCATGAAAGAATTACGAGGAAAACATGGCCAACTAGAATTTTCATTTTTCAAGGACATGGTGATTGATGAACATGTTGACTTCATCGAGCTTCATGAGATGTATCAAGTTAAATCTTATAACAATTAAGGTTCAATTTAACAAATCAACAAACAGGTGTCCCGAATGACTAAGACCAGAAATTCTCAAGAAGCAAGCGGCAATTAGAACTTCACTTGAAAGGACTGTTTTTTATATAAGAAAAATAGCCACATTAATAAATTAGAAACACAAATTAAGATCACCAGCACAAGTAGCTTTAAACTGACTGGTTGCAGTGTACTTAGCAATGTTATTATTAAACCTTATCTTTCTATTCACTGTTCTTCCCCATAACTGCATGCTAGTACAGAAAAGAAGAGAGCCAATTTGGTAGGTAACGAACACACAAGGCGGCTGAAAGAAGCTAATGTTGTCATATTTCGAGCCATTCTGACTCAGCAATAATACATATGCCAGCTGAACAATGGACACGAAATCAAGGCCATAATCCAATCAATCCTACTCCAGTAGGACACAAATTGATAACAGTTAGCAAAGGGCAAGGGGAGAAGAGAATACAATTGACACTAAAGCCCTCAGGAGGGCTGCATTAGAGCGAGGCAAACCGAAGCAGTTGACCTCTAATTGTTGATATATGTGATTATTAGAAATTACAAGTAGAGCAACTTCCAATGCTACATTCTTACTGGATATCACGCCCCATTCTAAAGCTTCAAGTAGAGAACACTATTCTATCTCCTTAACATGTTACAAATACAATCCAAAATCATTTCTTGTAAATAAGACCATCCATAATTATTTGTGTACTCAAAAATTTCTCTACATAAACAGCAAAATGGTGTAACTTTAACTTAGCACAGTAGCAATTGGAAATAAGCATTATCATCATCATCATCATCATCTAAGCCTCAATCCCAACTATGTTGGGGTCGGCTACATGGATCCTTCGTTTCCATTCAGCTCTATCATGGGTCATATTCTGATTGAGATGTAGAGATTCAAAATCTCTCTTTATAAGTTCATCCCATGTTAATTTAGGCCTTCCTCTTCTTCTATTTATAGTGTTTGGCTCAATAGCATTGCTTCGTATAGGCGCACTAGTAGGTCTGCGTTGCACATGTCCGTACCATCTGAGTCGGCCCTCACGCAACTTGTCCTCAATGCTCGCCACCCCCACTTTATTCCTGATATAGTCATTTCTCAAACGATCTTTTCTTGTCTTCCCACACATCCATCTCAGCATACGCATTTCGGCCACGTTCATCTTGTTGAGACCTTGTTTCTTCACCGCCCAACATTCACTCCCATAGAGCATGGCTGGTCGTATAGCTGTTCTATAAAACTTACTTTTTAACCTGAGAGGGATCTTCTGATCGCATAAAACTCCAGTTGCACTCCTCCATTTCAACCATCCTGTAGTGATCCGGTGACAAACATCATTTTGGACATCCCCGTCTATTTGAATAATAGAGCCTAAGTAACGAAATTTGTCACATTTTGGTATATCTACTCCGTCCAACTTGGCTCCATCATTCACACTGCGAGATTGGCTGAAATTGCAATGCATATACTCAGTTTTGCTCCTGCTAATCATCAATCCATTTGATTCCAATGCCTTTCTCCAACATTCAACTTTATCATTCAATCCATCTTTTGTTTCGTCAATCAAAACAATATCATCAGCAAATAACATACACCAAGGAATATCATCCTGAACATTCTTTGTTAACTCATCCATAACCAGAACGAATAGATATGGGCTGAGTGTGGATCCTTGGTGTACCCCAACTGTAATAGGAAAAGTTGGTGTCTCTCCTCCAGGAGTCTTGACACTTGCAGTAGAGTTATCATACATGTCTTTGATCAAGTCAATGTATTGGATAGGCACACCCTTTTTCTTCAAAACCATCCATAACACTTCTCTGGGTACTCGATCATAAGCCTTCTCTAGATCGATAAACACCATATGAAGATCTCTTTTGCTTTGTCTATACTTCTCCATAAGCCTCCTTATCAGAAAAATAGCCTCTGTTGTTGATCTTCCAGGCATGAAACCAAATTGGTTGTTTGATACCTGTGTTAAGCATTAAAGGTCACAAATTAATTATCAGTTCCTGTATCACAAATATGACTACCACACTACCCCATTCACTTTGATGATAGTAAAGGATTTGTGGTCAACATATGCTTTCTGAAAGGGTATACATTTTGATAAATTTACCCTTGTAAAAAAAACAAGATGTCGGGTTTCCTTAAGATTCTATTTTCTTGTGGTTTGATGAATAACTCCACATAAGATGTTCTTATATTAGAATAATGTTTCTATGTTAGCGCTTGTAGTGTAAAGTTAGCCCTTGTAGTGTAAAGTTAGCCCTTGTAGTGTGAAGTTAGCCCTTGTAGTGTGAAGTTGATGGTAATACCTCCATTCGTCTTGATACAACACCTCCTGCCAAGTTTCCCACCAGGAATCCCCTTCAGCATTTCTTCCAGATTTCTCCGCACCTGTGAAACAATTAAGTTAATATGTAAGAAGTGGTTCATATATGGATCCTATAAAAATACATTGTCAACAAGAAAATACAGACATGCACGCACAAAAAACATATTGAGAACTTAGTAAAACCATTAAGAGTCTAGGGCACCTCATGACGGTTTATATTACTTACAAGATGCTTAATGAGATTGGTTTCCCTCTCACAGCAGATTTCTGGATGTAAGGATCTAGATGTCACAGGAAAGGTTTCCAAAACCTTGAACTGTTCAATTCACTTTTCAACAAAAGCAATGCAGATAGACTGCTGCAGGTAGCTGACATTACTGCTAAACAGCAATTTAAAATAATAGATTTTCACCAAAAGAATTAGAAGTGGCTTGGTACCTCTAATGTCTTGTGGATATCAATTAAGACATATTGTGAACAATACTGCTGTTTCTGTTGCTTAACTCGGGACTGTATATCCTAAATTCGAATAGGTTATAGAAGAGCATATGATAATGTTGAATTGTATTTTTCGTAGTTGTCCTTCTAAAGTTTCATTTGCATATCAAATCCCACCCACCCATCCAAAAAAAATCGTCTCCTTTGGTGATATTGGTAATGACTTCATCCTTACACCTTTCTCAAACATTAATTTTCACAAATCGCTTGTGGTTTACATTTTGAAGTAACTGGATTGGAAAACAGGGATTCCAGACATGTATTGACTTGATAAACAATTTTGCAGTGGCTGAACTCTGTTTCATCACTGTATATACAGCTCCACCATGAAACAATCTAGTTTACTGAAATAAAGCAGGAGTTTTCAAATGGAAGTCATTCTGATCACGGCTAGCTCAACCAGTAGATGTGGCATTCTACTTGTATACAAGTATATAGGATACTGTTTCTGACCACGGCTAACTCAACCAGTAGATGTGGCATTCTGTTATAAAGGAGATCCTGGGATCAAATCCCCTTGGGATGAATTTGAAGATAAAATCACCTAGCAGGCGCACCGGCCATAACTAGTCTTGCAATTGTTCTTCACGCTACTGGGAGTCTGGAAGTGATGTGGGGTGACCAGCCACCTTGTGCACGGCCCTGAGGTTTACCCTGTTGAGGTGGGTCCAATGCGGTCCTTCCTGGGATAGGTCATCATCAAAAGAAAAATAAAAGAGTGTTTCACTACTAATTTTGCTGGCCCATCATCAAATTTGTCTCAATCTTGCTTACTGAAATAAAGGAGTTTCAAAATTGAGGATTTCTTTTGTTGTGTATGTGTTTCTTCCATGCAGTGTTTTAAAAGCGGCCATGTATGAGGCATATGTGGTGCGGCCCACCTGGCCACACCGCATATGCATAATCGACCCAGTACGCAGCCATGGCTGCATATGAAATCTTGTGTGGGTGTATGTGGCCTTTTTTTAATAGAAGTTTTGCATAAATGTTTTTTCAATATAATTTGTTTCAAATAAATTTAAAGTACTTACTCACCCACAAACCCACATGTATATATGTATATATATGTATATGTATTAATGAATCTCTCTCTCTCTCTGCATATGTGTGTGCGTGTGCGTGTGCACATGCACGTGCGTGTGTGTGTGTGTGTGTGTGTATTATAGTAATACATCATGGTATACTTACATATAATAAATAGAATCATCTTCAAACATGTAAAAGTCTATCTTATGTATATGCATTTTGATATATATGGACATGCATATATGATATATATCGACATCTACATAGTACATACACACATTTTCACATATATGCTCATTTTGTATAAGTTCATATATAGTTACATGAATATGTATATTATCTACATATAATACAAATACACAGTCAAATATGCTACTTATGTATACACATATATGAATAATTCAATATATCATACATCTATATTCGTATGGACACTTAGTTACATTTTTTTTGCCCTACAAATTAAATATATAATTCGTATGCTCAATAGATATTTTATGTTATATGTAATAAAATTAAAATCAAATTCAAAACCGCATATACTCTAGCACATACCCCAGCATACTGCAGACCCGCATATACTTTATAAGGTGATCTCTCTGCACGCATCACGCATACTGCTTTTTAAAACATTACTTTCATGTGTGTATTTGTATATTTTCTATAATGTAAAAAAGATAGAGGTATAAGGTGAGTTCGATTTATTGTGAATCCTTCTTTAATATCTACAAGAATCATTCAATCAAAAGCTACCCTATAATTCTTGTTTAAAGGGGACATCTTTTCTAAACAACTAATAACACTACAAGAAAACAATATGATAATAATATCATTTTCTAGAGGAAGGTCAAAATACTGCAAGCATATCAATCCTTATTGGGTATTCTTTGTTCTTGAAAAGTGTTGTGTCATACACCCAACTCAAGAAAATAAGGAAAGCTGAGCTGCCTAAGCAGAAGCCCAAGAATGTCATCTAGCTTTGCTCCTACCATAACCACCATGCCAGAGTACCTAACCCAACAAGGTTAGGCATTAACCTAAACAAATTTGAGAAACACACAGGAGCTCTAATCGACAGCGATCCAAGTGATAATGTATAGTCTCTATTAATATATATGCCTTTATTGAGTGTTTTGTTAATTTATTGTTATATAAGAACCTCACTGTAAATGTTCTTTTAGTATAAATACAAGGGTACACACATTGTGTAACCCTAAGCTCTCCATTTCACGTGTTCTTTTACATGGTACCAGAGCAGGACTAATCATAGTCCTCCCTCACCCGGCGTCGCCGTCCCCTCCCAGCCGACCCTCTCTCTCTCTCTCCTCCCCCCTCTCTCCTTTCACCGGCCAGGCGCCGCCCGCCGGTAACAGCCAGCAGGCCGCCCGCCAGCCCACCGCCGGCAGCAGCCTGCCGCGGTCGGCAGCTGCAGCGCCGGGGCTGCACGCTGCGGGGTCGGGCGAGCCGCCGGGGTTGCTTCACCCGCCTGGTTCTGGGCTTCGTCTGCCCGCGGGTTTGATTTCTACCTGAAGACCACCGTCTGATCTGTTTTTTGCCTGCCTGCCCGTGTGACCGGTTGAGTCACTGGGTTCCTTGCTACGCTCCGGTGTAGCCCGTATGTGAAGAGGTTCTCCGATCCGTAGCTCTGTGCCTGTTGCTGCCTACCTGAAGATGTAGGCAGCCTTCTACTACATGATCATGTCTGCCTGTCACTCTGCCTCTACCTCATGGCGTCTACCAATGAAGATCTGCGTCGTCAAGTGACAACTGTGAAGCTAGATGAGAGAAACTACCAGCACTGGGTGTGCTCAATGCAGATATATGTCAAATCACAAGGAAAAATGTCGCACCTGACGCGAGATCCACCACTGGTGCCTCCTGCAACAGCCGACTCAAAAGATGTGAAAGCTTATGATGACTGGGTGAAAGACGACTCTACAGTCATGACATGGATTCTGAATAGTAGTGAGACCAAGATTAGCGTCACACTCTTATACCTGCAGACGGCGAAGTAGATGTGGGACCAGCTTGCCAGCACTTATTCACACAGTCATAATCCCAAGAAGGTGTTTGATATCAACAAGCAGCTCAGCCGCCTGCGGTTCTCTAGATCCGATCTGACGGATTACTTCTCTGCTTTCAAGGGACTGTGGGGGGAATTAGAAGCCTACCATCCTTTGTCTACTGATTTGGCTACTATGCAACGACAGCGACAGGAGTTGCAAGTAGTTTCGTTCCTCTGTGGCCTACCTGATTCCTATGTCGGGGTGGTGGATCAGATTCTCGCCAGTGATCCGTTGCCTACTCTACAGACTGTCTTTCAGAGACTACAGCGCTTGCCTGCATCGTCATTTGAGACTCCTGTTGATACGGGTGATACTATTGCTTTTGCTGCGATGTCTGGTCGTAGCCGTGGCCGTGGACGCGGTCGCTCGCATGATGCTTGTCCTCCTCTTGGTGCTGGTAAGGAGAGGAACTCTTCAGGTCGTGGAGCATCTTCTGGACCTGCTACTACTGCTGCTCGTCCTCAGACTGGCCAACGCTTCTGCAACTTCTGTGGTCGGTCTAACCATGTTGAAGAAAAGTGCTGGGAGAACTACGGCAAACCAGCTTGGGCCAATGCGGCCACTGAGGCTACTACATCTCTTGAGATGTCTACCCAGCCTGATGTTTCGGGTACTTCTACTGCTGACTTCATTCGTGCTGAGGTCGAGCGTCTATTGCTGGAGCGTACTGGCTCGTCATCTATACCACCACCACTGGAGCACATGCTGCGACATACTCTGGTTGTGACACTGCCTTCCTTACTGCACCATCCACTACTACTGGTAATACGAAATGGGTCATAGATTCGGGTGCGTCTTCTCATATTTTTGGGAATCGGTCGTTGTTCAGAAGTTTATCTAGACCGACTACTAATTCGTCTGTTATGCTTGTTGATGGCTCCAAGTCTGCCATTTAGGGGGTTGGAGACATTGTGTCTGATATTGTGCTGAAATCTGCTCTATATGTGCCTCATTTTCCGCTAAATTTATTATTTGTTAGCAAGACTTTGCGTAGCCTGAACTGTAGTTTGACTTTAGTGCATGGTTCATGTGTTTTTCAAGATCTTCGCACGAGGATGAAGATTGGTGGGGGGGCATGAAGGATCTGATGGCTTGTATTACCTGGACAATCTGAAAAGAGTGGACAATGTGGCTCTGGCTTCTGCAGTATCTTCTTTAGTATCGACTTTACAGTGGCACTACAGACTTGGGCACTCATCATCTGAGAAATTGTGTCATATTGTATCTGATGTAGGAACAAATGTGTTTCAATGTGAATCGTGTCAGTTAGGCAAACAGACTAGGGTTGTTTATCCTAAACGTTCTCAGATTAGTAGTAAAAATGTTTTTGATCTTGTTCATGCTGATGTATGGGGTCCATGTCATGTCCCTAGTCTATCTGGCAACAAATATTTTATTATGTTCATTGATGATTTTTCTCGGGCCACGTGGTTATTTCTTCTGAAAAGTTGATCTGAAGTTCTGTCCACAATTAAATTCTTTTTTGCTGAGATGAAAACACAATACTCTATGCCTGTTAAAAGTTTTAGACCGGATAATGCACTTGAATTTGTTCAAAAAGATGTTGAGTTGTTCTGTAAATCCGTTGGCACTATACACCAGACTGCTTATGCATGCACACCTCAACAGAATGGCATTGCTGAAAGAAAGAATAGACACTTACTAGAGGTTGCTAGAACTATTATGTTGCATGCTAATGTACCTCGGGGATTCTGGCCAGAAGCCATCTTGACTGCCTGTTTTCTAATAAACCGGATGCCTTCTTCGGTAATTGGAAATTAAATACATGTGTTGCTGTGCAAATTCTGAATCCTGATAAACCTTTGTTTACTGTACCTCCTCACATATTTGGCTCTACATGCTTTGTAAAGTTGCTTGGCCCAACGCATGATAAACTATCTCCACGTGCTAAAAAATGTATTTTTTTGGGGTATTCTCGTATACAGAAAGGATATAGATGTTATAGCCCAACTACCAAGAGATGGTTCACAAGCAGCGATGTTGTCTTTTTTTAGGGTACACCATACTACTCTACTCAAGGAGATAGTCTTCAATCTGAGCTTATTGCTTCTCCGCTGCCTATTACTAGTGATTGTGTTTCCGATGCCACTTCTTCTGTACAACCGGCACCTCCTCTTATTGTTTATCAGCGCAGGAACAGATCTCAACCTGCACAAGACCCCCCCATCCAAGCCAATCTTCTCCTCCAGAAGGTTCTGCGTGACTGCGTCACCTGAGGTAATCTCTGATCTTGATGTACCTATTGCTCTTAGGAAGGGCACTCGTTCCTGCACTATCCACAATATTGCTAACTATGTATCTACTGATCATTTAAGTGTTTATGTTAGCAACTTTGTCACTGCATTATCTGCTATTGCCATCCCAAAGACTGTACAGGATGCCTTGCAAAGTACAGCTTGGACTACTGCTATTGTTTATCAGCGCAGGAACAGATCTCAACCTGCACAAGACCCCCCCATCCAAGCCAATCTTCTCCTCCAGAAGGTTCTGCGTGACTGCGTCACCTGAGGTAATCTCTGATCTTGATGTACCTATTGCTCTTAGGAAGGGCACTCGTTCCTGCACTATCCACAATATTGCTAACTATGTATCTACTGATCATTTAAGTGTTTATGTTAGCAACTTTGTCACTGCATTATCTGCTATTGCCATCCCAAAGACTGTACAGGATGCCTTGCAAAGTACAGCTTGGACTACTGCTATGAAGGAGGAAATGCTTGCTCTTTCTAACAGACAGACTTGGGAGTTGGTGGATCCACCTCCTCAGTGTAAGCCTGTAGGCTGCAGATGGGTTTATGTTGTCAAATATCAACCAGATGGTACAGTAGAACATTTGAAGGCACGTTTTGTTGCTAAAAATTATACACATACCTATGGTATTGATTACTTTGAAACCTTTTCACCTGTTGCCCATCTTAATTCTGTCAGAGTTCTCTTATTTGTTGTTGTTAATCTTGACTGGCCTCTAGTACAACTGGATGTTAAAAATGTTTTCTTATATGGTGATCTGCAAGAGGAGGTCTATATGGAGCAACCTCCTGGGTTTGTTGCTCAGGGGGAGTCACATAAAGTCTGCAGGCTGAGGAAATCTATCTATGGGCTCAAACAGAGTCCCGTGCTTGGTTTGATAAGTTGAGCAAAATTTTGACTGCCTTTGGTTTTCTGAGGTCACAGGTTGATCATTTTGTCTTTATGAAAAAGACTTCCTCTGGCATTGTGATACTTATTGTATATGTTGATGATATAATTCTATCTGGTAGTGATTCTGTTGCTATTCAGGCCACTAAAGCCCATCTCTGCAAGCACTTTGCTACTAAAGATCTGGGAAAACTACGCTATTTTTGGGCCATAGAAGTGTCTAGAACCTCTAATGCTCTTGTTCTATCTCAAAGGAAATATGTACTGGATCCGTTATAGGAAATTGGTATGCTTGGTGCACGGCCAGCTGACACGCCTCTAGATCCCAATGTTAATTGGGATGATGATTCTTCTCCGTTGTTTGCTGATAACAAGAAATACAGGAGAATGATTGGTAAGATGATATATCTGACGGTAACTAGAGCTGACATATCTACTACAGTGGGGCATCTTAGCAGGTACTTGGATAAACCCAGACAGTGTCACTGGGATGCTCTATGTAACATTTTGCGATATCTAAAGAAGTCACCTGGCAAGGGCCTCCATTACAGGAAAAATGGGCAATGTTCTCTAGAAGGCTATTCTGATTCTGACTATGCAGGGAGCAAGATTGACAGGAAATCCACTTCTGACTACTGCACATATGTAGGGGGTAATCTTGTTATCTGGCGCAGTAAGAAACAAAATGTTGTTGCTAGATCTAGTGCTGAAGCTAAATATAGGGCCATGGCCCATACTGCTTGTGAACTTCTGTGGGTGCAGTCTCTTCTACAAAACTTTGGTATTGAGTCGTCTTCTGCTATTCTGATGCACTGTGATAACAAAGCTACTATTTTCATTGCCAACAATCTTGTATATCACGAGCGCACAAAACATATTGAAGTTGACTGCCACTTCATCAGAGAAGCTATTCTATCTGGGAAAATTTGCACACCTTTCACCCGTTCTGAAGACCAGGTTGCTGACATATTCACAAAACTACTGGCAAAGAAGCACTTTTGTTCTCTGGTGGACAAGTTGGGCATGATTGACATCTATGCTCCAACTTGAGGGGGAGTGTTAATATATGTCTTTATTGAGTGTTTTGTTAATTTACTGTTATACATGGACCTCACTGTAAATGTTCTTTTAGTATAAATACAAGGGTACACACATTGTGTAACCCTAAGCTCTCCATTTCACGTTTCTTTTACAGTCTCAACAAAAATTAGGAGAGGGCACAGACGTAGGGTTGCTAAAAGGAAACTCTACCCCTAAAAAAATGTCCTATTGACAATCACAAGTTATCTACCCCGTGAATGGTCAGGTGAACTGTGAACAATATATAGAGGAAGAAATAACCCAGTGAATTCCTTCTATCTTGTTCCTTTCATAGCCCCACCTGTAGCATTTAGTGAAAGAAAGAGAATATATTTTTTAGGCAGTCATCGTTCATGAACCATTGCCCTCCTCAAAGAAAGCCATATCATCATTTTCTTAAGGAATCCCTCACCCCTATTGGTTAAACACCAACGCTTTGAAAATTGCCTCCCAAGAGGTTCGGGTAACTCCATAGTTGAAGAACAAGCAATCCAAACTTCATGAAAGTTAGTATAGAAACAACACCTAGGCCAGGTCTTAGCAATGAAGCAGCCAAGAATATTAATGGTGACCATCCATTCAAACAAATCCACTGCATGAATAGCCAACAAGAGATAGCGTGATCGGCGAACTGTGATGGTCCCCAATAAAGGGAACCGGGTTCAAACAACACAGACAAGCATTTCTTGATTTACCACCCTCCCGAGCGTCCAACCTCTGCCACCGACTTTGGAACAGGGGGAGAAATCTTTCTCTCTTAATCACATTCCACTGCATGAATATCTAAAAGAATGTTCATTTTGTACCATTTGGGTCACTTGTCAAGGAGCCAAGAAGTACATGTGTGTCATGCCCTAGATGTCACATCTCGAAAGTGCCCTAGAGATTAAAACATGATCAAGGTTCTCATAGATCCCATGAAGTAAATAGACATCAATGGCGGTCGATCTGTAAAAATGCTCTTGATAGAAAGGCATGTATTGAGAGGAGTGGTGCCATACAAACTCATCCTAGTATGTCATAGCAACACAATAACTTTGCCTTTCCTAAAATCTTTGAAGCAAGATAACCATTCCCAATAGCATTTAAAAAAGACATCCGCTCCATTAATCTGAACTCTGAAGGCTTAATGATGTAAGCAACCTTTGGGAACTTAAAGAAGTGAATAATGGACCCATCCTGGAGTTGTTCTAGGGTATTGTAACCCACAAATATTTTCATATTAAAATTAACCTATACAAGGTTTCTTAATGGTGAACCATATATTAGATTAAGGCTTTCAGCAACACTAAAGACAAAGAGACTTTTTATATATATCCAAAATGTCTTACAATCTAAAACCAAATGCCATGCAAGGTACATGGACCTAACTTTATGTGCGAGACTCAAAATTAGCTAATAGAATGATGTGAAAGAAGACCTTGCATGCACTAACGAACAAATTTATCTTGTCAGTAGCCTTCTCTGAGTTTTATTATCAACAAAGAAGCAAGAAGACTCACACCTCATCTCCCCCCCTGACAGCCCCCACCTCCCTTAGACCTAGCCTCTGTGTCATGTTTTCCACCTTCCACTACCATTGCCACATCATCGCCCGCACCGTAGCCCGTACCAAAAACACCTTGTTCACCCCAAGAATGATTCTACTCAGTGCACTTTGCCATTATCGTTAGCTACCTGCTCGGCAGCCACATAACTAGCACACTGGTCACCTACCATATCCTAACTGGCGGGTGTAACAGCACCATCTGCTCATACTAGGGAAGAAGGTGGAAGATCAGAGGTGAAAAGGGAAAGGAAGTCATCTGGCAGCATGGAGGTAGTAATCGAAGACGGTTGCTTGGCAAGTGGGGGGATTTCATTGTGAATGCTGGGTTGGATCTTGTATTGTACTTCCAAACATTTTTCTGTTTTGAGCAGGGTAAAGAGGTGTTGGGCATAAATATATGATTAATGTTAATAATATAGATAGGTTAACTGGCCATAGTAGCCCGGGTGGTAAGAGCTCCGTAAGTCCCAATGAAGGACCCGGGTTCGAACCTCACTAAAGGCACTTTGCGAACAGCAATCCATGCTGATTTGGCGTGGGAGGGGGGTGACCGGACCACACCCTTTCATGCCTCAAGAGTTTACCATGTCGGGCCCGCTCGAGGTGGGTTCTCTCAGTCACCAAAAAATATATATAGATAGGCCAACTGCAATTAGTGCTTGTGCTCTGGGCAATACCTGAAAAATATAACAACAGATCTAGGATGCAGTTAATCATTCTAATTCTTGAATTGAAATGAAAATTTAAGATAACAGTGATGATTTTATGCTTTTAATCCCTCTGTAGGAAGTAATTTCAGAAGTTAAAACTGCAAGAATAATTGCAATATCGTATTCATTAGTAAAATTCAGCAAACATCACATGTACAAGGATTGACAATCATCTGAATCCTATATGGGTCATGATCTATAGAGCAAGCACTAGCACAATTTAGCTTATCTTGGATTACAACTCACCTAGCTCCTTGTAACCCGTCCAGTCACTCTTTTCCCACCACTGCCAAGTACAAGAAATAAACAATTTTTCAGGTATGACATTTAATACCAAAACATAGTAGATTATAGAAATGGAAGGATAAATGTGCAGATTTATCAATGAGACACCAGAGTCTGTAATAGAGAAGTGGTGCAGAGTTTGCATGAATAAAATATCTATAAAACAGGCATCAAATAATAATATGCAATACAACAAAAATAAACTAAGCATAATCGAATGATAGGTTAAAAAATTAAGGAGGTTAATTGCATGTCTTTTTGTGGCATTTCTTTGCAGTTTACAAAATCAAAGATGTGACTGTCTTAGACTCTTGGCATGTCGACTGTAGGTTTTGAAGGAATAAAATTGTCTTTGATCTATACAAAGAGGATGTGCATGATAGTTCATTTCCTAATGTCAGAAGCATTGGATGAGCTAACAACACAAGTTTAGAACGATCATTCGTTAATATCATCGTGACAGTTGTATTACATGAGTGAATTGTAAATTAGATCCACAGAAATTAACCGGGATCAAATTGGTTAAGATTAGAAGAAACAAGCAGAGTATATGCATTTCGAGTTTGGGCAACTTAGAAGTATAGAAGATGCAATGAAGCTAGAGATTTATTCAAAGTCCATTATTCTAACAGAAGACAGTGGATGTAAATATGTCTCCTCGTACCAGCAATGTTGTGTGATAGGGTATGTCATGCGTAAAAGAAACCAAGAGTTCGCAAGATGAATGTAGCAAAAATAAGAATGCTAAAACAGATGTGTAGAAAGACAAGGACACTCGTACAAAAGTCAAGTGGGGTATGGGGAAGCAAAATGTGAAGGTGTAGTCTCAATGGATGGACAGTAAATTGTAGATGAAAATGATGGTACACAAAAAGAAAAGAATGGACAGGAATGAAGTAGTTGAGAACCATGTTTAAAATGTCGATTTTGATGTCGCTTCGGTTGGTCCAGAAACAGAAATTTACCGAAATTTCGATATTTTACGCTTTTTCGACACAAGATTTCGATGCAAATTTTGACGTTTTCGATGACCAAATAAAGGAATCTAGTCATAATTTTTTACCATGATGATCTATATACATAAATACACCTAATTATACAATAATATCATATGTTGGTATAGGGTAGGGGGCTCCTACATTTTTGAGTGAAAATACACAAAACTGTTTCGATCAGGATTTCGATGATGCAATGTATACATACATAAATTCTTATGTAATAACATGTTAGATCTTATATTTTGGATTGAATTAACACAGGGGGGTCTCCCACATTTATTTAGGATTTTTAAGATATTTTTAAAAAATTATAATGCAATAAAAAAATCAAAATTTCGACTATTTGGACTGGTCCATTTCGATGTCTGGTAGTGGTTGAAACCGAAATTTCGACCGAAATTTTAAACCATGGTTGAGAAGCAATATGCGAAGCAATGGCATCTACATTCATTTGACTGTTTTGTAATAAAACATCCAACGGTGTTGGACTCCATTTCACAACAGGACTGATATATTGAGCTATTCCACATCAAATGATTACATGCTAATAAGCAATGTATTCTGCATTTGGTAGTTTTGTGTCATCCTAATTCCAGGCTTATGGCACAGTCAGTAACTTGCAATGTTTAAAATTTCGTCAAAATTGGCGAAATTTTGCTAATTATTTCGATGCCGCCAATGATCGGACATAGAAATGGCCTTACATGTCTATACGTAGGGAATTTCACCAGAAAAAAAAAATTGACAATTATTTCAAATTTCGACGAAATTAGGTAAATTTCAATGAAAAAAGGCCCATTCCGTCCGCATTTCGACAAAATTTCGAGAAACACATCTATTATTTTGAGAAATGAGGTACGATGTCTGCAGACTTTACTATGTGATCCCTTGGGCTTGTTAGGGGCAATCTAAGTTATGTTTCTTCTCTTCCTAGCATAATTCTACCTCTCTCTCCTATTTCTCTCACTTCTATAAATATCTACAAAGGAAATATTTAAAAATTTGTGTGGGAGTGATATCTATGACTATGATGACCCGCTAACTTTCATTTTTGAGGTCACATGATTTATGTTATAGTGCGCAAAATTAGCATGACTATCGGGATATTTTGTATGTATGCCATTATCAATCACACATCTAACTAGATGGTTGCCTCCTATAGGCTCTCGCTACAAAAACACATGACCAAGAACAAAGCTTAAGTTAATCCATTAGTATGCATTTTATCACTTGAAAGCATATGGAGATTAACAGTGAGACACATCTATGCTTGTATAAAACAAAATAAATAGGAGCCAATATGTTGATAGGTATAATCAACAAGGAGGATGACAACCATCATGGTTCAACTAGATGCATAAACCATAGTTGTCTCATGCTTCCTCAATACTCACATACCACTGCAACATTGTTTTTGTACTACATCCTGTCATCCTACTTAGAGGTCCTACCATCCTAGATCATGCTATGTAGCCTATGTTTCCATAAATTTGTGTCTTTAAGTCTATATATTGTGCTTGCAAACTATGATGACTTAATTCATTCATTTTGCCATTC
This sequence comes from Alisma plantago-aquatica, assembly GCA_963693085.1. NCBI lineage: Eukaryota > Viridiplantae > Streptophyta > Magnoliopsida > Alismatales > Alismataceae > Alisma > Alisma plantago-aquatica. The sequence goes on along the minus strand of OY856411.1, from coordinate 70,710,741 downwards.
AATTGACCTCAAAATCTCCATCGAAATGCCCATCGAAATTGTTCAGCTTCCTTCACTCACACATGAGGAGCCCCACCCCCTCACATATCCAATATGAAATATTATTGCATATTTGAGTAGATCTACACTGGTAGATTGCTCTGGTAAAATTTCGCTAAATAATCTGATGATTTGGTCGTTGAAACGCCAGGAATGCATCTGTCAAAATTTCCGTCGAAACTTGTCTAAATTTATGTTTCTGTGGCTATCGAAACGGCGTCGAAATCAGACATTTTCTTCCTTGGTAACTTGTCTATGAAGATCGAGCTTGTGACTCATGAGAAACGTTATGGAGATTCAGGAGATAATCATTGAGTTGAAACTATGATCTAATACACATATTAGACGAGTCGTTTGGCTTCATCGCTAAAGTTAAGAGTTTGGAGGTTATATTTCTAAGAACAAGGGTTATAACTTATAAAGAAGTGCAGTGAAAATAGAAAAAGTTCTTTACACGGTTTTCATTGATTCAAGACATCTTATAATTGAGTACAAATGGAAATTCTTTGTTACGTTTTAGAGAAAGAGGGGATTTCAGTCCAGTGTGTCGACTTTAAGAAAGACTGTGTGACGTATTAATTGCAAATGTAAAAGACTATGACAAGGAAACTAAGATTTTGTAACAAAATTGGGGTAAATCAAGGATCAACTTTGAGTCGTTATAGATTCATTTTAGTTGTGCATGAGCTGATGAACTAGGAAGCAAGGAGACTTTCCCAGAGCACGTGTATTTATGTCGAACACATATTAGACACCGGCACTTCTAGAACACACATTGAATCATACTGGAGACACCTAGCCGTGTTTGTGTCTATGTATGTCATAGTTTTGCTGAAGAATGACAAAATATGAAATGGACAATAGTCTTTCTTTCAAATCTTTTGAATGATTTTTCACTTTCACACTAGAGTCAAAAAAAATCACTTCACCTGTTTCATAGCTAGGATTAAAATCAAAAGGACAATGAACCATGACAAACATTGGCATGTTATAACTTTCTATTATATTGTAAGCCATTTATGTTCATTCAGTCTTTGATCAGTAATAGTGAAGATTCGATATTAGCAAGAAATATGACATGACAAAGTAATAAGATTAGTGAGTCAGACAGTAGTAAGTTATAAATCAAAAATAGACCATTATTTATAACTATATCTCAAAAAGGATAATAACATGTAGATTGCATATTCATTTGTAATCCACTACTGACATTTTTTCCCTGCAGTCTTGTATCTTATACTTTTAGAGATTGTTGTGTCGGTATTTGCATCTAGAATCTTATCCATGCTTCCTAATTGATAAATTATGATATTGATGATACACCTCAGTGTATATTGTAAATGATATGGTGTTGGCACAACCAACCTAGAGATATTGTTAAATAACAAAATTACGTCTAACGTTAGTATAGTCTATATGTGTTGTAGTTTTAGCCAACTTAAAAGTACATACTTAGGCAGAGCCAAATTGGATGGAGTGATGTCTGAAAATATGAAAAAGTTTCATTGTCCAATATTTATATGGTCCGTGAAGTGTCAGATGACGTCTTTTATTGGGGTGATAAAGTGAAGTGCGGGCATATTACTAATAATCATAAAATTCCACTCAAATTGGAAGGTAAGTTATGTACAATAGGTTTTGTTAGAGTTATTATTTAATTATATGGGCCTAATTGTCTTGGCCTTAAGATGAGGATCATCGGCAACCATCACAAGAGAAATTTTCAAGGTCTGAGTCATGTTATAAAAGTAAGAGCGATCACCAAAGATATGGGATGTGGTTCCAGAATCAATCACCCAGGCCCCAGCAATTACTACCATAACAAGCAGGCACTGTCAAGAAGCCTGAACCTTGAACTACCCTATGGACAAAAATACACTTAGAATTGTCGGCAGTAGCTGCAGATGAAGTCCTCTCAAACCACTCAAGCAAACACTGAATCTCATCTTGAAACAGATAAGCAGCATCATTAGAAGCAAATGGAGCCAAGGAAGAAATTATCCAATTTTAACACCGTTTTGGTGCCCTCAGAAACATAATTTTTAACAAATTTCGACAAAAATTCCGACATACGTGTTCCAAAACGATCTACTAGTATAGATCTACTCAAATATGCAATAATATTTCATATTGTATATGGGCGGTCTCCTCATGTGTTATGGGGAATTTGGATGTCAGTTTTCAATGAAGAAATGGATGAATTGAGTCATTATAGTTTGCAAGCACATGATATAGAATTAAAGATACAAAACTACGCAAAAAAATCATGCTCTAGGTAGTACATACTACATAGTACATTAGATAGTTAAACAAATTCGATGATCAGTGCCTTTTGGTAACTGAATGCCATTATTAGCACTGAAATTTTCGACAAAATTTCGTCTGTTTTGATGAAATTTTAAACATAGCATGGAACTATCCCAATAGAATTGTCAACCTCAAAGGACACATCTTTGGCCCAAATTGGTGTCCCTTGCTATTTCCAACATGTGTCTTCAGTATGGTAGTTGTAACCACAGAATTGTCAACCTCAAAAGACACTTGATTGACCCAACTAGTGTCCCAGTCATCCATATGGTTGTGGCGGCCACAAACTTGTCAACCTTAAAGGACACCAGGTTGACCCCTACAATGGTCAATCCCCCCCCAGAAGTACGGCCTGACCTCTACCATGGTCAGGACGAGAAAAAAATAGTAAGTGCAGATGACTCAATAGGCGGAGTCATTGATTATGGAATCCAAGTAGGAAGACACAACATATTCTTGTAGACATCATAGAGCTCTAGTAGAGAATTAGAGGCGAGCATAGTCACAATTTTCTCTGAATTTTTGAAAAAATCGCGTTTTAAACACAGTTTTTCCCTAGACGTATGAAATGACCAAATAACTCCCAATTTTTTAATATTACTTTTTATTCCCGTATTATTCACGATATATTCACATTTATGCTTTTTCCCGTTTTATACTTTCTTCTCCCATACTATACTAATTAAGACTCTTAACTTAGTTCGAGTGCATGTGTGTATGTAAACACATGTGTGTGCATGTATGTGATTATATGTGTATGTATATGTATATGTTAGAATAGTTATAGGCATATATCTGCAATATATATGTGCATATATATGTGCAAAACATATATATGTATGCATATATCGTCCAACTTCTCCAGACCTTTTTCCAAATCGTTGACCGTATCTTTACCGCACGTTAACCCTTTTTTACCCAAATTCCCGCATAATTTCTGAATTCTGAATTATTCAGCTCAACCAAACGTATCCCAAATATCGAATTTGTGACTATGGAGCTGAATTGATGCAACTTCGAGAAGACATGAATAAAATAGCTTGTTGAAGATAAAATTTGGATGAATCATCAACCTTGCATGTGTAGTATTTGTTGGCTTGATATTTATGAGAATCTGAAAGTAACCATCCATTTTATGATATGCAACAGGATCCCCACAACACGCACCAAAAGGAAGAAGAGGCTAGAATAAGTACAACAAGCTTTGTCCCAATGTGGGTTATAGAGACGTGCCTAGCATGTGCCTCACTTATGTTTTTTACTTACGTAGTTTAGTCCCATATTACCCATCTCTGTTTTAGTCTCTCCTCTCTTATCCTATATGTTAGAGAGTCTGTTTATTAGTTATTTATATTGTCCTTGTAATATGGGCCTCACTGTGTCTTGGCCCATTAGGGTTTAGTTAAGTCTGTATGCTTCCCTGTTCTCCTATTTATAGGAGCAGGGTTTCTCCTATCTAATACAACGATTTGCCTTCTTTTATTATTTGACATGGTATCAGAGCAGTCGTCCTAGGGACCAAAACCCTATGTGAGAGAGAGAAAGAACCAAAGGAGCACCCCCTCTTGCGGGCGACCGCCGCCCTTGGCAGTGCTTGGCTGCCCGCAGGGAATTCCTTCCTAGTTCCCTGCCTTCTTCCTTGTTCCTTTACGCTCTTACTACCGGCCGCCGGATCTGCTGCCTATTGCCTAGCGGCAACCCCCCTCTGTTTTTTGCCACTGCTACAGTACGGCGCTACAGTACATCTGCTACAGTACATCTTATACAATCTCTGGACAGCCCCGGCGTTTTTCCAGTTCTGGCACGTTGACGACGTAAAAGGCTTCTCCTTCTCTGTCTGCCTGTGCCTCATGGTGGAGTGACCGATCCTCCATGTTGGCATATGTTTTTTTCTTCATCTGCTGCCCCTACGTGGGTTTTTCTAAGATCCATGCGTGTTGTCGGTTGCCTCCACCTATTTGCCTATAGAAATTTTTTGCCTCTACCATTGTTTTTTACTGTCCACGCCAACCACTCCTTTACTCTTTCCGTGCTTGGCGTGAGGGGGAGAATAGAGGATGAAGAGTAGAGGAAGAGATAAGATGGAGGAGAGATGAGGAAGATATATATACTGATGTCTATATGGATCTTCATGCTACCTTTATTGTTGATATATGGATCATTTTGCTGCTATTATTGTTTATTCATCATCTACCTCGACTGTTGCTGTGAAGTTGAATACTTGGACTCTATCTGGATTTATGACGTCTGCTACTGTGATGGATACTTATGAAGAGGGAAGATGATGAAGACATTTGTTGCTGACTTTACATGAAGCTTCGTCTACTGGAGTTATTTATTTGCTTGCTACTGTGCCTACTGGTCTTCTATCTGCCTACGTCGTTGACTCTCTACTGTTGTGCGCCAACACTCTCTGGCATGTCCGTGTTTTTGACACGTCGACTCTTTGCTTGTCTGTGCCTTGTATGCACATCGACTCTCTACTGCCTATGATCCAACACTCTCTGGACTTTGATGCCTGTGACCCAGCACTCTCTGGCTACTACGACGACGACGTTGATGAAGACCTTGGTGCCTATCAGCTATTATATCTTTTGCTCCAGATGATTGTGTTGTTGCTTGTTTCTGCTCCAGATGATCGAGAAGCTTTTGTGACCTGCTTGCCTGCTTGCTTGGAGTATCTACTTGAGGGGGAGTGTATGAGTTTCTGAGTGTTTGAGTGCTTTAATGTAATATTGAGGGGGAGAAAAATTTTGTATGGGCTTGGTTTATCATTTTATTTCTGTCTATTTGTTTTCTAGTTTGACTCTATCTGCAAGCTGATTTGGGATTCTCCCAACTTCAGCTTGAGGGGGAGTGTTAGAGAGTCTGTTTATTAGTTATTTATATTGTCCTTGTAATATGGGCCTCACTGTGTCTTGGCCCATTAGGATTTAGTTAAGTCTGTATGCTTCCCTGTTCTCCTATTTATAGGAGCAGGGTTTCTCCTATCTAATACAACGATTTTCCTTCTTTTATTATTTGACACTATAGAAGAGAATGCATTGTACACCTTTTTAATCATCCAATACAATTTCACTCTCTATATGGTATCAAGAGCAAGTCTTTTTTTCCCGTACAAATTCCCACCCTACCCCCATGACCTAAGCCCTCCCTCCGCCGCCGCTGCAGCTCCTGCCCCTCCCCTCACCCGCTGCCAGGCCTCCCACCTCCCCAACCCGCCACCCTCCACTACCCGACGCCGCCCTCTCCTGTTGTCCTCACAGCCATCCCCTCTGCCTACTTCATTCCCCCTTCCTCTTCCACCAACCACAACCACCATTCTTCTGCTCATCTAATCCCTTTTCTCCCTAACTCCACTTCGCTACGTTATTTGACATTTTCAGACAGCCATAGCTATTGCACGTTGAGAGTCCCTCAAGCTCTTTGGGTTCTTCTGCCTACGCCTCATGATGGAATCTTGATTTTTCTCATGACGACGTAGGCTCCTTTATATGTCACTCTGCCCGTAGCGGGTCTCTTCTGATCTGATGCTTCAGATCGACGGTGTTGCTCTACTGCCCCATAGTGGGTTCCTTTGGATCTGATATATACTGAGTACTACTGCTGCTGCTTCGCCGCCCATCTCTTATTCTCTTGCTGCTTCGTCTCTGTTCACCATGGCCTTTGTCGAGCCGCCTCGTTCCCTGTATTACCACAGTAAAACTCGACGACTCCAACTATCATCTTTGGTCGGCGTCCTTTGTTCTATACGTTAAAGCACAAGGTCGTTATTCACATCTCACTACTGATCCTCCTGTACCCCTGTTGGTACTGTAGATGAAAAAAGCAAGCAAGCCTATGCACAATGGTCCAAAGACGATTCCGGTGTTATTTCCTGGCTTCTTAATAGCACCGAGCCGCAGATCAGCCGATCCTTGTTGTGTCTTCACTAAGGCCATGTGGGACCAGCTGTCTCATGTCTATTCTCATCAACAGAATCCCAAGCGTGTTTTTGAAATTTTCAAAACCTTGGCCAAGAAGGAATTTTCCTTTGACACTCTTGTGGAGGACTTCTACAACCAGTGCTCTACCCTCTGGAATGAGTACAAAATTTATCACCCCTTGACGGCCGACATCAAAGAAATCCAGAAGCAACGCAATGAACTACAATTGGTCCAATTTCTGGCTGCCCTTCCTGCTTCCTTCTCTGGAGTGGTCGATCAAATTCTATCTATTGACCCCCTGCCTACTCTCCGCGATGTCCTTAAACGAGTTCAAAGACTTCTTTCGATGACCTCCACCTCTGCCATCAAACATCCTACTCTAACCGTTCGCACTACTGAATCTAGACGTGGTCGCGATCGAGGTTGTGGTCGTGGAGGACGTCTGCCTCCTAATGGTGGACGCACATCTTCTACTGCTCCTGGTCGAGGACAATCTGTTGGCCCTCGCTTCTGTAATTGGTGTGGTCGTGATAATTACAATAAAGACCGATGTTGGATCAAGCACGGTAAATGTACTTGGGCAAACCAAGCATCTGCAGAAACTTCCTTTGATACTGCATTTGAACAGCCAGCTGCTACACCTTCTACTGAGTGGCTTCGCTCGGAGTTTGAGAAAAAAATTCAAGAACGCATGACTCAACTTCCCTCTACGTCTGTTGCTGGTTCCTCAGCCCTGCTTGCCTCTCCTTCTGCTGGTAACAATAAATGGTGCATTGACTCTGGTGCGTCTGTCTATATGGCTGGCGACATCAACTTATTTTTTGCCCTTACTGAAACCACAAATATTCCACCTGTTACCGTCGCTAATGGCTCTAAGACTTCTGTTTATGGCATCGACACTATTCCCCTATCTCGGAAGTTACATCTGCAATATGTTTTATACATCCAACAATTTCCTGTTAATTTACTTTCTGTCAGTAAGACTATTAAACAACTTCAGTACTCCATTAAATTTGATCTGTCTGGTTGTGTTTTGAAGGATCTCCGCACGACGATGAGGATTGGTTCGGGCCATGAAGGACCAGATGGATTCTACTATCTGGATGGACCACCAGCAGCGTCTGCTCTTCTGTCTACATCAGTCACAGGACTACAGTGGCACTACCAGCTTGGTCATCCATCTGCAGCAAAGCTGAAACATTTATTTCCAACATTATCTGAAAAAACTTTTTCTTTTGAATCTTGTGTTAGGTAAACAAATGCGGTCTGTGTTTCCCGCTAAGAAAGAAATTGGTTCTAGAGTACTTTTTGATATTGTTCATGTGGATATCTGGGGCCCGTATTGTGAGAACCCGTTACACTAAACGAGATTACTCAAAACACAAAATATGATTACTCAATTAAACACAAACCCAAAAAATAGGGTTAATTAAAACCGATTTCATCAATTCCCAATTTGCTCAGAATCATTTATATAAAAGCCCAATAACTTTCTTTAATTCAGATAATGCTCGATATTCTCTACAACTGCCTTGTATCCTCAGCTAGAACATAAACTTTGCAAAGGTACACTATCCACATTTTGAACATATACAAGCATCAACATGATGTAGAAAGATCGTATCAATCGAAACATTGTATACAAACTTTTCATCCAGACCTGAGAGTGCAGGGACGACTCTAGGACACACCAGACCGCTAAACAACCATCTCTAGGATTTATTACCTCAGATTCTCCTCGCTATCATGATATTATTGTTGTTGTTGTCGATCACCTAAAAAATGTGGTGACCCACGAGGTGAGACCCAATCCCAGTGAGTGATATAACTCTCTCCAACATATATTGATTACATCATATTAAACAGTAAATAACTAAGCAGTTGGAGTATTTAATAGTCAATTGAGCAGATTGAACAGTTCAAGCATGCTAAACAGATTAAGTAAATAAGTTTAGCAACAAGTATGATTATCAATGTATATATAGGTAATAGATAAATCCATTTCTTTTATCATATATCTACTCATGTTTCATAAGATTGCATGTAATAACAATCACTATCATTGATCTGACTATCATCATATGCCTTACTAACAACACAAGCAATCTAGAAGCATAAGCATCTCTAATAAGTCTAGTAGTATGACATGGCTATCAATATTGGCATATTTAATAGAGTGAACCAATCTACATAATAAGTAGAGCTAACATCATAGCACAACTAACTGCATAGGCATAATTAGCAATTTAAGCATTTCTAATTACATAGGCATGGCTAGCAGTATTAGACATTGCTAGAAGCATAATATTAAATATCAGTGACAAAATAAACAAGTTTACAACGTGAGCACATCTTCAACACAAGCATATCTGTCGTCTCTCATTGTATTATATATCATCTCTTTATAAGAAGATCGAACAAGGGTTATCATCCAATGTGAGATGTTGTGTATAACCCAAAACATATATGCTACATGGTTGTCTTAATCTTTTATTACGCCCTGGGGAGTTTGAGTCGTACCGCTCAAAGACCAACTGACCCCCGCTTGGTCGCAATCAGTTCCATATAAGATCTAGGAAGAACCGGACTCCAAGATCTTCTCCATACTCGGTCAGTACGAGTCTACACCGCAGTGACATATAGTCAAACTGCAAAACAACGACATATAGTCATGTAACTAGCCCACCTTGGTACAAGTCATGGCGCTAGCATTCAAGGTATTCAAACCCAATCACTGATGTACAACCGCAGTTGTCCTCTAATCACATTATGTTATAATTACCGAGACCCGGTTGTAGTCGTTCTCAAAAAGCAGGCTAAGTATGACCGCAGCCATCCTCCCGAAACACTTGGTGTCAGGATGACAAGCACCCCGCATACTCAACAGTATGCGCTCTGAGTTTCCCTTAGGAATACTCGTTTCACCATCTGGCAAGTTCTCACATTCAGATGGATATATGGCACAGGGCACTACATGATTAGAATTTCACTTGATTAGTTATTGCCAATTGAGTGAATTAAGGCTTCATCATGCAAATGGACATACAAACCCTAGTTTATTCCTAGCAAGAGTATGTTTATTGCAACTTCAGAAGATATAATACATTTGAGGTATAAATGTTTATCACTTTACCACATACTGTCCTCCATTTCAAGATAATGGACCACACTTGTCGCCATACTATTACAAGATACCAATATCTTACCATAAGTTCCAGGGTTTTAACCCTTATTGGAACATGAAGAGGATTCCACCTCAATCAGGGCTTCAAACCTGCCCAAAGGCCATTAAGACCATCACATTATTCATAGCAAGGTTATCTACATCATTCCATGCCTTAAACAAGGCTAAAAAGATCATCAGCAAATGTGTCCATAGGTATTATTATGGCAAGGCACTATGATATTCAAATAGCACTACATTGTGGTTTCAACACAACAAGAGTATAATACATTGTCAGATTAATCATGCAAGAGGGTTGATTATAACCAATCATCATCATTTAATTACATTAAGGTTAGGTATAGCAAACTATATCACATTGAAGTTACACACCCACTTATTATGGTCATTTATCAAATATAACTATAGGAGAGCAAGGGTATAACAACAAATTAATGATATTGTACCATCGAATTCTCATCACTAGGACCCACCTATAATATCATGGGGCTCATTCTAATCCAATGGATGTTGAAGCATCCACTATCATTCATTGGATCGGGTTCATTATTCAAAGTTATCAATTGAAGTATAGGTCTAACCATTAGATCAATTGAACCAATGAACCATTGGTTTAAGGTTTAGTAGAATCTACAATTACATCCTTAACTCACCACATGTGGTAATGACCTGATCCATCATTAGATGTGATCATTAAGTCAACATCGATTGTTAGATCAACACTATATTCGTTTAACACCATCGGATATCAAGCTAATGTCATCATTGATTGATAACATCATTAGAGAATCAAGTCATTGCTCATTAAGATTCCAAGAGAGCCTAACACTAACCTAAGGTGTGACTATCAATTAAAATCATCGTTCTTAACCCTTGGTCAGCTCCTTTGGTTGTCATGAAGACCACACCATCGAGTCATGTGTTTAGAGGAGAAAATAACCTAGAAAGCCTAATATGGACCATCGGTTGATAGGTGCTTAGCACCATAGGTGGTGATACCAACCTGAACTAAGTCATATATTTCTTTAGGATGAACGTACACATAATTACATATTCATCTAGAATTGGAAACAAAACAAGAAACACCATAAAAATCGAAATCCAAGTCGAGCATAGCTTTTTAGTGCATGGATCATCATTTTAAAGCAAGAACATGAGCTAGCAAGCTTATGGTAAGCAATAAACATGGAGCAAGTTATAAAACTCACCTCTACTAAGAAGAACAAACTTCTAGCAGCAAGAAACTCGAGCCAAGAAGGTAGAAAACCCAACAGGAAGCTCTGAACTCGGCCAAGCATGCACTCTTCTTCACAATGACTCAAAACCCTAGAAGAAGAAGCAACAAGGGTTGGATATTGAGCTCTAAAGCAACTTTTACCATGGAACAGCAGAGTTCCAACCTGGAGGAAGGTATAAGGAAGGGGGAGAGCAAGAAAAATGAAGAAGGAAGAAAACAACTTGCCTTGGTCGAAAACCCTAGAAGATGACCTTAGAAACCCTATGTAGGGCTAGATGGAGCTCTAGGAGACTTTCTTCTCCAAAAAGAGGTTGTCTTCTACCTTAGACCACTTTGTTATGCAACTAAACAGAGAAAGGTCTGTGCTCTAAGCTAGAGGAAAGAGGGAGTGAGCAATGACTTCGAATTGGGGATAGGAAGGGGTATATATAGCTTAATGGATAAGGAAGGGGTCAAGCATGAGGTGCCCATGAGTTTTCCATGTGTCAATAGCCTAGAGCTTCTATGTCCATACAACACCTCTCTCATTTGCCACCTGCACTTCCTCTCCTTTACCCATAACCTTATCCTTATCTTTATCCTTATCCTTGTCATGACCCTTACCCTTATCTTTACCATTACTCTTATCCTTATCCATAAAGGGGAAAACCCCTAAAATGTCCTTGAAGAGGAACACCTTCAAATCAAGAACAAATAGGAGCCCTATAGCCCAACAAATTAGAGAATGATAAGGAAAACTATAAGGATCGTAATTCTTGTGAAAATATACAAAGAAAACCTCTCAATTGGGTAAATTGCAGAAAAGTCCAGAATGTACTTAAAATTTTATAACTTGCTCATACAATGTCCAAATTGGACCAAATTTGAAACTTAAGCTTTTCTTGTGATTCCAAAGCATATCAAAAGGTTAGATAAAGATTCTAAACATTGAATTATGGTAATTAAACATGTTCAATCATTTAAGCAGGGTTAGGGGTCTCACACGTATTCTATTCCTAGTCATTTTGGAGTTAAATATTTTTTTACTTTTATTGATGATTATTCCCGTTCTACTTGGCTGTTTTTACTGAAAGATCGCAACACAATTTTGGATAATATCAATGTTTTTTCTCTAAAATACATACCCAGTTCAACAAACTCATCAAAATTTTCCGTACCGATAATGCCCTTAAATTTATGCAAAAATATGTCACATCTGTCTGTTTTGTTCGTGGTACCATCCATCAAACTACCTATCCCTACACTCCACAACAGAATGGCGTTGCTGAATGTAAAAATACCACTTGTTAGAGGTTGCTCGCACTTTACTTCTTCATTATAAATACCTCATCGTTTCTAGCCTAAAGTTGTTTCTACGGCATGCTATCTTATCAATCACATGCCATCCTCTGTGTTGCACAATCGCATACCTTACACCATTCTCTTTCCTGATGTTTCATTGTTCTCTGTTCCCCCTCATATTTTTGGCTGTACATGTTTTGCCAAAATTTTATGCTTGGGGCTAACAAAACTTGATCCTCGTTCTACTAAATGTATCTTTTTGGGATATTCTCGAACCAGGAAAGGTTATTGTTGTTATGATCCCATTCTGAAGCAATGGTTTGTCAGTGCGAATGTGGTCTTTTTTGAGCATATGCCATATTTCTCTAATGACGGGGCATCACTCTCCAGTGATATGTTGGCGTCGATGCCACTACCAAATGTTATTGAATTTTTGCCATCTTCTGAACTGCTTGAAGCCCGCCCTATGCAAGTATATAAATGAAGGACCAAGACAAGCACTCCTTCCATGCCCCTCCAGAACCAATTCCTCCGTTTGCGGATGATCATACAACCACTGAGGTAACTTCTGACTTACACCTTCCTATCAGCCAGTGCAAAGGTGTCCATTCTTGTACCAAACACCCTATTAGTCGTTTCTGCTCATCTGCTAGCCTGAATAACAGATTTGCATGCTTCACTTCTACGATTTCTGTCGTCACTATTCAAAGGTTGTTGCAGAAGCTCTTCTTATCCCTGCATAGAAACAGGCGATGGACCATGAAATGCAGGCACTATCGAATCGCAAGACGTGGGAACTAGTGGATCGTCCTCCTTCATGTCCTACTATTGGATGTTGATGGGTCTGCACAATGAAATATCAACCTGACGGTACAATTGAGCGCTTGAAAGCTCGTCTTGTGGCAAAAGGATATATACAAACATACGGTGTGGACTATTTTGAAACCTTTTCCCCGATAGCACGGTTAAATTATGTTCGCATTATGATTGTTGTTGTTGTAAACAAAGAATGGCCCCTATTTCAGTTAGATGTCAAAAATGCGTTTCTTTATGGAGACCTATAAGAGGAAGTCTACATGGAGCAACCACCAAGGTTTGTTGCTCAGGGGGAGTCTGCCTCACAGGCCTGTAAGCTAAAAAAGGCCATCTACGGTCTCAAACTGAGCCCTCGTGCTTAGTTCGACAAACTTAGTCAGATCTTAGTAACTTTGGGCTTTCGTCGTTCCCACTCAGATCATTCGGTTTTTATCCACAAAACAGTGGTTGGGCTAGTTATTCTTATTGTCTATGTTGACGATATTATCTTATCTGGAAGTGATACCTTGGGCATTCAGGCAACTAAAACTTACTTAGAAAAACATTTTGTCACCAAAGATCTAGGAAAATTGAGATATTTCTTAGGCATCGAGGTATCCAGATCATCTGCAGGGTTGTGCCTCTCTCTACGAAAATATGTACTTGATCTCTTGCAGGAAACTGGTATGCTTGGCTGTAAACCAGCCAACACCCCTCTTAACCCAAATATGGATTGGGACGATGAACTTCTTATGTTGATCACCACCAGTTCTGAAGGCTTGTTGGCAAACTTATTTATCTTACGGTCACAAGAGCTGACCTCACTGTCGTTGTAGGATTCATCAGTAGGTATCTTGATAAACTACGACGGTGTCATTAGGATGTTGTTGTCACATCCTGCGTTATCTCAAAAGCTCTATAGGCAAAGGCTTGTTATATAAGAAGCACGACCACTGCAATCTCTCTGATTTCTCATATTCTGACTATGCAGGAAGTCGCTCTGATTGTAAATCTACATCGGGTTATTGTACATTTGTGGGTGGCAATCTAGTTACCTGGCGAAGCAAAAAGCAGACTGTCGTAGCCAGGTCCAGTGGAGAGGCAGAATATGGAGACATGGCTGATACTGCATGCGAACTTCTGTGGGTACAAATTCTCCTCCAGGAATTTGACATATCATATTCCAGCCCTATACCAATGTTTTGTGACAAGGCCTCTATTTTTATTCCGAGCAACCCCACATTTCATGAAAGGACAAAACATATTGAGGTCGACTATCACTTTGTTCGTGAGACGGTTCTTTCTGGTCGCATTTGCACTCCATATCTCAGCACTGAGAAGCAAGTAGCGAATATCTTCACCAAAATTTTTCAAAAAGCTCGTTTTCAGACTCTAGTGGACAAGTTGGGCGTGTTCCACATCTACGCTCCAACTTGAGGGGGAGTATAGAGACATGTTTATGTTTCACTGAGTGACATGCGCCTAGCATGTGCCTCACTTATGTTTTTTACTTACGTAGTTTAGTCCCATATTGCCCATCTCTGTTTAAGTCTCTCCTCTCTTATCCTATATAAGAGAATACATTGTACACCTTTTTAATCATCCAATACAATTTCCATTCACTCTCTATATGGGTCAATGATATAACCGCAATCCTTCAACTTGCATGAAAGTGATAGCCAACTGGAATAAGTGAAGCACAGAAAGTCAACCTATGTGCATATTGTGGCACAAACACGAAGAAGCACAGTGTCATTCAGAAAGAGATACACCAATGATGCACTGCACGGTGTTATTGGGAAAGAGATGCACTAATGATGCACTAGAAGTATTGTGGCGGCATGCTGCGGTTGGCGGCCATTGCGTTGTTGGTGGCGACGACCTGCTACTATAGTTGGTAGCCATTGTGCTAATGTTGTTGGCATGGAACACAACTTCGTCGAAGTTGGGCGAAGTTTCGCCGAAGTTTCGAAATTCGACCATAGGCGAAGTCGAATATCAAATACTTCGATCTCGTCCAAACTTCGGGGCAAAGTTTCACTAATGTCGGCAAAGTTGACTTTTTTGGGTGTATTTACGTCTCAACTTCTCCGATGTTGTCGAAGTTTCCTCAAAGTTGGGGCGAAGTTGAGACAGCTCAGTACATTAATCCTAACTAGTGCCCTAATGGCCATATAAGGCATAAGTGTTGCCTCCAACCCTTCACTACTTCTAATATCAACTCATATGCTTGTTGTTGCCACTCTTTCCTAGAGAGGGTGTTGTAACTACTATTTGACTATATATTATATAGAATACATACAGTGAATTGTACTTGTATATGAGTATTGCACATCTGACCATTGCAAGCAACACACTGTATTATCAACCTAACTAGGGCTAGAGAGTCATAAATTATGTTTTTGTGTTAAATTAACATATATAGATAGATGTATAACGTAATTAGAAGTGTTCAATTGAAGTTTCCTTTCACATCATTTTCTTCAAAAAACGGCATCGAAACTTATTGAAGTTTGCATCTAAAATTCCTCAAAACTTGCTCAAAGTTTCCACAAACTTCCACTTCCACACTAAGCGAAGTCGACACAAAGTCAAAGCCATGCACCATGGTTGTTGGTGATCGCAACGGTGGCAGTTGTTGGGTTGTTGGTGATCGCAACAGTAGCCTAGAGGCTGGAGGCAGAGAGGATGCAAGGAAGCGACGACTAGGTAGATAGACTTAGGGGTGGCAGATAAACATTGGTGTTAGTCAGGATGAAGAACGTTGGCAAATAAGTTCATATAGATTGATTTTTATGAAAGAAGAAGAGAGGAGACAACCATGGAGGTTGGGATGATGCTTGGCGGGTGGGCAAGCCAAGAAGAGACGTTGGTCGCTCGCAAGCTAAGATGATGCCTGGCAAAGAAGGTTCTCTTTTTTTCTCCCTATGGTTAGGATCAATGCTCTGATACCAGGTGAAAAATAAGATGAAATGCTAATGATTTCTTTTATTAATAGACGGGGAATTCCTCTCCTATATCTATATACCATATAAATAAACAGAGGTGACCAGCCTGCTATTGGCACCTCTCTGTCCGTCTGGTTTCCGTGTTCACACCTGCAATTTGCACTTATTTATTCTTTCCGTCTGTTTTGTTGTTTCACGTGTGTGATGACCTGCTTTTCATTTTCTATTACACTAAACAATAAGCATGAATTCCAGTTGACACGTTCGTCATTGTGATGGCTGACATGTCCGTGTCTGGCCGTGTCATAAAGTCGGATTAACGTAGCGCTGCCATATAAATAATAGAATTCTACTTCTCTTTTAACGGCTCATACTTTTAGCACAATCAATACATATGTATGTCAATCAGATGGCAAAAAAAATATTTCAACAAACTGTAGTACTGAAGAGATAGGAAGGCTCTTTCTTTTTTGTTTATTTTCTGTTATTCTCGTTCTTCCATTTGTTTCAAATTTGTTTTTCTTAGCCATAATTTCATAACAACACAATCGGAAGGTATTTTGGGTAATGTATAAATTTTCATCAAATTTTCATTGATTTGTTTGATTCTGACATTTTGAATAATACATAGTATATGTGGGCTATTTACTTTTGCCTATTATTTTGTTCGATGGGTACGTGTGATCATTAGAGAACGCACTCTATTTTGTTTGAAGAGGAACAACAATTTATGCATCATTTACCTTCTGCCCTTCACTGCGAACAATACAATATGGTCGATCCTACCACTGCAAACAATACAATATGGACCAGGTCCACGTGATCGGAATGTAGCGCGTCATTAGTCGACAAAATGAAAATACACTGTCAGGCTGTCAGCAGTCCCCCGTCTCTCGGTGGCACTTGCTCCACAGGTGTTTGGTGCATGTTGAAAGATATTTGGGGTAAGATACGACTATTTGTTGTGTTGTTTGGTGCATGTTGAAATGAATTGAAGTTTAATCATACACCAATTTTGGTTTGTTATTATATAAGAGTGATCATCTATTGGGACAACAACATGAGGTATAATTGGCTCACCATTCACATTCTAAGTAGTGCTGCTACAGAGAGACTGTATTTTTTCCTCTATATTCTTTGAACTTTGCAATTCTTTGACTCCACCACCTAGAGGACCAACAGAGTATACGTGGGGAGGGATTGAACTTTTTTTTAATGGGTTGGTGTGGTAGTGCTCTCTTGATATACAACTAATGGGGCCAAAAGTTATTTGTTTGGAGGCTCCACCACCTGGGATGTGAGTGTGTGACTGCCCAATACTAATACGGGGAGCCGGCCCAAGATATCCAATAGTAGCACTCTTGGTGGTTTATTAGAGGATTAAGGAACTAGGGGGTGGCAGACATCTGATCCAGTTGCGGGCAAATCAATGAGAATCCGCACCGACGACCATGTTTCGATGTACTTCTCATCACACGCTTTATTGGTTCCTTTGTTTGTGTTGTAATGGGATGGCAGGTAAGTGCCTATTGGGAAAGTAGCCATGCACCGAAAACTGATAATGTCTTTATTTATTTTATTTACATATTTAAATTATTATTATTATTATTATTATTATTATTATTATCATCATCATCATCATAACTATTATTGTTGTTGTTGTTTTTGTTGTTTTCATTTTTGCTATTATTGTTGTTATTATCGTCGTCTTTAGTAAAGTTGTTGTTAATTGTCTACTATAATTCTGTATGATTTTGAGATCACGAGTTGTGGAGGGACCGAACACGAGCCAATGGTAATATTTGTGACTTTGTGAAACATTGTTATTCTTCATTGTGAAATATCACGTGTAATTATACACATTACAATACCATATATACAAATTTATTTACTATGCATCATTTTTGTTAGCCCTTGACAAACAAAACCACAATCGCTAACGGACATAAATATTGAGTAATTAAGATGCATTAGCATAACCCTTTCTACGCGCGAGATCTCACATGCATCAAGGTGATAAAAATCGATAAAATATAGAAAAACTAGCTTAAAGTTTGGTAATCGGGTTTCAAATCCTATAACTAAGATCTAATTCTATGTTATTCAATTTGAGTCATATTTGACATTTAAATATACTCAAATAGTTAAATCTAGAATGGCCTAATAGACCATGACTACAATATTTTAAAAATAGTTATCTTTCTATTTATTTGTCAAATGAACTCCATTTTAGTTAAAATCAGATTTCTCTTACAATATAGTAATTTAATATAGTATTTAATTATATTATTAATTTAGTATAGTTTAATGGAAAAGACATATTTAATTAAGGTATTTATAATGATGAATGTAAAACGAAAAAGTAAACTTCCTTGAGGCGAATATATAAGAATGAAAAATAGATAAAAGAAAAAAACATAATATAAAACATTCATAGTTTTTTAAAATATCTACTTAAGTTCAAATGAATAATTTCTAATTGATACTATAAAATATTTGTATAGGTATGAAACAAATATCATGTTGAGCTTAGTTTAATTAATTTTTTAATCTACTTTTACTTCATGGGACACACAATTATGTTTCTTATTAGGGGTTTATTTTAAAACAAGTAATTTAACTCTAGCATTTTCAACACATTCATGCCTGAAAATTTTAATATACTCCATGATATTTAGAACAATATGTTCAAGGATATTATATTATAAAATAACAAAATTGACAAAATTGTTGGTTTATTTTAGCTTCAACTGTCAAGAAACATTGCAGGTTTCTGTGTATCGATTTTTAAAAATTCAATTGTTGATCAATTTTATGATTGATAGTTCTGCATTAATCTAGATCTAACTGAGCCAACAACATACTTTTGGGTTAAAACCTATAAAATGACTTAATATATCAATATATATATATATGTGTGTGTGTGTGTGTGTGTGTGTGTGTGTGTGTTAATCAAATGACACATTTTTACGATCAATAATGAAGTGAAGTGAACCTTAAGCTATATTTTATTCTATTTGACTTTTTTGCAATCAAATTCATGTTTCATTATACATTCCATTAATTAGAAAGCAATTTAACTTGATAGTTTCATAATTGAAAGTAAAAAACAAATATATAATCAAATAGTATAATATGATTTAGAAGTATTATACAATAATTAAATACGTAAAAATATTATTTATAATTCAAATTCAACTATTGAGATTGCTTTTTTTATATTAATTAAAATGTAAAACAGGTGCTTAGCACGTGCATTCTGCTAGTATAGGAAAGGAGGCAAATACAAGCAGAACTTAACCATAATGGGCAAGACAATTAAGCCCATATAATATAATAGACGATAACGGTAACTCTAACATTAGGTGCATAAACAGTGAGATGTTCAAATTTCTCTTAGATGACATAAATCTAGAACGATGTCAAGGATGGCATTTATGTCAATCAAGTTTAACCATAGTCACTTCAAGACATAAATCTCATAGGCATTTATGGAAGTAGTTATTACACAAAAGTGGTGTAAATATAACAACAAATAGGCATATGTGTTTCTTATTGCATAGGCAGAAGCACAGAGACAAGACCGAAAGGTGCAATTACATCACTAGGTTCATACGTACAAGAGATTGAATCCTCAAAGGAGGGTTCAAAAGCCATAGATTACTAGTAGAAAATGTGGTCAAGGTCATATTAAGAGAGCAGCCTCACCGGTGCCCACCACTAAAGTCGACTATGTAACCTGTAGATCTAGGGTTGTCACTGTTGAATCTAGGATGGGCGATATGCTCTAGAGGGGGTGAATAGAGCTAAAATGTACTTAAACAAAATTCGTTAGACCTTCAAGATATATCACAAAATAAAGTTGCTAATTGGGAATTTGAGTGCAACTAAACATCCATAGCAAGGATGAGAGAGATTGAAACAAGCACAAGAACACAAGCTATGTAGAGTGGTTTCAATCTCCAAACTAGGAGATTGTCAGACCACTACCTAAAAAGGTCAACCTCTAGGATTTCTTAACCATGTCTACTCCTTATATTCACTTATAAGAGTTACAACATATGACTTTCTTTTTCCGAGACAAGGATACCCAGCTTTCCCTTTGAGGGGAAGGGAGTCAAGCCAACAACCTACCAAAGGACTTACCTATCCAACCAAGAATCTTCTACCTCACCAAGGACTTACCCACCTTGCAACGAGTCTTCCGCCTTCACCAAGGACTTACCTACTCCTGCACAAATCTTCAGCCTTTGAGAAATCATCAACTCTTCTTGGATCTTCAGCCTTTAACTTCACCTTTGCCAAGGAGAAGCTTCCACCAAGGACTTACCCACTTGAGTAAGGAGTCTTCTGCCTTCACCAAGGGTTTACCCACTCTTTTGCTCCAAGTCTTCAATCTTGCCTTCTTCACC
The DNA here is from genome assembly GCA_963693085.1 of Alisma plantago-aquatica. NCBI lineage: Eukaryota > Viridiplantae > Streptophyta > Magnoliopsida > Alismatales > Alismataceae > Alisma > Alisma plantago-aquatica. The sequence goes on along the minus strand of OY856411.1, from coordinate 70,690,612 downwards.
TCTCTTAGTCAGGAGAGAGAACCTTCATCTTCATGGTTGAAATTAGAGAGATTGGGGGTGGAAGAAGTGAGAGCCTCACAATACATGTAGGACTAGCTCTCTTACAAATCTCCTACTCACTCTAATGGATGTAGCAAGTGACTAAGCTTAGAGAAAGAGGGGTGGTTGTAGGATGCACTCAACTATAGAATAGGGACATTCATAGTGTTTTTCCAACCAAGGGATGAAGCCTAAGGGGTCCTAGTTATAGCTGGGGATGTCCACTAGCCTTTGGGAACACTTAAGGACGAATACTAGCCTTTTGGGATTTTGCAACGGATATTTTTTTTTAGAATTTTGTAAAATTCCAACAGCTACAAACACTTTTAAGAACTTTTTAGTACAGTGTGATCAATCGAGTTTACTTTTGGGAAACTCAACCGAATGCACTATTCGACAAAGCAGATTTGAAGCATAGGTCGAGTTTGTCCTATGTGCAATTCGACCGATCGCTTGAAATCAATTTTTTTGAGTGCATGGATCGGTCGATTTCTGTGTATAGGAAACTCGACCGAATCTAGACATTCTCAAAATCCATCAAGGGATCGGTCGAGTTTGTGTCTCGACCGATAAACAGCCTGTAATGAATTTTGAAAAATGTCATTAAAGTACTTAAATATTCGATTTAAGTGCTTCTGATTTTTTCTAAGCTTAATTACAAGTCATACAATCATTACAAGTGATTTACAACATGATTCTAATAGATTTACGTCATATTCTATAAAAGTACACTTGTATTGATTTTGACTTGTCTTTTCTCCAAGTTAGGATGCGCAAGCTAGGGCATTTGGAGTGTGTCTATACCTATTCTGAAATCACTCAAGTAGAAGCATTAGACACAAAATAAATGGAATGGTTAGTCACCATCAAAACAAGGATTTAGTTAATTTAGACCATGGTGCAGGACTTCGACTTCGTGTCGACTTCGCCATGTGTGGAAGTGGATGTTTGTGGAAACATCGAGGAAGTTTCGAGGAAGTTTAGACGCAAACTTCGACAAACTTCGATGCCATTTTTTGAAGAAATGATGTGAATTTTTAGAAAACTTTGATGGAAAACTTCTAATTATGTTATACCTCTCTATCTTATATATGTGAATTTAAAAAAAGAACATGATTTATGACCCTCTAGCCCTATGTAGGTTAATAATACAATGTGTTGCTTGAAATGGTCAATTGTGCAATACACATATACAGATACAGTTCACCATATGTATTATATACAATATGCAATCAAATAATAGTTACAACACCCTCTCTAGGAATGAGTGGCAACAAAAAACATAGGAGTTGATATTAGAAGTTATGAAGAGGGTTGGAGTGATATTTATGCCTTATATGGCCATTGGGCACTAGTTGGGATTATGGTTCTGGGTGGTCTTAACTTCTCCCCAACTTCGCCAACTTCGAGGAAACTTCGACAACTTCGGAGAAGTTGAGACGAAAATACACACAAAAAAGTCAACTTCGCCGACATCCATGAAACTTCGCCCCGAAGTTTGGACGAGGTCGAAGTATATGGTATTCGACTTCGCCTATGGTCGAATTTCGAAACTTCGGCGAAACTTCGCCAAACTTCGACGATGTTGTGTTCCATGATTTAGACTTTGAGTCAACATTGACCTAGAGTCAACAGTCACCAACAATGACATCCTGTTGTAGAAGCTTCTCTGACATGACCTCTTATGGCAAGGAGGAGGGATCCATGCTTGACAAGACGAGGGCTTGGAGGAATTACGATTAAATAGAGGATTCTTGCTATGATATCATGTTAGAGATAAAAGAAATTATTGTATTCTATAATTACCATAAATAGAATATTGCTACCCTTATAGACTACGGTAAAACCGACATGAAAGGCATAAGTAACACAATAAAGATGTAAAATGCCAAACAAGAAGGGATTGATCCGGTCTACTTGACTACCACTCAATAATAAATAGCTAAGAACTAAAGTTGTAACATGCCTACTAACTCTCAAAACATTGTAGGGTCAATCTAATCATTCAGTCCCAGGATCGACCCAATCAACTATTTTTCAACTCAGTTTAAACCATAATAATTCTTATTTGGGTCGGTCTCCAATCCAAAGATTTTGGCTAAAACAGTTTATGGTTCGTTCTAGTAAGGTTCCATCTAACCAATGCAAAACCATATGTAGTGGCGTAGCCACATATAGGCCTGGGTAGGCACGTGCCCTACCCAAGATCTGTAATTACCCATTTTTTAGCTGAAAAATGAACTGATTGTTAATGGATATTAGTCTTTGTGCTCTACCCAATATCTTAACCTATGTATCTAAATGAATGGTGCCCCCCTTGAGCAATATTTCTGGCTCCGCCACTGGGTCCATATGTGCTGTCAATTATTCAATCAGATGGTAAGAAGTCAAGAAAGCATGCAAACAAAACAAAAGTACAACAACAATTAAAGATGAAACACAGAAAAAATATCCATGGTTGATATTTTCAACATGTTGTATTTCCCACTTCCTAAGTTAGTTAAGTTCCCACATTTGATACGCAAAAAAACTGGAACACATAGCCAAAAAAGCACATACCACATCACAAAAACCTCTTACAACGTTTATACATTTCTTCAAATATTCACGGAATGCAGTAATGCAATGGACTGCAGGTGACTTGTCCCAGAAGGAAAAAGAACAGAATCTAAATGACAACATTGACGTACATTTCACAATTTTGGTGTGATAACTGGGAACTTGCCCATCTTTATATTTGATCACATGACACATCTTTGAATTGAAAATACTCAGGTAATCAATCATGCAATCAGTCACTAGAATCAACAGGTCTCAAGGTGATTTTTATTTTAAAGACCAAGGGTCCCCATGAGTCAAAAACTGTAATAATGAAAACCAGGTTTCTATCATAGAATTAGCATCAAAAAAGTTGAACTGATTTGTAGGACGGATATAGTAACTCATTCCGACCTGAAACAAACCCGAGACAATGTAAGACATGATTTTGAGAGAATCCACAAAAGCCATTTTATTGAATCCCAGGGTGCCACACAGAGCGCAATATGAGCAAAACCAAGGCCAGACTATCAATGGGAGGGAGGGATATGACAAAAAAGCAGTGTGTCGGGTAGGTTTTCGTGCAGCAGCATATCATGAATGTCAAAGAATATATCTAGCGTTGGGTTGCTAGTTGTTGCACCTTGACATTTTACTTCATGACCAATAGAAATACTAATCATCGGGGAGCACGATATACAAGCAGTAGATAGGTATAATACAGAGAAGAGATATCTAAAGCACCTCGAGGCTTGCTTCATTAGCTTAAGGCATAACTATGTTTGTAGCATCAGTATAAGACAATGGAGGATAAAGTTGACTTGTCATAACTACAAGATAACAATATAAGTGAAGTAGAATGAATATACCGTCTCTTTCCATTCGGTAGTACCGTCACGACTCTGGCCCCCCATTTTTGCCCAGCGACATCTGTATCCATTCTCTCCGAGATCTTCTCCACTCTCCCGGTACCAGGTGCTTCCATCTTCATTAACTCCAGATTCCTTGACGTTTTCATGTAGCAAGTTGATCCCCCACTCCTTCTCACTAGCAATACCAGTGTCTATAGTGAACAAACAATGAGACAGATAATTGTTCAGAATTAGAAAGAATCGCATATACATCTGATGAGAATGGCAGGCGAATCCACAAATCTTTTTCCATCATTGGATAGAGAATAGATGATTGAAAGAACACTGAAATTCGAGTTCCATTCACAAGCAGACAATTAAAGAATATGTGTGTGTGATGCTGATCGTTGGCAGAGCAAACCTCTCTTAGGTGGGGTATCACGAGACTGAGGGCCAGAGCTTCTTGGGCAGCATCTAGCAAGAAATTCTTCTAGCTTTGGAGTCCCTCGAATTCTACAACGAAGTGATCAAACGTGTGTTAGAAGGAACAACAACATTCATTTGTCTCGAGAGTATGTCTTCAAACAAAGAGACAGAATACGGAGAAGACAGCGTGTAAGGCAGGCAAGCTATGAATACCAGAGAGCGAACGGTTACTGACATGCTGTTTGGTTAAGCCATGTTATATAAATAGCCATATGTAGGTATGAGGTAACTACTGAAACGATTCACGCCGGTATTGGAGTTCGAGTCCTAGTTCGCCACAAGTCACATGAACAAGTTGTAGTGTGCCAACAAGGCGGACTTATTTCGAAGTGGCTACTTGCTGTCACTATCATAGGTGTCATTGTTGTCACTGCCCCGCCCAGCTTGGTCGGTGGGAACATCTGAAACACACGCCAAGGAGTACAAACGACGACAACTTACGTATGAATGCAAATGAACTCCAAACCAAGCTTCCTCATGTTAACCCCAATGTGTGAGAGAATATGAACGCATTCAGTTCGGGAGGACATCGAGCATCCATTAATTAATAAAGCGTATATATGTCGGCCCAGAGGCGAGGACACCGGAAGGTGAGAAGAAAAAAAAAAGGAACGGACATACCTTGACGGAGAGAACGGCACCGGAGAGAGCGCTCTAGTCCGCACCCTCCGAACGATCTTCTCGAGCTCCAACGCACGGGGCCACTCCCCTTGTCCCCTGTCTCCTTCGGGAACAGCGCGAGTGCCATGCCCATTGGTAGTCCTTCCGAAATGAGACGAATCCCCAGTGGACGACACCGAGGCGGAGGCAACGAGGCGCCCGTCGCCGTTCCCTTTCTTCCGGCAGGTCCAGGCGCACCGCGAGTTCCGGCCCCGGAACGCGCCCGACGGGGAATGCCGCACCGACCGCGCGGTCCCGGGGCGGAATGCGGCCGGAACGGCGGCGGCATCCATCGGCGAGGGCCTTCACCGGCCCGCCATCGCGCACACACACAACCCTAAAGCGGGTAGAGAGCGAGCAGCCGAGGAATCCGAGGTTTGGTAAATTGGTACGGAACAAACGAAGTGGGAGGGAGGAGGATGGTTCGATCTAATTGGGAGGGGTGTGGGGAGAAGAGAGAGATATGATGCAGAGGAGGAGCAATGCCAGAAAGAACGGAGGGAGGAGGGTGAGTGAGAGAGAGAGACAGAAAAAAAGGAGGACCGGTACTGGCTTGGCTGCTCAGGGCCTTCGGGGGCCACTCTTCGGGGTTTTATAACGCTGCACGTGAGTCGGATAGGGGGAGGGAAGGGGAATGGCCACCTCTGCCAGTGGAAGAGTGAGGCACCACCTGCCGGTTGCGCAGTGCCGATGTGGACTCTGATTGGCCGACACGTGGAGAGTGACCAGGAGCACCCTGCACATAAAGGAGACTTTGATGTTTCACGTGGTTGATTTCGCGGTCTTTTGATAGTATACTGTCGTTTGCGCTATGCGGTGATTACGAAGAATAATTGGGTGGGGTACCACCAGATGAGTGGAGTTTTTTATTTTTTCGAAGCCCCTATGTCAATTCAACCACCTAATGAGGTTTTTGTGGTTCGCTAGCAAACAAGACTACCAGAGCTCTGTTTTACTTTTGGGAAGTGATTGTTACCGCATGCCATAGCATGCGCACACTCACGCCGCCGTAATTTTTTCCAGTGACGAAAGACCAACTTCTGAGTGACATCGCGCTTATAAAGATAATTTTGATTGTGCACTGAATATCTCTTAGGGCTCGTTTGCTTGCTAATAGTTTGAAGACGACGGATGAGTTCGAACACGAGAACTACAAAATCCGTAATTCAACTACTGATTATTTGTCTAGTTGGACATAGTTTGGACTAATCATTTTCGATTTCTTCCGTTTGGTTGGAAGCTGTACGAGGTTACCGTAACATTTGGGTAGACACACCACCTGAAAATTCAGCGCTCGGTTATTGTAATTGCAGAAGCATCAACCAGAAAGTGATGAGCAGAACCAAAAAAGCAACCGTGGTTGCTACGAAGACGGGCGATGAAGGAGAGCTCCCCAGGCTGGAAAACAAACCGCGTCCGAAAAGCGCGCGGTCCATTTTCACGAATTTTGTACATAAACACACAGTGCTTGCAGTTAGTTTTCTCAACGCGAAATAAAGCTGCATCCAACCAAACGGTTGACATTGAAAAACACATTGCGTTACAACTGCATGTGTTCAAGTGCAATCCAACCAGGCCCTTAGTAGCGTTGGTTACTAATATATTTCTTAATTGATTACTAGAAAATCACGAGATAGAGATCATTGCGCTTAAGGTCTCCTGATCTTGTTTAAATGAGTATTTCTTTTCAAAAAATGGTCGGTTCCAAAGAGATTGTCATTTCTGGCTGGGAAAGAAGAGAACTCTAACTTCTCCCTATAGAGCTCCAACCTTTTTCTAGCATCTCCACCCACGACTACTTTCAACTACTACCATTACACATTGATCCCACTACAGCTTCTATCTTCTTCGGACATGGACATATCTCATTCAACACTTGGAACTGCAACAACCATCTACTCAAACATCTAGATACTATAGGGGTTTCTACCACAATGTACATCACCATTGGCAGATTGACAACTATTACATCCACTGACAATGGATTCTCAATCATTGAATGTAATGTCATTTTGTTGAAGGAATTACACATGCACTTATTACATCATTCAATCGCTTAGCATTAACTTCACAACTACACAATCGTTTCAAATAAGGTCTCCTGGACATGTTTAAATGAGTACTTGAATTGAAGAAACTGTTGGTTCCAAAGAGATTGGCATTATCGACTGTCAATGTTTTGCGAGGTACACTCTTACAAACATGATCATCTCCACACTTTTTACTTACTAGTAAACAAACATGTGCACATGCACGTGTCATATTGTATATGTTCCATTTATTAAAAATTTGACGTTGAAAGTGTGAAATGCATTGTAATTGTCAAACGAGGTTAAAAATTCAAATTTAGTACATTTTAATCAGTATGACCTTTATTAAAGTAAATGAAAAAAACAAAAAGAAGTAATTCTATAAGTAAAATAGAGTTTGGTTATAGCCTTGAGTTACAAGTGATATCACATCATTGTCTAATTTTTAGAAAATACTTGTGCACTCCCTCATGATTTGGTGTTAAACCTTTTAGAGTTTAATCAAATATCATTAAGAGAGTGAGTTCATATCTACAAAACCAATAAATGTTTCTATGTAAGTTCATCCACGCAAATCATTTAGTCATTACTCTAAAATGGTGTATTTTGAAGGTTGTTACATATACATATCTATTTGTCATAATAAGTATATAAAACATTTTTTCTAGATAAATTATAGCTTCATTGTATAGATTAATATTGAGGATGGCTTGATAGACTTCAATTATTGGCCATACTTTATTTGGTGTAACTTTTTTGAACTACAATTTCATTAAAATGACAACTAAATGAACTCTAAAGGAGAAATTAAAATCGTCTCTTTTAGGAAAAGAGAGGAATAGATCGCTTTCAATGATTGAAATAAAAAGAATGACAGAACGAGACAGGGGATTTTAATGGAATGCTTTGAATGAATGATCTTTCTGGGAGAAGGTTGTTGCAAGTATGAATATAGTAAGAGAGATTCAAATGGTTTAAAATGAAGGGTTAGACGTTGTCTAAATATCAGATGGTAAGGGTATTTTTTGTGTCATTATTTTTTATTGTAAATATACCACATGTCCATGCAAATAAAACATGAGCAAGCACATTTTTATATGATTAATAATGATTTATTTATCACATGTCCAAATTTATAATCTATGTAGACAGCATATACCAACTACACAATCGTTTCAAATAAGGTCTCCTGAACATGTTTAAATGAGTACTTGAATTGAAGAAATTGTTGGTTCCAAAGAGATTGGCATTACCGACTGTGAATGTTTTGCAAGGTACACTCTTACAAACATCACCATTTCCACACTTTTTACTTACTAGTAAACAAACACGTGCACATGCACGTGTCATATTGTATATGTTCCATTTATTAAAATTTGACGTTGAAAATTGTGAAATGCATTGTAATTGTCAAACGAGGTTAAAATTTCATATTTAGTACATTTTAATCAGTATGACCTTTATTAAAGTAAATGAAAAAACAAAAAGAAGTAATGTTATAAGTAAAATAGAGTTTGCTTATAGCCTTGAGTTACAAGTGATATCACATCATTGTCTAATTTTTAGAAAATACTTGTGCATTCCCTCATGAGTTGGTGTTAAACCTTTTAGAGTTTAATCAAATATCATTAAGAGAGTGAGTTCATATCTACAAAACCAATAAATGTTTTTATGTAAGTTCATCCATGCACATCATTTAGTCATTACTCTAAAATGGTGTATTTTGAAGGTTGTTACATATACATATCTATTTGTCATAATAAGTATATAAAACATTTTTTCTAGATAAATTATACCTTCATTGTATAGATTAATATTGAGGATGACTTGAAAGACTTAAATTATTGGCCATACTTTATTTGGTGTAACTTTTTTGAACTATAATTTCATTAAAATGAAAACTAAATGAACTCTAAAGGAGAAATTAAAATCGTCTCTTTTAGGAAAAGAGAGGAATAGCTCGCTTTCAATGATTGAAATAAAAAGAATGACAGAATGAGACGGGGGATTTTAATGGAATGCTTTGAATGAATGATATTTCTGGGAGAATGGTGTTGCAAGTATGAATATAGTAAGAGAGATTTCAAATGGTTTAAAATGAAGGGTTAGACATTGTCTAAATATGAGATGGTAAGGGTATTTTTTGTGTCATTATTTTTTATTGTAAATATACCACATGTCCATGCAAATAAAACACGAGCAAACACATTTTCATATGATTGTTAATGATTTATTTATCACATGTCCAAATTTATAATCTATGTAGACAGCATATACCAACTTATAATCTAAATTCACATAGGGATGTCAATAAAGATAATATGTAAAATAATAATTGATTATATCAAATGTGATGCTACATATTAAATATGATAACTTGTGTGAGTTATGCCTATTCAGGTTTTACCTTGCAAACAACATGTGGTGCCCAATGAGGGAGAACTGTAAGTAGATACAAAAGACAAAATTGCTATTTGATGCAGAACAAACCTCACAAAAATAAGTGAATTATCATTATGTACTTTTATAGTAACGAATAAAGGGGTGTTTGCTCATAATAGGTAGGACATAATTGAAAGCAACCCCATATCATTCTAATGTTTTGACATAATGGAATGTTTGGACGGTGGACAAGGTGCCTGATTTTCTACCTCTAATCATTTTAGATTGTGTTGGTCTGAAGATAAACAATGTAGTATGTCAAGGACTAATGTTTTGTTTGGCAAAGCGGTGGCGATCGCCTATGCAGCGATGGGCAATCACGGACAAAGGATCAATCGCTACCAATCGTGTTGTCAAAAATACGATTGTGCATCGCTCCCATTTTACATTGAGTTTTTACTTTGGAGCGATTGGAAAATTCTACCAGACGCTCATTTCTCATCGTGAGAAATTGTTACGGTGATTCGTTAGTGATAGGCCACCAGTGATGAATGCAATCGCTTTCCCAAAAGTTGCATGAGTGATTCCAAGTTCACCCTAAAACAATTATTAACTTTTATATACTCTAAGAAACATTGTCAGCATAGTTGACTTGACATATGCAAGTTGCTAAATCATCTTAAATACAACTGGGAAACTCAAACAAAGAAGGCAGAGTTCGGGAACCTATATATATATATATATATATATATATATATATATAACAATGGAACAATCATAACATCATTGTTGCCGATGTAGAATATTGGCAAGAGATTAGTGTTCTACAAAGTGCTGCAACTGGTTTCCTGTATTGTGATGTGAAGTTAGAGGTTCAAAATCCAAGGAGGCGGATGACTGAAGTCGTGTATTGATGTTATTCATGCCATTAGATAGAATTTTTGAAACAAGATAATCTTGCTTTGGGAACAGCCTTTTGCATCCAAGAGATGAGGCTTCTGACATAGTGGCTCCATCTTGCTACTTGGCTCCTTCTTGTTTCTTGTTGGCAAGAGGACGTAGTAGCAATGTCCAAACTCATAACCACCAACAATAGAGTGTGTTAACCATCAACAAGTATGTGAAGGCTACAAACATGAGCTTTTGCTGTAAGATTTTTGACCGAAGTGGAGTGTATTGAACAATAGCCAAAGGAAGAAAAACCTTACTAAAGTGACCAAGTAATGGAGAGAATTCACATTGGTGGGAACACCACCACTAATTGATTCTTCTTTTCATGACTCACTTAAAGTTAGGAGTTGGATTAATTATACAACTACAAACAATTCTCCAGCATCCATAATAGCATGATGCGTGTATAAATTAGAATGGCATCAACAAAGAAGGGAACAAATAGAATAACATGAATAAAAAACAACCCTGACGAAGAGGTGAGCAAGAGAAGGGGAAGAAGTTGGTAGGAGTATACATATAGTCTGAATGATATTTGAGTTGGTCGATGATTGAGCTCCCAGACTTCTCGCCATCTCTTTCTCCAACATAAGCGTTACATACTAGCTACTATAAACTTTTTCCTCCCCGTGTGCTTCCTAATGAATCTTTCTATGGTTGAGAACCATAAAAAGTAGTGTCATCACTGAAGCATTCTCCATTTGTGTTCTAGGAATTGATGAAGCAAGGGGAAACGACACCAGGAACCCGGTGGATGCATGGCAAAGGATATTGCAAGTGCTAGGGATAAGGACAATAAATTTAGGAGATGCTAGGGTGGTCTTATATTGCAGTTGTGGCTGACATTGATTAGTGTTTAACGGTTTATATGTATAGAACAATTTGTATAACATTTAGGCATCAGTTCCTTGATATGGATAAAATGGAAAAAGTGGAAAAAGATTTGAAGAATAAGTGAAAAATGTGTCCGCGTTCCACTTTTGAAGGGATACGTGTGAGAGTAGGTTGGATAACTACCTATAAAAGAGAAAAAGATTATGGGAAAAATACAAATAAGATGTGAAAAGATCTTAGAAGAGAGAGAATCGATGTGAGTAAGTTGAATTTGTAGCAAAAAGAAAATAAACAATAATTGACTCATTGGACATAGAAAGATAAAAGTCAAAAATGTAGAATATCTTGACAAAGTTTAGTTAAGGTGCTTAAAAATTATATAACCAGTCATCATTTATCCTAACAAATTAGGAGAGAGAAGAGTCTGGAGGGAGTTAGTAACAAATTAGAATTTTGTCTCTTTCCGAATAAACAAATCAGTTTCTGTTGCACTCGAAATTATGACTCGAGCAATATATGCATTAGTTTCTTTTGTTCTCATGAGACTTCGTTCTTTCCAAAGTCGAATTACTATATATTGGAGAGAGGGAATGACTTGTTATGAATAGCGGATGGGGTCTAACAAGGAAAACACGATGAGAGAAGGGAGGGGAGAGTGGAATTGGGTTAAATTGACTTGAGTCATAAAGAAGGAACGTCAAGAAACGGATAGTTATTTGGAAAACATGAATTGACTTGAGTTCGGGTGAATTGACTTAAGGAAGTGGAAGTGTTAGTTATACAATGAGCAAAAATGAGGAAGAGGAAGCGTGGTATAAGGAGAGGTGAGATAAATATGATTTGGAAATAACACATGGGCACAATGAAAGGGAGTGGACATTATGACTCGAGTAATAAATGAATTAGTTTCTCTTAAACACGATTTAGTGAAATGGTTCCGTTTTGTTCTCAACAGACTTCTCTTTTCAAAGTAGAATTATTTTATATTAGAGAGAGGGAATGAGTTGTTATAAATGGCCTTAAATGAGGTTTGGCGAAGATAATGTTGTGAGAGGGGTGAGGGGAGCGTGGAGTTGGGGTGAGTACTTGACTCTGAGAACATGAATGATTAGTTAAGGAACATATTAAACTGTGGTTTGGAGGTAGCGGAAATGTTGGTTAGATGGTTAGAGAAAAATAAGGTAGAAGAAAGTGTTGTAGTATTTACTTTTTTTATAGTAGTCTAAATATACATACTATCAAGTAATATAATAACATAATTTAAGTAGACGGATATAATGAAGTTCGCTATTAATAAGATTGTCACTACTTAAGATGAAACAAAATGAATATAAGCAAGGTGTGTATTAACAAGTAAATAATCAGCATACATCATGCTTACATGATTTATGTGTATCAATAAAGAACAAAAATAATTAGACGTCTCACAAGTATACATTGAAAATATAGTTTTCATTTTAAAAGAAGGTAACAAGTTTTAGTTGATTCTGTGTACTATTTATTTTTTGTTTGTAGCACGTACTTGAGTTTGTAAAAAGTAATTTTGTTAATGTCACTACTACAGAAATGACTTATAAAGTCACTTTTTAAGGTGTCGGTTGTATACAAAAACCGACACCTATAGTCTACAGTGTCGGTTTATAACATAAACCGACATCCAATCTACGAAGGTCGACCAGACACGGGTACCACTTTTATTAAGTGTCGGTTAATTAATAAACAACCGACACCTAAACTCAACCGCCAAACCCAAAATTCCAGCGAAAAAATTAGCTCCAAAATTTTAGTATAGGTGTCGGTTCATAACTATATAACCGACACTATAGGTTTAGTTGTCGGTTTTTTTAAATAACTAACACTTAGTATAGGTGTCGGTTCATAACTATATAACTGACACTATAGGTTTAGTTGTCGGTTTTTTGAAATAACCGACACGTATTGTCAACTTAATAGCAAACCAGCCCGACCGATTCTTCCCCTTTCCTTGTTTCATTCATTCCCGATCGATTTCCCTAACCTCCTAACCTCCGGCGATTTCTCGCTGCTCCCTGCCACCGTCGCCGCCCCTCCCTGCCCGTCGCCGCCGCTCCTTCGTCGCCGTCGCTGCGAGAAGCTGTCGCCGCCCGCCCGCCGGTCGCCCTCTCCGCCGTCGTCGGTAGCAGCTTGGACCGGCTGCTCCTCTCCTCGCCTCTCCGCCCTCTCCGCCGCTCCTCTCCTCGCCGCCGGCAGCTGCTAGGACCGGTCGCTGCTCCTCTTTCCTCAAGGTGCCCACCCTAGCCTGCCTTCTTCTTCTTCCTCTGCTCCTCTTCTCTCAAGCTGCCTGCCATGCTTCTGGGCGTTTTTCTTTTTTTTTTTAATTTATTTACTTCTTTCAAGGTGCCTGTCTGCTCATACACATATTGATGTACATAGAATAAATGCTAAAAAGGTGTGATTTTAGGGTTTAGTACTGATTTTGTGCTTCTACTGAGCTAAATCCTCTATTGTCTATACAATATATACATGTTCAATGATAAGCCTTAGTTAATTTAATATGCATACTTTGTATGTAAAATATAGTAATCAGGTACTGCTGTATATCCAAGTAAATTACATGTAACTAATCATGACATAGATTTTAGAATGCATACTTTGGTTAAATGTACTGCTGTAATTTTTGATCAAGTGATGATATGTAAATGTAGCAATAAGTTAGTAAGGTATCAATGATAAGTCTGTTGTAATGTGATGCAAAATAGTTATTGTATCATGCATATATACTTAATAATTTTTTATTTTATAGTTGTATAGGGTGTTTTATGTGTGGCAAGTCTATTGTTTAATAGTTTAGCTATAATCATTATTTAATAGTTTAGCTATAATCATTGTTTAATAGTTTAGCTATATTCTTGGTGACAATCCTAATCATGCTTCTTTTGCTTAATGATGAACTGTAATGCACACATGTGACATGCTTGGAATGTAAATGATGAACTTTTCCCTAAATTGCCAATCATGCTTTTAAAGACATCAATAATCACCCTAACTTGAAGAACTAGGATTTTAGGTATAAGAATGACAACACATTATTTGTTGGCCTAGAAACCCATCCAAGATTTACTAATTAGGAGTATATCTTGGATAGTCCCTGGTTTGGAATTGTTCTTGAACACCTAATCTCGCTTAGGATGTAAGTGTATATAATGTGTGTTGGGTTTTCAAGAAAATTTCTGCAGCATATCCCCGTTTGTTCTCTAAGTACATATGTACTTGGAGAACAGTGGGGAAATGCTGCCGAAATTTTCTTGAAAACCCAATACATATTATACACTTACTAGTGAGATTAGGTATTAAAGAATGGGATAGGTGGTACACATTTATTATATATAAGAATGACATCACATGTATTTGTTAACCCTAGACCCTAATCTTGTCCTAATATATACTTGTTTTCTCTTTGATCATAGAATGGATAGATCATGGATGTCCATTCGCAATCGCTGCACCCCAGAGTTTATTTCTGGTCTTGACCGGTTTATTAGATTTGCCGAGGAACATAGGAAACAACCTGGTGATAGGTTCTACTGTCCATGTAGGCATTGCGGTAACCACTTGAAAGTCAACACTGGTGATGAAATCAAAACATTGGTGACCAGTTATAGTGGATGAATTGGGTTTCACTTTAGTGAACTTTGAAAAGATTGGCGAGAAGGCTGAACCATTCATATTGGCATCACAGGCGAAACAAGTATTTTATATCGATGATCCTGCAAATGATAAATGGTCAGTTGTTCTTCATGGTAAAAGACAGTTCATTGAAGATCCTATAGATGAAGAACAGTACTATGATAAGTATGATGACTCCAGTCCATTCTCAGTTGGGTTGCCAACACCAACAAATATTGAAGCTAATGATGACTTGTATGTGCGCGGAGATCACAATGAAGGATTGTTAATTGATAAAAAAATCACAATATTAGAGGTATATATGTTTTGTTTTATACGTTTTTATTTTTTCTGAATATGTGAACTTTACAATGTGAGCTTAATTTATAATGTGAATTACTTTACAATGTGAGGTTTACAATTTGAATTACTTTAAAATGTGAGCTTTACACTTTGAATTACTACTTTACAATGTGAGCTTTACAATTTGAATTACTTTACAATGTGAGCTTTACACTTTGAATTACTACTTTACAATGTGAACTTTACAATTTGAATGTGAATTTGCAGATGGCTGACCATTCTCCTGATGACCATGCCGATGACTACCGTGAGGGTGAGGACATCAATGCGCCGCCTCACAATGTAAGTTTTAAAAATATATCATATATTTATATCTATATGGAGGTTTATAGTTATATCTTGTAAATGTGAATTATTTTGTCAAATTTTAGGTTGATGATGCACAGGTACCATCTGAAGCACTTGAGGCACTTGATCAACATCACCAAAAAGTTGACAAGAGAAGGGGCATCACTATGATGAAGAAGTTAATTGCACAAAAGGGAAATGGACCCAAACTTGTTGTGGATTTTGATAATGCAGGAAATGCATGTGGTGTGAATCGCAATTCATTTATTTCATATCTTGGGTATGTTACTCGTAGTCATTGCGGTTGTCGCTTAGATTCTTGGCATAACATTTCTAAGGAGAAGAAAGATTTAATATGGAGGGATTTATGCGTGAGTTATTATTAATTTGCAATTCTATTTTGTAGATTACTAAATTTTTGGATACTAGTTAATAGCAATTTTATTTTGCAGAGTATATTTGAATTGGATGAAAAGCTGCATCGTAAATGCGTGATGCAACACTGTGGGAGAGTCCTAAGGAACTATAGGACAAATCTCACCAGAGAATACATAAAAGAAACCGACAAGAGGAAGAAGACAGCCACTAAACAGTGGAACTTCCTGGACAAAGAAGAATGGGACGCGTTTGTTGCTTCAAGACAAACTGATGAATTCAAGGTATTAGGCGTCAGTCTCAATCTCATTAATTAATATATGTTGTATTCACTTATTCAAGATTAACATTTAGTGTTACTAACCAAATCATTAATTTGCATACTAACTAGGCCCTCAGTAAGGCACAAAGATCAAGGCGTGCACTGAATGTGCATGACCACACAATGGGTCCCAAGGGGTATGCAGGCGTTCGCCAAAGACTACAGGCTGAGGCTACTGCTGCTCAGTCTGCTGCTACTCAGGAGTCCTCTACCATAGGTAGCACACCTCTGCCTCGCCATGATGTATGGATAGCTGGGAGGCAAAATAAGAAGGGAGAATTAACTAAGGCCGCAACTGCTGAGGCGGCTGCAAAAATGGTAAAATACAACTCTTACAACAATCATTCGAATATTGATTATTTGTGTTGTTTACTTAAGTACAAATTTTTTTTTTGGCGATTAGCGGGAGCTGCACGAGCTGAGGAAACAAGGAAAGTTCGTCCCTGAGGGCACAAGGGATGAATTGACAGTTGCTCTGGATAACCCAGAGCATCTTGGACGTGTTAGGGCTGCAGGCGCTGGTGTGGGCATCAAAGCTTTTTTGGGCCATCCCAACGCAAACATGTCCCAAAAGCGGGACTTTCACAAGAAGAGGTAACATATTTTTTCCTTGTAGATGTTACTGTAAAAGAGAATTCAAAAATTAGAATTTGAAGTTTCTTTTATCCATGTATAGGTGGATAAGCTATTTGACAGGAAACTCGAAGAAAAACTCGAAGAAGCAATGAAAAAGTGGCAGGCATCTCAGACTGCCACTTACCAGACAATACCTACTGCAGGCTCTACTCCTACTCCTACTGCAGAGGTTGGGAGTAATCCTGTAGAACCACCACCTAGCACATCCACTGTAAGTATTTTTATGACATAGTAACTAGTTTTTTAATTCAAGATGATAAGTATATATGAAATTGTAGTCGTTTCAAAAAAAGATGATATGTATATATGTATATAACATTCTTTACACAAAAATTTGTAGGGGTTGAAGCCATGCGTCTAAAAAGTAAAGAATATGTCGTGGCAGAGGAGTCGGCTTACCCATCCCTACCAGGGGAAACGTGTCACGGGTCTCCAGTACCAGCTGGTAGGATTCAGGTGAGCCCGATACATATATTCCCCCAGTGGATGGATCTTCCACTGCCATATGCCCACCCAGATTGTGAAATGCTTGGTGAGGCAGTAGGCGGAGTGATATTGTGGGAAAAAGCGTATGTCTTATTTACTGAAAAGGTGTGGTAAATTTACATTATGTTCAATTGTTAGTGTGTGTATATGCTGGCAATTGATATGAAATTATTATATATATATATATATACAGGTTAAAAAGAAGACACACACAACATCTAGGCCTCCACTTCCACCTCCTGCATTACCTAGTTGGATTCCACATGACCTACCTGTCCCGTTAGGTCCTAACTGTAGGGGTATGGCAATATGGTTAGGCGAACATGATATAAACTGCCTTATAACTGTTTCTTCCGATTCAGATTCTACATGTCAAGCATACGAAACCAAACTATTTATACAAGATATTTTGGAGTTGTTTAGATATGATTGGCTAAATACATCTGTGATAGAGCTATGGATAAGGTGAGATCTTCTTTATACATCCATATACCTTGTGTATGATCTGGTGATCTGGTTTCTTATTTATTAATGCATGTGTAATTAATACATATTTTGCAGCTACTTAGACAACATATGTGCAGATTTTGGATTCGAACATGTAGGGTTTTTGATTCCATCTTTGATTAGTCTAGTAGCTAAAGACTCTACGTCAGTTCAACAATACTGTTGTGAGGCTTTTACAAATTTTGCTGTAAATAAGAAGACGGTGATAATGGCTCCATTCAAAGTAAAGTAAGTTTACTATGCTTATTATAATTTGGACTTAAGAAAATTACATTTTTATTGTGGATTTTGAGTTATTAATTTTTAACTTTTTTACCTCTAGTGGTAAGCATTGGGAGTTACTGGTTATTCTCTCCGAGACGTTCACTGTCTATTATCTAGATCCTAAGGGGAGTAAATTGAATACAAGATTCAGACACATAATGAAAATGGCATTATTCCGGTGAGAAATATTTCATTTTCATATCCGTTAACATATGTTATTACATTACTATTTAATTGCAATGTTCTGTATTACATTAACATGTAGGGGTTTTGAGGAGTACAAAAAGGCTGGAGGAAAGGTCCCCACGAAAAAGAACCAGCCAATAATTTAGAAGAGCGTACAAGTAAGTTCCCGACTGCAATATATGTATATATTATTTATGTGAACAATGCTTAATTAGTTGTATTTTTTAATATTTTGTATGTTTGAATTTATAGTGTGCTACACAAGACAACGGATGGGCATGTGGATACTATATCATGCGATATATGCACATGATTATCAAGCATGCCGCACTGGATATCCAGTGTATTGCTACGGTATTATATAGTCTCATTAGATAATATGATCGAAATATATCAATCTTATTTATAGCTCATTAATTATATATATATACATCACTCTTTGCATGTGTTTAAAACTGACCCACTACAGGATAGGACTTACCAGATGTACATGCTCCCTATACGATGGGAGAATTAAATGAAGTAATAGAAGAATGGGCGACAGCCATACAAATAGTGGGGGTTTTAAAATATAATTGGGATGATGATAGCGAATAATGACTAAACAATGATATTTTGTAAATGAATTTCTGAATTATAATATATGTGTGAATGTTTCTACATGTATGGATGTTTCTACATGTGTCTGAGTGAAAATGAATGAAAGTGTTGGTTGCTATATGAATGTTTCTACATGTGTGAATGTGAATAAATGGAACTACAAATTGCTAGCATGTGTGAATGTTTATAAATGTGTGAAAATAAAATGGAACTGCAGGTTGCATTGCTAAATGCATGTGCTACTTTTTTATTGTTAATTTTGCAGGTTTGCGGCCTGTTGTCGGCTGATATCAATGGATGTCGTAAAACCTGCAGTTCATAACTGAACTGAACAGGTTTCTCATCCTGCGACCAGCCACAGCAGGGCTGCAGACTGACAAAAAAAAGGCGTCGGTTATTTGTAAATAACCGACACATAATGTTATAGTGTCAGTTTTTTACCAATAACCGGCGTCTATTCTGTGGCGCGAAGGGTTTGGGTGTCGGTTATTTGTAAATAACTGACACTGATAGTGCCCAAGATGACGCCCTTTTTGTGGCGCGAAGGGTTTGGGCGTCGGTTTCTTACCTAATAACCGACGCCTATAGTCCCATGATGGCGCGTTTTCGGTGGCGCGCGAAGAGTTTGGGCGTCGGTTTTGGAACCGACGCCTAATGGGTGGACTTTTAGTGTCGCCCACATAGGTGTCGCTTAGAAACCGACACTAAAGGCTTTAAATAACCGACACTAAAAGTAGGTTCTGTAGTAGTGTGTGTTCTTACGATGATATGTGGTGATAGACAAATATCAATGGAAATACTTATTGTATACACGTGAAAACAATTTCAAATTGAAAAATTGAATATATAGAAATATACCTATTGAACTATCAAAATGTACATATAAGAACACATCGACTTAATGCACCCTAGCTTACTAATTTTAATATACGACAAAATATATCGAAAAGCCTCGCTCATTACCAATCCTGCTTGCCTGGATACATGGCATTGTCGTGTGGCTGAGCAACGCCTGGGAGGACTGTAGTTTGCCATCATTTCTATTTGTCTTCGGTTGTTTCTTCCTTGCCGTCAAGCATGGGATTGGAGTGCATCTGACCAAAGAGAGATCATTCTTTCCGGGCAGAGTGAGTTGTACAACTAGTCAGTGCGAGGTTTGGAGGAAGAGGAGAAATGCAAGTCAGCAAGTATTGATTGACGCAACCCAGGAGTAGAGAGGAAAGCATTAAAGAGATCTTGCAAAACATTTGCTACCTTCTGCAACCATGCTTTGCTCTTTTGTCGGCCATGTCGAGGAGGGCATGCTCCCTCCCCTAACTTCCTAGCCGATCGTCCACCTATCACATTTAGCGTCTTAGCGACATCCCACTCGTCCATCTTGCTCGCAGTTTTGCGGATACCATCAGTTGCACGGTCCACCTCCTCCAATCCGCCGACCTGTCCCATTCAACGCTTCTACAACATTTCTCCGGAGATCCTCTACCTTCAGCATGGTCACCTTCTTCATATGTGAACCGGATATGCCTCCTGGCCAATGTCTCAACCGCATGATCCACAGAAGGCCAAGCATACTGGTCTCCGTCTACTCCATTGGCATCTCGGACAGTGCCAAACAGGATGCCTCTCCTGCGGCATCAAGGGGAAGCTTCTCCCGGAAGCAATTAAGTTCCTGCAATGTGTCTGGAATGCATCGTGCAGACCAGGTCCTGGGTGGCTAGATATGCATATTTGTTCGATGAACACGTGGAGTATGCTTTTGTCCGAGGATGCCTATGAGCTCATCTACATGTGCTCGCTCCAGATCTGCTCGCACTGCATGTCTAAACACATTTCTTTACGCCCACAACATCGTCCACACCTTGCACCACGAGCGGCCCTTCATATGAGACTCCCACTTGGCATTCTATGCGGGCTGGTGGACGAAGCAGCGCTGGGATAAATGTCAGGCAGAGTACTTTTCTTCCTTCATGCTAGGCAACGAGTTCTGGCCGAGGAGAACTACTTCAACTACATGGACAACCGGTGTCTCGAGCTGAGAAGTGTGGCCATATTACACCATCTTGTGTTGAAGATGTCCTGCAAGGTAGCAGCAAGTCCTGCAAGGTAGCAGTGGTGTGCAGTAAGTTTCAGTAAAGAAAAACCATATCGATTAATTGCCCACTTGGACGTCGACGGCTAAATAGCTTAAGGAATCTCAGACTGTAATAACGATGATGAATACCAATTCGTCGTCCCACGGAGATCCAAAGGCACCGTGAAGAACTCTTGGAGTTCTCTTCTTTTATGGAGGTGAAATGATGATGTTTGTGGGGTGATCAAACGGTTTTTCAACCGTTGTGTGTCGATATCGTTTGCATTCACAACAGACTTGTTGTATAATACATTTTCTACTGATAAACAAGGCAAAAAAAACAAAATGACATGTTTGGTTTAATTCTCATAATAGCACGTTTTTTTAACTTAATTCTCAAAATGGGACATTTGGGGGCAATGCGTCCCCTGTGGAGACGCATTACTTTCTCGCGAGACAATGCATCCCGTTCCAGGACGCATTGACTCCACTCCCGGATCAGGACGTATTGCTCTGCGACATAGCAATGCGTCCCGATCTAGGACGCATTGGCCTTCGGTGGGGCCAATGAGTCCTGATGTGGGACGCATTACTAGCAATGTGTCTCACATGGGGACGCATTGAGTAATGCGTCCGCATGTAGAACACATTGCTACCAATGCGTCTCCAGGCAGGACGCATTGCTATTTTACAATTTTTTTTCATTCATTATTATTCTTTAATGCATAATGTTTGTATATTAACAACATTGATTATATTTGCACATTTACTATTCTTTCACTTGTATTTGAATGCATGTCTATAATATAGCCAATTATTATAAATTTGTTAATTTCAATAGCTCCAAACATGCATATAGATTATAGAAGTGGTATTGCAACCAACACTAGTTGCTTCCTAATTGATAATATAAGAAGAAACTAATCTAAAAAAATGAGATATCATTAAAAATAAGGTTAAAACATGAACCAACTTGGCGAGAAACTAATACACAACAGAACAATCTGATATATCCAGAATGAACTAATATGATAGCATAATATGATAGATCCACATACAAGCCAAATAAATGCCTGAACAAAGGCATATATACAACACTACACAACATGTATGTATATTAACAACATTGATTATATTTGCACATTTACTATTCTTTCACTTGTATTTGAATGTCTATAATATAGTCAATTATTATAAATTTGTTAATTTCAATAGCTTTGAACATGCAAATGGATTATAGAAGTGGTATTGCAACCAACACTAGTTGCTTCCTAATTGATTATATAAGAAGAAAATAATCTAAAAAAATGAGATATCATTACAAACAAGGTTAAAAAATGAACCAACTTGACGAGAAAATAATATACAATAGAACAATCTGATAGATCTAAAATGAACCAATATTATATCATAGTATGATAGATCCACATACACGCCAAATAAATGCCTGAACAAAGACATATATACAACACTACACAACATGTACAAAACTATGAAAATCTAAGCACGTCCTCCACGCCCACGACGTCCTCACCCACCTCCCTATACATCTGGCTCCTGAGTACCGAAATCATCTGGAGATGCCTCAATGGGGGACAACTGCGTAGCAGTAGGCTGATGAGGACCAGGAAAGTAATGAAAAGTTAGAGGTGGGGTGAGGGGTCTCTGAATACTAGGATGTGGGGCATCAGGTGGAGTGCATCCTGAGAAATCAAATGGAGTCAGTGAGTATGTGACATAGGATGGTGGTTGACTATCATGAATAACTGGTGGTGGGAGTGGAGTGTATGGAATAGAAGGACCTGCTCCATAGTAGGATGCTGGTGGAGGTGGGGTGATGTATGAGGAAAATGAACCAGCTCCTGAAAAATATGGCCCTATCGGTCCCCATGACATGAACTGAGAAGTGGGAGTGGGAGTGGGCTCAACAGCAGTAATCACAGGAGTAGAAGTAAGAGTAGGAGTAGGAGTAGGAGTGGGCTCAGGGGCTGTGGTATGAGTGGGTATGGGATGCCATAGATGTCATCTCTGATCTGTACAGGGGCATGTTGTAAAGCCGCTCAGATCCGCACATGTGATTCCACCTGTTCAAACAAAGTATGTACAAATAATAAAGACCAATTGCATATATTATAAATAATAAAGATAAATAATAACGTTTTGTAAAAGAATTATAAATGATACTCACAAATTGTTGTTGACGATAACTTTGTGGGTAGTATGTGGTCGGAGGCTGAGCTGGAGGAGGCAGTACGTACTAGGGATGATACCATCCGTAGTGCGTATATGGATTGAAGACTGTCTCCGCTGGTGGAGGGGAGACTAAGCTCTCACGTATGTTATTCCACAGTTGCACCTCCCGCCTATAATGATGCAACCAGTCCTCAATCGCATGACCCCTCTCATCTATCCTACTAAGGCATGGCAACTCCAGAGTAGGTTTTACTTGAACAAATTCGAATTGTCTAAGTACTCTGTCAGGGAAGTGCCACTCTGCTACTGTGTAGCACAGTAAAGGCACTCGCGCCAACCAAATATCTTGACCCTCTCGACATAAGACTAGAGGTCTCACCAGAATATTAGCAGTGTAAGGAGTTAACTGTATCTGTTATTCAAATAGATACAACATGTATAATATAAAACAGAGTAAATTGCATAAAAAATATAACATATATCATATAACATGTTAGTAGAAGTAAGTTAGTTATACCTGAGAGGGCAAAATCTGGTCAAATGTTGAATCATAAAATTAGACCGATCCTCTCATAGTATCACTCCTTTCAAGAAATATAGGCCACCTATTAAATTGACAAACTAAATTTAGATAAACATTACAAAATGTTTGGACAAATGTATAAAAAAATTGTGTAAATCTTTACATGTAACCCAAGGGAACATTGTCTGGCCACTCCCCCCAGTTCATAACAATTGAACCTGGGTGTCCAATTCCTAACCTCTCCCAACACCACATCTGCAGTAGACATACACAACCAGACAGGTGGGCGGTTTTCCTAGAGCGGGTGGTAGCCTTGTACAACTCCCTATACAAGTATGCTAAAGTTGCATCACCCCAAGATAGAGTGCTACAACTAGCAAAGTCAGACAGAAGCGGGAGGTACCGTACATGAACTCTGTCCTTGGTACTATCAAGAATAAAGTAACTACCTAAAGAGTATAGGAGATATGCTCTAGTGTACCTTATCCTATTTTATATTTGTTGTTCTTCATCTCCCAAAGTAAAATCCATACCCCAAAAGGTCGCACACAACCATATCAAGGAGATATGCCCCTTAGACATCCCATCTGGTGCATCTCTTAAGAAACTCTCACAAAGGTGAGACCATGAATAAAATTTCCCATCATCTACGCCTAAAGGATATGAAGCTATAACCGGTGGTCCATCAATCCTAAGGCCTAAAAGAACTATAACATCCTGAAGGGTTACACTCATCTCAAAAGGGGGAAATCTAAAAGTATTGGTAGAGTTGTCCCACCGGTTAACTAAGGCAATGATTAAATTGGGATCAAGGTGGATAGGTCGTAGCTTATGAACAAGCCCAAAACCAGCCAAAGAAATGTTTTCCAAAACACCCGGGTCAGTAATAGGCCACTATGACAACATAAAGTGGTGTTGGGAGAGACGGAAGGATGCTTGTCTAGGAGCCATATCTATGAAAAGTGCAAATATTACATGAAATGAAAAGTGTAAATATTACATTAAATAAAAAGTGCAAATATTACATTAAATGAAAAGAGCAAATATTGTACAACATATAAGTTTGTCAAGATTCTTCATTAGATAAGATGAAATTAATTCAAATACATGAACTACCCAACAATATTAAAATACAACATGAACTACTAAAAGAGAAATATTACAATAATTAGTTACTGCATTTGATTCAATATCTCATCTAGAGGTTCATAAAACGACCACATTTTATGTACAACTCGATGTATCTCTAGATGTATTATAGCTAACTGGTTTTTAACTTGTTCATTGATTGGCATTGCTTTCTATTTTGTGTGATCCCAATACCAACCAGGTAGCTCAAGAAGTTGTTCATACATGTGAAACATTTGCTTTAAAAATTGCCAATGAAATTTTGCTTGCTTGTTGTATAATAAATCTGGTATGTCATTCCACTCATCATCCAATAGAGTTTGATGAGCCATTTTCCCTTATAGGCACTTTGTAGCTATTATTTGGATTAACTCTACAGACATTTGAAATGCCTATGTCCTTCGATGAGCCATCTATAAAAAAACCCATTATAAATTCATTCTTTTAGTGAAATTGCAAACATTACATGACTTGAGTAAATTGAAACATTACATTACTTGAGTAAATTGAATTGCAAACATTACATGACTTAAACAAACTGAAATTGCAAATATTACATGACTTTTTTTTTATAAAGGGTGCCTGTCGCTTTTATTTATTCATATCAGAAGAAGCAATCGCTACAATATTTTCATCGAAGTCCTCTAACACAATTCGAGGATCTTCTAAGCAACAGGCATGAGCGGCTAAAGCATGGGAAACACCATTACCTTGCCGCCTAATAAAACAACAGTGAAAAGAGGAAAAATGTAAAGATAAACGACAAATCTCAGTGACAATGATGTCCTCATATCCTCGTCCACGTCCGCCTACTTTCACTGCATGAACTAACATAGTGCTATCGGTCTCGACGATCAGATTCTCCAGGCCTAGGTCCAAAGCTACCCTCATCCCATTACAGACTGCCATTCCCTCCGCACTAAGCACTGAGAACGCATGGTCTAGATGGGATTGATACGTAGCCTTTATAACCCCTAAGTGGTCCCTGAAAACAGCTCCTATCCCCGCACTGCCACCATCGCGGACACTGGCATCTGCATTCATCTTAAAACACACCTATGGGAGAGGGTTCCAAGTTGAAACATCCAAGCCACCCTCCCTATGTGCACCTCCATGTGTCGCTGACGAGTACCCTCTGTAGTCCTCCATCAGTGAGAGGAAACTGGCTGCAAGTACTGGAATATACAGCTTCTAGGGATATAAAATATGCTTGTTTCTGGTTGTCCAAGCTGTCCATAGCAGAGTAGCCCCTTCCTCCCTTCTCATAAAATCTTCCTCCCGTAAAAGCTCCCTGGAAAATTCCCTAACATCCCAACTTGTGTGGAGCGGCCAAGCAAGCTGTCCGGCTACCCACACAGGACCAGTTGAAGCATAGAGCAGAAGTGCATGAGTTGCGTCTTCCGGGTGAGATAAACAGCGTGGGCAAAGATCATCCTAGGTTGCATGCCTCCTATATAGGGCCGCCTTCGTCGGTAGAATGTCTCGAAGCACCCGCCAAAAGAAATGTTTCAGCTTTGGAGGACAACGTTGCTTCCAAACTCTTTTCCAATCCTCCTCTAAATCATCTAGTAGGTCCTCTCCTGTGCGTATTAGTCTGTAGGCGCTGCGCACTGTAAACTCTCCCCTACTCTCACTATCCCAGCACAGAGTATCGACGTTCTCCCTGCCCCCAATGGAATAGCATGAATCATAGAACGTATATGAGGGGGAAATACATATGTCAGGGCGGCCTCGTCCCACATTCTCATTTCCTCATCTATCAATCCAGCAATTGACGTATATGTAACCGACCCCTATACTAGATACCGGTGAACTATCCCTCCCAGTTGTGGGATCCATCTATCTCTATAAATATCAATATTCCTCCCCGAACCCACCCTCCAAAGGAAACCCGGCTTCACCAACTGAAGCACCCCCATATGCTCCTCCAAGTGTAGCTAGGTGCCCCTCCCCTCGCCGAGTGAATGACCGACGTGTATCGATAGTATTTCTCCTTCTGTATCCGACTGACCAACGATCCCTCCTTATTAGCGAGCTGTCATCCCTGTTTCTCCAGAAGCGCATTATTAAAAGCTGACAGATCCCGGAACCCCATCCCTCCATACTCCTTCGGCCTACACAGTCTCGCCCAACTGAGCCAATGAATCTTCCTTTCCCCCTCCTTCGCTCCCCACCAAAACCATGCTATCATGGAGTGTATCTCATCTATGAGTCCTTCTGGGAGTTTGAAAATGCTCATCTAGTAGGTAGGAATAGCCTGAATCACTGCTTTAATAATTACCTCCTTACCTGGTTTAGACAACAACTGTTCCCTCCATCCCTGCAATTTTTTCCATACCCTGTCCTTAATCGCAGCAAATACCACCTTCTTAGACTGCCCCACAGCCGTAGGTAAACCCAAGTATTTGTCATGTCTGTCCACCTCCCTCACCCCAAGAAAATTCTTAATGGTATCCCTCCTTCCCGCCTCCACATTGCTACTAAAAGAAACCTCTGTCTTCTCAAAATTAATTTTCTGCCTGGATGCCCTCTCGTATTGGCTGAAAATCTCAACTAAAGCGGAGCATTCTTGTGAGGTAGCTCTAGTTAACATGATGCTATCATCAGCAAAGAAAAGGTGAGACACCCGCGGTGCTGTCCTGCATGCTTTACCATGGATCCTTTTTTCCTGGGTTGCTTTTAAGAGAGATAAAGAGAGAGCTTCAGTACAAAAAATAAAGAGATAAGGAGAGATAGGGTCACCTTGGCGTAATCCTCTAGTCGGTCTTGTGGATCCCCTCCTCTTGCCATTAATGACGAATTTATGTGAAACGCTAGCCATACACTCATGAACTTTGGTCCTCCATTTCATAGGAAAACCCATTTTATCCATCACCCTTCCCAGGAAAGACCACTCCACCCTGTCATAGGCTTTGCTCATGTCGAGCTTGAGTGCCAGCAAACCCTCCTTTCCGCTCCTCCTGTGCTTCATAGTATGGAATAACTCATAAGCCACCAAAGCGTTATCCGTAATCAACCTACCTCCAATGAAGGCACTTTGGTTTTCAAAAATAATATTATTCAGCAGTGACTTTACTCTATTGGCCAGAACTTTTGTGATAATTTTATAGGCGACATTACACAGACTGATAGGGCGATACTCAGAAATATGAAACGGCGTCTCTATCTTTGAAATAAGCACAATATCAGTCTTGTTAATCTCTGCCAAACTGCACTCTCCTTTCCACCACCCAGCTATGAAACCAGCCACACTCTTCTTCACTGTACCCCAAAATTTTTGGTAAAAAATTGCCTTGATGCCATCAGGGTCCAGGAGCTTTATTAGGGTGCATTTGCTAAAGGGCCTGCCAAATCTCACTCTCTGATGGGGTCTGCTCCATCCGTGTTATGCCCTCCTCCTGTAAAACACCGTGCATACCTTCCAGAAACTCCTCCATGCCAATAGGGTGTGATGTCGAAAAGAGAGAGGTGAAAAAAGAAGTAATCACCCCCTCAATCTCCTCAGGATCTGTCTGCCAGCTGCCATCCTCCTTGAAAATGCCATCAATGGTGTTTCTCCTTTTCCTCTGACTCGCCTTATGATGAAAGTATTTTGTGTTCTTATCGCCATCCCTCATCTCATTAGTTCGTACTCTAGCGTGCCAGAAGCTCTCCTCCCACCGCTGTAGTTCCTCTAACTCTCTCGCTAAAAGGGTGCACCTTTGTATCATGTCATGAGAAGGTAAGTCATTCTGCACTCGTGCCAGCTCTTTCTCAGTCTTCCTTATTCTCTTCTTAATGTTCCCAAAAGTCTCCTTAGCCCAGCAACTCAGTCTTTCTGCACACCCCCTTGTCTGTGCCAGTAGGCCACCACTCGGATTTCCCCCCCAAGCCTGTTCCACCACCAACTTACACTCAGGAGAAGAACGCCAAAGGGTCTCGAATCTGAAACTTTTCCCCCTATCCTCCGCATGTCTTGACTTCTCTGCCCAAAGGAAAATCTGCCCGTGATCTGAGCCGCTGATAGGAAAATTCTTGACCCTCCTTATATTAAAATTGTCACACCACTCCCTGTCTGCCAGAAATCTATCCAACCTCTTCATGATGAGGTTGTCCGCACGTAATCCTCTTTACCAAGTGAATTTGCACCCTGTGTATCCTAGGTCAGTGAGAAGACAATTGTCAATCGCCTCCCTGAAGTTCCTCATTTGCCACTCACTTCATGTGTGGCCCCCTTGTTTCTCATGCAAAGCAGTAATCTCATTAAAATCCACACCAAACACCATCGGCCTGTGAGTGGCCCTACGCAACTCTCCCATAAGAGCCCAAGTCCATTTCCTATCATGTACTGCTGCCCAGCCGTAGATCCCAACGAAGCAATAATTGTACTCAGGGTTGTTCTCATCAATGTCAACACAAATATGATGGTCGGAAAAAGACGTGAGCGTCACCTTATCACCATTCCACCACAGCCCCAAACCCCCAGATCTGCCTCTACTATCCACCCCAAAACCACTGTCAAACCCACACGATATTCTGACTCTATCTTGCTCCGTGCTCTTACACATAGTTTCCATCACGAAAACTATGTTGGGCATCTCTCTCCAACATCTCCTCTTTAGAGAGTTCACCGTCCCAGGGCGGCCCAGACCCTGGATGTGACGACCGTATCACGAAAACAAGATTAACTAATTTAAACTAATGCGGAAGCGTTTCATTAGCAGCGGAATTACTAAAAATCACTAAAAATTAAAACTTTTTGTAAAGAGATTCTCAAACGGTAAAACTCTTTCATAAGGAAATAAGGTAAGTTATTTACAAACTGATTCATCATTACATCTCTGTAATGTCACATCTTGAGAGTTATAACACTGACTACCCCGTTGAACTGTACATGAGCATTATACAAAAATCTCAAGGCATTATGCCAAAAATCTCAGATCTATATTAAACCATCTACTGACTCCTAGGACCTGAGAGTACAGAGACGGCACATAGGACATTCTATCTACAAGACCTGATAGACAGTGTCTCCACCTGAGGATCACTGCTGTCCTGGATGTTGCTGTTGTTGCTGTTGCTGCTCACCCACTGAAGGGTTTCTTCATCCTCGGCGTCTACCTAAAAAGTTGAATCCCACGGGGGTGAGACAATTGAATAAAGAAAGAGTACTAATTGTATCAAGTTCATTTCACATCTAGTTAACATTGGGATATCAATCCCTAACCATCTCATCATTGTGATTCAGGAATATGGGTGTTCAAACCCTTAGTTCAGCAAAACACTTGTTACTCAATAACATATTGCCATCATGTCATTTAACCATATGAACATGATTGTAGCAATGCAGATATTTCTCATGGCTCATACAACCTATCAATCTCATATGTTACCTCTCACTGAGCAACATATCAAATCATTACTTTCAAAGCTTATAAAGTGCTTTCAATGAATATGACATCATAGCTCTTACCTGGCTATGTTCACCATTTCATAAAGACCTGCATAATTAATACATTTGATAATAGGCACATTATCTCTATATCAACACATTACAAAACAAAGATAACCTTACAATCCAAGGGTTGTACCACTATGCCCTTACTAGGGTTAGGGTTTCCCTTTTTAATTCAATTAGGGTTAACCAACCCCTTTAGCTTAATTAGGAATAGTGAATCCTCATTTCATAATTCAATCATAGAGTTTCATGTTTAAAAGCATAGCTCAGAGTTAGGGTTTATTGTTCACATCATCACATTACCCTAGATTAGGGTTTACTATTCACATTTCATCACATTACCCTAAATTAAGGTTTACTATTCACATTATAATGAATTGGAATCATACCATCATCATGTATTAGGATTACTTCCATTAATACCCTCAATTAGGGTTATGATTCATTAGTTGTCATAATTAGGGTTTCATGATCTCACTATCATGGATCATACCCTAATTAGGTATCCATCAATATTGGGAGTTCATTACTTGATTAACATTCATATAAGGAGTCTTCTCTCTCATCTTTCTATAAGTTGATGTTTGCATCACCCTTGATTAGGCTAAGTCAATTCAACATTGACAACATAGTTATATCATTACTATTGTGATCATTAATGTTTACTCATTCAAAGAGTACTAACCACTCTATCCCATCAAAGGTTCCTTTATTATAAGCAGCATTGATCACTTCATGTCACATTCCACTAATTACTTGGTCCTTTAACCACTTTAAGTATCTATGAGGTTTATGTTAATCAACCACTAAACCATCTTGACCACTAAGGCATCAAATGATCTTAACCTTTTTAGACCTCAAACAGTCTTGTACACTAAACCTACAAACGGTCTTGGACTGCCCTTGAAACCATTTGGTGGTGAAGACCGTTTGGTCATGTTGAATTTTGAAATCGTTTGGTAAAGTGTACACTCAAGACCGTTTGCCCAAGATGAGGTGAAGACCGTTTGGTTAAGTTTGACTTTGAAACCGCATGGACATAACCGACCTTGAAACCGCATGAGACTAAACGGTTTGGGATTGTTTGGTCCCAAACGGTCTTGAGACCGTTTGGTCCAAACCACCTCAAAACCGCAAGGACCAAAAAGTGTCTCAACCACTTCAATTGAGTTAGGGTTTCCAATGTTGAACCCCTCAATTGATCATGTACATGTTAGCCACTAATCAATTGAGTTAATTAGGTCAACCCTCAACTGATTTGACACTCAATTGACCCTCAATTGATCATCAATTAGGGCTTGGATCAATTGGTTTAAGGTTTGAAATCAATGACCCTTCAACATGTTTTTATGTGAGTCTAATTGATTTGAAACCATTGAACCATCATTCAATTTGATCATGACCTGACCCCAAACAGTCTTGGGATCATTTAGATGACCTCCAAACGGTCTTGAGACCGTTTTCTCAAGTCAACATCAAAAACTAACTCAACCAATTAAGGTTTGTCTCATTGGATTGATCACTAGGTCGACAATCAATTACACTTCAACTTGTTACCTATAGATCTTCAACCACTTGACCATAGTCAACCCTAGACCTCCAAACGGTCTTGGGTAACCCCCAAACGGTCTTGGGATCATTTGGATATCCTCCAAACGGTCTTGAGACCGTTTTCCCATTATTTTATCAAAAACTAAGTCATTCATTTAGGGTTTGGTTATTGTAATTGGTCACCAAAATCAGCAATTGATTACTCATCAACTTGATGTCATTGGATCTTCAATTGATCAACTATGCTTAACCCTAGACCTCCAAACGGTCTTGGGTGATCACCAAACCGTCTTGAGACCGTTTGGATGACCCCCAAACGGTTTTGAAACCGTTTGGGTCGCTCAACCCAAACTTCAACACAATTAAATTATTGAAATCAGAAATTAACCCGATTATGGTTTAGATGTTTGATGGGCCTTCAATTGGTGAATCACTTGGGATTAATTGATGATTTTTGGTAGGTAATTAGTCTACATTATTCTCAACAGACCTCCAAATGTTCAACGCCTGGTCAACGCCTCCAAACGGTCTTGGATCGTTTGCTTCCATGCGTTCTTGTGAAACCGTTTGCTCTAAACGGTTTGGCAAACCGTTTGAGCAAGGGTTGGAGACCGTTTGCTAAAGTAAGATTCTTGGATAAACATTGAAGTTAACGTCACCTTCGTCTACCTCAAGAACAGGGGCTGTTCTTCATGGAATTGCTAGCAAGAACACAAGAGTAGCAAAGGAAGAAGAATAACTAACGATTTTTCATAGAGATGAAGATGCATTAACAAAGCTCAAGGTTTAAAGTTATAAAACCCGCCTTTATGCCTGATCCAGAGCTCCAAGATTCGTAGCTTTAATGGTGGCTTGAGCTCCAGTAGTTGTCCAAGGTCTTTCCTCCACTTTTTGGATGAAGAAGATGGCTAGAAAGAAGAATCGTATGAAGAAAACCATAAACCAAACCTTGCTTTAGGGTTTTCCCCCAAGAATCTGAGGTAGAAGATGACCAAGACTTACCTACAGGTTGATCGTCCTCCCTATGCTCCATAGCTCTTCCTTGGTCGGTCTAAGCAAGTTTGAGAAGAAAGAACTAAGGGAAACGATCCTTTGTTGTTGGTGGTAAAGATACATATATGTATTTATGGGTTTTTAAGGTAATTTGATAAAAGAGAGTTATCTTCTTTTATTTTCCAACTAAATCCACCAAATCTTGCTACATCCTTTGGATACGTGGCTACCTTCTAATCTCATGCAAAATCCTTCATTATACAAGGTTAAAAGGAAAAGACTAAGCATCTTAATAGGTTGTATATTAAAGAGCCATTTGCTTAAATCTTGATTATTTTATTATCAAAATTATCTTTCCTTCTTGATTATTCAAATGAGGCGCCCTTCTCATTTTATTTGCTCCACTTGATGCCAAGAAACATGAGAGATCCTCTAGAGGGTATATTTTACATATTGGACCCTAGGTTTTGGGTAAATTACACTTCACACCAAAACTAGTTTTTTAAGGCACAAGGATTGCTCTACAAGCTATATCTTGGTGCTCAAGCTTGTGGAATCCATACCACTACATCATATCCATTCTTATGATGTCTCAACATCAGAGGAACATCTTAACATGTGCAATTTGCAGGTTAACCCCTCAACTTGGGTAATTTGCACTTTAGTCCATTATTAACAAAATAATGTTTCAACATTATGCAAAAAGGACTGAAATTGAAATATAAGTTCCTCAAAAGCTTTAATTACATTTCATAGGATAAACACAAGCATCTAATCACTTATTTAAGCAAAACACCTAGGGTTAGTACATAACCCAGGTCAGGGATGTTACACTGGACGTTCCACACTAAGATTTTCATTACTGTTCACGGGTCTGGACCATCCCAAAACCCGCTACTTGCTTGCCAGATGCAACTGTCAGACCTTCACATGTACGAGACCTCTTGCCCATATTATGCTCAGGTTCCACTATCTCAGAAGCGTATTCATTCTCTCCTTCTCGTCCTCGTTTCAGGCTGGGTTGATTCTCAGGGATACACATTTTTGCTTTAGGACCACCCAACCTCTCACCCCTTCGAGTGAACCTCCTCTCCCTCCCTTTACCACCCATTATAGCCATGGATTTTTTGTCCTTCGTCACTTTATGAACCTGCTGTTCCTCCTCAACATCCCTACCCATTAACATGTTAGCCATACTCACACTCGGTGCCCGTCCAATCCCTGCTTGTTGCTCAGATCCCACCCCAATGCCTTACTCGTTTCCCTTATTAGCTTGTCCTTCTATTACCAAAGAAACCCTCTGTACCTCCGACGATCTGTTGCCTAGGACCCCATCAGTGTTGGGTACCATCTCCATCCTCTGGACATTAGAAGCATGATGTTCCTTCTCTATTTCCCTGCTACGTGGAAGATCCACCTTGCTACCAGAACCTTGCCCTCACTCAGGGCTACCTTGTTCTCTTTGTGCCATGTCTTCCATCCTTGCGTCCGATAGCCTAGTTTCCACACCCTCGTTTGTGTTCACCGCCCTTGTCGCCCTTTGCCCATGTTCCTCCTGACCCTCCCTAACCTGTGCAAGTGTCGGACCTGCAACATTTGACTTGAGTAAATTGAAATATTACATTCACTACTACAGAAATGGCTTATAAAGTCGGTTTTCAAGGTGTCAGTTGTATACATAAACCGACACATAAACCCTACTGTGTCGGTTTTTAACATAAACCGACATCCAATATGTGAAGGTCGACCAGACACGGGTAACGCTTTCAATATGTGTCGGTTATTTAATAAACAACCGACACTTAAAATCAACCGCCAAAACCAAAATTCCAGCGAAACAATTACCTTCAAAATTGGACATATGTTGTCGGTTTTTTAATAAATAACCGACAACTAAAGGGTATGCGCGAGACAGGAATAGTTGTCGGTTGTCTTTTATTTATAAACCGACGAATATTAAGTAGTATAGTTGTCGGTTTTTATCAAAGAACCGACACTATTGGTTTAGTTGTCGGTTTTTTTAAATAACTGACACATATTGTCAACTTAATAGCCCCGCGAACAAAACTTTTCCCCATTGTCTCTGTTTCATTGGCGTGCGCTAGGGTCTGGCGATTTCCCCCGATTTCTCCCGCCGTCGTTGCTGGTTGGCTCCCCGCGCCGCCGTTCGTCTGTCGCACGTCGCTCGCCGTTCGTCTGTCGCACGTCGCTCGCCGCCGTCACCGTCGTCGTCGTCGCCGTCGGTTGCTGCGCCGCTGGTTGCTGGTCTCCTTGACGCCCTCGCCGCCGCTCCGCCGAGCCGTCGCCGGTTGCTGCGTCGCCGGTTGCTGGTCTCCTCGACGCCCTCGCCGCCGCTCCGCCGAGCCGTCGCCGGTTGCTGGTCCTCCTCTCCTCGCCACCGTCACCTCCAGCTGCTCTCCTCTGCTCCGGCGCTGTCAGCTTCACCTTGTTGCCCTCAAGGTACGCCGACTTCTTCCTTCTTCCTCATCCCCTAGCTTAATACTGCATGTCTAATAGACTCAACTCAAGTTTTTCTATCTTTACATTTGCATTATTCATTGTCATTGTTCTTTAAAATGTCAATGAAACTATAATGGTTATCCAATGTTAAAGTTGAATACCTTGTTGTAGGCTACACAACAGATGAAACTATAGTAGCGTTTTCGTGTATATGTGTTTGATATTATTATATCACTAGAAAGAAAGACAGCCATTTTCATTACTAGTAGATGAATAAATACATTAAATACAAATCAATTGGTAAACTAATATAAATCAGTAGATGATTACATAATTCCTAAATCAGCACATAAATAAATACAAATAGTAGATGAATAAAATACAATAAATACAGTAATAGAGTTAAATCAGTAGATGATTAAATGATATCAAAATTAGTACATAAATAAACACAAATCAATAGATAACTAAATAAAAATAGTAATAAATAAAAACAAATAAGTAGATGAATAAATACATAAGTGGAAAAGCTAGTAAATATGAATCACTTGATAAATAAAGTTACATCAGTAGATTCTTACATAATTTTAGAAGTAGTATAAATAAATTCAAATGAGTAAATAGCTAAATAAAAAACAGTAGATGAATAAATACAAATCAGTTGATTAACTAATATAAAATTATAAATCAGTGATGATTAATCAGTTCTCAAATCAGTACATAAATGAATACAAATAGTAGATGAATAAATATAATATAATCAAATCAGTTGATAATTAAAGTTAAACAGTTGATAACTAAAGTTAAATCAGTAGATGATTAAATAGTATCAAAATCAATACATAAATAAACACAAATCAGTTGATAACTAAAGTTAAACAGTTGATAATTAACTAAAGTTAAATTAGTAGATGATTAGATAATATCAAAATCAATACATAAATAAACACATGTGACATGCTTGGAATGTAAATGATGAACTTTTCCCTAAATTGCCAATCATGATTTTAAAGACATCAATAATCACCCTAACTTGAAGAACTAGGATTTTAGGTATAAGAATGACAACACATTATTTGTTGGCCTAAAAACCCGTCCAAATGATGCCGAAATTTTCTTGAAAACCCAATACACATTATACACTTACTAGTGAGATTAGGTATTCAAGAATGGGATAGGTGGTACACATTTATTATATATAAGAATGACATCACATGTATTTGTTAACCCTAGACCCTAATCTTATCCTAATATATACTTGTTTTCTCTTTGATCATAGAATGGATAGATCATGGATGTCCATTCGCAATCGCTGCACCCCATGTATTTTTTCTGAATATGTGAACTTTACTTTAAAATGTGAATGTGAACTTTACAATGTGAGCTTTAGAATTTGAATTACTTTACAATGTGAACTTTACAATTTGAATTACTTTACAATGTGAGCTTTACACTTTGAATTACTACTTTATAATGTGAACTTTACAATTTGAATGTGAATTTGTAGATGGCTAACCATTCTCCTGATGACCGTGTTGATGACTACCGTGAGGGTGAGGACATCAATGCGCCGCCTCACAATGTAAGTTTTAAAAATATATCATATATTTATATCTATATGTCCATTTATAGTTATATCTTGTAAATGTGAATTATTTTGTCAAATTTTAGGTTGATGATGCACAGGTACCATGTGCAGCACTTGAGGCACTTGATCAACAACACCAAAAAGTTGACAAGAGAAGGGGCATCACTATGATGAAGAAGTTAATTGCGCAAAAGGGCAATGGACCCAAACTTGTTGTGGATTTTGATAATGCAGGAAATGCATGTGGTGTGAATCACAATTTATTTATTTCATATCTTGGATATGTTACTCGTTGCCATTGCGGTTGTCGCTTAGATTCTTGGCATAACGTTTCTAAGGAGAAGAAAGATTTAATATGGAGGGATTTATGCGTGAGTTATTATTAATTTGCAATTCTATTTTGTAGATGACTAAATTTTTGGATACTAGTTAATAGCAATTCTATTTTGCAGAGTATATTTGAATTGGATGAAAAGTTGCATCGTAAATGCATGATGCAACACTGTGGGAGAGTCCTAAGGAACTATAGGACAAATCTCACCAGAGAATACATAAAAGAAGCCGACAAGAGGAAAAAGACAGCCACTGAACAGTGGAACTTCCTGGACAAAGAAGAATGAGACGCATTTGTCGCTTCAAGACAAACTCATGAATTCAAGGTATTAGGCGTCAGTCTCAATCTCATTAATTAATATATGTTGTATTCACTTATTCAAGATTAACATTTAGTGTTACTAACCAAATCATTAATGTGCATACTAACTAGGCCCTCAGTGATGCACAAAGATCAAGGTGTGCGATGAATGTGCACGACCACACAATGGGTCCAAGAGGATATGTAGGCGTTCGCCAAAGACTACAGGCTGAGGCTGCTGCTGCTCAGTCTGCTGCTACTCAGGAGTCCTCTACCATAGGTAGCACACCTCTGCCTCGCCATGATGTCTGGATAGCTGGGAGGCAAAATAAGAAGGGAGAATTAACTAAGGCCGCAACTGCTGAGGCGGTTGCAAAAATGGTAAAATACAACTCTTACAACAATCATTCGAATATTGATTATTTGTGTTGTTTACTTAAGTAAAATTTTTTGTTTTGGCGATTAGCGGGAGCTGCACGAGCTGAGGAAACAAGGAAAGTTCATCCCTGAGGGCACAAGGGATGAATTGACAGTTGCTCTGGGTAACCCAGAGCATCCTGGACGTGTTAGGGCTGCAGGCGCTGGTGTGGGCATCAAAGCTTTTTTTGGGCCATCCCAGCGCAAACATGTCCCAAAAGTGGGACTTTCACAAGAAGAGGTAACATATTTTTTCCTTGTAGATGTTACTGTAAAAGAGAATTCAAAAATTAGAATTTGACGTTTCTTTTATCCATGTATAGGTGGATATGCTATTTGACAGGAAACTCGAAGAAGCAATGCAAAAGTGGCAGGCATCTCAGACTGCCACTTACCAGACAATACCTACTGCATCCTCTACTCCTACTCCTACTGCAGAGGTTGGGAGTAATCCTGTAGACCCACCACCTAGCACATCCACTGTAAGTATTTTTATGACATAGTAACTAGTTTTTTAATTCAAGATGATACGTATATATGAAATTGTAGTCGTTTCAAAAAAGATGATATGTATATATGTATATAACATTCTTTACACAAAAATTTGTAGGGGTTGAAGCCATGCCGTCTAAAAAGTAAAGAATATGTCGTGGCAGAGGCGTCGGCTTACCCATCCCTACCAGGGGAAACGTGTCACGGGTCTCCAGTACCAGCTGGTTGGATTCGGGTGAGCCCGATACATATATTCCCCCAATTTCTAGAACTTCAACTGCCATATGCCCACCCAGATTGTGAAATGCTTGGTGAGGCAGTAGGCGGAGTGATATTGTGGGAAAAAGCGTATGTCTTATTTACTGAAAAGGTGTGGTAAATTTACATTACGTTCAATTGTTAGTGTGTGTATATGCTGGCAGTTGATCTGAAATTATTATATATATATACAGGTTAAAAAGAAGACACCCACATCATCTAGGCCTCCACTTCCACCTCCTGCATTACCTAGTTGGGTTCCACAGGACCTACCTATCCCGTTAGGTCCTAACTGTAGGGGTATGGCAATATGGTTAGGGGAACATGATATAAACTCCTCTATAACTGTTTCTTCTGATTCAGATTCTACAGGTCAGTCATACGAAACAAAACTATTTATACAAGATATTTTGGAGTTGTTTCAAAATGATTGGCTAAATACATATGTGATAGAGCTATGGATAAGGTGAGATATTATTTATACATCCATATACCTTGTGTATGAAATGGTGATCTGGTTTCTTATTTATTAATGCATGCGTAATTCATACATATTTTGCAGCTACTTAGACAACATATGTGCAGATTTTGGATTCGAACATGTAGGGTTTTTGATTCCATCCTTGATTAGTCTAGTAGCTAAAGACCCTACATCAGTTCAACAATACTGATGTGAGGCTTTTTCAATTTTTGATGTAAATAAGAAGACGGTGATAATAGCTCCATTCAATGTAGAGTAAGTTTACTTTGCTTATTATAATTTGGACTTAAGAAAATTACATTTTAGTGTGGATTTTGAGTTATTAATTTTTAAGTTTTTTCCCTCTAGTGGTAAGCATTGGGAGTTATTGGTTATTGCCCCCGAGACGTTCACTGTGTATTATCTAGATCCTAAGGGGAGTAAATTGAATGCAAGATTTGGACACAAAATGAAAATAGAAATATTTCGGTGAGAAATATTTCATTTTTCATATCCGTTAACATATGT
This sequence comes from Alisma plantago-aquatica, assembly GCA_963693085.1. Classification (NCBI taxonomy): domain Eukaryota; kingdom Viridiplantae; phylum Streptophyta; class Magnoliopsida; order Alismatales; family Alismataceae; genus Alisma; species Alisma plantago-aquatica. Next base: position 70,651,436 of record OY856411.1, on the reverse strand, counting down.
TATTACATTACTATTTAATTGCAATGTTCTGTGTTACATTAACATGTAGGGGTTTTGAGGAGTACAAAAAGGCTGGAGGAAAGGTCCCCACGAAAAAGAACTAGCAAATAATTTGGAAGAACGTGAAAGTAAGTTCCCTACTGTAATATATGTATATATTATTTATGTGAACAATGCTTAATTAGTTGTATTTTTTAATATTTTGTATGTTTGAATTTATAGTGTCCTACACAAGACAACGGATGGGCATGCAAATACTATGTCATGCGATATATGCACATGCTTGTCAAAAATGCCGCAATGGACATCGATTGTATTGCTGAGGTATTATATAGCCGACAAGAGATAATATGAAATATATCAATCTTATTTATAGCTCATTAATTATATATATATACATCATTCTCTTTACAGGTGTTTAAAATGGACCCCAGTACAGGAAAGGACTTACCAGATGTACATGAGCCCTATATGATGGGAGAATTAAATGAAGTAGTAGAAGAATGGGCAACAACCATACAATTAGTGGGGGCTTTAAAATATAATTGGGATCCTGATAGCGAATAATGACTAAACAATGATACTTTGTAAATGAATTTCTGAATTATAATATATGTGTGAATGTTTCTACATGTCTGGATGTTTCTACATGTGTTTGAGTGAAAATGAATGGAAGTGTTGGTTGCTATATGAAGTCTACATGTGTGAATGTGAATCAATGGAACTACAGATTGCTAGCATGTGTGAATGTTTATAAATGTGTGAAAATAAAATGGAACTGCATGTTGCATTGCTATATGCATGTGCTACTTTTTTATTGTTAATTTTGCAGGTTTGCGGCCTGTTGTCGGCTGATATCAATGGATGTCGTAAAACCTGCAGTTCATAACTGAACTGAACAGGTTTCTCATCCTGAGACCAGCCACAGCAGGTTTGCAGACTGACAGCAAAAAAAAATTAATAGGCGTCGGTTATTTGTAAATAACCGACACATAATGTTATAGTGTCGGTTTTTTACAAATAACCGACATCTATTTCGTGTGGCGCGAAGGGCTTGGTTGTCGGTTATTTGTAGATAACCGACACTGATGGTGCCCAACATGGCGCCCTTTCTGTGGCGCGAAGGGTTTGGTTGTCGGGTTCTTACCTAATAACCGACACCTATAGTCCCATGATGGCGCGTTTTCGGTGGCGCGCGAAGAGTTTGGGTGTTGGTTATGGAACCGACACCTAATGATTGGACTTTTAGTGTCGCCCACATAGGTGTCACTTAAAAACCGACACTAAAGGCTTTAAATAATCGACACTAAAGGTAGGTTCTGTAGTAGTGATTACTTGAGTAAATTAAAAGTGCAAACATTACATGACTTGAACAAACTAAAATTGCAAACATTACATGCCTTAAGTAAATTTAAAATATCAAACATTACATGACCGGACATCATATTACATTAGGAAAAGTGTGTCTATTATGACCCTTTCTGCCACACTTATGACAATGATATGTATATTGATTTGGATCAACATCCATAGTTGAAGGCCTTCTTTTTTTCTTTAGTCTTCCTGCGTGCCTTCGTTTCCTTGGGGGTAATAAGGGATAAATGCCTCTACTTTCATCAAAATGAGGCTAATACCTCTTATCAGGAATACCACGAAATTCAGTTTTGTATGCGTTTAAATAAGCTTCATTTGTGTAATATGGGCTCACAAGTGCATCTGTATCATAATTGATAGATATTGCAGCTACCCAAACACGAGCACATGGAAAATGCCATTGTTGTGGAAAACCACAACTGCATTCACTTACACCATTTGGACGCACGAAGACTTGAAATCGATGTCCGTTCATGTCATCAACAAGCCATTCATCATTGTTCACGCGGATGTTTACTGATAGTTGTCGTGCATCCTGTGATACATTAAAAAGCTTATCATGAAACCTAAAGTGCCATTTAAAACCCTTTTGTGCACGACCATATGTTTGATTACGCCTCTCCAACCACATTGTAACAGAGCGATAGTATGTGGCAACAATAAGTGCATGTATTGGTAAACCTCTAACACCTTTTAAGACTCCATTAAACCCTTCAACATGATTGCTAGTCAATGACCCACACATGTAGCCTATGTCATATGTGAGAGACTACTGTACTGGATTTTGGGCTATCAAATACTCCTTAGCCGCTGGTTCTATGGTTTCTCTATCAGCCATTAGATGATAAAATTCATGTGTATCATTTGTGGATCCCACCTTCCACAAAAGTTCTTTCAACTCATGTGACTTGAACTTTTGATGGAAGTTCTCACGAAGATGTCGAAGACAATAACAATGTTGAGCCCAGTTAAATTTTGACCTAAGTGCTGGAAAAATTTCACTCATTCGATCAAAAATAATATACAGATATGTACGACTAATCGGCCTTTTTCTCACATCTAGAAATGAACGCGAGACAAAGGAAGGAATCAAGCTTTAAATTTATAACCTGAAACCTTCTAGGCCCCCGCAACTTTATTACGAGGTCGAAGTAGATATACAGGGTCGAACACAGGGATGTGGTGATGTTTAGGACGCCACAGATCTTGTTCTTTAGTCAGATAAGCCAAGATGATAGTCAATAAAGGTAATTGCTAGAACTAGTCTAGAGGGTTGTCACAATATAAAAAAATAAAGAAAAAAAAACAGAGCTCGTGATTCTACTAATCAGAGAAAGAGAGTTCTTGGCTATGTAACCACAAACGGGGTAGTCTATGCACTCGTTCTCGGGCGTAGACAACAATTGAACACCCAAGCAAGCATCTAGTATGCACGGTGGCATCTATCATGTGGGGTCGTCCCACTCGCTCTCGTGATGCGTGACTAAAACCATCAACAATATATCAATGACTCTCTCTCGAGGAATGACATATCAACACCTCGGAATACACTAAGTTCCCTCTCGGGTCTTAGGATATTCCGGGGTGTTAGGAACAAAATACCTTGGATCGTCCTCCTCTCGGGTACAGATCCAAACTATCATCTCTTATCTATTCCTACAAAGGATCTCTCGATACAGGCAAAAACAGCAGTTCAAGCAAGTAAGAGATCAACCAAACTAGCAATCATAACTTAGAAAGAGAAAATAGAACATGCAACATACTAGATATGATATGAATCTACTTGCTTAAGGAAAAAGTACATATACATGCCCAGATCGGGCTACATAGCTAAGAAGGAGCTAACTAGCCATAGACAAGCATAGCTCGCACGGAACAAAGATGGATGAACATTGTTTGTACAAGAAACAAAGGAATGCAGTAGAATGAAAGAGAAGAGGGAAGAGATATAACCTGTAGAGGAGAGGTGCCTCTTGCTCCTCGGCCTCTGTGCAGGCCGGATCTTGGCCCTTGGGTCTTCTCTTCATCCCTCTGGACTCCTCGGCTCTCTCTCTAGACCGTATCGGGCAACCGTATCGGGCAATAGACTTTTGGGGAACTCGACACACTAGCTCCTTGGTCTAGGCACTAGCTCTTACAGGGTCCTCCCTCTGGCTCTCCTCCTCTTTGTAGGTTGACAACTGCTATTTATAGGCAGCGAGTTGATGGGAGTTGTAGCTTTTATTGGTCCACGTGTCCTTCATCCGTGGCTTCGATCTTGAGGCATCAGGTGGGCCAATATGAATGTCGCTTGACGACCGTGTCGAGCAGGGGGAGTGTCGGGCAGCTGTTTCGGGCAGGCTGTATCGGGCAGACCGTATCGGGCAAACCGTATTGGGCAGGCCGTATCGGGCAGCCATATCGGCTAGACCATATCGGGCAACCATATCGGCCAGACCATATCGAGCAGCTGTTGGAATTCTGTCTTTTCAGGTTCGGTACTTGAGAGTCCCAAAATTGGCTAGTTGCGGTGCCTGCAAGTCAAAAATTTGCTAAATAGCTACATTATTGGCTATTCTAACTACATTATCTAAATGAGAGACAGAAAGCATAAAAAATGAGCAAAAGAGTGCATATTAGGACCAAAGTGGCACAAAACTATAGATAAAATGCATAGAGAATATGCACTAATTTGGGTGTTATCAACTACCCCAAGCTTAAAACTTGCTTGTCCTCAAGCAAGACTATGCTTAAAGAACAAAAAGATAACATCCAAATTAAGCTTGGAAATAGATGCTAAGGTTCATAAAAAATAGTTTAAAACATCTATTCTCCTGATCCATGACATTTCATAGCAAACCCCCACCAATCATGCACAATCCTGCCAAAGCAAGATCAAAGAGTGACCAAGCGAGATTAAGCGAATTCACTATAGCCTGCCGATACTCATGAGGGTTTGAATCATAATTATTAAACTTGAAAGAATTGACACATAGGTGATCATGCAGGTGATGAGTAATGAGCCATTACCATGAATCCATGCAAACCAATCAGGAATACCATGCCTCTCACTTATTCATGTCCTAAGAAATAAAGCAAAAAGACTCTAATGACTTATGAGGATCCCTATCTGCGTCAGGTTGGTCCATGTAACGAGAAACATTCCCTACAGTCCGAACTAGTTGGTCCAAAGCAGTGAGATGAACTCCTCGTACTGTGCTCGAACCAACCCTGCTACTGAGATGATCTCATTGGTCACCTAGGGTTCCTAATGACTCTCTAACGAGCTTTTAGAATGATACTACCAGGCACGACATACCCGCATTCGTGAGCACAGTCATACACTGGCTGGGCATCATCCTCAACTCTCCTAAAAGAGGAAACAAACACTCATTTATTGTTCACACTCAGGATTTTATCATCTAAATTCTATTTGTAGGCTTGGGTGAGAACTATATAGATATTTTTGGGATTTTGTGGGCGGCCAAGCCTCTTTTGCACATTTTTATATTTTTCATCTTTTTGACTCAATCTAATGTGAGAAGGCACATAGTCCATCAAGGAAAAACATTTTATCTTGACTATAGATAAAAACTCATCATGATCCGCTTGACACCTATGTGAAAAGTTGCAATTATGATTCAAGGATCCTTAAAATAGAGGCAAGCTTGTGAAATTCGCAGCTAGGAGACTTTAATCGTGATTTAGCTCATTCCAACGGTTCTTTACCATGGATTTGCCATTCACGACATAGATCAAGGGAATTTAGCTTTAAGCAATGAAAAGGGACATAACCTTGGATTTATTTCCAAACTCAAGGAAAGAGTCAAAGAGCAAGTCAAACAAAAGGTCAAGCAATTTTTAAGATGAAAATTGTGCAATTAGACATAAAGTCAAGCATTCATCTATTAGATTCGCACCACACAGCCATAATTTGCAAAGCTAAAAAGCTGATTTTTTTTGAAAATTTAAAACTAAACGCAGGAAGTGAACATGAATGCAAGAAGGGTGAAGAGAAAGAAGGGCGAAGCCTACCACCCCAAGCTTAAAATTTTTGCTCGTCCTCGAGCAAGACTTAAACTTGAGATAGTGAGGCAGGAATGCATGATTTTAACGGCAGTTATTTAAGTTCTAAAGATGATGCATGGGTGCAAGGATATAAAAATAGTTAGAAGAAAGAAACTAACTAACAAGAACATGAAAAACAAAATTTATTGTAATAAAAGGGTGGGAGGGTGGGTAAGAGAAAAGGGGGTGGCTGCCCCATGATACCGACACTGGGATCCCAAATCCTAAGTTTTGGGACCAGTGTCACCTGTGTCTTGCCAACGGGTTCCTCCACATAATATGAGTAGAATAGGCGGATGTGTTGGCCCTGCCGAGTCCAAAGAAGAAAAGTGAAATCCGGCGACTCGGTGAAGTCATCTTTGTACTGGAAGTGGCTTGAACTGCACTGGGATGAATTCTTCGGCATATCATCCTCAGGGTACCTTTCATTATATGAATCTGAAAATGAAGGTCCTGGGATGTCGACACAGGATGAGATGGATGAGAGAGGTTGGATGTCATCTTGAGGACTCATATCTTCTCTCTCCATCTCTACACTTGAGGTTGGATGCTCAGATAGATCTTCATGTACAGTTTGAGTCATCCAATCATCTTCTGTGCAAGAAGTACCCCCTGAAGAATCTGTTTGTACCACCCCAAGCTTGTCACCTGGCGTGGAGTCAGGGGTGTCTTCATGCTCAGTAGCCATGTTGTAGTGAACCGTCCATCCTGCCCCCTTGACGTCCACCCTACCTTGTAAAGGTAAGGGTGTAAATGGTGGCTCGTGCTGCTCCAACTCGTCGTCATCAATATACTCATTGTTCCATGTCGCGTAGCTATCGTCGTCGTCAAACAAATTGTTCCAAACCATGGTTGGCGTACTGCTCAAAGCGAAATGACAAGTCTCAATATGAGAAATGTCACTCTGGTCTGGTTCAATATCTGACTCTGGTTCCTCAAACCAACTTTCTGGTTGTGAGGTCGATTGGCTTTTTGAGTCTTCATCATCGTCATCATAAACCCATTCATGTCTATGACTCATTTCTTCCATTGGTTCATCAGTTGGGTCATCTGGATAGAATGAAGGGCTTCCCCTAGTGGGTTGGTCTTCACAAAAAAATCCTGGTGAATCCAGTTGATGGTATGAATAGGATGATGGCGCATACTCCACTTCAGACCCAATGGAATGGTCTTGATGACTAACGTCTTTATTATCTTGTGATGGCAGTTGTAACTGAATTGTAACCAAATCGATGAGCTCTTGGAGCCTCCCACCTTGTTCAACATCTTTATCATGAAGTTGTTGTACTTGAGCAGGAATGCTTTCGAGATCCTTCGATTATGTCATGCACATATAAGGGGAACCTGCTGTATCAAACTGATGCTTTAGGATTAATTCTTGTTCAACAGTTTAAAGTATACTACTACTGCGGTCTGCAGCCTCGGTGGCTACTTTGAGATGATGCTCCTGCTTGTCTAATAGTTGCTGGAGCGGATCGATGTTTTCTTGGAGATGAGGAACTAGGGAGGTGAGTGCCTTGACACTTTCTCTAGCTAATTCCACTACCTTAATCAGTTCTTGATCCCATGATAGCACATGAGTCGATGGTTGACTGGCAGTCTCCTTTGTTGGAATTTCAACATATGACGACGGTGGAGGTGAGTATAACTCGACTAGTTGCAGAGCACGACCTTAAATTATTTTCCAACAGTCGGAACTGTAGAAAAACTCGGGAGGACAGGTGGACAGGTTGACTTGTCTTGCAGAAGCAAGATCCATGGCTGAAAAAGGTATGAGAAAAAGAAAAGTGATTTAGTATATATGAAAAAGTATGTGTAAAGCAAGAGGAAAACTATGCATGTATATACATACTTATAGTGACAGAACAAAAATCTACTAGGCGTGTAAACGTGGAAAACCACATCCCCGACAACAGCGCCAAAAGTTGATCGGCCTTTTTCTCGCGTTCGGAAATGAACGCAAGATAAAGGAAGGAATCAAGCTTTAAATTCATAACCCAAAACCTTCTAGGCCCCCACAACTTTATTACGGGGTCGAAGTAGATATACGGGGTCGAACACAGGGACATGGTGACGTTTAGGACACCACAGATCTCGTTCTTTAGTCAGATTAGCCAAGATGATAGTTGATAAAAGTAATTGCTAGAACTAGTCTAGAGGGTTTTCACAATATAAAACAAAACAAAGAAAACAAAACAAAACAAAACAGAGCTCGTGATTCTACTAATCAGAGAAAGAGAGTTCCTGGCTATGTAACCACAAATGGGGTAGTCTATGCACTCGTTCTCAGTCATAGACAACCCTTGAACACCCAAGAAAGCATCTAGTATGCACGGTGGCATCTATCATGTGGGGTCGTCCCACTTGCTCTCACGATGCTTGACTAAAACCATCAACAATATGCCAATGACCCTCTCTCGAGGAATGACATATCAACACCTCAGAATACACTAAGTTCCCTCTCGGGTCTTAGGATATTCCGGGGTGTTAGGAACAAAATACCTTGGATCGTCCTCCTCTCGGGTACAGATCCAAACTATCATCTCTTAGCTATTCCTACAAAGGATCTCTCGATACAGGCAAAAACAACAGTTCAAGCAAGTAAGAGATCAACCAAACTAGCAATCATAACTTAGAAAGAGAAAATAGAACATGCGACATACTAGATATGATATGAATCTACTTGCTTAAGGCAAAAGTACATATACATGCCCAGATCGGGCTACATAGCCAAGAAGGAGCTAACTAGCCATAGACAAGCATAGCTCGCACGGAACAAAGATGGATGAACATTGTTTGTACAAGAAATAAAGGAATGTAGTAGAATGAAAGAGAAGAGGGAAGAGATATAGCTCGTAGAGGAGAAGTGGCTCTCGCTCCTCGGCCTCTGTGCAGGCCGGATCTTGGCCCTTGGGTCTTCTCTTCGTTCCTCTGGACTCATCGACTCTCTCTCTCTAGACCGTATCAGGCAGACTGTATCAGGCAACCATATCGGGCAATAGACTTTTAGGGAACTCAACACCCTAGCTCCTTGGTCTAGGCACTAGCTCTTGTAGGGTCCTCCCTCCGACTCTCCTCCTCTTTGTAGGTTGGCAGCTGCTATTTGTAGGCAGTGAGTTGATGGGAGTTGTAGCTTTTATTGGTCCACGTGTCCTTCATCCGTGGCTTCGATCTTGAGGCATCAGATGGGCCAATATGACTGTCGCCCAACGACCGTGTCGGGCAGCTGTATCGGGCAGGCCGTATCGGGCAGCCATGTCGAGCAGGCCGTATCGGGCAGACCGTATCGGGCACCCATATCAGGAAGGTCGTATCGGGCAGCCATATCGGCCATACCATATCGGGCAGCCGTATCGGCCAGACCATATCGGGCAGCCGTTGGAATTCTTGTCTTTTCAGGTTCAGTACTTGAGAGTCCCAAAATTGGCTAGTTGCGGTGCCTGCAAGTCAAAAATTGGCTAATTAGATACATTATTGTCTATTCTAACTACATTATCTAAGTGAGAGACAGAAAGCATAAAACATGAGCAAAAGAGTGCATATTAGGACCAAAGTGGCACAAAACTATAGATAAAATGCATAGAGAATATGCACTAATTTGGGTGTTATCAACGACATGGAATGATAGGAATACAAGTTTATAGAGAACCAAAGAACCACTCCCATGAGTCCATATTTTCTGCCTCGACAACAACAAAAGCAACTGGAAATAGACCATTATCAACATCTATGCCCATGCAATGAGAAGTGTGCCAAAATATTTTCCTGTTAGAAATGAGCCATCAGTAGTAAGAACATGCCTGCAATAGGCCCGACCCCTCACAGCTGGACCAAATGCCTAGAACACCCGCTTGAATCTATGAGTGCTTTCAGTTTGAAGGGTATAATCATACACAAGGTGGGAATATATAGTTCTTGGAATAAATTGTGACAGAGAAATCAGGAACGACAACAAAGTATGATATGATGATTCCCAGTCTCCAAATATTTTACAGACAACTGTCCTCCTCGCTAGAAATGCCTTCTTGTAAGATATATGGAGCCTTAGTTCAGCATTCACCTTGTCACGAATTTCTCGTGTGGACATATCTAATCTTGATACTAGGATTGGCATTATCATACGAGCAATATAAGATGATGTGACTTGGTGATGGTCCTCATTCAGAATAGTTAGTTGATAATTGTGGCTTGTACAATAACGTTTTACCTTCCACATGCCACCTGCTCTTTTGGACTGGCAAGAGGTCAAACTCTAAGGACATCGATGGTCATGGATACAAACAAATTTAAGATGATGATTATTTGAGCGTTGTGTCCGATATTGGACATTCTTTTGTACCGACCATTTTTGGATCGTCTCAACCATTACAACTTTGGATGCAAACAAAGCACCCTCATATATTTCAGTGCTGGAAGGGTTGTAATTGAGATGAAAATCTTGATGAAATCTTCCATCCATTGTTCATCTTGAAAAGCTTCATAGTTGGTATCAATGTGTTCATGTTGGGGCCATTCTTTATCAAATATAGATGGAATGGAACTCAATGTTGTATTAGAGTCAGGGAATGGATGTCCATGCTCATCATCAGTTTCAGTCAATGACTCATCATCATGATCACTATTATTATCACCTTCCTGATCACTATCATTATCACCTTCATGATCACTATTATCATCACCTTCTTGTTCACCCTCCTCAACCTCAACACCAATATTCTCAATAGTAGGATTTTGAGAGAATTCAGGTGGTTGATTCCATTCAACAGTTACATTACTACTACATGGTTGGGATTCAAATTTATTCAACAAACTAATGAAACTAGATTGTTGGTAGAAAGATGTTTTTTTAAGAAACACATCAATATAGGCATCAGATGAAAGTGCGAACAAGGTTCTATATGCATCATCAACTTGTATGAGCATGTGATCTTCTCCAGGGAAATGATAGGATATATTGATAGAGAAGTGGTTGGGGTTGATGTCAAGTATTGTATGGATATATGATTTTAGTTCAGATAGGGTATTGATAAGTGAAATACTTATGGGTCTAACAGATCAACTAGAATAAGACCCATCTGAGAAAAATTGACCATTATATCGAAGCTTGACTATTCAAGAATGCGAACTAGATGCCATGTTCCTATCATTGTAAAATAGTAATTCAGATTTTAGAACAATAATTTAACTTTGGAACAATAATTAACATGAATTAATATTTTATAGCATGAATTAATATTTTATAGCATGAATTAATTTTTTTAAACATTGACATCAATTTTAGAAGAGTAGTTAAGATTTTATAACAATAATTTTGAATTTGGAAATAAATTTGAAACAATATTTTTTCTATAACATTAACATTCTAGAACAATAATTTTGGAATTTAGAACAATAATTTTGGAATTTAGAACAATAATTTTTTGAACAATAATTAACCTTCAAGTGTCATTTTCTATAACATTATTTTAGTAATGTGGAATCAACTAGTAGCAATACAATTATTTTGTTTTTAATATTGCATAATAATTTTAGGTACAAATGTTTGAATCTAAAAATATTGTAGAAAAAGTACCTCAAATGGCAAGATCTCAAAACCCAAGAACAGAAAGAAGAGAAAGAATCCTGGCCAGACAGTGAAGCAATATAAATCTGAGCAGCGAAGTAATAGAAGAATAGCTTCAAGATCGCCCGGAATTAGCTCCAAGATTGCCCAAAATCAGCTCCAAGCAATAGAAATCTGAGCACACCACTCCAGAGCAATGGAAGTAGAGAAGAAGTTGAAGAAATGGATGAATAGTGTGGGTTTGGGGGGTGATCTTGTCTCCTTTATATAGGAGACCAATGCGTCCCCAACGGGGAAGCATCCCCCCCGCCTCGTGGCAGCGGGCGCGGCCCGCAACGACTAATTTTCAATGGTCGGGGGAGCAATGCGTCCCCAGCCGGGACACATTGCCCCAACTAGCTATTGAGACGTCTCAGGACGGGACGCATTGGTCGCACCAAAGGGCAATGCATCCCAATTCAGGACGCATTGATCACTCACAGAGCAATGCATCCTGGTCCGGGACGTATTGTCCCTGTGGGCCAATGCGTCTTAGTCTGGGATGCATTGCCTGGCAAGAGAGCAATACATCTCCACAGGGGACACATTGCCCCTAAAATGTGCCATTTTGTGAATTTAGTTTTAGAATGTGCTATTATGGGAATTAAAATGGCCAAACGTGCCATTTTAGTTTTTTTGCCGATAAAAAACTACCAAGCACGTTTTCACCCGAGTACAACAGTTTGAATCAATGGTGATGAACGTGCTAAGTGGTGGGCAATTGTATGACGCGTGAGTTGGAGCAAATAAAAAAGGTGAGAAAAGCAGAAAATTTGTGAGAAGAGAGAGGAACACGGAGAACGCAGCAAATTTGAATTGCTACATTGTGATTGGCTGGAGTATCATTTTTAAGAATAAAATAAAACATTTGTAACTAACTAAAAGGATTCATTCTTTTTATAGTAGCATAGATGCATTATGTCTTGCTACATCTGCTACAACAACAGTGTTAAAATTAAATATTATATGCTCATTGTAAACGTTTGGAGTATTACTAACATAGACACGATATACGCTATGTTCACCATCGATACATGGAAGAAATGAGCCTTTGAATCTTTGAAGGAAGACAACCTCATCCTAGTCTTTTTGGGGTTATGTTTTACATAAAATACATGGATAGATCTATATGTGTTTCTGTAGTTTTCTTAAGACCAAGTGAAAAATATAAAAAGATGTAAAAAGATGGATTTGCCCCCTAATTTTTTAGCGAGGGAAGAAAAAACACGGATAAATGTTTGAATCAATGGAAAAAATTTCTAAAATTTGACTCTTGTCAAGGACGGACAAGCAAGACAACCGTGGTTGAGGATTGAATAAGGTGATCTTGTTAAGGCTTTGGAAGGTATTATGTGCCCTTGTGTCGCCCTATGATAGTCTGTGTTACACATGTTTTTGGGTTCAGAAAAAATATATCATTCTAGGCTTGGGCTAAAAGGAAAAATGATAAAAAAAGAACAAGAACAATTGACATCAAAAGGATACAATTATAATTTAACATTTAAAATGGTTAAAACTGAACTAGCGGGTTAGGAGTTCTAACATACCTAAAGGTTTGATTTTGCACCTCACATATAACACAACCTCTCGACATGTTTGAATTGTTGTTTCAGAAGAAGTATATTCTAGATGTAAAAGAGACTAAAAGTCGGATTTGTTGTTCATTATTTTAGTAGGGGCATCCTACTCCTCCCATAAAAATACATGTGTCTCTGCCCATTGAATGGTAGGGTTGGGATTTTATTCGTATAACATATGGCAATATCTGAAAATAAGGACAAAGATTTTGTTTTGCAAGGATTAGAATCTGAAAATGGTGTTTATCTTTCTAATATTTCTTTGCTTGAAATAGGAAATGCATCCTTGCTTGCTAAAATCAATGTGACTGAATCTTGTTCTAGTAGAGAGAGTAATGTTGCTGCTCTTCATATTGATAGAGATTCTTATTTAACTAAAGCTCTTTGCTTAGAAAATGATCTTTTGCATGCTATTGATAATATCAATAATTTGTATTCTACTATTTCTTCTCTTATGCATGATAATGATAATTTGAGATCTTCTTTGCAAAGATTCTTAGTTGGTAAAAAGAATCTCAATGACATCCTACACCATACTACTAAACAAATTGGTAGACATGGTTTAGGATATGATAGTAGTCAAAGGAACAACAAAGGTAAAGGAACTCCAATATTCCATGGAGAATCTTCTAGTTCCAAGACTATGGGCACATGCAACTATTGCAATGATATTGACCATTATTCTACCTTTTGTCCGTTTAGGAAAGCACCCAAGAGAAATAGGACTTGGGTTGCTAAGATAACCCCTCCAGACCCAAAAATATGATTGGGTACCATTTCATCTTTCTTCTAGTAGGTACTTGCAAATGGATTGACTTGAGCTATTGAATTGCAAATTGACTTCTCAATCCACATGAAAGAAGAAAGGTGAGATGTGTAGAGGGTGACAACAAGTGGGAAAAGGAATGGTAAGAATAAAGATAAAGGTTCTCTTGGTTATAACCATTTCTAACTTGTTTTTGTCAAGTTAGTGTGCACTATGCATGTGGTTTTTGAGTCAAAAGTGGTATTTTGTGATTCTCTTCACACTCTTGCACAAAAACTATTTATAATGCTTTCATAGTGCATTACTAACTTGCTTACACATGTTTAGATATGGTTTGTATTTTTAGCATGCCTCTAAATATGTTTTTATGAAATATATGTGCTTTTTAACAACAACTCTGTAGGTTGAGTTTGTCCTGATTGAAACTTGATCGATAGGCACCAATGGGTGTTGCCAACAGCTGTCATCGGTCGAGTTGTCAATACACAGAACTCGACCAATAACACTGTGAACAGAATATACATTTGTCTTATTGAATGAGAATTTCCCTCTCAACTAGATTTTCTCAACCAATAGCCTTATTCTTTGGCACTGATGAATCCTCCAAATTCATCCTCACAGTCGCCATTTCTAGGAATTTTGTGCCTCATATCGACTGATCCATCCTTGTTTTGGCTGACTCTGAGTGTCACCTCAGTTTCATGAAAATAATGCTCTAATAGCTATAATTTCCAGTTTATTTGATCTTATCCTACTTTACTCACTTACCTTCTTCTCTACAGATCATTCTCATCCATCCGATAACATATCTACATCTCCTCGTGGTTTTTCCATCCAACCACTTTTATCCTTCATACAGTATCAAGACCGCATGAGGCCACACAGTCTCAAGACCGTGTGAAGCCTCACGGTCTCAAGACTGTGTGAAGCCTCACGGTCTCAAGACCGTTTGGACGCCGAGGCACAAGACCGGTTGGCAAGAGATCGTTTAGACGGGCAGATCAACGAAAGATCATTTGGATGAAGAGACTGCAAGGCAAGATCGATCAGAGCAAGACCGTTTGGAGTGGAGACCGTTTGGGAGCCAAGATCATTTGGAGGCCAAGACCATTTGGAAATGAAGACCGGTTGGAGTAGAGACCGTTTGGAGCCAAGACTGGTTGGAAGTTAAGACCGTTTGGACCCAAGACCATTTGGAAATGAAGACTATTTGGAGATAAGACCGTTTGGACCCAAGACCGTTTGGAAATGAAAACCGTTTGGATACCGAAGACTGTTTGCAGCCAAGACCAGTTGGAAGCCAAGACCGTTTGGACCCAAGACCGTTTGGAGACAAGACCGTTTGGACCCAAGATCATTTGGAGTATTCTCACATCAAAAATGTGAAGACCCCATCCAAGCCTATAAATAAGACCAGCAAGGTCCTCATTTTGGCATCAATCTGGGAGGCCGCAAGGCTGCTCCATTGCTACCTCATCTCCACCAAGCTCTTCCTGGCCCTACTCGTACGTCTCCGGAGGTGCACACTAAGATCAAGGCAGCAAGAGACGGACTTCATCGACCAAGTCGAAGCAGTCCCGAAGACTGGGGCGATCTACATCGGGTTGTCGCAGATCTACTCTTCTACTCTGACGATGCTTGTTCTATCTTTCTTCTCTGTCTTTATTGCTCCCTCTATGACGAGTGAGTATTGTAATTCACTGGGGCGCTGGGGCTAGCCCTGCTACCCATGCTTTATAATCTGTACCTAAATATGTTATCTTTCTGATTCAATGCTAATCGTTTCATTACATGCTTGAATGTTGGATGCTTTCTTGCATGATCTATTGTCTTTTGTTGTGGATTGTCTACATCTACTCTTAAGACTCGATTACCGATTTAGCGTTGGTTCTTGATGTGTGTATCCACCACACATCTATTTTGGTATCTAGGAATGCTTTTCAAGGAGTGGAGTAAGCTCACCTCCATCGTTGTACTTTCATACTATGAAATGGAATCAATTGATGTATGAAAGTACAATCATGATAGGTCGAGGAACACACTTTGTGAAGGGATTGATGCAAAGTAAGTGACCATTTGTTCGGGGATGGCTGGCATTGCAACACTCCCACATTTCTCGTAGCTATGTCCTCGAAAGAGGGATAGTCTATAAGGATACTAATCGAATTGATAATATCGCTCGCTTGTTAGTTTTCCGATGCACGTTTTACAAGGTTAAGTAAGATCTCCATTCAGAGAGAACATATCTCCATTGACATGTAGATATGTACCTAATGGGAGCTACTCAACTTGTGAAGGATGTGTGCAATGCTTCTTGTCCGAGAGGGCATCAACATTGCATAACATCCATGTATCTTACTTGCATGTCTTGCTATGTTGGTACAGGTACAATGCATGTGTAGTGGTGGTGAATATCTGCATCACCCCAGTGATCATCATCATATGATAATCTTAGATTTCAAACTTTAACTAGATTTCATACTTGCCTTTACTTTTGCATGTTCTCACTAGTACAGAAATGGGTTATAACGTCACTACCTGTAGGGTCGATTTTTCCAAATAACCGACCTTATATGTCTAAAAAAAATGCGGGCACCACTTAAGACCTCTTGGGTCGGTTTTCATAAAAAAACCGACCTTGTAGTGTAACTCTATAGGTTCAGTTTTCCAAATAACCGACCTTATATGTCTATAAAAAATGCAGGCACCACTTAAGACCTCTTGGGTTGCTTTTCTTACAATAACCGACCTTGTAGTTTATCTCTATAGGGTCGGTTTTCCAAATAACCGACCTTATTTGTCTATAAAAAATGTGGGCACCACTTAAGATCTCTTGGGTCGCTTTTCTTAAAATAACTGACCTTGTAGTGCATCTCTATAGGGTCAGTTTTTATAAAATAAGTGACTTTATAGACAATTGGATTAGAAAGTCAATTACAGTTTCCCGCGGAAAAAATTTGCTTGATTTTGGCTTCACGCCTCAATCTATAGGGTTGGTTTTTCCAAATAACCGACCTTATATGTCTACAAAAAACGCGGGTAATTAGACATCTTGAATCCAGTTTGCCTTCACACACGTATAAGCACCTCTAGGGTCGATTTTTCCCTTATAACCGACCCTAAAGGGATCCTCGGTCGACAAATTCGTCGACCGAATAAGAGCAAGATTTCATGTGTATAAGAACCTCTAGGGTCGGTTATTCCATTATAACCGACCCTAAAGGGCTCCTCGGTCAACAATATTGTCGACCGATATCAATTTTGGATCCAGTTTAGTTCAGCACCTCTAATGTCAGTTTTTTACTTTTAACCGACCCTAAAAGGCACCTCAGTCGACAAATTCGTCGACCGAATAAGAGCCAAATTTAACGTGTATAAGCACCTATAGTGTCAGTGTTTTGCTTATAACTGACCCTAAAGGCTCCTCGGTCGACAAATTCGTCGACCGAATAAGAGCCAGATTTCACGTGTATAAGCACCTCTAAGGTCGATTTTTTTCCTTATAACCGACCCTAGAGCTCTTTCCGTCGACGAATTTGTTGACTGATAACCCCTCGGTCGACAAATTCGTCGACCGAGAAGGAGCCAGATTTCACGTGTATAAGCACCTGTAGGGTCGGTTTTTTCCTTATAACCGATCTTAAAGGGCATGTCGGTCGACAATATTGTCGACCGACACAAATTTTGGTTCCAGTTTAGTTCACGCATGTATAAGCATCTTTAGCATTGGTTTTTTACTTTTAACCGACCCTAGAGCTCTTCTCGGTCGACGCATTTGTCGACCGATAAGCTCTCAGTCGACAAATTGTCGATCGAGAAGGAGCCCGGTTTCACGTGTATAAGCACCTCTAGGGTCGGTTTTTCCTTATAACCGACCCTAAAGGGCTCCTCGATCGACAATATTGTCGACCGACATAAATTTTGGATCGAGTTTAGTACTTTTCAAAACGTTATAAAGCATTGGGATCTCAATCTTTTGTCTCATTGTTGGGAATTCACATCCCTCAATACCGCCATCATCACATTTGCTGGATCTGGGTATTCAAACCCTTAGTTCATCACTTATCAGGTAACTATTACCTTCAGGTCATCTGACCAAGGTATTTAGGATACTTGTTACACAAGCATCTCAATTTCATATCAACCATATCAATTTCATATCAACATCATACAATACAAAAATAACATCACTATTCCCTCATTAGGGTTAGAGTTTCCCATCTTTATCAATTAGGGTTTCACATATCATCATCCCATATTGAAGTTTCACATAACATTATCCTATATTAGGGTTTTTACACAACATCACCCTATATTAGGGTTTCACATAACATCATCCCATATTAGGGTTTCACATAACATCATCCCATATCAGGGTTTCACATAACATTATCCCATATTAGGGTTTCATACGACATCACCATATATTAGGGTTTCACATAACATCATTATTAGGGTTGTGTAAGCACCTTAGAGCTCCCTCGGTCGACGAATTTGTCGACCGATAACCTCTCAGTCGACAAATTCGTCGACTGAGGAAGAGCCAGATTTCACGTGTATAAGCGCCTCTAGGGTCGGTTTTTTCTTTATAACCGACCCTAAAGCGCTCCTCGGTCGACAATATTGTCGGCCGACATGAATTTTCGATCCAGTTTAGTTCACGCATCCTCGGTCGACGAATTTGTCGACCGATAACCATTCGGTCGACAAATTCGTCGATCGAGAAGGAGCCAGATTTCACCTCTGGCTCCTTCTCGGTTGACAATTTTGTCGACCAATAGTTATCGGTCGACAAATTCGTCGATCGAAAGGAGCTAGATTTCCTTCGTAGAAGCACCTCTAGGGTCGGTTTTTTCTTTATAACCGACCCTAAAGTCCTCCTCGGTCGACAATATTGTCGACTGAGATAAACTTAGGATCCAATTTAGTTTTTCACACATGTATAAGCACCTCTAGGGTCGGTTATAAGGAAAAAAACTGACCCTAGAGGTTCTTATACGAAGGAAATCTTGCTCCTTCTCAGTCGACAAATTTGTCGACTGATAACCACTCGGTCGACAAATCGTCGACCAAAAGGAGCCAGATTTCCTTCATATAAGCACTTGTAGCGTCGGATATTCCTTAAAACCGACCCTAGAGGTCTCTTCGGTCGACAATATTGTCGACCGGTAACCATTCGGTCGATAAATTCGTCAACCGAGAATGTGTTTGAGTGTTTTTAAACAACCAGACACGGGCACCATTTATCTTTAGCGTCGGTTTTTTGATGTTAACCGATGCTACATGTCTTTCTCTCAGTGAAAAAGCCGAAACCTAGTCTTTCTTCCTCCCGCGAAACCCTTTTCTGTTCTATTCTTTCTCTCCCACGGCGCCGCAAAGCCTTACTTTTTCCTGTGTCATTCAGCTGCGAATGCCTTGCCTCCTCTCCGTGAAGCAGTTGCTGTGAAGCCGTGCCACCTTCTCCGCGCCGCCAAGAGGATCGTTGTGTCCGTACGTGAAGAGGTTGCCACCTCTCTGCACCGCCAAAGCTTTGCTTCCTCTCTGCGAAAAGAGCTCGTCGTCGCCGCCTCTCCACTCTTCCACGAAGGTCGCCACCTCTCCGTGAAGGTCGTTTCATCCTCCACGAAGGTCGCCGCCTCTCCGTGAAGGTCATCTCATCCTCCACGAAGGTTGCCGCCATTTCCAAGTAAGTTCGCCATTTCCTTCGTTCCTTTGTTCCTGCCTTCCTTCATTCCCGCCCGCCGCCATTGCAGCGTCCAGGTCCATCTCGGTCGACAATTAGTCGACCGAGAGCCCACCTGCGCGCAGCGTCCAGGTCCACTCTCGATCGACGAATTCGTCGACCGAGAGTGGACCTGGACGCTGCGCGCAGGTGGGCACTCGGTCGACTAATTGTCGACCGAGAGTGGACCTGCTCCTAATTTATGTGGGAGATATGAATGTTTTAATCATATTTGTTGTAATGTTCACAAATAGTTCTGAATATTATAATGATTTCAATCTTTGGACTGTTGGAAACGGCCTTACTTTGCTAATTTGTACAAGTATTTTCCATTTTATATGATTTGATAACCCAATAATAAAAACATGTCTTTTTTCATATGTAATCATTATATAAATTCTAGAAATTAATACTAGATTAGACATGTGTACTCCTAGATTGACACTTTAGGGTTGATGCATGATGTTTAACTTAATATATAAATATGAAAATAATGCATTTATATATTAACTTAGAAACCCGTTCAAAATTTACTCATTAGGAGTAAACTTTGGATAGTCCCCGGTTTGGGACTGTTTTTGGATATTTAATCTCATTTAGGATGTACCTGTATAATGTATGTTTAGTTTTGTAGAAAATTTCAGTAGGATTTCTTTATTTGTTCTCTGGGTACACATGTGAGTGGTTATTTGCCATTTACATTGGTGTACTTGGAGAACTTAGGGGAAATGCTTCTAAAATTTTCTTCAAAACTAAACATACATTATACAGTTACTAGTGAGATTAAATATTCAAAAATGGGATAGGTGGTACACTTTAGTATATAAGTAATTAACTTCCTATCAATAAAAACTTATAGATTATTATAGTATCAATATTAAACAGTTAGTTTTATAATTAATTTTAATGTGATATATAAAATGGATTGAAGTTAGATGTCTATCAAGAACCGTTGCAGTCCAGAGTTTGCCAAAGGTCTTGATGAATTTATCAGATTTGCTGAGGAACATAGGAAACTACCTACAGATAGGCTATATTGTCCATATAGAAATTGTTGTAACAATTTGAAAGTTGATACTGGTGAGGAAATTAAGAATCATGTCATATGCAATGGGATCATACAAGGTTATAATGAATGGTATTGGCATGGAGAGAAATTGAATTATGGATAAGAAAATGTCGATACTAATAGTTGTGGCATAGAAGATATAGATAATGATGATAATGTTAATGATGATCCGATTCAAGATGACCAGATTCAGGATGATATGGTTGATGAGATGCTACGTAGTTTTCGGGACAATGTCATTGATCCACCTTCTTTATTTGCAAACATTGTCCATGATGCTGAAAAACCATTATATAAGGGTTGTACTAAGTTCACGAGGTTGAGTGCTGTGATGCGATTATATACTCTTAAAGCTCAAAACCAGTGGAGAGATAAGAGTTTCACTTCACTGTTGTCTTTGTTAAAGGAAATTCTTCCTGAAGGCAACGAGCTTTCAATTTCAACATATCAAGCAAAGAAAATAATGTGCCCAATGGGAATGGAGGCTAAGAAGATTCATGCATGTCCAAATGATTGTGTGTTATTTCAGAAGGACTATAGTAATTTGATAAATTGTCCAAAATGTGGTGCGTCAAGGTATAAGACTACAAATTCAGCTAAGGCTAAAAATGGCTCTCCTGCCAAGGTGATGTGGTATCTACCAATAATACCACGATTTCGACACTTATTTGCTAATACAGAAGATGCACAAAATTTTTCTTGGCATGGGGAGTTAAAGGTCAATGATGATGGTGTCCTACAACATGCATCTGATTCACCACAATAAAAAGAAAATTGATTTATTATACCCTCAATTTGGTAAAGAACCAAGAAACTTAAGACTTGGACTCTGTACAGATGGAATGAATCCCTATGGTACATTAAGCAGCCAACATAGCACGTGGCCTGTTATGATTGTTATATACAATCTTTCTCCTTGGTTGTGTATGAAAAATAAGTATGTGATGTTGTCAATATTGATATCAGGGCCCAAGCAACTTGGAAATGATATTGATGTTTACCTTCAACCTCTAATTGATGACCTAATGAAACTATGGGAAGAAGGTATTATGACATATGATGCATCACGTAAAGAGATCTTCAGTTTGCATGCTATGTTATTTTGCACGATTAATGACTTTCCAGCTTATGGAAATTTGTCTGGATATAGCATAAAAGGATGCAAAGCATGTCCTGTTTATGAGGAAAATACTGATTCAATCAGACTGAAACATGGTGGTAAAATCGCATATCTTGGTCATCGGAGATTTCTCCCACCAGTGCATCCTTATCGAAGGCAGCGCAAAACCTTTAATGGGTCATTTGAGGAACGAAGTGCTCCTAAACCTATACCAGGAAATGTTGTATATGATAGGGTGAAACATATTGTTAATGAATTTGGAAAGAGTTCAAGTACTCGTCCACTCGCATGTGACAAATCTCTATACAAGAAGAGGTCAATATTCTGGGATCTTCCTTATTGGAGATCTTTGTCAATTAGATATTGCATTGACGTCATGCATATTGAAAAAAATATTTGTGATAGCATCATTGGTACGCTATTAAACATACCAGGAAAGACTAAAGATGGCATCAAATCTAGAAAAGATTTAACATTAATGGGTATAAGAAAAGAATTATCAGTGGAGATCAGGGGTCGCCGCACATATTTACCACCAGCTTGTTACACTTTGTCAAAGAAGGAGAAAAAGACTTTTTGTGAGTGCTCGTATAATATTAAGGTTCCACAAAGATACTCTTCTAATATTCGTAAATTGGTATCAATGAAGGATCTGAAGTTGATAGGTCTCAAATCTCACGATTGTCACACCTTAATTCAACAAATTTTACCTGTGGCTATTCGATCTATATTGCCGAAGCATGCAAGGTTTGCAATCACAAGACTCTGTTTCTTCTTCAATGAAATATGCAACAAAGTGATACATCCTGATACTCTCGATAAATTACAGAAAGATGTAATTGTTACCATGTGTCATCTTGAAATGTACTTTCCTCTTTCATTTTTTGATATCATGGTTCATCTTGTAGTACATATTACAAGGGAGGTGAAGATTTTGGGTCCAATTTTCTTACATTGTATGTATCCATTTGAACGCTACATGAGTGTTTTTAAAGGTGATGTTTAGAATCGTTATCGTCCTGAAGGGAGTATTGTTGAGGGTTACGTGGCTAGGGAGGTGATGGACTTTTGTAATGATTTTTGGAATTGCAATAGTGATCTGAAAAATTCCCATCACACTGGATCTTATTGTGGCAAAGGAACTCTGGGAGGACGAGTGAGAGGAATCTGTCGTGAGTTGTGGGAACAAGCGCATTTGTAAATTTTACACAACATCGATGAAGTAGTAGCTACATCAAAGAACACAATGATCTTATCAAGAGAAATCATCCGCGATCCAGTTCAATGTGACTTGCAAGAGAGCATAATCAAACATTTATTAGGTGGTTTGAAGAGAAAGTATTTAATCAACTATCTGAATCACTGAATAATGTTGCTGAGAACATAAAATGGCTCGCCTTTAAGCCAAAAATAAATGTCATGTCATATGAAGGTTATGACATAAATGGATTTTCATACTACACAAAGCGTCAAGATGAAAGTAGTGTGGTCTAAAATAGTGAGGTTACTATTCAAGCTTGTTCGTTGTATTTTGCTAGTTCCAAAGATAAAAGACCACGCGAAGCTGAGATGTCATATTATGGCGTCATTGAGGACATATGGGAATTGGACTATACAAATTTCAGAGTTCCTATCTTTAGGTGTAATTGGGTTGAAAACACCAAAGGAGTTTTAGTGGATGAGTTGGGTTTCAAATTGGTGAATTTTGAAAAAATTGGTGAGAAAGATGAGCCATTCATCACGGCAGACCAAACAAAGCAAGTATTCTATATTGATGACCCTGCAAATAAAAATTGGTCTGTCGTTCTTCATGGAAAAAGACAGTTTAATGTAGATCCTATAAATGAAGAAGAATACTACAAAAAGTATGATGATTCCAGTCCATTCTCAGTTGGTTTGCCAAGTGTAAATGTTGAAGATAACAATGATGAATATTATAAACGTCATGACCATGATGAAGGAATTTTACTTGACTAACAACTCAACCAATACTAAAGGCATGTATTCTTTGAATTATTTATTTCATTATCATTCAAGCAAATAATCTATTTAATATACATCATATATCATGTATACCTTATCACTTGTGCTTTATCATGTATACTTGCAGGTTCTAAAATGGCGAGTGAAGATGAACATTCTGAGCATGAGCATGAGCACCACGAGGATGGTGGTGGTGATGCTAAGAAAAGTAGAGGTCCCACACTGATGCGTAGGCTGCAGGAGCTCAGGGCTAAAGGGGACAAATTGCTAATCCAATTTGATATCACAGGAGCACCTATTGGGGAACATGCTAGTGCTTTCAAGCATTACGTAGGGGCGACTGCACGCAGTAAGGTGCCAATAGATATAGAAAATTGGCATGATGTTCCTAATGCCAAAAAAGGCCTCATATGGAAAGATATATCTGTGAGTGGAAGTTATATTATTTTACTATGTTTTTTTATCTATTGATTCTAATTTAGTTTGCTTGGAATTAAATTCCTTTTCAAAACAACATTATTAATTGCTTCTTTTGTATGCATAGGGTGTTTTTCATCTAAATGAAAAAGATCACAAGAAAAGAGTGCTACAACGTTGTGGTGTAAGATGGAGGGGTTTTAAGACATATCTCGCAAGGGAATTTATAGATAATCCTAAACAAAAGAAGAAAGCAACAAATGTATATATTTTTATAGATCATGAGGAGTGGGAAAGATTTGTTGCAGCTAGGAGATCGGAAGAGTTTCAGGTAATAAAGATTGTGATGTATTGTATGAATCTTTAATTTTATACAATTAAGGAGGTGAATCTTTTTATACATGTTTGCCAAGTCTAAATTGCAATACCTCATTTTAAATGATCAGGCTATCCACCAGGCTCAAAAGGAAAGACGGGCCAAAAATGTGCATGACCATCGCTTGGGGCCCGGTGGTTATGCCTTCTGCCGCCAACTACAAGAGAAGCAATCCTCTTCTGGAGAAGAATCTAGTACAACTCAAGTTGAGCGTCCACCCCGACACTTGACATGGATTGATGCTAGAAAAAATCGAGCAGGTGAAATTGTCAACCCTGCAACTAAAGAGGTGGCACAAAAGATGGTCGGTTTATCCCAACTAAGTAAAGAGTAACTCCCACAAACTTAGATTTATTTATATCTAATATTGTGATTTAATATTATTATTAACCATGAATAGATTGATCTCCACGAGCAAAGGAAGGAAGGAAAGTTCATCCCAACTGGCCACATGGATGAACTATCAGTTGCTCTTGGTACGAAGGAGCATCCTGGCCGTGTTAGGGGATTAGGAGCTGGCATAGGATTCAAGTCTTATTTTGGCCCTTCGCAATCTAAAAGAGGTCGTGCAGGAGGTCTTACACAAGAGGAGGTTGAAGCATTAGTAGCGCAGAAAGTAAAAGAAACAATGTCTTCATTTTAGCCTACTCAACCTTCTCAACCTATTCATACTGTGCGTCTCTCAAGTGATGAGGTACAAGCCCATGCTCCAGTTGTAGAAGGTCATGGGAGCACTCCCAATGACCCACCACAACAATCTGCAGTAAGTTTTTGTTCTATATGTTGTGTTATTAGTATGATATTATATGATAATATATATAGTTGTAACAGGTATCTGTTCTACTACTTCTTATATAACTTATATTATTTCAATCTAGGTTGGTATGAACTGTAAACTTGCAGTGGAGGTTCCAGAATATAATGTTGTGGCAGCGGGCAAGGTGTACAACCTTGGTGGTATATTACATTGCCAAACAAATTACTGATGACATTTGCCGTGTGTCCATCCATCTTGTGTATGACGGAATGGGGGACAAACCACTACCCATACCTAATCCTGAATATATTACAGTTGAAGAAGCTGAGGGTGCTATGGTGGGTTGGCCTAGACACTTGGTTATCAATGACAAGGTATACCTTATTTCTACCATATTTTTCATATTTGACTGCATATATGAACTCGTGTAATATAAGTATGTAATTTAATTAACAAGTTTGTAAACCAAAAAGTAAAAATTCTACTTGTTGTCCTCCTATGCCTAAGCCGTCTTTCATTCCTGAAGCTACATTCGACAAATTGGGAAGCAAATGTAAATGTTTGTGTCGATACTTAGCCAACCAAAGCTCAGGATCACATATGTTGGTCAATTTAACAGAAGATGCAGCTGGGAGGGACTTTGAGAATTTTATTTTTCTTGATGATATTATAGAGTTGTTTCAGTATGATTGGCTAAATACTTCGATAATAGAAGTATGGATAAGGTAAGGAATCTATCAATATATATATATATATATATATATATATATATATATATATATATATCAAATTCCAATACACATTTTTAGCTTAGTTCTATATATGGAAATAATTACAAATGTTTTACAACCATTTATATACTGAGATCACAAACCTTGATATAAGGAATGTTGGATTCTTAGTTCCTTCAATCACTAGTCAAGTGGAGACAAATTTTGAGGATGTGAATGAGTACTTCTCTACTGCATTCAAATATTTTGCTAGTGAAGGGAAGGAAATTATCCTAATTCCTTTTAACGTGTAGTAAGTATTATTATACAATATAATTTTAATAATGAATAAAACTATTTATTTTAATGTTTGTTTTATTCTTACCCAGAGCTAGACATTGGGAATTAGTGGTGATTGCCCCTAAATTGATGACTCTTTGTTATCTTGACCCAATGGGTAAAACAACAAGGAGTCATAAACTGAAATTGCCAGCTATGGAGTAAGTATAAATTTAGTCAACACTTCAACATGATATTTCTATTTAGAATTTCTATTTTACCAACTATTATTTAATTGATAGGGGTATAAAGGCTTTTTGTGATGCTGGAGGACAAATACCCACAAAATTAAAGACATTGACTTTGAAAAATGTCAAGGTAGCTACTTTGACAACTGCTTAGTCTTATATGTATTAATTTTTCAATTCTAATATGTCAACTCTTATAGTCTTATCTCAACTGCTATTTATAATAGTTTACTAACATTAAGTATAATTCGTTATTTGTAGTGTCCTATGCAAAATAATGACTGGGCTTGTGGCTACTATGTAATGAAATATATGCAAGCTATTGTCAAACAAGCATCACATGACATTCAGACTATAAGTCAGGTAATAAAGAATAACATCATAAATTTACAAGTGATTGTAGTCATTTTTATAAAATATTAGCATGTGCATTTTCTGTTACAGATCTTTACAACTCAGCCTTACACACTTGTGGACTTGAATGAATTCCGAGAAGAGTGGTCAGATTCTTTTCTAAATGAAGTCAATATAGCATTGGATTAAATATGTCAGCTCCATTAATGTATGTGGTTTGAGTACTCTTTCATATTTACTTTTGTATCTGATTAATATCATCTCAAAATTGCAATCTATCATTTTGTAAAATTTTATGTGATTATGAATCATTTTTGTCATGAATGTGTGGTTTTGAATGGTGACGGTTGAGCATCAATGCTCCCCTCTCCCAGAATATATGAATCTTCTTGTTCTTCTGTTCTATTTCATTTTCTGTAGAAATTTAAAAAAAAAATTATAACTTTTAGCGTCAGTTTTTTTTAAATAACCGACCCTAAAGATTGTGATGCTCGGTCGAGAAAATTTGTCGACCGAAAATATTTCGGTCGACAAATTTTCTCGACCGAGGGAGTTTTACAGGGTCGGTTTTTTTGGAATAACCGACCCTAAAGATTGAATAACCACTTCAGCATGTGATCCTTTTCGGTCAAAAATTTTCTCGACGGAGGATCCCATGCTGAAGTGGTTATTCAATCTTTAGGGTCGGTTATTCCAAAAAAACCGACCCTGCAAAACTCCCTCGGTCGAGAAAATTGTCGACCAAAAATATTTCGGTCGACAATTTTCTTGACCGAGCATCACACTGAAGTGCTTATTCAATTTTTAGGGTCCGTTATTCCAAAATAACTGACCCTGTAAAACTCCCTCAGTCGAAAAATTATCGACCGAAAATATTTCGGTCAAAAATTTTCTCGACCGAGATCGTTTACAGGGTTGGTTTTTTTGGAATAACCGACCTTACATGCTCCTTTTTTCTCGCCTGGGTCGGATTTTTTACAATCTGTTGCGTCGGTATTTACTCTGTAAGGTCGGTTTTATTTGGTCAAATAAACCGACGCTATAGAGCAAATTCTATAGCGACGGCCACTTAGGCGTCAGTTAGAAAGTGACACTGCAGGCTTAAAAAAACCGACGCTACAGACCATTCCTGTACTAGTGTCTTGATTAGATTAGATTAATCCTATCAATCTCTTGGTTGTAAACGATTTGCTTAGATCGAGGTGAAACGAGACAAAGACATCCAGATTCTTCACGTTGTCCTTTGGGTTTGATCCTAAATCTGTACTATGATAAGGCTTCCACACTCTTGTGGGGTTGGAGCATTTATCTAGCACCACTTGTAGGTAAACCTAGAGAGAACATCAACTCCCTAGGGTTTTTGGTGCACATTAGGACTTCCATTGGAAGAACAATCTTCCGGTGTAAATCCTAGCTTCATCAAAATATGGCGTCGTTGTCGGGGACAACGCCGTAATAATTGTCTTCGTCAAATTCCCTATCGACCTAAGTTTCTCTAGGGTATTTTGTTTTCTTTTCAAAAATCTAAAAAAAGTGAAAACCTTAATCTCAAAAGTTAAAGTTTTTATTGCATACTCTCTTGAATTTGAAGTGTTTGGTTAAGCCTGATAAACACCTTCTTTGATTTCAGGTACCAATTCTCTTCAAAATGAAGCAGTCAATGCCACCAACCATTAGATGTCAATTATGTGGTGACTACTCCCATTCATCAATCAACTGCTTCAACGCTTCTCCTCAATACGTGAATGCACTACGTCAAGTAATCACAAATCATATAGTTGGGAAACTCAAGGTAGCCTCTTCACACGACTATGGATATAACACAAGTTATAATCCATATCCTCCTAGAAGCTACTACAAAGAGCCCAACTATGACGATTTCAAGGCGTAGATTGCAATACAGAAGCAAATCCAGATTACAATGCAAATCAATACTACGATGAGGAGAGCTACTATCAGCATCAACCCAACGGGTACATTGAAGAGCCCTACTACAAAGATCTATACACATTAATAGAAGAAGTAAGAGCTCTATAGAAGTCGGTAGCTCAACAACTAGCTGATCAGACAACCACGAATGAGAAGTTGATAGCTGAGCTTGGTCAACTTATGCAACTTGTCCATGCTTCTGTGCAACATGAAGAACAGTCACCAAGTCCCCTTGAGCGCATTCCTCATCCGCATATTGCAATCGATTACGATGACGATTGCGATATCATGTGGGAAGTGCCTTCCAATGATCTTCTAGCATCAGTGCAGGGAAAGAAATCATCCTCAGAGCTAATGATTGAACCCGATGATGATTTCTCCACAGTATCACAAGAAAAAGAATCATTTTCTGAGCCAAGGTCTGACTCAGAAAATGACTCCTGCACTATTCTCTTAGATGAAAATTTGATTAGCCAATGTGGAGATTTTCTTCAATTAGGAAATCAATTGGGGATAAATTTTGGTATTTATCCATCTTTTCCCCCCATAGACCCAGACCCAACCATACAGATTGAGGAGCAATCATCAATGATTGACTCCCTATACAATAAATATTCTTCGACTTCAGCTGTCTTGTTGATGAATTCCAAAGAAGAAGGGTCTACATTACAAGAACTCTACACTCCTTCACAGTCAGACTGTGATGAATATGTGACTGATTCAGATAAGGAGATGTCTTTTATGTAAGAAACTCAAAAATCTCCATCATTGGAACAAGATCTGATTTATCCTTATGAAGAAATTCCTGACCATTCGGCTGATCTAGGAACAGACTTCAAGGATGAGACTGGTCAAGATCTTAATTGTGGAATGGACCATACCACTCTCACTGACCCCGATAATGATGAAAAAGAATCATGGGAGGCTGATGAGTCCTAAGATGATGATACGACCAATCCTTTCCAAGAAATGACTTTACTAGAGCTACCACCTCCGCAAGAGGTCCAGATAGAGCCATCTCCCGAGCAAGAGTTCTTTCTTCCCGTTGAATCCTTCTCTACTCACTCACATAAATTGAGAGTGAACAATGAGGAAGAGTCGGAACAACATCTTGACTCTGGGATGGGATATGTAGCTCCATCCAACATCAATGAAAATTCCCTAGGGGATAACGGGCCCCAAGATGATGACTTTATGACCGATCCTTTCCATGAAATTACGTTACCAGAGCTCCCACCCCTACAAGAAGTCCAGATGGAGCCAGTTCTCAAACAAGAGTATGTTCTTTTTGTTGAATCTCCTTCTAGTCAATTGAACGAGTTGATGGTATACTATGAAGAGAAACATGGACTATCTCTTAATTTTGGAATGGAATACGATATTTCTATAGACCCTTGTAATGACAAGCAGGCCCTTTGGGAAGACATCGAGCCACAAAACAATCTTCTTATGGCCACCCTCCCCTATGGAGAAGCTCCTCTCGAGCTACCAAATATGCAGGAGACTGACATATCTCCATTACCTGAACAAGGCTTCATTCTTCCCGTAGCAACTTCTCCTAAATACTTAATAGAACTGGAGGAGTGCTATGAGGAAGAACTGGAACAACAACCTGACTCAGGAACAAAGTATATTGGTCTCAATATCAAAGAAATAGATTCATGGGAGGATTCCAGTATGCAAAATGATATGTAATGAGCTGACCCTTCCCACGAAGAGACATCACTGGAGCCTCTACTTTAGGTTCTCATGATTCCTTTATCTGAACAAGAGTTCGTTCTATCTGTCGAATCTCCCTCTAGTTACTCAGAAAAATTAAGAGTGCACAACGAAGAAGAACTTGAACAACACCTTAACTTCAGAATGAAATATGCTGCTTCTATCGACCCCAACATTGATAATGATAACCTTCTGGAGGATACATGGAATCAAAATGATGATCCTCAGAACAATCCCCTTGATGAAGAAATGTCACCCTGGCTGACACACCCTACACAAGAAAAGTCGATTGATGAAATGGAGCCTGAACCAGATGCGTCACCTGATCTGGTACAAGAAGAAGTTCAAGTGGCCAACCCTCTATCAACTTCTCTGGATCATGAAGAAGGCAGCTTGACTCTGAACTTTGAGGGCGAGCCAGAACTGGAGAACACAAATAGGCATGACTCCAAATATTCGCCTAGTCCTCTAGTTGTAACTACATATATTCCACCTCCCCGGTGATGGGGGAAGGTCTCTGGATTCTTCTGGATGGACAAAGAGGTGAAAGAAACATGCATCCAAGTCATCCAAAAAAACCGTTTGAGTTGCCACGACCACCCGGTCAAGAGGTGGTATGTGCCACTTCCTCGCTCTCAGTTCCGACCATCATGAAACATCTTCGCCGGACCTTCTTTTAGTTACAAGGACTGTCTGGTTAATAGTGCGCATCTCTTCCCCTCCATCTTGAACCTAACATTTGCCCTAATACGAGCAAACTCATAAGTTCGAGGTGGAGGGTGGGTGGTATGTTTCTCACTCCACCCTCTATCTTTACTGCTTTCCGCTTTTCCATTCTAGTTTCTCTTTCATAATTTTCCATGTTTTTTCAGAATTTTATAGTCTTCTTAAAATAAGGCCTTTATTTAGCCGGATTTTGCTTTTCGAATCTGTGTTCATCACCTCTTTTCGTAGCAAATTCACAAAAACAAAATGCTTAAAACTAGCCGATAAATGATTTCATCTTGTATAGTCTGTGAATCCTACTGTCATATCCTTAATTTAAAAAAAGATGATAAGCTTCAATAAGACTGAGATAGATCAAATGCATCATGCCTCTCACTGATTAATGGATCAGCTGTATGGAATTCTCATTTGAAGTGTTATCATGTCACTATTTGAGCAAAGTGTGTTAAAGAAAAGGAACCCATTATATGGAATCGCTAAGCAAACTACATTATGATCCGAACTCTCTTCTACACTTCTTCTTTCATCTCCATACCTCTCTGCTCACCAACCATGCCAAAGCTTTAAGTTCAGTGTGGTACGCCACACTCATTTCTAGTGAAAACTAGAACATTGCCAAACTCTAAGTTCGGTGTGGTACACCACACCTCTTTTTCTATAACCGTTTCCTCCTTACCCCTCAATACATAACATGGGAATATCACCTTCTCATTTTGTTCAAAAAGTATACGATGATGATTTTGCACATACCAAGGTTGAGGAAAAATCTACCCCGATTCCAAAAAAGAGGCCCGACAGCCCAAATATACAAAAATCTGAAAATACCCTTTCTCATAAGCCAAGTGAGAATGAATAAAAGCCAGAGTGTGAATAAAAGCATGAGAGTTGTGCCCTGAATAAGGATAACTGACAAAGGTCTTTCCCAACCGGTACATTAGCTGCCCTCACAAAGGTAGATGTGTCGAGCCCGGTAGTGAGAGCCTACGGCTCCAAAAATAACCCCTTACCTCCTCTCGAAGAGGTAAGTTAGCCAAAAGCCTTAAGCCAACCTATATACACTTCTGAGTTACCTTTAGAAGAAAAAAATCGGGTGTAAGGCTAAGTCAACCAAAGTTGTGCACAAAACACTCAAAGTATCTTGATGAATCCACTAATAATAAGAATCTTGAATCGATTAGAGGAGAGACTCTTATCTCTTGAACACACCCCTACTCTTTCCTTTTTCAACCTATTGGCACCACAATTGCCTCCATTTCAACCATTCTCTTGAAAACACCAACGACGGATCATATACATGTTTGATTGATTCTACAGGTCTTTTCAAAATCACATAAAACTTTAGAACATGACTGATACAGCAGAGAGTGAGAAGGAAATACTTTAGTAAAGTGAACTCAGAAACGAGGATATGATAAGATGTATTCCGTGATCTAAGGAAGCCTTGATACTGTATCGATCTGAGCCATGAAAAAAATTATGATATGACATAAGGATGAGGCAATCACGAGATGAATGATTTCATTGGTGACTATTTTAAGTTTTCCATTCCTAGGGATGAGGAACGCTTAAGTTCAGTGTGGGTGATGAATCCTCCAGATTCATCCTCAGTCACCAATTCAAAGGATTTCTAACATTTTTGCCCTAATTTTGTTTTGCTTCATTTTTTTCTCAGTTTTGTTAAAATTCTGACATATATACATATATATATGTGTATGTATATATACATCTATAATTATATATATATATATATGGATATTTATTTGTTTCCCGGCGGGTAGCATTGGGCAAGTTACCCGACAGCAGCGTGTGGTGGCAGTCGTTTGTAAATAAATCGAAGTTACTGTAGCACGCGTTTCTGGAAAGAAAAAACCACGCCGCGTCCTCCACTTTCGTCTGTGCCGCCTCCGGGCTGATAGATCCGATCTACCCCCATCCGCCACTGGATGGCCCACATGCGTAAATCCGCCTCTGATTCCGCCTTCCGCGGCGTATTTCAATTTTTATTTTACATTTCTTCCTCATAAATCCATATATTCATCTCCATTCCCGAACAACAAGGACGGCTTCCCGTTTTATCAGTCTTGTAGAGGAGGACGGTGAAGGTGTCTCCCACCTTCATCTGTGTATCCCGTGATGATATCAATTTTCACCAAGTTGATTTCACTGTCTAGACCTGCTGTTGTGAAGCTCACGCCACTGAGGAGGAGGCAGTAGGGGTAGTGGGATAATTCCCTGTTCTTTCTGCATATTTAGGAGCAAATTGTTGTTGTGAATTCCAAGCCGCTGAGGAGGAGGGAGTGGAGGTGGTGGGAGAATTCCCTGTTCTATCTACATTTTTAGGAGCAACAGTTTTTCCAAACTACATTCAGGTAGATTTTGTATTTCTCTTCGTCAATTCATTAAGTTATACTCGTTTTTCTCGTTTTTCTCATCATTTCAATGTGTATTCATCCCTCTTTCTCTTGTGTGGGAAAGAAATCCAATTTTTGTGTATGCATTTTCATTTTTGAAGTAGTAATTGTCATACATGTTTTTATGTTTTGCGTAGTTACTCTCTTGTTATACGTGGCTACTCTTTTGACTTACCGAGTTACTCTTGTTGTGTTACAGGGTTACTCTTCTGGTTTTCTGAGTTACTCCAACACGCTGTCATGGATCACAGCCTTGATACGGATGCTGCTAATGCAAGTGTCAGCCATGACGCTGATAATCCTCAGTCTTCTCATTCTATTGGTGCTTCCTCTCCGCCCCCAGCTGCAGTCCCTAGAATTGGCCTTCAGTTTGGAAGTTTAGATGAAGGTATCTCCTTCTATTGCAGCTATGCTGGAATGATTGGGTTTAACATCAGGAAAGACGACAATATATATGAACGAAGAAGTAAGATTCTGGTTGCCAAAGATCTGGTTTGTGACAAGCAGGGTAAGATCTGCCGTTCTAAGAGGACTAGAGGGCTTCTGAGCCCCATTTGTGATGAAGTGGGTAACTTGCAGGATAAGTTGTCCAAGAGGCACAGGTGTTCTGTGAAGAGGTGTGGTTGTGGAGCCATGATACATTTCACACTGGATAAGTCCTCATCCATGTGGGTTGTGACTGCATTTGTTGAGGAACACAACCACAATCTTGTTGACGTTGCTCATCTTTGTTACCTCAAGTGTAACTCATCTCTTGATGAAACTCAAAAAGAGATCCTTTCTTCCATGAGCCAAACTAACATACCTGTATTGAGACAGATTGCATTGATAGCATCTGAGGCTGACGGCTATGAAAATCTGACATTTACCAGCAGACAAGCTCATGGACACATCAGTAGCAAGAGGAAAGAGTCGGCCAAATACGACGTCGATATGGTTTTAGATCGCTTTTCCAGGTTCAAGGTCCTTGATCCGAAATTCTTCTATAGCTACCAAAATGACCTCGATTGTTGCCTTACTCATCTGTTTTGGGCTGATCGTGTCTCTGTTGAAGACTACGAGCTGTTCGGGGATGCGATTGTGTTTGACACCACCTACCGCACCAACAAGTATTTGATGTTTTTTGGAATTTTTGGTGGAGTTGATCACCTTAGCAAGACAGTGTTGTTTGTGTCTGCTCTGCTGGTCGATGAGAAGTACAACTCATTTGTCTGGGTTTTCAAGAAGTACCTACTTTGTTTTGGCAAAGAGCTGGTTTCCATCATAACCGATCAGGACCCTGCTATGAATGCTGCCATCATCACTGTTTTTCTCAATTGCAAGCATCACTTCTGCAGCTGGCACATCCTACAGAAGCTTCCCTCCAAGCTTGGCGGCATTCCTAACAAGGATCAGATCATAAGCTCTTTGAATGATTGTGTCTGGAACGTGGATGATGTCGACATTTTTGAAGAGAGGTGGGATTATGTAATTCATGAGAATGATTTGTTGTCCATCACCTGGCTTTCTGATATGTATGCGATGTGTTACGATTGGGTTATGTTCTATATGCAGTCCTCCTTCTTTGCGGGCATGAGGATGACTCAGAGGAGCGAGAGCCTGAATGCATTCATTAGGAGCCATGTGAATAGTAGGAAGACTCTCTTTGAACTTGTATGTTCATTGGAGACTGCCTACTCTCATGTGCAGGAGATTGAAAATTTCAAAGACTTTGATGATGAGTACAGTAACCTCCCTTTGTCATCACTGTGGTCCCTAGAGGAGCAGATGAGAGGTATATACACCAAGTCCATCTTTAAGATATTCCAGTTTGAGGTTCACCAAAGCATGGTCTACAATGTAAAGGAACTTTCAGAAGGTGTCTTTGAGGTGTATCGCGTCGGTGGACTTGGAAATCCCCGTATATTGAAGAAAGAGTCATCTAGTGACATTTTTTCCTGCAGTTCCTTCATGTTGGAATTCAAAGGCATCCCTTGCAGACACATCCTCTCTTATTTGAAGAGCTGTGACTATTGCACTCTTCCCGAGCCTTACATACTGAAGAGGTGGACCAAAGGGTACAGAGAACACCCTTTTATTTTTGGCAAAGCGTCAGTTAAGCATCCATCCACTGGGAGGACACTTCACCTTGTTTCTGCCTGCAATTCGATTGTCAACATAGCGTTTAGGAACAACGTTGTAGATCTTTGCCATGAAAAACTATTATCTTTGTGAAAGGAGCTCATAGACTTGGATCTCGCTGATCCTGGTGCAGGCGCTGGTGTAACCGCTTCTAATACATCTTCCTCTTCTGTTGTCAAGGTCCATATACCTAGTAGTTGCAAAACTAAGGGGAGACCTAGATCGACAGATGTGAGATTTAAATTTGGAGTTGAGATTGCCCAGTCTAAAAGAGAGAGGCAGTGCAAGAATTGCTTAGAGTTTGGGGTCAACCATGACAGCAGGAACTGCCCTATGAAGAAGTAGTCCATTCCGCAGGGATTTTGTTACTGGACTCTGTGTTGTTGTTGTTTGTTGTTCAATGATTATCTCTGTTGCTGATTGTGTGGTCTGTTGATGCTGGATGTTTTTTAGTGGAGTTTGTAGTTTATTAGTGCGTGAGTGAGGGATATTCAAATATGTAATGGGTTATTCTTTTTGTCTGCAGTTTTTGTGAAAGTGATTTTGTAACCCTCCATGTATTTTCACTTTTGAGTTTTGTAATCTATCTATGTGTTACGTTGAGCTCCACCAGCTGTATGTATACTTTGAATATGCTACAAAGAATCTGTTCTAATCATATGTTACTCTTTTGCAGAATACTTTTTGTTTTATCTTCGTGTGCAATGGATACTCTTTTCTTTTGAAATACATACATTTTTGGATTAGTACAGTTTTTTTTCATGTTTTGTTCAGTTTACTCATGAAATGTCAGTTTTTGCTACTATGTGGTTCACATACACTGCTTTCATGTTTTTGACAAACCTTCAGCCACAAGAGTTACTTTTCGGATGTCAGAGTTACTTTTTATATTGTCACAGTTACTCTCGGTGTTCTCTCAGTTACTCTCAGTGCTCTCACAGTTACTCTTAGTGTTGTCACAATTACTCCTTAGTGCTGTCACAGTTACCTCATGGATTACCTCTCTTTTTTTAGAGTTACTCTTACAAAGTATGCAAGTTACTCCTTTGAATCATACAGTTACTTTTCTATACTATCACAGTTACTCTTAGTGTTCTTATAATTATACATAGTTTCTGGAACAGACGATATATATTATACATAGTCTCTGGAACAAACGATATATATTATACATAGTCTCTGGAACACATCATTCAAAACATAAAATGATATATATTATACATAGTCTCTGTAATAAACGATACAGAAAACTACAACCAAACCAGCTATAAGGACGGTCCATCAACTGAACATAAAAACCAAAGAGCTCAGGGGGTTAGATCCATCCATGGCAAGATCTATCATACACACCATTTACTCCATTGCAAAGCAGAGACAGCAAACCAAAACAACAACTTCAGAATCATCAAAACTTCTGGCGGGTAAGCAAAACCAGACTACAACAGCAAGAGGAACCATAACCACTGGAACAAGATAACCAAAAAATACATCCAAACCAGCCTTCAGGGTAGTCCAACTTCAGCACCAACACCGCTCTCGCCAGGGACGTATCTGAGCAGTTCATAGTAGGAACAACCAGTAAAAAAAAAGTCACTTAAGAATCAGGATCAGATCAGACTATATATAGCTCTCTGAAGTAAAAATCTCTTAAGAAATAGTATTACGAAATAGTATTAGACGAGGGACAATGACAACATTAGGAATGGTAGTAGGAGGTATGCTGTTCCAAAGTGGGTGAAACGAGAGCATTAGAACTTAAAAGAAGAGGATAGTAGACCTGCTGATGGTGTCATGTGAGATCAATCACTACTACATAGTTGGGAGGTGATATGCTGGTCCTGGCGGCTACTAAATAGTTGGGAGGTGGCAGGAGAGGCTAGGAGGGAGGAAGAAGAGGCAGAGCAGGGGCTGTGGGATGAGATGAGTGGTTGTGCTGAAGAAAGCCAAGGCATTGTGAGGAGGGCTGGGTTGGTGGTGGAGGGATTGGGGAGTATTTCTGGTTACTGTGTAGACGACCATCGCTGCTGGTAAGGGCTGTGTTGGTTGTGGAGGGATTGGGGAGTATTTCTGGTTACTGGGCAGACAACCACCGCCGCGGGTATCTGTAGGAGGGGTTTATGGCTGGTTACTGGGTAGACAACCACCGCCGTGGGTATCTGTAGGAGGGTTTTATCGACGACCACCACCGTGGTGGTGACGCCAGGATGGTTGGGGGGAGGTAGACGATATAGGCGGTGATGGGGAAGATTATCGACCAAAAGTCAAGGAGAAAAGGGCGGCGGTGCATACCTATTTATGATCGGAAGGCTGGAAAGAAGAATAAGCAGTGTCTTCTGCAGATGTTGTGGTGTCAGCTATCATAGATGAGTCAGCTTGTAAAGGATTCACCCATGAACCCGGCGATGCTTGGTATTTCTCCCTAACGAATAGCTGATCTGCAGACTCGTCCGTTCCAGATTCACCAGGCACTCTAAAGAGCAGAAGTAGTTCAGTTGGTGTTTCTAAGAAAAAATCTATGATCCATGCTGTGATAGTCTGGTGATCGGTTGGCCTGAGAAAGATGATCCAATCTCTGCGAAGATTGGGCTATGCGATCATCTCTTTCCAGCCGCTACCAGTGGCAAGGGATCTGTTTTCATTTTGAACAAGGGTGATCTGAAATGTCTGGTTTCCGATACGGAAGGTGGTGTTGCCTAGTTTAATGTGAAAATGGAGATATTTCCATTCTATAGGTAGTTGAATGGATTGCATAGTTTTATCATCAAGGGTGTAGTTCATGGGTTGGATGAACGACTTCATGGTAGGTTGTGTTGAGGTTTATGAGAACACTAGGAATGGTAGAAGGAGGTATGCTATTCCAAAGTGGGTGAAAGGGCGAGAACCATTGGCCACAGTGATGAAATGAGAGCACTAGAACTTAAAAGAAGAGGATAGCATGCCTTGTGAGGAGGGTTGGGTTGGTGGTGGAGGTACTGGGGAGTATTTCCACAAGAGTTACTTTACAAAGTACAACAGTTACATTTTTTAACGCTAGAGTTACTTTTTATGTTGTCACAGTTACTCCTGGTGTTGTCACAGTTACTCTTAGTGTTGTCACAGTTACTCCTGGTATTGTCACAGTTACTCTACTGTTGACACAATTACTTTTTATATTGTCACAGTTACTCTTAGTGTTGTCACAATTACTTTTTGTATGTTACTCTTTTGAAGAATATTTTTTGTTTTATCTTCGTGTGCAATGGATACTCTTTTCTTCTGAAATACATACATTTTTGGATTAGTACAATTTCTTTCATGTTTTGTTCAGTTTACTCACGAAATGTCAATTTTTGCTACTATGTGGTTCACATATACTGGTTTTGTGTTTTTGACAAACCTTCAGCCACAAGAGTTACTTTCTGAACACTGGAGTTACTTTTTATATCGTCACAGTTACTCTCAGTGTTCTCTCAGTTACTCCTAGTGCTCTCACAGTTACTCTTAGTGCTTTCACAGTTACTCTCAATGTTCTCTCAGTTATTCTTTAGTGCTGTCACAATTACCTCATGGATTACCTCTCTTTTTTTAGAGTTACTCTTACAAAGTATGCGAGTTACTCCTTTGAATCATACAGTTACTTTTCTATACTATCACAGTTACTCTTAGTGTTCTTATAATTATTCTAAGAGTTATGATATTATCATCACTCTTTCTCTTGTGTTGTTTTCTTGTTTGGTAGTCTAACTCAAAGTATATATCTCCATACAAAACCACAACAGTTTTACATTCAAGAACACAACATTCAAAGCACAAAACGCTATATATCAAACCCAGAAATACTCGTATTTGTAATATGATTAAGATCAAAAATGTAATTTTCAGGCTTTTCACAGCACACAAGTAAATGTATCTCATAGCGGTTACACAAAATTCCAGAAGCAAACTATTCAAGTTTTACATTTCAATTAATAATTCACCATTTCAGCTAAAATTCAGCCATTTATCTAGGCTTGAAACAACCTCTTCCTCTGCGCTCTTCTCTTCATCTGCTGTTTCTGTCTTCTCTTCTTCTTGCTGCTTCTGATATTCATCTCTTCCTCCCTTGTTCTCCTCAGATGTGCCTTTTTTGATATCTTCATTGTTATCTTTTTGATGCGCTTGTACAGGTTGCAACTCCCCCCTCGCCATCATTCTCTGAAAAATATCAGCCCTTATGGCTGGCATGTCCTTGCAGGTGAAGTCCATGTGTTTTCCATTTACCAGGCATTCTAGGTACTTCATGACGAAGATCCCACAGTCAAGTGAGTCTTCTTCCTGCTGTGGGCACAACGGGTACTCCCTTCCCCACTGTGACAGTTGGTCCCCTTTTTCTGCCCCCCTGAAGAATTCGTGCACAATACCCACCTACATTAAAAATACACAACTCTTATGAATCATCAATCAACAAACATTAACCCTATCAATCCACTACAAATAGAGTTAATTTTTATAGATCGCTTACCCATCTAAGGAATTCCTTTTTTGACTTGCTATTTCCACTCATTGAGTTATAAGACCGGTGTGCTCCATCCCTGAAACTTGCCTCGTACAAGTGCCAGTGGTTGTCGTTGTTCAGTATGGTGAACACCGAGTCCATTGTGTCCCAATCTTTCATTGGGACGTTGAATAGTGGAGATAGCATGTCGATCTGCTCCATGGTTATGTTTTCAACATCAAACGCCAACTTCTGCTGCAAATGCAAATTCACATCTATAAGTTTCAGTTTTGTGTATATATTTTTTTATTTTTGATGTAATTTTATATACCAATTTTGTTGTTCTTACCGGAGCATATGTGATCAAGCAGTTCCATGACAGACCCTTCTTCCTCCTTTTGCTTGTGATATCTTTGAGCATCTGTACAAAGCAGTCCATTACCTGAAAAAAAAACCACAAGCTTTCTTTGTTTAGAAAAAAAATCACAAGCTTTCAAAGAGTTACATTACTATTTATTTGTTTCTTACTGGTGATTGCGTCATTTGATCTTTGTACAGTAGGGTGGCGAGGTCCTTCCCCGTGCACCAAGTGTCATCACTGAATCTCCATTCTCATTTTGACATGCCAATCGTTTTTATAGATGTTATACATATTAGTTTTGGATATTGAATAAGCGATGTTTTATCTGTGTACACTTGACAAAATAACAAATTCTCTTACATTTATTCTATGTTGTCCATGAAGTGGTGGACAATTTCCCTGGTTTGTTTTGTTTTGAAATGCTCAAAACCAATGAAGTTTGACAGCTTGTGCTGTCAACAACAAAAGAGCAGTCCATGTTAGAATCAGTCTTCATTTTCTACTAGTTACACTATGCTGATATGTTATACAGTTACTATAGACCATCATACAGTTAATCTTTATGTTCCTACAGTTACTCTTCTAATTCACAGAGTTACTCTAGACTATCATAAAGTTACTCTTTATATTACTACAGTTACTCTACAATATCACACAGTTACTCTACTGTATTTACACAGTTACTCAAGTATTGATATACTTTAAAGGAGATGCAACCTTACCTTTTCCTCCCTCCTCTTCTTCATGTTCTTCTCGATGCTCCCTATGATTTATTGTTCCATCTTTGACAACTTTTTTCTGGGCTCCTCCTTCTGCCCTTCTTCTTCTTCTTCTTCTATTATATTCCCCTGTTGTTCACCTGTTTCTTCTTTGCTCTTTTCTTCTGGATCTCGTGTAGACTTTCCGTGGTCCGAACCTTCAACTGATTTTTCTTTATTCTCCTCCTCATCACCATTTTTCTTACAATCATTCTCATCTTCTGAGTCCTTCTCTTCCACATATTTTCTTTTGAGGCTCAGCCTACCTCGTTTCCTCGGTGTGTCATCCTTATCCACATCTTCCTTCTCTACTTTTCCCGCCGTATCGACATCCTTCTCGGGTAGCACATCTGAACTGTCTTTGGGTTTTTGAACATTCCTCGATGTAAACCCCTAAGCAGATTGTTCGAATCCACCGGCAAGAGACTGTGATTTGTCACCTTCATCTCCAAACATTCTCCTCAAATTTATGTTCTCCTCTTCCAGCTCGGCTATTATATTTTCTAGCCGTTTCTTCTCTCTCTGCATTTCAGTGAATGCCTCAATAGCTATTTTCATGCAGATCTCCTTCTGCATCTTTAGCTCCTCCTCGAGTATGTGAATTATTCTCTCCATGTTGGAGTCCTCAGCAGGCACTCCTTTTCTAATGACCGGCTTTGCTGGCGCCTTGTCTGGTATTTGCTTACTTTTCACCCTTTTCTCCGCAAGGTAGTAGGACATGTCCTTCATTGTTCTTGAAGCTCACCAGTAATCCCCCTGGTCTATCTTCATACTTTCACAAACCTATCCATAAAAAAAAATATTTAACAATGCAAACTTGCAGAATTATGTTGTATATTAGCTTTCGTAACAAATAAAAAATATTCTGACATCCTTAGGGTCCACAACCCCTGAATCCATCATCTTCTCGACCGGTGCAGCCCACTTCTTTATCCTTGGCTTTGCGTCGAGGAACGTTGGCTTTGCCATCTTCGTCATCTCATATTCCCAAACTTGCATGTAAATAGAGAGAAAATTTGCATATGTAAATTCCCCCCATAGTCATTGTAACAATTTTGTAGATGAAGATAATTTCATTCACTTACGCATAGGCACATCACACACCCTGTTGTGTAGAGGGTGGTTTTCCCTTTCTCCCCTTTCCTCCTCAGCTGGACATTTTGCTTCTACATCTTCATATTCCTGAAGATACTCCCATGCACCAACTTTGCCCAATTCATCTGCGTCGTGGCAGTAACATCGTCTAGGTAGTGCATTATGTAGATTGGTGTGCAATAGTTGGTGTCTGGGAGTAGGAATGTTTCCAGCAGGTGCAACATCCACGCACGACACATGTTCAGGTAGTCCGTTGGATCGTCAGTCTTTGCAAATTCTTGCCAAAGCTTTGCTAAGTTGTCCTTGTATAGAACATCCTTTTCCCTCAACCTCTTCGAGGTCTCCCCTTCATTTCCTTGTTTACCTATTGCCCTGGAAAATTGTTGCCATATTGATCTCACAATCCCAGAATTTTTCCTAGGTATGATGTCCATACTTCTGCTTGGGATACCTAGAATTACCCCTACATCCTCAACTGTCATACTTCTTTCCACCCCTCTGGCCAGTAAAAACCTGTCATCATCCACACATATGTCTATCAAATCCTCCAAGAGGCCTACGTCAACCATAAGATTCGGCATCTTTATCATGTTTGCAAATGCCCTCGCCCTCATCATTCTCAGTTGATTACTTTTAAACACCACGCTCTGGCTGCTGGTGATGTAGCTCTTTATGTAATACCTGTGGTACAACCTCTTTATCCCCACTGCAAACATATGAAAAGTTACTCTTAGTTTTCTTTTTTTGCTTATTACTTGTTACTCAGTCAAGTTACTCTTCAATTTTTCACATTTCAATCCACGTGGTAGGTTGATGATATTTTTAATGCTAACTATTTATTCTTGTAACAACAATTTTAATAAAGTGCAAGTAAGTGTAATATGATAGTAACAACAATTTAATAAATTTATAAATCCATTCAATATTACCTTCAGCTGCCTTTCCTTTCTCCTTTTCTGTCCTCTTAATTCTCTCCTCTTTTCCTCCCTCATAGGTAGCCTTTGCCTTTCCCTTTTCTTTCTTCCTCCTTATTTCCTCTTATCCTATCTTGTCAGCAGCCTTCTCTATATCCTTAGTTGCTTCAGCCTTCCCTTTCCCTTCCCTTTCTTTTCCTGCATACGAACGAAGTTACTCTAAATTTTTAGTCTTTTTTAGCTTAACAATATGGTTTTCATATGTTAACTGCTATGTAACGTGTGTGAGTTACTCTTTGTTATGTAATAGTTACTCCAGCATTTACTCAAGTTACTCTAGGCTGTCGTATAGTTACTCCAATGTTCTATATCAGTTACTCTAGGTATCGTCTAGTTACTCTACTTCTTATAACAGTTACTCTTTTAACATGCATTGTTACTTTCTATACGAAATCTTTTTGTTTCTCGTTAGTAATGTACATGCAAGCACAAATTACCTTGTCATTTTTCGCTCTCTGCTTTGTCACGCCGAGGTTCGCCAGTCTCGGTAGCTCCATTGCCTTCTTTCTCAGCAGTACCCAGCTTACTGCGTTTTGCTCTTTTCTCTGACAGTTTACTCGTCAGGGGATCTACAACCCCTCTTTTCTTCCTTTTCATTTTTG
The DNA here is from genome assembly GCA_963693085.1 of Alisma plantago-aquatica. Taxonomy (NCBI): domain Eukaryota; kingdom Viridiplantae; phylum Streptophyta; class Magnoliopsida; order Alismatales; family Alismataceae; genus Alisma; species Alisma plantago-aquatica. The sequence goes on along the minus strand of OY856411.1, from coordinate 70,607,886 downwards.
ACTGAGGAGTCGCAGAAGCAACCTCCTTCTCCCCTTTCGCAGCCTCTTCTTGTCCCGTTTCACCCGCTTCTTTGGTCTTCGCATCCCCTTTTTTCATCTCCTTTTTCGCAACTGCTTCTTTCTTCGCTACATCCGTTGCCTTGGGCATCGTAGCCCCTTCCGTATCCCCTTTCGGAGTAGTCTGTGGTTCCGCGGCCGCCGCTTTCTCTGGTTCTTTGGCCATCTTCTCCTTGGCCTGATGGTGCTGCATTTCGAAGTCTTCGTCTTCTTCAATCACTAGCCATAGATTCTTTCTCCACGGCGGCATTGTTGAGGTCTTCCTTGATGCTTTCTTTGTTCTTGTCATCTCGAAAGAGGTAACTGCTCCGCAATTGAGATGCAGCGAGATGTGGAATCGAAGATGATGGAGATGGAGGAGCAAGTAGAGACGGAGGAGTTGGGGATGGAGGGGGTTGCGGTGATTTAGTGGCCGGTGATTTTTGCGCGAGAGGCAGCGACGGCAGAGCGAGGGAAGAGCGACGGTCTGAGCGAGGGCAGTGCGAGGGTTTTGGGTTTTTCGCGTTCGAATGCTTTCCGTCTGTTTTGTTTTTTTTGAAGTAATTACGGAACAATGCCACCGCACGCTGCTACCGGGTAACTTGCCCAATGCTACCCGCCGGACAACAAATTCTTACTATATATAATTATATATATATATATATATATATATATATAATTATATATATAATTATATATGTATATATACATCTGTACATATATAATATATATATATATGTATATATACATATATATATACACATATATATATAGGTGGTATTTGTTGCCCGCGTGGGTACGTAGCATATGCTACAAACACAATGGCATTATTTGTATTTACGGTAACTAATCATCTTATGTTTGTTTGCGGATGGTGCCGACCCCCTGTCGCTTTCTCCCCCATTCAGCACCGCCAAAGCCGCAGGACGCATCCACCAGGCGGCGCTCACCCCTCCACCACCTGCTCCTCCAATAGCAGCAGTGGTGAAGTGCTGCCAGTTGGAGTTCGAGGCGTACTCGTGGTCGAGGTACCGGCAGCTCTTGTTAGGCTTGTCTCGGAGGGAATAGCTCTCGCGGGGAAGGGGAAGTTGAGCTTGGCACGAGCTCCACAGAACTTGATGGCTGCTCGGTCGTACGCCCTCGCGGCGTACTCAACGGTCTCGAATGTACTGAGCCATACACGAGCCGCCTCGGATCATGTATCTTGGCGGCCCACTTCCCCCAAGGCCTCTGTCGTACTCCCCTGTACTTCATGTTCTTCTTCTTCCTGGGCGCTACCGTCGGCGCTGGCCCTTTGCTGCTCGCGATGGGCTCTTTGGTGATGGCAGTGCCGCAGTCGGCATTGGGAGTAAGGACGATAGGGGATTCGTCGGTGAAGAGTTCACAGTCGAGGCATCCGGCGATTTCGCAGCGGAGGCAGGGGCCTGGGGTTGTGGTGTAGTGTGGGAGAGGGAATGTAGCAAGGGAAGGAGAAGGAAGTGGTGCGGGCATGTCGTATCCGGAAACGACCTCGACGAAGCTGGATGTCGAGATGACTTCCTCCCTAACTTGTTGGATTGCTGGGTAAGATGCGTTGGGGCTTCCGCCACTCAGATTTCAATCCCAGTACCAGCCGCAGGGGTTGTCCTGCTGCTGGTGGTGGTTAGTAGGGCCGTCGTGCTATTCTCTGGCGTCGTGGTCGGTGGGGAGTGCCGCTGGCGGTGGGAAAGGCCAAGGCCAGTTCTGCATGATAGGTAGGTGGAACCGAGGAATGTGGGTTGCGAAGTGTGGAGCTAGTTTGCTGAAATTGGACAGACCATAGGAAAGTGAGGTCAAGACTCTTTAGCGTTGCCGCCGGTCAGAGGGAGAACCATGGTGGTATTTATCTGGGTTGATGCAAGGCACACGTGGCATGCCATCTACGCTGTTTTGGATATGGTTTATACCGCCTGAGCACGTGGGAAACGAAACAGGGCGGGGAAAGTCGGCTCGGAGCAGAGCAGCTAGCACAGGATTTGGGGTAATGTCAAGTGTCAACTTGGGTTTTGAGGGGCAGTGGGAATCTGGTCCCACCACCCCAAAAGCCTCTCGTTACATCCGCTAGACTCGGTCATTGGAATGAATACTGCTAACAATGTGGTATTGTGGAAGCTAACCAGCTTTACTAGAATTCAGATGCCGCAGGTGATAATCTTGATTACTTCGTATGAGTGCAACATGCAGTTGTAAATGCATGAAAGAGACAAAGCCAAAGAAAAAATAGCAAAACGTAAGTGAAGGAATAACAAAATAGAAAAGATAAGGTAGAAAAATGGCCTAAGAACATTGCGCTCATCTCCAACTGATGGTCATTGGGGGCTTTTAGAATTATTTTGCACTTCATGAAGAGGTTTACGGCTGTACAACCCAGGCGATACTGACCGAAAGGAAAGGTGACAAGGGAATAGAGGTGGGAACATGAAGGATTTAATAAGGATAGATGGTAAAAAAGAAGACGTGATTGAGTGATGATTTTCTTTTTTAATTTTCCTCAACTAATTGTGGTAACAGTTAGATGAAAGGAGGAAAGGGAAGTTAAAGAAGAGAGAGATGGGAGGAGGAAGAGGAAATAACGTCGAGATAAAGTTGGGGAGTCCGTTTCTATATAATAAGAGTTAATTAGTTGTTCAATTTTGTTGTACCCGAGACTTTGATTATTTCAAGTGAAAGGACGGAGAACGTGGTGTGTGCGGGTGGTATTTTAAAACATGGGTGGTTGTGAGAAAAAGAGTAAAAAATAGTAAGAGAAAATGAATTAAAAGATCAAAATGTGAGTCAAACGTTGTGAAAAAACAAAATAAGGAGGAAGCAACATTATAACATTATAGTAAGAAAAGTAACTATATGGTAAGAAAAGTAACTATTGAATATTAAAAGTAACGCGTAAAGTAAACATAAGAACACTAAGGATAACTGTAAGAATACTAAGAGTAACTGTAAGTACACTAAGAGTAACTATAAGAACACTAAGAGTAACTCAGCAAAGAAAAGTAACCTTGTGATTAAAAAAGTAACTTTTATACATTATAAAAGTAACTCTAACAGTGGAAGGTAAAACATGTATCACAAAAATAATGTGTATGGAACACAAAGTAACAGGGGCATCTTATAAGTAACTGTACGAACACAAAAACAAGTGTTCTATTCCAAAAAAAAGTATCTATATCAGAACTCACTGACAGATAAAAGAGATGAACTCGTAATCCAGAAAGTAATTATAAGAACACCTAGAGTAATTGTAAGAGCACTACGAGTAACTGTGACAACATAAAAGTAACTATGTGCATTCAAAAAGTAACGGTTATACTTTGTAAAGTAACTCTTGTGGAGGAAGGTAAGTCAAATGGACGAAACCAGTGTATGTGAATCACATAGTAAGACTTGTAAGTAACTGTACAAACATGAAAGTAACTGTTCTAATCCAAATATATAAGTATTTCATAAGAAAGAGTATTCATTGGACACAAAGAGAGACAAATATTCTTCAAAGAGTAGCATCTGATCAGAAAAGATTCTGTGTAACATAATCAATGTATACATACATCTTCTGGAGCTCAAGGTAACACAACAATAGATTTCAAACACAAGTCAAAATACAGGAAGAGTGATGATCTCGTAAAGTAATTATAAGAACACTAAGGATAACTGTAAGAACACTAAGAGTAACTGTAAGTACACTAAGAGTAACTTTAAGAACACTAAGAGTAACTATGACAATAGAGAAAAGTAACCCTGTGATTTAAAAAAGTAACTCTCATACTTTTTAAGGTAACTATAACAGAGGAAGGTAAAACATGTATCACAAAAACAATGTGTATGGAACATAGAGTAATAGAGACATCTTGTAAGTAACTGTTATACTTTGTAAAGTAACTCTTGTGGAGGAAGGTAAGTCAAATAGACACAGTGTATATGAATCACATAGTAACAAACTGACATTTTGTAAGTAACCGTACAAACATAAAAGTAACTGTTGTAATCCAAAATGTAAGTATCATAAGGACACTACTTATCACCGTTAATCATGTATAGCTTATGGATCAGAGTTGTACAAAGAACCCAAGTTTATTATGAACATAACAGAAAGTTTGCTTTGTTCATAACGACAAATGAAATGATGCCCAACTTTCCAGCCCCACCATCACGGAAGTCACTTGTTCATTCACCTACAACTCCATTTGTTTTCAAAATGTTGTCCTTTCATCATTTTTGGAATACTAATATCTATCCAATATTTGAGTGCCGACCCTATAATTAACTATGGGCACTCATTATTCAAACTGAAGCATAGGTGAATTTGACTTTAAGAGATCATTTATTATGCACCCATTCACACCATTCATGTCTTTTTTGTCTTAATATTTTTATCTATATAGCTACCCTACTCTAGTGATTGTGCAGGCTTCTTGCTATGGATGTGTTTTGACCATATTGTTGTTGGATTTCCTTTCATGGCTGGGTTTAGTTGGAGTGAAGATTTATACAATTCATCTCTGTCCAAGAAGGACGAAGAACAGACCCAAAGAAGACATAAGTGAAGAAAGTAAGCAACAATGATATAAGACAAGTCTGTTTGTATCAGTTCTTTTTTTCTGCGGAATGGAAGAAGAGGACTAAGAAGCTAACATAATCATCCTCCTCTTTTCCACTAACTCCTGGATCAACAGATTGAATCTGCTTGGGCAAACCACAAGCAGTTGGCAACTAGTTGCTGGTTGCTCCATCATCTTATTGCTTACTAGTCTTCTTCACTTGTGCAACTTGAGCTCAAGTTGCCGTCACCGCCATACATCCTACTTATTGCGGAAGGGAATAAGTACGTGATGGATGCGTTGGGTAACGACGCTGGGACACTGTTCCACTTCCCAGAATCGGCAATCGCCGGACCCTACGCCGCACAGACCATGCAGGCCTATCCCGCCGCTGGTTCCTGATCAGACATACTCCACGAGATCGACACCTACGACAATGGACCCTTCAGCTCCGACCTCAGCGGCTGGTTCCAAGATGGGCAACAGCTGACGGCGTCCCATGGCGCCGATCTGGACCACGTCCATGACCTACTCATGCTCGGAGACCAGTTCTTCGGCTTTGACCAGCTTGGTTTCTTACCGGACGACCGCCATCCAGAAGAAGCCACTGCGCCCGCTCCGAAATCCAGCGGCGGAGACCCGCTGGACGAGTGGCTTGACCTGGTTGCTGAACCACACGTCGCTGACGCACATGAACTGCAAGGCCAGATGGCCGTGGTGATGTCTTTCCCAGACAACTTATGCATGACCCCGCTCCCATCGACGGGCACCCCACAGCCCGACATGGACCCAGACGTCTTGCTAGCAGACTACCACTACATCTGCAACCTACCCTCCACTACGCCCCAGTGTGCTCCCACAACACCCTCTGGCGAGAAGAAGGACGACCAACCGGCGCAAAAGCAAAGCAGAAACGGCCCGCTAAGGTTTTCAGGGGCTCAACTAAAGCCGGTACTGGTAGAGAGAAGCAGAGGTGAACACAGGTCTCACACACGCATTATCCCCAAATCGAGCATACATGGATAGTGACCAGATATACAAATATCTGGCCAGGAGGTAAATTGGAATAGTTTATTTTCAAATCAATCGTTACAGGCATAGTCACAAGTTCGATATTCGGAAATCATTCGGCGAGTTTGAAAGATTAGGCATTCGAGAATTATGCGAAAAATTCGGATAAAAATCGGTAAGAATTCGGTAAAAATTCGGTCAACTATTTGGGAAATATTCAAAAAAAAATTGTATATTTATATATATAACACATGATATTTTGTGAGCAATACAACACGTATATATTTGTGCAATACTGCACGTTCGATTAGTGTTTTACACAGATGAAGAAGACGAAGATTAAACAGTAAACACAAGTTACACAACACTAATGTGACATCAGTAAACAAATTTAATAGTAATTGACAACATGAAGAAGTAACAAACTAGAAGCAATTTCAAACGGTATATTGATCAAATGCAGAAACTGAGAAACAAAGAAAGAACAGAGCTTTAGTGTACTCTCTTACACCTAGACTGGTTCTGGAAAAAGAATGTCAGAGTTTCATTATTGGGGTGTGTTGGAGGCGTTTTCTAGTGGACTCAGATGGGCAATCCGCAATCAGAGAGAGGGAATATGAGGCAACTCAGCAAGTGACTTGGAAGGTATCCCAACACCCAAAGATTGGCCGGATCAAGTGACCTGTCAGAGTGGATAATAGAGGCCGTGTGATGCAACCACGGTCATCTGACGACGTGGGTCTTGTCCTTTCCCTCCTGATGCTCTCCGGCAGCCCTCCCCGCGAACAGAACAGGTGCACCACCACCCAACACAAGCAGAAACCAACGCGACTGAAACAACAGCCCCAACCGCTGCCGCCTCTACCCTTCCGGTGCTCTGAATGAGTCGGCGCCGGCGCTCTGACCAGAACGGGGACAAAAAGAACAGCCAACGAAGCTTCGCCTGGATAATGGTCTACTGTCAGAGAAGGGCTTGGAAAGTACAGAAAGACATGCGACTTTCGATTTTGCAGGGGATCGTGGAGGGAGTGAAAGGGACGCCGACTGTCGACGGAGAACTGATAAAACTGCAATGTTTTGCTTTGAAGGGCCTTACCCAAAGGAAGTGAAGAATTGGTAGCCCGTAGCCGTCGCTGCCTCGCTGGTCGGCGTGGTCGCTGTGTGTTGGTACTTGGTAGCCGCAGCCCGTAGGTCGTCGCTGCTCCTCCTTCCAGTGGCCGCCGGCGTCGCTGCTGCAGTAGGCGGTGGCGGTGCTACTGCAGTAGGCGGTGGCGTCGCTGCTGCAGTAGTCGATTGGGGCCTTGATCAAGGTGGCAGAGTTGGAGCCTTGGAGGAGTGCCTCCGCCGCCGCGTACAAGGTCGGGTGTCGGGGGCTAGGTTTTGGCGGGGTTGCGACCTGGGTGACGCCGTGACGGGGGGTAATGCGTGAAAGTAACAAGGCCCAAGTGGGCCGCTTTGCACTTGGCATTTTTTTACAAAAAAAATCGGGAAAAATTCGTGTTCTTAACGTCAAATACCCGTTTAATACACGCAAATTCGCAAAATTCGGGAATGGTACGCGATTATTGTGAAATTCGACTGTAGCATGCGGCTGGTGAAAAGTGCACGTATTATTCGCGAATTATTCAAACATTCAGTGAATTCTGTGACTATGTTATAGGACAGAGCTACTAGATTCTAATCCATTTGCCATCTTCATTTAGCCCCAGTCCACTCACCACAGCCGAACAACCCTGGAAAGGTCAATGCATCATCCCGTAAGAATCTTGCTTGGAACACCAACGGACCTTGAAACCTTAAAATGGTTGATGAATTTTGGGATTCTTTCAAGACGATAGTGAGGATGGTGTGCTCGAACGAGTGTGGCGGTTGGCTGGTTTCAGGGAAAAGTCACCACATAAACTATTGAACCTCCATTGCCAGATATTGGATCCATCTTTTCTCACTGCAGGCAAACTCTTCCCTAGCGGCGGCTAGGGATTTAAAATACATTGTTTTTTCTATCATTCTGAGATGACTGTGTTGACAACATATGGGGATGGAACCATCGACGCTGGGTTAGGGGGTGGATGACGGAGGAGGTGTCGAAGATCAGGCAACACGATCTCGGGCCTCGTAAAGGAAGACGGTGAGCATAAGGTAGGCGAATGTAGAGGGTTCAGTGAAGACAAGCCAACAGATGTGGTAGCCGCAGAGAGGAGCACAAAACGGAGAAAGAGACGGACGGAAAACAACCTCTGCGCTGGATACACGAGCCGGACAGGTAGCGAAAGGAAAATACCCGCGCGG